>CAMTDV010000022.1:84208350-85417279 GCA_947069175.1 Scalesia atractyloides | reverse complement strand
CTTTTCCATAAGTATTCATAATATTATAAGTAACATCCATGCATTCATGTCAACCCATATTTCCTTTTTTTTTTTGCACCGGGATCTCGCAACTTCGTTTATTGGTTATCTGAAGCCTATCTAGGATATAATCAATCATGAAATTTCTCTCACCGAAACGTCATTATCTGTGAAGTTTTCCCATCCACAACCAAACGTCTAAAACACGTTAATAGTATCTGAGACTAAACATTCTTTATTCCCAACAACTCTCGTACCCTATGTTGAGTGTGAATTTCTCTTTTTTTTTTCATAATGTGGCAAGATTTGAAATTTCAAAATCGTTATCTTACAATAAAAAGATACTCATTTCTAAAAAGATATATTAGTTATTGAATTACTTATTTCCTATACATATAGCCGGGGACCAATAAAACTAGTTTTATTATGTGGCGTTTTGTACCTTATCTTATGTTGAAATTATCATATAATGCACATTTGACTTAATGCACTCTCATCAAATTTTAACATTTCACGTGGCTAATAGCTTATAGATATGCCTTAGTATCATACTCATTTTATTCATTTATTGACAAATAATAATAATAATAATAATAATAATAATAATAATAATAATAATAATAATAATAATAATAATAATAATAAGGGTTTCATTTAGCACCATTTCGATTCATCCAATCGAATATTACAAGTTTTATATTGTCACTCCAATATCTTTTCATAGGTAAGGGTACAAGTTTGTTTGGGTAGAACTCCATTACCCGTCAAATTGGCTTAGTTTGCTGTTAACATTGGTATCCAGCGTCATTGTTTTCTTGTAGTTTACCCTCTCAAAGTGACATCGGTATAACAGTTGAAACAGATGTAATAAACCTTAGGATACTCTCCAGTTGGTACATGTGGCCGAAGATTTGGATTTCATAAGGTTCTTGAAACTTAGAAAATTAACGGTTTGAAAATAAAATTTGAATATAGGTTTGTCTCCAGGGTAGCTAAATGAGTTGAAGACAATAAGTGAATTAACTGAAACCTTTTACCTAAAACCGACCTTTATAAACACAATTTTTTGGTTACGAATACCTAAAAACCGACCTTTATAAATAAAACTGTTTGGTTACACATACCTAAAACCGAAACCTCAAGTATAGTTGCGGTTTTAATCCATAACTAAACTAAACCGACTCAAAGTCTCTCCACATTTCAACTATCAAATATCCCATGTACTCTCTAAAATCACTATGTTTTAATTCAAGTTATCACTTGATACAAAATCACACACAACTCATAAATCATTAAAGGGTGCTCACAAAATACAATTTAAGTAAAGAAACACAACATATAATTCACATAATTCACTTGTACGTAATGTTTGACAAATATAATATAGTCGCAATGCTTGACAAATATAATAAAGTCAAAAGAGTAGGGAAAATTTTAATTTTTTTTATACAAAACTAAACATGTGATTTTTTATACAAAACTAAACATGTATTTTTTTATACAAAACTAAACATGTGATTTTTTAATTTGGGTTTTGATTTTTTTTTTGGTTGCCGAAATGCACAGGTTGTTTACGGTTTTTGACCGGTTTTTCGGTTAAAGGATAAAATAGATTTTCTATTTGTAGATGCTTTATAGTTTTGTATAGTTAATAAGCACATGGTTGTGGATAGATGGTAGGGTCTTTGGTAGTTAAGGAGCGGAGATGGTGGGATAAATTATTTAGAGATTTTGTTTCCCAAAAATAAAAAGAGAAGGATAAAACAAAACTAATTTTATAAAAAGTGAAACAAGATGAGAATATTTAATGGTAATTTTGACGTTTTTTGAAATTTTTGTCTAGTTATATATTTGGAGCAAAGTTATTGTACTAATAGGCTTAATATATCAAACATGATAAGTGAAGAACATAATTTTTTTTTGATTTTTTTTCTATCATGTTAAATACGTATTTTAGTCCCATAATCTTAAAAAAATATTGTATTTACATTAGTAGAAAATCTTGTATTTACATTAGTAGAGCAATTATGTAATCACTTACACGAAATTTTTTTTTTTTGACATTTTGCAACTAAACGTTATACTTGACAAAACAGAAAAAGAAATGCAAAAAAAATAAATAAACTTTCTACACTTCTAATGTTTAGTATGTTAAAAATAATTTGTATTTAATCCTTACACTATATATTTGTATATATATTTTTTATTTTAGTTTAAAAACGGTTGACAAACTAGCAAGTTTAATTTATACAGCCTAACAATGTTGTATGTTTATTATTATTAGATGAATGAATATTGATGCTACAACAAAATCGGATCATAGATCATATTGTTTGATGAGCTTTGTATCCAAGTCTATACCTCAATGTATTGTTTAACAAAAAAAAGAGTTGTGTTTTTTTTTTAATTTTTGGGCCTTGTCGCCAGGGGCGGACCTACCTTAGGGGAAGGGGTAGTGGCGCTCCGACGGTAATGTAACTTTTGGAAAAAATTGACATTTTTTCGATTTCGTTACCCTTTTTTAATAAAATGTTACTCCTACGAAGATTTTCTAGATCTGCCACTGCTTGTTGCATAATAACATCGAAATATATTCGGTTTTAAAATGATAACATCACGTTGATATAATAAGCTCCAACCCTTTTCGGACCTTCATAACATCCGGGAAACGTTACTAAGCTCATATATGTAATGTTAATAGGAGAATAAAGTTGGTTAAATATAAAAGTGGTTGTTATCCGGTTCTAAACTTTAAACAAGTAGTATTGGTTAGAAGCGTGACAGAACTATAAAAAGTCTGGATCGGTTAATTCTCCGCCAACCTAAATTTCTATTAATACAGGTATTTAACGTAGTCGGTTTTCTATGTTCAACAACATATTATATCTATAACATTTGGTGAAATGTTATTCCCGGTAGCAAGGGTCACATCAACCTATTTTTTTTTCTCTTTTGTCTTTTTCTTTCTACCATTGATATTCAGCATTATCATTTACACCCTTTAGCTTTATTAAAATTTTGTAAAATATTATTTTGAAGTCCTTCGAGTTTTAGGTGCTTATTTTTATATACACGAGTCAGATATAATAAGCATTCTTGCTTTTTATTTATGTTTTCGGTTCATCTACGTTTTGCCAATACGTTTTTGTGTTTATTTTTTATGTATGTTTTCAGTTGGTGTACATTTTGTCATATATAAGACGTTTTCACTATGCGATATATAAATCCGAGTTACTTTACGTTTCAACGTGCTATACCAATTTTTAACTTAAAAAATACTATTTTCTTACGTGCTTTATTTAAGTACATTTCAGTATAAATCCAAGTTTGTTATGTTTCGACATAAATTTTTCTTAGTAATGAGTTAGGTCAAATATGCTACATTTTCGTGCTTAGTTTATGTTGTTCTCAGTTGGTTTACATTTGGACGTAAGTTTTATTTGAAAACGAGTCGCGTTATATATTTAAGGGTACAAATTCAAGTTACTTTTACTTTTAATGTTGTCCTAACACGCAACATATTAAAATACTGGTTATAACATAAAAGGTATTTATACTAGGAATGCTGATCATGCACATGTTTTTTTAGAATTTTACAATTCTAGAACTCTAAAAATGAGTTAAAAGTTTTTATATTTAACATATACATATTATATATATATACTTAAAAAGGCTATGTTGGTGAGCCAATTCGATATAGCCAAGTGTTGTCTTGTGGTTAGTCATAAGAATTCTAGGTTTTTAACTTTTAATTTTGTTAATTTACATGTTTAGTCCTTGTACTTTAGCTTTTCAAATATACATATTTAGTTCCTTAACTTAATAAATTTTATTCACTATTAGTTAACTTTGCTTATATATGTTTAGTCCATCTGTTTTAACTTTGTTGATATACATGTTTAGTCACTCTACTTTTACAGTTATTTAGTTAAGTATTTAGTCTTTTAGAGTTTTTTCTCTCCTTAACGTGATGAACCAAAGCCAATCCAACTGAACAATAATGTTTCCGTTGTCGGTATTATCAAAACCGATATTTTTTTCTTTTAGTATTTCGTTTGTTATACATGGACATTTCGATGCTCCTTTTCCAATGATTTTATGTTTTTTTCGGTTGCTATACCAAGTGTCAGTACTATACTTATAATCAAACTCCCGCCGCAACGCGCTCTAGTTATAATTAAAACATTCACTCTAGCTGGCAATGATCTCTAGATCAAGTGGTGGAAGGCTTGTATTTCTCGTGAGAGATGCAGGTTCAATTCCCACTTGATGTAGAGTGAGACACTGGTGGGCAACGATAGGTGATCAATGGAAACCTGGTTCGATCCTTGAGTCAAACGAGTTTTATTGATAATTTCATCGTCATACCTACAAGCGGGTGAGTTATCGAGGTGGACTCGGGTTACTACAACAACAACAAAGTCTCCTTCATTTAAACCATAAATATTTGATTTTGTTTATACACGTCTTCATTTTTGTAAAAGTTCAATTAAGAACTACCTTTTTATTTGACGAATATACCAATAGTAGATGTACATCATTATAACTCTAATACAATATCATCTCTTCTTATGTCTGTAAATGAATTGAACGTAAACAAACAATTAATTAATCAAATTGTTCGTATAGAAACCTTATTATTATTATTATTTGCTTATATCTATCTACATCATGAAAACTATTAGATTTTTTTTGTTTTTTTAGATTTCATAGAAAGAGGGTATTAATATCAAGTGGAATTGCTTATGGGTATGTTTGGCATGGAGCTTTTAGAAGCTTTTAGGAGTTTCAAGCTTTAAGCTTTTAAGAAAAAGCTCTAACTTAATAAAAAGTCTTGTTTGGTTGAAGGAGCTAGAAGCTTTTAAGTTAGGAGCTTGAAGCTTTTGGTTAAACGCTCATACTAGTAGCGTTTACAAGGAGCTACAAGCTTTTAGGAAAAAATGACTATTTTAACCTCTAAAAATAATGAACTTTCTAATGTACCAACTTTTTAATGTTCATTTTGATCATTTTATACATTTTATTAAAAGCTGCAGCCACTCTGCCAAACACCTAAATATATCTAAAAAACTATAACTACAACTACCAGCTTTCAGACTCCAGCCACCAGCTTTCAGCTACCACAACAGCTACTTTTGTCAAAGATACCCTATATCTATCTACAACATGAAAACTATTAGATTTTTTTTTTAGATTTCATAGAAAGAGGGTATTAATATTAAGTGGAATATATGGTGGTAGCTTGGTAGGCAATAGGGGTGGGGTTAGTCACGTGCCATGACCCTTATATATACAAGCATGGTTTAGACAAGAGGTTGTACCAAAAGCAAAGGAATGGTCAAGCCATAATTAAGGACTCAATATACACACTCTCACACACACACACATCTCTCTCTCTCTCTCTCCTATCTCTCTCTTTGTGATTTGACACAAATCCATTAGAGTAGTACTATCTCCCTGTGCCACATCTATTATTACATCAAGTCCCATATTCCTTTTTGGGCTTAGTGTCTCTTAACTGTGTATTCTTCTTCTTCTCCACAACACAACAATTTCTTGCACAAGTTTGGTATCACCAAAAGGGTTGGTTACACTTACAAACAAGTTGTAAAGCCAAAAAATGGAACTTAATGGTGATATGATGGTGTCAAAGTTCAAGAGGATTTGTGTTTTTTGTGGGAGTAGTCAAGGCAAGAAAAGCAGCTACCAAGATGCTGCAATTGAGCTTGGAAAAGAATTGGTATTTATTTATTTATTTATTCATTTTTTTTTATTTTTCTTTCTTTTTCGAGAGTTTTTTAACATGGGGTTTCAACTTTCATTTCTTGCAAAGTTCATGCCTTTTTGCAATGTTTGTAATGGGTTTGTGTTCAACTGTTGACTTTTACTTGGTTCAGTCAAAACCAACAGAATTTATTCATTTTTTTTATTTTTCTTTCTTTTTCAAGATTTTTTTTCATATGGGGTTTCAATTCTTGCAAAGTTCATGTCTTTTTGCAATGTTTGAAATGGGTTTGTGTTCAACTGTTGACTTTAGTTCACTTCAGTCAAAATCAAGAGAATCTGTGTGTTCTGTAGTTCAAGATTTTGAATCTTGCATGTACATATATTAACTTATTATAACAAAAAAGCAGAGTAATTAACCATTTAAGCAATATTTTCAAAAGGGTAGCTAAAGATTAGATAAAAACTGAGTCATTGACTGAGTTGACTCATGACTCAGTAATCTTACTTTTAGGTTTCAAGAAACATTGATTTAGTGTATGGAGGAGGTAGCATTGGGTTAATGGGACTGGTTTCACAAGCAGTTCATGATGGTGGTCGCCATGTTATAGGGTAAGATTATTCATAAAAATGGGATTTTTAATGTTTTAAACATATATTATATTATCCATAATAATGATTTAAGATGTTCTCTTTGATTAAAACTAATGTTTTTGTCATGTTCTTGTCTTTCCATTACAGGGTCATTCCCAAGACACTCATGCCTCGAGAGGTATGTCTGCCATTTTTACACAAAAAGTTTTTAAACTTTTCTTTACATAAATAACCAAACAGTTACAATATATATATATATGTGTGTGACTGTGTGTACAGGTAAAAAGTAGAAATCTTGTTGTATCTGGCTTACATAGTAAGTTTCTTGGCTTTAAAATATTATATTTTCCAAGAATTAACCATCTTTTTAGAGTAGTAAAAATTATGAAAATAGGCGGTAAACATGTCATACAAGTTTTTTTTCATGATAGTTATACAAAAAACACACATAAATTCACGTATCTACTTTATTTTCACGTATTGTTAGCTTCGCTTCGGAAAGTACAATCTATCAACTTTTTATAAATTAGTTTTCAAAAGAAGGCTGCGGCGCAGCTTGTTGCCTATTTACCTGTCATTACGCCGTTGTATCTTGATTTAGTGCTAATGTATATATGGTCCAAAAAATAGACAATTTTAGTGATATTTTGATTTTCCAATCAATGTGATTGATAATGTTTTATGGGTTAGAAAAAAAATAATGTGCTGTTGAAGTTTGTTCTTTGTTGGTCCTTGTAACTTGTAGCCTTATCCAGATAACATGTGTTCAGTGGTTTGTTTATAAAATGGTTGATTTTGAATCTTTCCTTTTCTGCATCAGAAAATGCCAAATACAAATAGATGCAGGAGTTTAATGCATGTTGGACAATTCATTTTGGACTTGTATGTATTATTCTATTATGAACTGCAACTTCTGAATACTAATTCTGCAAAAGTTTACTGAAAGCCCACCATTTCTGCACCACTATGATAATTTGTCCAAAATTAGATTTTTATTTTTATTTTTTTTAACTTTTTTTTTGCAGTTAACTGGTGAAACAGTAGGAGAAGTGAAAGCAGTGGCTGATATGCACCAGAGGAAAGCAGAAATGGCTAAGCATTCTGATGCTTTTATTGCTTTACCAGGTTTTTAATCACTTCATATTCTTTCACAAAAATTCTATGTACAAATTCATCATCACCACATCTGTATTTTTGTTGTAAATACACCAATAATCTTGTCAAAATATTATTTTTAGTAGTTTTTACCATGGTTGTAAAAATCATGTCTAGGCTCAGATTAGTCGCCGATTAATCACTAATCAGAGTTTCACCGAGTAATGGCTGATTAATTGCTAGGCGGTCAACGGTAGTCCTATTTTGGCCTAATTATGACCGGATTCCGGCCGAATTTCGACCAAACCTTATAAATCACTCCAATTACTTAAAAAATGGGTCAATGAGGGGTTAAAACATGTCTACTTAGAAAAGTTAAATATAAAAATGCATGTGTGTTAAAACCTAAAATTACAAACAAAAATCTCAATTTGATTAATCTCGATCAATCGCTAGTCGATATTTCATCGACTGACTAGCGCCTACTGATTCTTACAACAATGACTTTTTACACACATTCTGTCTTCTATCGTAATGAAATTCACTTTATATGATCAAAAATGTCTTGAAGTATACAATCTGACTCTTCATTAAGAAAATGAAACAGATATGTGAAAAATAAGTAAAAAAGTTGGTAACTTGATACATTCTCCGACATTTATAATAATGCGAAAACTTAAAGTAGATGCCGAGACGGTCATTTTCAGCGTAGTAGAGTGTAAAACACAGAAAACAACTAGTCATTTTTAACCGACTTTAAGCTGTTAATTTTAGCAACCAGCTTACATATGATTAACACTTTTAGCAATTGTTGACCACTTTCTATGTATGATACTTTTGTGTCATGGTGGTTAAAGTGAGATAAAAGTGTAAAAGTTTCATTATATTTTATACAGTTTTCCATTCTTTTTTACACTGTAGTAAAAGAGGGAAACAAATATGTGTCAAAGTTGTTGTTTTTCTTTATGATGCAAAGTGGTCTGACTAGAGTTATCATCAAGAAAAGTAATTAAGATTTAAAACACACAATAAAGGGGGTACCTTTTTACCTTATTTGGTCTTTCTCTGTAAAGGGTACAACTCTTAATGCATAAAGTATTAACCATAGAAGCTACATTTGTCTTTTAAACTTTTTAATTAATTACCAGTGAGTGATGACCAAATTTTGTTACTTTTAGTGCTGTGAAAGCAACTTGTACCAGAAGCTTTATGAGCAAAGAAAGCTTTGAACTTTTTAACAACCCACATCCCAAGATTCATGATTAAAAGATGATCATTTTAAAACCATAGTGTCTTGACCAATCTATCAACATCTTAAACTCAAAATCAAGAAATATATTTTAATGACTTAAGACCTTACTTCTTTGAATAGTAGCATAGAGATCCTAAGTTTAAAAAGACCTTTGGGATTGCTTGTTATAACTATGTATGTATTTATTAAGGCCGTAAACCGTGTCTTATCATGTTTAACAGGTCTTTGATGACGCGACAAACACAACCGTTAAATATATATACAACTTACCTAACTGCTTTATATCTCATGTTTATAACACAATTGTATGTTTTAGTACCAAGAAAAGAAATGATGGATCTTAACCTTCTAATATTATTTATTTTTTAAAAAGTAAAAAATAACGTGGTGTACTTTTCAGAGTAGGGCCTGTACTTTTTCATTACAGTTGACTAATGTAATTTGATTGCAGGTGGGTATGGCACTCTTGAAGAGCTTCTTGAAGTGATAACATGGGCTCAACTCGGGATTCATGATAAGCCGGTAAAAATTACTAAAACACCCTTTTTCAACTTTCAAAATAATTCAAATTCATAGAAAGAAATTGAGGTGTTCAAGAATCGTGCAGGTTGGTTTACTAAATGTTGATGGATACTACAACTCATTGTTGTCGTTTATCGACAAAGCAGTTGAAGAAGGCTTCATTAGCCCAAGCGCACGCCACATCATCATCTCCGCTCCAACAGCTAAGGTTTTGGTCAGGAAACTGGAGGTAAGACACACCCTTTGACTTTTTAAGTCAAACAAGTCAACTATGTAAATTCAAACTTTGTTATGAATTCATTCTAGTTTCCACTTTCGACCATCTGTTGTAAAATTACAACATGTATCGAAAATTATTAAAAAAAAGAGTAAAATGCCATTTTCGTCCTTGAAAAGGATTGTTTTTTCACATCTGGATCTAAAAGGTTTGAAATCTTGTCATTTTCATCTGGTTCGTTAACTCTTAAGTTAGGGGTATTTTCGTTTTTTTGTTAACTTAAGGGGCAATTCGGTCCTTTTCACTTTATGTAAAAAGACCGAATTGCCCCTCAAGTTAAAAAAAAGACAAAGATACCCCTAACTTAACGGAGAAAAATGGATGGAGTTAACGAGCCGGATGAAAATGGCAAAATTTCAAACCTTCTGGATCTAGATACGAAAAAACAAACCTTTGGACGAAAGTCGCAAAACTAGCCAAACCTCATGAATGAATATGGCATTTTACTAAAAAAATGAAACATTATTGATTTTAGTGATTACAAGAAGTTAGTCGGTTTGACCTCTTTTGACCCGAATTGCTTATATGATGAATATCACAGGAATATGTTCCTTGCCATGAAGGAGTGAAGTTAAACTGGGAAATAGAGCAACAACTTGAATTCTCTGACTATGATATCACTAGATGTTGAAAGACAAAAATGGGAGATTTTTGCTACACAGAAAGTTTTTTATATTTTCTTGAAAGAAAGATCTCTGGCAGATGGAAAAAGGAGCTAACTTTGAATTGGGCTTTTGTTCTAATTAGATTTTGATGTGAAGGGTATTAATCTTTTTTGTTTTTTTTTTTGTAAATTATTAATGATGGAAATGACATCCAAAAAACCTGTGGGAAACCTCTCATTTGTAACCCCCTTCACTTGCAAGTTCTGTTTATTTCACAGGTTGTAAAGATACTATATATGCATATTAATGTCACTTGTTTAGTGGTTTTATTTCCAACTGTTATTAACTTATAGTTACTTGTATACCCTTTCATTGAATGTGGTACATTGCTCTTATTATTTTTCTATTTTTTTAAAAACTACCGTTCATTTACATTTAGAACGTAAACGGACAACAAGTTTCGCCGCAACCCTCTTTAGGATAGCAAAGCTGATCCTACTAAAAAAGCTTTAGGTCTTAGGGGCGAATAATTAATATGCACGACTCGCTAAACCCTGTTCAGAAATTCCACAGCCTTCGGGGCTAAGAAACGATAAATATCAAAAGCAAAAGGGATAAACACGTGTTGATTCTATAAAAAAGTTTTCTCGTGTTTAGCAATTTTGTCTGATTCTGTTTTCAACATAACTTGACTCGCAACAAAACTATTGTCCCTAAGTCCAATAAAAGAGGACACAGGACTCCTGTAACGTCCATGTAACGTCCACATAAACATGTTTTCCCCCTGCCGCTCAAACACAAGAATATTAGCTGGCCATAGAGTAAGCTTTTGACTTTGCACTCCAAGAAGAGGTCCTTTTAGAAAGTGTTGTAATAAGACATGCACAGTATGCATTGATTGTTTGTACTGTACAAATCAGGGATTGGAAAAGAAAGCCATGATGATTTTGATTTGAACCTATGATGTTGATCACATGGAGAGTGAGAAAAGTGGCAGGTATGTTGGAAACATGTTTGAAGCAAAAACAGATGATAGAATATGTTGGAAGACAACCATTGATGCGACCAAAAGGGTCTAACCCACATTCTTATTGGTCCAACAATAAGTTTAATCATCTATCTCCCATGGGCCAAACAAACAGGGTGTGTACTTGTTGAATTAATCTTCAAGTTTTTTTTTTCAAAATAATTATTGTATTTTACTTATTTTTTCAACATTATATGGTAATTATTATTGGAATATCAGGTCCAAGAATCACTATACACAAACAAGAAAATCGATTTTATGGAAATCCTCCACGACTCTTTTTATTATTATAAAACTATGTAATGGTCCCACGCCCAGGAGCGTGAACCATCCAAGTCACGCTTAGCGGCACCACTTTCGTAGGGTGTGAATGGAGCGTGAAATACCGCGTGGGAGGAGGCGTGGAAGGTTGGGTGTTGGCCTATTAACGCTTGAAGGGGCAAAGAGGAAGGACGTGGCTGGTTTGGTCGATGTGGCTCCAACGTGGTGGTGGTCACACCCTGGGTTTGGTCGATGTGGCTCCAATAACTCGAGTATTGCGTTCAGAAAACTAATGATTATGAAACGGATCATAAAAAGTTATAGTTATCAAGTAATACAAGACTAAAGTATATTATCATTGTAAGAAGATTTTTAAGAGTTGGCTTCCATCATCTTTATAGACTTCAATTATTTCAATCTAACCACTAATTTACAACCATCCAAAAAAAATACCAAATGGCTTGAAAGTTGTCAATTATTATAAGATATGATTATCAAGGGAGTCAAATGCAGGGTATACATTTCTTACACTTCATGAACCAACACGAAATTCACGAGTTTGGGTTTAGTTTGAACAGGTTTAGGTCAGTTTCAAGTCGACCCGCAAACACGTTAGCTAAACTGGTCATGTTGTGTCGACTTGGCGGGTTTATGTCACAACTTTAATTGATTAGGTATCTTATGACACAATATAAAAGATAAATAGAATGAGCATCATGTTTTATACCTTAAACATTAAGTTTTAATATACATTTGTAAATCTCTAATTCTAGAGTATTTATCATACACAAACAAACAAACGGACAGTGTTTGTATCAACTAACGAATATGTGTTTCCCGTTCAGGTTTGACCCGCCGACACATAAACACGACCCATTTAACACCTCTACGTGAAAGGATTATGCAACTATATAAAGATTAGTTATGAAAACATGGGCAAATCCCAGATCGAACCCGTTAAGGCCCGTCAGAAACTAAAGTGGACCTTAACTTTTTTGTTACACCCTATATGAGATGGTCATGGCCCATGAAAAAACAATCAGGTGGTTCTTCTAACATAAATAGCCTTGTTAAAAACATTACAAAACTGTTCGTTTAAAAAGCAAAAATGTTATCAAATTTTCTTACTTTTTCGCTTACATAAGAAATTCCAACTTCTCTTGTTTTTCGCCAATTTTCGAATCTCAAACTTGATGGTTTCGCAGTCTCTCTCAAGCCCAAGAACGCGTTCCCTCATCTCACCCATGCCCGCCCTCCCATCACCACCGCCAATGCCGCCTCGTTCTGGTGACCTGACCGCCTCACCACCTTCGTTTTCTGACACATAAAACCACCCAGCAATCGATGTTCTTATCCGTAGTTGTTCAAAGAAGATAACTTGAACAATCACACGAATAGGTAGCCTCTCGTTACGTGCTGCGTGAGTGCTGGCTTCTTGTGACAGCTTTTGAACATTCATAAGTCTGCACATTTGTTCTCGCTCAAAGTCTGCAAGCCATGGATGTGCCTGTATCGTTGTCACAACGCGTATAAAACCATAATCCCAGCAAGATTAACCAACAAGATACAAAACTGGTGCAAGATCGAAAAATGGTATTTTGGAATTTTAACAATATGTGTTTTCCAGGTTCAAAACACTTGATGCAGGTAGGAACCTTAGAATTGACTGCAGGGGTGCTAAACGGGTCGTGTTCGTGGGTTGGCAGGTTATAAAATACATTCCCAAATTTAAATATGACATAAACACATTATAAAAAAATATAATATAATATAATATTAATGGGTTAAACGGGGGTCAACTTGCCAACCTGACCGCGTTGACCAAACCCGACCCGTTAGCTAAAAAGGTTCGCGGGTTCAACCTGAAACTGACCAGAACCGTTTAGGCTAAACTCAAACCCTCGAATTTCATGTTTGGTTCGTGTCGTGTTTTCGGGTCGTCTCGGAAATTAACACCCCGAGAATTGAGTAAGAAAACTTGTACCTTAAAATAAATATCTATTGCTCGATAAATGCCATCAGAAACTTGACGAGCATAGTCGGGAACAGAAGCAGCAAGAGACTGAAACTTTGGGAGCTTCAAATTAACATCGGCTGCCACGTCAGCAAGAAACATGTCAACCAGATTAGCGACAGATGTCATCGACTCCAAAGACTGGGCCCCGCTCCCTTCATCTAACCCCTCTTCAACAATGCACGGTGAACACACCGCACTAGGAGGTTGATGCATACACATGAAATATTCAATCATTCGTTGAAATAAATCAATGTCGTACAAAGTTTCCACCATGTTAAACCCCTGGTTCGGTATCAAAACGTCCTCTAAAACCGCTGAATCCAACTGGGCCCCGACCCGTTTCTCGAGATTTTCTTGACACGATGGACTCACATGTAAGATCATGCCGGTACGAAGAAGCCGTACAAGAAACGCGGTGTCGATGATCCCCTTTCGGTCGGGAAATAATTCCACGATATCTTCGAAAAGATTTCGTTGATCCGCTTCGAAAGGAGAAACGGTTTTGTAATAGCTACCATCATTAAAACCCAATTCCCGGTTTAATAACGGTATGTATCGCTTTAAATAATCAACAAGAGACCCGGCTATGGTCTCAGGTTTCATTCCCCGTGATGCAACAGCCCGGATCACCCGTTTGTAAAGATGTAAACCGAGAAACGATACGTCTTTATGCCACCAGTCGTCATACGTTGTCACAGGTTTGTTTGCCGTTGACATCCCGTTCCAAACGGTGGAACTTGGTACCTTTTCATGGTTATTTACCGCAGCATTGACACCCGTGCACGCTTTTTTCGCTAAAGAAGTAATGCAACGTGAAACGAGGAATAACTGTTCTGCGTCGTGAAGAACTTCTTCGCAGGATTCTAGAGCTTTCATGGTGTCCGCCCACGTGGCAAAAATGTCGATTAAGAAGTTCTCGGTTACGGTAATTAGGTTTTCGCCACCGAAATCGTCGGTCATTTCTAGCCAGTCTGCAGCGCATCGAAGGTTGATGACATTGTGGGCAGTAAGTTCCATTTTGATGTCGTAACAAAATTGGGCTATGAGTTCGAATGTTTTGGATCCGCCTGGTATCTCGTCAAGATGCACAATGCATACGTGCTCGTCTTCGTTTGAAAAATCTCCGATAAGTCTTGTTAATAGCCCGCTTCTTGTGATTAAAGGGAACTGTAAGAAAAGAAATGCAAAAAAGAAGAAAAACTCAGCTAAAGCTCGCCTCGTTTACAAAAAAAACAATAAGAAAATAATGCATCATTTGATCTCTTCGAGCATAAACAATACCAAGTCGAAACAATTACGCACCTTATGGAGATGAAACGATGTTTCTCCGATCTCAATAGTGACATCACCTGGAAGTCCACTTGTACACTGCCTGAAACAAAACACATAATTAAATATTTAAATGCTAAATGCAAACACCGATAATTATTATCATCAAGTGACTTATTGTGATTATAACGAAATCTTCCTAAACATCATATGTATACACAGTTAGGGTTTGGTCCAACAAACTATGAGAATCGTATCAATTATCAAATTTTACCATAAATCTAAATAAGTGACTGGATTGTGATTATCACTGAATCTTTCCGAACATCAGGTATACGCAATCAAGGTTTGGTCCAACAAAACTATGAGGATCATATGACAAGGCCATGTCCGTGTTCATTCTATAAGGAAAAAAGTTGTTCACGAACAGTTCGTGAACACATGAAAACAGAAGTTTATGTCCGTGTTCGTTCGTTAAGGGAATTCAGTTGTTCGCAAACACTTCATGAACATTGTTTGTAAACACAAATGAACATTTAACATGAAAATTAAAAAAAAAACATTGTTAACCGTAAACGTTAGACACAAGTAGTCAAGTAAAGCCACCAAATGATACAATCAAGACACAAGTAGTCTACTACAGCCATAAAACAAACATAAACGAACGTGAACGAACTAACATAAACGAACATACTACCAAATGTTCACGAATGCAGTCGAACGGACGAGACCTTTGTTCCTGTTTGTTCATTCATGAAACAAACAAACATAAACGAACTTTCCGCCAACGGCTGTACGCTGAACGTTATGTTTGTTTACAACTTCATTTCAATTATCGAACTTTACAATAAACCCTAACAAGTGACTGGATTGTGATCATCACTAAATCTTTCCAAACATCATGTATACACTATTAGGGTTTGGTCCAAGAAAACTATGAGGATTATATCAAGTATCAAACTTTACAATAAACACTAAATTTAATCAACCCATATCCCAATCTTTACACATAATGTGATTATTAAGTGACTGTATTGTGATTATAACTGAATCTTTCCAAACATTGTGTATACACAATTAGGGTTTGGTCCAAGAAAACTATGAGGATCATATCAAGTATCAAACTTTACAATAAACACTAAATTTAATCAACCCATATACCAGTCTTTACACATAATGTGATTATTAAGTGACTGTATTGTGATTATAACTGTATCTTTCCAAACATCATGTATACACAATTAGGGTTTGGTCCAAGAAAACTATGAGGATCATATCAAGTATCAAACTTTACAATAAACACTAAATTTAATCAACCCATATACCAGTCTTTACACATAATTGAATTGAGAATTGTGATTGAAAAGTGTGATTGATTACCAAGTGTGGCCATCAAGTTGGAAAGCATCAGTCTTGGTGCCAAGCTGCATAGATGCCATTAGGAAGTATTGGAGGATCCAAGAAACAAGGTGAAATGATATTGTTCATAGTGATGATGAGTTGATTTGATCTGGGTGGTCCGAGTCTACTGGAGAGTGTGATGCATTCGGTTGCTGGGTTTACGCTAATGACAAAATTTCAAGATTTTGGTAACAATGGATTTGTGTAATATTTTTGTACATATGAATATATCCATTTTATGTAGATTTGTATGTCATTTTAGTATTTTTTTTAATTTGATTTGAGAGGAGAACTATGCAGCTAGATTTTTGTTTTCTGATAGTATCATTCTAATTTATTTGGTTAAATTAAATCATCAGCCATCATGCTCACACATATGCTATCAATTGTGTAAGATTGACGAGTTAAGTTTTTTAATTTGAATACGACCTATGTTTTCTTCCGATGTCAAACAAATCAATATTTTAACTTTAACCATGTCAGATTTAAAATGTGTTACTCGAACAAGACCCGTTTAACTTATTTATCTAAGCGTATTGAACGGTTTGACGGATTAGTTGAAAGTAATTAAGTTGTAAATGTGTTGATCGGGTTGGTGGGTTGTACAATAGGGGTTAAACGAGTTAAAAATTGGTTGACGGGTCGGCTTGTTTGATTGGAAGGGTTAAGAAGGCCAACATGAACACAACCCGTTTGATTAAACAAGCCAACCTAAATATGATCCGTTTATTAAATGTGTTAGCTACGTTACCCCAAACCTGATAACTTTCTTATGGTGTTTCAAGCTGTGTCGAAAATTGTCGCCCCAGCACACCGTCCTAGTCATAGAAAACCTCCTCAACAACCACATTCATCATCTCTAATCACTCTCATTCGCACCCTTTCTAGTCGTCCACCCATCCACTGATCCACTGCCATAAGAGGATGTACATTGTATGTGTCGATGTCTTATTTGTATATGGTGGTCAAGTTTTGTATATTTTCAGACGATAACATCTATAAACAATCAATGTGATATCAGAAGCCAACATAAACATGTTTTTCTTGTATAGAAGACCAACATGTTGACCCCTTTTTATTTAAAGAATTCAGGTAAAGAGAAGACTTTTATAGCTTAAAACTAAAAGCCCGTTGAGGAAATCGAGGAAAGTTCTTAGCTGTCTCTGTCGCTACCACTTAAGAACTACGCCACCCTAGCCTCTACCCTATCAATCTATTCACATGCTCTCACACATAGAGTAGTGAGTGGTGGCTATTGTATGCCCGGTCGTCTGTCGAACTATCACCACATAGGCTAATATACGTAATACACTAGAAATCGTATTGTATATTGATTGTGTGCAGGGGCGAACCTACCTTATATAAGGGTAGCCGTTACCCCTTGATGCTCTGATGGTAGTGTAAATTTTGGCAAAATTTGACGTTTTTTCAATTTCGTTATCCTTTTTTTAGAAATATTGGATTTTAATAATTCAAACTATTAGTCGTTGGCCGTCAACAGTCCCAACTTCAAGAATAACCACTGGCAGTCCCTAATATATTGGCCTCCAACGAATCCTGACTAACAGAACTCTAACAACGTTATTCTCCGGTTGTCGGAGAAACGTTTTTGGGCGGAAAAAGTTTCCTAAAGGTCCGATCTAAGGTTATAAAGAGGTCTGAAACGAAAATGTTGAGTTTTCCAGAATAAAGAAGTTTTCTGACGACCTCAATAATTGGGACTTTTACTAGAAAATAGTTCCCAAAGGTCCGTAATAAGGTTACAAAGAGGTTTGGGACGAAAAGGTCGAGTTTTCCGGCCAATAAGAGTTTTCCAGCCAAAAAAGTTTTTCTGACGACCGGAGACTAACGGCATTATGGTTCTATTAGTCAGGATCCATTGGAGGCCAATATGTTAATAGTTGAGACTGCCAATGGTTATTTTTTAAGTTGGTACTGTTGACGGCGAACAATGAATAGTTGAGATCATTAAAATCCAATATTCATTTTTTTAAACGTTACCCCTATAAGTATTTTCTACATCCGCAACTAATTATGTGTCAAACAAAAGGATACATATAATAATTGTGTATCAAATAAAGGTTAGGTGCTCTATATAAATAGAATAATATTACACTTGAATACCTTCTAAATATATCATAATTATATAACTAGTTTAATACTACAAAATGTAGTCTGCCTTGACCTCCTTTGTCATTGCAATCTAAATAATGTTAGATTATTGTTAACTTGCTAACTCTTTACACAAAACCAAAATAGGAGGAAAAAAATCACAAAACAAAATATTATATGTATAAAAGTGGACGTGTCAACAAACACAAAAAAAAAGTCCTTCAACCTTATATTGTTATCTTAAGTCCCTTTACATGTTTAGAATGCATGTATTTGTGAAAAAGAAACATTTAAAATAATAACTTGTTACCTCTTAAAAGCGAACAGATCATTGTTTAAATATAATTAACAATATACATATATGCTAACTAAACAAGTGTACTTTAACATAGTAAAATTAAGTTGAGGAATTTTTTCATATTTTTTTATATCAAAATTATGTCGAGTATTTTTGCATTAAAAATAAAACGTATATTGGTGTTTTTATGATATCAACCATATTGGAATATAGATAAATTTGTCAATTTTGGCAAAGCGCCATGGTAAATAATTTCTACATAATAATTGTTTATACAATTCTCATGGTTTTCTTTTTGTCACTTTATAAAAAAAAATATATAAGATTGTTACTTCAAAATTAGTGTTATCATACTCATTTTTTTAAGTGGTTTTCAGATGTAACTATATTGAATAAGTATTACGAAGTCACTGGTCTAATTTGAATTTTGGTTTTATGTTATGTAAGTCTACAATCCCAAAAACAGTCAAACCAGCACATGACCCAAACCCATAATAATCTCACATATTTACCACACTACCAAAGCAAGAAACAAACACCAAATCTCCATTGCAATCAGAAAGGCAGTTAGTATTTTCTAAAAATAATTAAAAAGTTTTTTAGACAATAACTTCTTGAAATCAAACCACCTCACTATTCTCATTCTGTTGATTTTCTATAAAAGTAAAGTTGACAGTTTTTTCAGTTACCTCCATACTAGTACCATTAGTATCAGAAACCGAGTTCTTGACAACAAACGGGGTCCTTGAGCCATCCATGATAGGTTTCTGCTTTTTATCATCCTTCACCACTAAACATTCGCTAGAAAGCACCTCGTTGTTAGAATTATCGTCCACGTTCTGAGATGGGTTTATGCAAATATTCAAACTTGATTCCGTCATATGATCTGAAACATCAGACGTTATGGGACAAGTTTTGGTTTCGGGTTTGGAGGTTTGTTGTTGTTGAGATGGTTTAGGGGCGGGTCTTTGAGGATTCGGTTTCATGTTTGTAGCAACTGTAGATGTTTTTGGTGGTGGGATCTTTCTGAATGTTGCACCGTTTGAGCTGGTTTGACTAAAATGTGTGGCTACTGGTTTAACTGCACCTGTTGGCAACTTAGATTGAATTCTTACGCTTTTGTTTGGAGTTCGAGCACCTGATTTTCCCTACATTACAAGTCAAGAGATTCATCGGGTCAAAACCATACACGAAAAATAAAAAATGTCAGAACAAAACAGGACATGTCTAAACTAGTGCAATTTTTTATTTAAACATGATCTGTTAGCAAACCCCAAAAAATGTTTCAAAAAACACCAGTTGTGTCCAGGATCTTGACAGATCAAACCAAACAAAAAACAAAACTGATTCGGTTTCACAGATTTGTTGGTGTGGGCCAATTTTGCACCATGCATGAGATTTCGAAATCAAACCTCGAAAGTGATTAAAAGGGCCCGCAAATAGAAGAGTAAGGTTAACTTGTTACTAGGCCTATAAAGAACCGAACGTTCATGAACTGTTCGTGAACTTGATAGGTGAGAAGTTCATTCAGGTTCGTTTATTTAATTAAACTAACAAACATGAGCACAATTTTTTGTTCATTTAACTAAACGAACAAAAATGAGCACACGTTTTGTTCGTTCATGTATGTTCGTTTATTAACATTTGTTCGTTTAGATTTAAATACATAAGGAGTTATATTCATATAAATATTAAATAAAGATGGAACTTTCTAACTACATATATAAATAACTAATTGGTAATCGGGCTTTCTAATAATAAAAAAGAGTTTTCCAATTAAATTTATCGTAATTAATCACTAATTTATTTAAAAAAAGTTACTTTTTGTTCATTTATGTTCAGTCAATTATGTTAATTTGTTCATTTATGTTTGTTAAGTTATCTTCGTTTAAGTTTGTTAATGTCCGTGAACTGTTCGTTTAGTTTTTGAACGAACACGAACATGCCCATTTTCTTAATAAACTAACATGAACAAAAAAATGTGTCCTGTTATATGTTCGTGTTTGTGTTCGATTAAAGTGCCTATGCTCGTTTTCGTTCAGTTCATTTACAGGCCTACTTGTTACGGAAGAACTAGAAAATAAGCATAAAAGAAACTTAGAAGTTGTAACTAACCCCATCAAAGAACCCAATCTTAGGTGAAGGCATTCTAAGTCCCGTTGGTTGAACAGCAGGTAGTCGAGAAACTGAACCAGTTTGAGACGAACGCACAGCCACTGGTTGATTTCCTTTTTTATTCGAGATTCTATCCGTTGGATGATGAATACTCATATATGAATGCACATATGTATCTATACTGCTTCTTGATGTAGACTTTTGAGTGATAGTGGAGGTTAATGATGACAATGATTCTAAAGACAATCCACTTATCGAACTTGCAGGTGATACGCTTGAAGAAAGGTTTGAACTTGAACTGACAGATGGAGGTTTTATCTTCGTGTTAAGCCTTGAGGGCGTTTGAGGGATTCTCAATGTGGTTGTGAGTTTACCAGTTTTGGAATCAACTCTTTTTCTTAAAATATTTGCTGATGATTTTACTTTTACGTCAGTTCCTGAAGAACAACTACTAGAATTGCTACATGATGAAGATGGTCTTGCAGGGTCCGTTTTAGGGGCTGTTGAAGTACCGAAAGAAGATGGTTTGGAACTTAACACACCCCTTCGAGGACCAGTCACTCCTGTTACCGTTGATCCTTTTGTGGTTGTTTTTACTGTTTGAGTCCCTTTCTGTGTAACTGTTACATTCAATAGGCCAATAACGCAAAGCAGATGTGAGTATACAAAAGATATAGATAATAAGATAGTACCTATTGAAACGTATAAATAAAAGAGTTAAATGTCATTTTCGTCGCAGCGTTTTGGCCAGTTTTGCTATTTTCGTCTAAAGGTTTGTTTTTCGGATGAAAATGGCAAGTCGAAGTTAACGATCCAGATGAAAATGGCAACATTTTCAAACCTTTTTGATTCAGATGCGAAAAAACAAACCTTCGAACGAAAGTCGCAAAACTGGCCAAACCTCAGGGACGAAAATCTCAGTCTTCTGTAGTTTCAAATGCACAAGGAAGTCCAGAAACGTCAATTTTCATGATTTATGTTCAGTTTTGGGTTTAAATTACCCAAATGTCATGGAACTTTATCTTTAATGTAACATAAATCATTAAATTTGGAGATACTTGATTGTGTGTTTGAAACTAATTTGGACTCAGATTGTGCAATTGAAACTAATTTGGACTTAAATTGTGAATTTTCAAACTTTTGGACGAAATTCATCATTTTGGCAAAAACACAGGGACGAAAACAATAATTTACTAAGATAAAAATAGTTTTTGTTTTTACCACGAGCTTGCTTTGCAGTATCTTGATCCTTATTTGCATGATTAGCACTCAACGAAGCTCTTTTAGTTGATGTTGACATAGAGTTCATGTTTAAATTCACTCTGCTGGTTATCTTGGGTTGAGGGATTGATGAAGATTTATTATCTTTTGTTCTTGCACCAAGCTTAAAAAAATACCAACGCAAAGACAGATAAAAAGTTGTCAGTAATTACTACAATCTAGAGGTATATTGACTGGTTCGTGGGTCAAAACGAATCATTTTGTAAATGTTTGTCTGATCTAAAGCATTTCATGTTCAAAAGTCTTAAATGTTTTATTTTAAAAAAAGAGTAAATGCCATTTTCGTCCCTGAGGTTTGGCAAGTTTTGCAACTTTCGTCCAAAAGTTTGTTTTTGATCTAAAAGGTTTGAAATCTTGTCATTTTCATCTGTCTCGTTAACTCCGTCAATTTTTCTCCGTTAAGTCAGGGGTATTCGGTCTTTTTACATAAAGTGAAAAAGACCGAATTGCCCTTTAAGTTAACAAGAAAAAGAAAAAACTCCTGACTTAACAGAGAAAAATGGTAGGAGTTAACGAACTAGATGAAAAATGGCAAAATTTCAAACCTTTTGGATCCATATGCAGAAAAAAATCTTTGAACGAAAGTCGCAAAACTGGCCAACCCTTAGGGACAAAAATGGCATTCCACTCAAAAAAAAACTAAACCTGTTTGAGCCACTCGACATGTTTTACTTTTAGCTAGCTTGTTCATTTTACCCGTTGGAGAGAAAAAAAATACCACCCAGTCATAAGTAAATGAGTTAAAATGAACGCGTTTACTTCACTCACAAAAACAATGACAATAGTTTTCAACCATACAACTCAAAGTAGCATATCATACCCGTTTTCCAGAATCAAGAAATTCCTTCTTTGGTGCTGTAGTAAAATAAAACACAACATAAAAAAGTAATTTAGATATAAACCTTGAACATATAATGATTACTAAGAAACAAGAAGATAAAACAATTTACTCACTACTGGTAACTTTCGGTTGAGAATCTTTCTTTGCAGATGACAACTTGATACTTGAATTACTCAAGTTAGATAATTTATTAGAATTCTGAATTGAAGCTCTAATGTCTTCAAATAGTTCAGCCTCAAGACAATCAAGTGACAAGTTATCACTTTCAAACGTTGAGATTGATTCCATTGATCTGTAAACTTCCTCTTCGATTCCCGGTAAACTATTTTTTAAACGCGTATCACCTCCTTCAATTATAGTTGTCAGCTCATCTGCATCAAGAACACCTGTATGCAACAAAGAAGTGATTTTATTAATGAGCTTGAATTTGCAAGACAGTCGGACTGTTGGATGTGCCTTTCGAATGTTATTATGTAATATGCGTTAATTTCAATTTGTAGCATACCGTCACTAGTGAAAAAGGCACTGTCCCAAGCTAAACTTTTGCGTAAGTTGAACTTTCCATTCTTTCTTGATTTTTCAGGTTCGAGTGTTTCAATCAGTTTAGGCATTTCTTCAATCTCTTCACTCGTTGATTTATTAGCCTCCGTCTCAACTGTTGCTGTTTCCTCAACACTTTTCTCATTCCCAGATCCTAAATGCAATACAAATTTGATTAAGTTAATAAGATAATATGGCTAGATTAAAAGTTCAACACATACTGTTGATCATCATTATACATGTAACAATGAAGAAAAATACAACAAATAACCTTAAGATTGTTTTGACGAAAGTCAAAAACTAATTTGATCAAATCAAACGACAACTACATAACATACAATCAAAATTCAATTTATTCTTCAGTCGATTCGAGTCAATCACAGATCAAATACTATTTAAACTGTTCAACACACAGAAATCAGAGCTCTATACATGTAACAATGAAGAACAATTATACAACAAATAACACAACACATAATCAAATCGTTTGGATTGAAACTAATCTGGTCAAATTAAACGACAATTACATAACACATGATCAAAATTCAAGTTATTCTTCTGTCAATTCGAGTCAATATCTTATCAAATACTATTCAAACTGTTCAACAAACAAAAATAAGAGTTAAATACATGTAACAATAATAAAAAATAAAAAAAGAACTTTAAATTGAAACTAATCTGATCAAATCAAACAATATTTACACAATAAACAATCAAAGTTAAACTTATTCTTCAGTGAATTCCAGTCAATCTCTTATCAAATACTATTCAGACTGTTCAGCAACTAGAAATCAGAGTTCAATACACGTATGAAGAAAAATACAACAAAGAGCCTGAAGATTGTTTAAACTGAAACCAATCTGATCAATGTAAACAACAATTACTAACCAAAATTCAAGTTATTCTTCAATCAATAACTCAATATATGTAACAATACGAGAAATAACCTGAAGATCGTTAACGAAAACTACACAACAAACAATCAAAATTCAAGTAATTCTTCAGTCAGTTCGAGTCAGTCACCGATCAAATACTATTTAAACTGTTTAACAAACAGAATTCAGAACTCAACACATGTAACAACTATGAAAAAAAACAAATAACCTAAAGATCATTTAAACTGAAACTAATCAAATCAAACGAAAACTACATAACATATGATCAAAATTCAAATTATTCTTCAGTCAACTAGAGTCAATCTCTAATCAAATACTATTCAAACTCTTCAACAAACAGAAACTGGAGCACAATACATGTAAAATGAAAAAAACACAACAAATAACTTGAATATCGTTTAAATCGAAACTCTGATCATTTTAAACGACAATTACGATCAAAATTCAAGTTATTCCTTGGTTAAATCGAGTCAATCTATAAACAAATACTCTTTAAACTGTTCAACAAACAGAAATAAAAACTCAATACAGGTAACAACAATGAAAAATAAAGTAAATAGCCTGAAAATGTGATCAATTTAAACGACGATTACACAACAAACAATTAAAATTCAAGTTATTCTTCAGTCAAATCGAGTGAAATTCTGATCAAATACTGTATAAACTGTTCAATAAACAGAAATCAGAACTAGATACATGTAACAATGGAGAAATATACGAGAAATAACCTGATGATCGATCGACAGTAAGCGTAGAGGAAGACGAAACATCGATGAGGAGGTTATCGGAGTGAGATAAAACGTCGTCGTTCGCTGCATCTGATGTTTTTACTTCATGATCTGTTCTGGAAGTATCTTCCATATCAGCCATTGCAAAACTGAAACCCTAATTGATCAGATTCTAGAGAGAGAGAGAGTAGAGAGAGAGGGGAATGGGTTTTTTGAAATTATGATCCGAGGGAGAAGCAGCTGAAAAGTTTGAATGTTATTGCGCTTTATGAAAAGATTGGGAATTTATAAATATTATCCTCCAACTATGCTCAAGTTGTCACTTAAGTATTTGGTATGTGTAGCGGTGCGGGATGGCAAAACTGTCACACCCGATCATAGGCGGAAGCGTGCGGTGTGAACTTGATTAGTTTTCATCGCATACGATATAAGTAAACAACTATATGATCAAAAACAAACACGATGTTCATCCGTTGACATCATTAAGAGATACACATCGTAAGTTGTTCAAAGTACAAGACAATATAAGTTATAAGTTTTTACAAAAGACTAGTTCAACATAGTTTTAAAATGTAAAGGCTTTGCATCCTATATCTTATTAAAGATGAAATATATGGATCAAACCCTTTCAAAAGGATGACATCATAACATGATAACCCAAAAGCTTCTTGAGAACCGACTATGCCAAGATCCATTCAATTTCCTGAAATACATGTAAGTTTGAAAACATCAACAAAAGTTGGCGAGTTCATGCGTTTTGATTTCATAACAAATGATCTTAAAAGCATTTGAGAGTTCGAATATAACAATGTGATATGTTAAGCGTCAATCAACTTATGATCATTAATGTTTTGCAAGAATATTAATGTGTGTGACGATATAGGAAGTACTCAACCCTAGACGATTTCAATCTGGTCCACCCGGCTAGGACAACAAAAGCACTACATGCGGTCACACAAGGACCCATGAGTGGGGCTCGCCTACACCCGATAGATCTACCACTCTTGTTCCGTGGTCTTACAAAAGATTAATGGTGCTTAAGAGAGACCCTTGTCTCGCATGATATAATATTTCATTCCATAGCTAAACCATACCATCAAAAACATGTGCTTCCCCTCGAGAGTTATAAAACCGAAAACGATTAAAAGAAAAGGGGGACATGAACTCACAAGTCTTCGTGCCATGCACGGCTTACGTTCGTTATGTGTGATATATATATTCTTCAAATATATATATTTATAAGTTTAGTAAACCTCTTCATTTGTAACAATATGTTCGATTCAAGAAATGTATATTTGTTTCACAAGTATTTATGTATACCTTCTATAGATATAAGTGTTAAAAATATTTATTCTTAACATCGTATAAACGTTGATGTACATGTACGGTATTTTTGTGGGAGTACACTTCAACAAGTGTATTTGAGTACATCACTATGTACTTGCGTATTTTATACGTATACCGTTGATCGGAGTGTCGCGCCCCGGTCAAAGATAATATTTATATACCTAAATTACCCTTAACAATGCATTAGTGGTAGTAAGGGGTCGAACCACGAAGAGTTTGTGGTTTGCGAATGGATGTGATTGATTTTTGGTAAAAGTGTCACTTTATGAAGCTTGCTATTGTAATTGTTTAATTTGGTTTATTGGTTTGAAAGGATGTTGGAATGATCCGACGAATTTGTTTCTACTTTAATTGACTTGTTGAAAACAATAGTTTGAAAACAAGGTTCACACTCGGTTCGGTAATGCAAATCCTAAGGTTCCTACACGTTTTGGTTTTAACTTAATTGCAAACAATGATTAACGAATTTAGTGTTGCGTGGTTTAGGTGTCAAAAGCTATCAACGTCATAGACAACGGACTACAATACACTTCATTACCAAGAAGATGTAAATTCTAACCTAGACAAGGCATGATCGCACATAAACATTTCGCAAAGTCAAATTTCATAACTCATTCGACAATTCACAAATACAATACCAATGCGAGACAATTATCATAGGGTTTCAAATTAAATCACAATTTGTCACAAATCAAAACTTAAAACAATGTCAAACCCTAGAACTTACAAAACCTACACCGGGGTGAAACCTTCGGAATTAGCCGCTCATGGTGAACGGGACTTGATCAACGGAAAAGGAAGTCTTGAACATTGACATCTCGAGCTTGATGATGATGATGGATGGTGATTTCGTTTTAGGGTTGATGGTGATGATGAACGGAATGATGGATGATTGGAGATGATGATGATAGTGGATTAAGGTTAGGAATAATGAGAATGATGATTCGGATGATTGATTATGGATTGGTGATGTTGTAGATCAAAGATATATTGTTCTTGGCTTCCAAGAGGTGTTTTTAAGCTCTCCAACTCGTAACTCTCACAAATGGGTCAACACAAACATAAAAACCCATTCAAATTTGAATTTCAGCGACAGTATAATAGGAAGGGCGTCGCCGACGGCCTCTAGATCTTCATGTTTTCCTCTGGCGCCTTAATCCACTGTCTACGAACATTTTCTGCCGACGGGACTATCTAAGGGGCGTCGCCGACGGTCCATATGTGCGTCGGTGACGGCCTCCCTAATCATGTTTTTCTGTTTTTCCATTTTTCGCTCCTGGTTGACCCGTTTTCCGCCTCGATGCTCCGAATAGCTCCTTAAGCTCCGTAAACCTGCAAAATGCAAATCCAATCAAAAGTAGGCTATTCGAAACTAAAAGTTATGTAAAACGTTTAACTTAAACTCAACAAAGCATCGGTTTTCAACCACGTATCACATCCCCACACTTGTCTTTTGCTTGTCCTCAAGCAAATATGTTTTTCACTTCCACGTGGGTTGAATAAAGAACACACTTCCCATTCTCGAGATATGAGTTAAGGTCTAATGTCATACTTAGTTAAAAATTTTTATCATTTTCAAATTATTTAACATTAATATGATGATCTCATATAAAAATGGTTATCCAAGATTAACCCGCCTTTAAAACTCACATATCATACCTATCCTCACAATGTTCTCTCCACTCGGCTTATAATTTGGCTAATAAATAATACATTAGCACTTTTGATGTAAACACACAAACCGACTAGAACATATACCCGCATAAGCTTGCAACTCAATCATTCTCCACCACTGAACACAAATATTGAACACAAATCAAAAGGTCTTGAACAGGTTGTAACGGGGCTAGGCTAAGGGTATGGAATGAGATGCTTTGAAAGTGGCTAAGGTGATGAAAAACTTGATTTTTATTACATAATCACTATACTAACATAATTGACTACAAAACAATAACTACAAGGCAAAAGCTTTCCGCCTTTTTCGACAACTATCTATACATGTATTTTTCTTTTCTTTTCTCAATTGTGGTTTTTTTTTTTCACAATCTAAAATCAAGTTTTCATCACACGGATTAAAATATAGGGTTCAAAAGTCAAGGGCTAAATGGGTTGGTCAAATGAAAGGTTTAGGCTCAAAATTGGCGACTAAGGGATTGATTTTTGGGTAAGGATATTTAAATGGTGTAAAGTAAAAAGGTTTACCTAATGCTTTAGTCATTCTTGTGCTCATATTCGGTCTATGGTCTCAAACGTATCAAAAGTTGCAAGTTCTACAATACATGACTAATGGTCCACTTAACCAAAGAAATATATGCATATGTGATATGTAAAAGTGGCTCAAAATCTCACGTATATAAGGTATGGTATGTGATATGTATAAAGTGCAAGTTTCTTAGGCAGATTATTCCCAAATAACCACCCGTTAAATACCTATCATGTTATTTATTTGAACTTGACCATGACAAAAGACCACATGGGTTGTGCCATCCCTCATTAACTTAGTTACTTGTGCCTTTTAGACCGCTTTAAACAAAGACATTTTTGAAAAATTGTTGAAAATTTTCCCCATCCCCACACTTGAGGTCAACATTGTCATCAATGTATAGTGTGTAACTGAACGGGTCAAATTAGAAGAAAAACTTTTTCTCCCCATCCCCACACTTGAGATCAGCATTGTCCTCAATGTGTGAAATTGAGATCAGCATTGTCCTCAATGTGTGAAAATTGAGCTTTTAAAACGCACAAGGGACATGACATGACCGACTTTCCCAAAATTCTACCCCGGAGAATAAAATACAAAGTACAATCCACTTATTAAACAACATAGACCAAATCAAAACTAAAGGAAATGTATGCACCTGGTTTTCGTTCCTCGTGTGCTCTTCAACTTCAACAAAAATGGTTGATAAGCAAACCCAATGTACCTACAAATTTTAATCGTCGTGTAGAAACAAGCTTCTCACAACTAGAAAAATTCGTTAGTTATTTAGTTCTACCATTTTTATTAAAATAGTTACCAAGGCATAGAATTTATTCAACTTTGATTTTGTGGATAAGAAAAAAAATTTACAAAAACAATCTAAACTCACTTTTTTAGGAATCACGGTTGCATTTAGCGCATGCAACAAGCACTTTTAGACCTTCCGATAGCTCGGGAGGAAGAGTAGGTCTCGTGAGGGTTATCTAGGGAACACACCCACAACGTTCATTTAACTACTAACACGAATAGAAAAAAAAAACTAAAATGTACACAAAAATTACAACAACAAAGAAAACATACCGGCTCATCGTTGGTATCGCTTATTCGGATCCACCGGTGGGTATGGCTGATAGGGATATCCGGTGAGGGTTGACATCATATCGTGAAAATCGTCAAGCGGCCCCCTTTCACCTTTAGCCGGCGCTGGGAACTGCGGTGGGATGAAGCTGGAGCCAACGGCTTCGGGCCAGTGCGGAGATGGATCATAAGGCCTAGCGGGAAGAGGTAGGTTCTCGTAAGATACCCAGGGCGCGTGCTCTTGATATGGACGAACTGCTTCCCAATCTCGGTGGTGGCGCTCTTGATCATGCAAATGTGTTTGGCGTTATTTACCGCCATCTGTTGCGCCACCGCCATAGCGTGCCATCGGCGGTCCTCCAATGCGTTTTGTTCAGCACGCAACCTATCTTGCTCCTCCTCCCACGCTTGTCTTCGAGACAATTCTTGTGCCTGATACAAGTCTTGTCTCTCCATAAACACTTGTTGAGCAACCCACTGCTCCTGCTGTCTCTCCCAATAATCTTGCTCGTTTGCCCGATGAGCAGCATCTTCATCCCAATGGGCCTGTTGTTGGGCCCCCCAATCTTGTTCCCATTGTCGCCTCCATTGTTCATATTCCTGATTCTCTCCAATACACACGAAGACGTTGTCATAAACATCTTGTTGTCCCTGGTTGTAGTTGGGGTATCCGGGTTTTCGCCGGTTCGGAATGAAAGTAGCCACCCCGGCCGAGATTTCTCGATGTGGCCGGGTGTATCTCTGACGAGGCCCCCTTGGACCTTGAGGCTCATCTTCCTCTTCTTCATCAACCATCTCTTCTTCTCTTGCAGCCTCTTGAGCTACACTTGGATCGGCAAACTGAAACAGATGCCCCTGATCGTCGGTGACGGTGTATTGATGGCCGTACACCTGAACTTGTATCTTCCAATGTTGCTTCATCGACGCGAAGCAAATCCGATCCACCGGTTTTAACACCCACACCGAATCAATCGGCAACTTGTTTTGTTGCACTATCATCACGCTAATAAGTCGTACATATGGTATCATCTTTCGAGTGTACGACTCGCGTGTGTCCCAAGTGTTGATCATGACTAGATGGCGCCACGATAACTTGGGGGTTCCATAAAGCAAAGCGTGGAGCACCCGACAGTCCGAGGCCTTCACCTTCCCTCGGTCCCCAAACCTGACCATTATATTCTCAAAAGAAAAGGGCTGAAGAATCTTCCCTTCAACCGACAATTGACTTCGAAGAGCGGCCCCACCATCCGAATAGGGCAAAACAGATTCTACCATTCCTTCAGGATCCGCGGTATTGACCTTATTATCCAAAAATTGGTCAATAGTGTAGTAGTCATACTCATTGACCCTAACGAATCGAATCAGGAGATACAATTCATCGTCTCGAAAGACATCACCATCTGCCCCTGCCAGTGTCACCCACCAGCTGCCATGTACTTGGCGGGCCATCCTTGTTCACAAATCTGAGCGAGGCCAACCACTCGCAAACAGCGGCCAAGTATACCCTTGGTGTGATATCCTCACACCAATCCAAAACTCTTTCCCAACCGATCCTTTCAAACATTTGAATGATCCCTATCGTTCTAAACTCCTCTACATTCAATGTGCGCTCCGGCACAATCCGTTCCGGGATCGTTGTTTGCACCCTGTTAACCATCTTCCACTTCCACAAACTAACCTCCAACCGCCTATCGTTAAACCTTGAGAGAGGTCGTCGTTTATTATTCTCCCAAGGTTCACCAACACTACTAACCCGAATCCTTTCCCATGTCCAATCTTGCATGAATATCCGGTCGTCATTATCTTCCAACCTAGTCAATTGTTCCGATGATGACCCGGCTCCCGAAAAGGAACCTTGACCCGAAACCTTGCTAAGCTTTCGGCTTGCCATATCTATAAAACACAAAGCAAAGAAACAATTAAACATGGTGAATCTCAACATCCAAATCCTCACTTTAAATTCAAGCCAAATGTACTTCTTGAGCATATCACACAATGTTGAAACGTAACTTAATTGGTTAGACAATTATCCGGTTTAAATCTTCTAAATTTGTGCACTTTTTCCAACCTTTAAATTCAAGTTCTATGTTTGTAATCCTAAACATATAACAATTAATGCTCAAACAAGATTCAACATTGCGTGTATGCTCAAACATGCAACTTAAACAATTCATACTCATTACATAGCTATGTTGCATTCTTAATCCCACCCAAATCACCCGTATACTCAATTTCAAGCAATTACTCATATCATGGTATCATAAACAACCTATTCTCAATCCTAGATTCAGAATTTCGGAAGAAAATCACATACCATATGAAATCCATGCTCAAATTTAGATAAAATTGTACCTTTAACGTTGCTTAAACACTTGAACTTCAAAGAAATATAATGCACTATAAAGAACACTCTTTTCTCCAAAAACCCGGAATTTGATCTTCACTAATCTTGCAAATACGCAATAATTAAAGGAAACCGTGTTACGGGTTTTGTTATATGCGAAAAAACACACAGAATAGGCTCAAGAATCGGGTGATTTGGTTGAGGATTGAAAAAGATATGAAGGCTTGAAGATTAGAGTTCTTGATGTTGAAGATGAAGAAGGTGTGGAGAAAGAGCAGGGGTTTGGGTTGTTTTTAAAGAGGTATTGGTTGGTTGTGGTTAATTCGGGTCGAATTTGTGGCTAAAATCATGTTTGGGTCGAGTTTCGGTGGGTCAAATTGAGTTTGGGTCCGAACACAAGCGTCAAAAACAAATCAACGTCGGCTGAAAACCAGGAGGCATCGCCGACGGCCCCCTGGTGCGTCGCCGACGCCCTCTTAATGTCACACCCCGACCCGCAGCGGAATAAGAGTCGGGGCATAATTGGGTTATCACAAAGCTCATGACATTTACTAATATGTTTCATATTTAATAAAGTCAAAGTTACATTTTCAAATATCCAAACATGTTCATTCAATACAAAGGAAATAAACCAAACATGACAATCCCAACTCTAAATCGTTTTATTCTTCTAGTCCAAGTCCTATGTGTTCCTAGCTGCTGCTGGTTCACCTATATCATGTGTAAAATGGGGGTTTTTGGGTCAACATAAGTTGGCGAGTGAACCTTATTAGATAAACATTTATTAATGAATTTATGGTTAGTTTATCAATGAAAAATTGTGCATAATCATAGATTAGCAAATGTAAATAATCAAGCAATGGCAAATAGCAGTCACAACTATAACATACAATAACACATGGCAGCATACATGTACATACCAACATCATACTGTAAATAACATAAATGAAACTGTGCGATCAAGGCTCAATCAAACGGAGCCGATCGTATTGCATGTACTGAAAATGAAAATGTCTGTGCGATCAAGGCTCAATCAAACGGAGCCAATCGTATGTGGGCACGCCAGGTTCAACCTCATAATGAAATGGGGAACATGCTCAACGCTCATTATGTAATGGGGAGCGGCGGCCTATGAAATTGCATGTACTGAAAATAATAAACTTGCATCCAACAATAACAACACAACAGGAAACAAACTGTATACACTAGTTCACGATATGATGTATGCACAATGGTTTAAGTATATAATATATATAATCAAGACACATGATACACCCCAAAACGTGATTAAAACGGGGAATTTGTAAAGATTCACTCACATTGGGTGCGTTGGATTGGAGATGGTGAGATGCGCACGAATTAGATGAGCGGACGACGAGAAATACTAACTAAATAATAACGGAAAAATATATTAAACGAGTGGATTTTATTAAGGATTTTAATGAAATTTTTAGATATATTTTTGTGAGTTCAAGGCCATTTTCTATCTTTAAAAATGTTATTTTTAAGTATTTTTAATTGATTTTTAAATTAAATTAAATAAATAAAAATATAAAAAAAATTGTTTATTTAGCGTTGACCGTTGACCGGTTCGGTCAGCGAATTAATCTGCGCCGGGTGAGGCTCGAACCCGAGACCTCCCGTTCGCGTGCACGCAGCTCTACCAACTGAGCTACGTGTCTAACCCAATATAATCTTGTTTTTATTTATACTTATACACTTATTCAGTTCACCCGGAATTCTCTTTAATTTCAAAAACATTTTAATTCAACGGACCGGTGTAAGTGACGGGTTTCGAACGCGCGACGTATGGTTCATGTTGCACACAGTCCACCGCTGGACTGTGTGTCTAACCCGGTTATTATCTCGGTTTTTATTATACTTAACAACTAACTGAGTTAACCCGGTTTAGTTTTTGATCAAAAAGGCATTTTATTACACAAGGTGTGCGTGGAGCATGGATCGAACTCGGGACGTGTATGGTTTTTGTTTGCACACAGTCCACCGCTGGACTGTGTGTCTAACCCGTTTATAATTCCGATTTTAATTAATCTTATGTCATCACTGAACTCGTCTTCTTTATTACAAATGCAGACATCAATCAAAACAACCGATACGCGATTAATTTAGTTAATGAACATGATGTCCAGTTTGAATGCATTGAACCGAAAAGTTTGGGGAAAGAAGATACCGAACAGGTCGTCTTCTTCAGAGAATCCGGCGAAACTTGTCGGCTCTGTTTTTGGAACCTTCGGCTGTGAGAATCAATTAACAGGTTTAAGGGATTAGATGTGAAATTGAACTAATGAGTATTGATTATCAGCACGTTGGAATGAGCATACCGGTAATCAACGAGTTTCCGACGATTCCAGAAGTTTTCCGGCGAAAACAGAAAGTCCAGCAATGTCGTCTGTGGTTGATTATGAGCGATGGGTTAATGTTAGTAAGGTTCTAACAATTGATTGAAACCGTAAAGTAGAAGTATTTTACCGGTTTGAGTTTAATACGGTTTTCCGGCGACTTTTGCAGAAAATTCCGGCGAGCTGTTTTAGGCGTTCTGATGGTCTGAAAATGCGACGAAAATGAAATGGAGTATTGGTATGATATCTCTGAGTCACGAGAGTGGTCTGAAGTTTGTGTAATTCTGGACTTGATGATTTTTCGGTTTTAAAAACCGACAATGATGAGTCTTTAAGTTTAATCAATTTCCGATTTGATTAAAAACCGTCGGTGCATCGGTTATAAACTGAATGTGTGAATAAACAACGAATTGAAGATTGGTTTGCCGATTACCGTTTCTCAGATAGCGCAACCGGTTTTAACTGGGTTTGTGTATAAATTGCGTTTGTGTTTCTAGAGTTAGCAGAAAACACAATGTGGCGGAGTGGTCTTGGGAGTGAGTGTTAAGTTGCTGAAGTGTGTCTTGGCTGACCCGGGTTCGAGTCCCGGCAGCATTATAATTTTTTTTATTTATTTTATTTTAACTTTTCATCAAATATAATTTTTATAGTTTAGTTTATTTATTAATTATGTATTGTTTTAAATCAAAATAATCATAAATATTCGACATAACTTTTATAACTTGATATTCTATTACAAAACGGAGCGGGTTTTGAAAACCCGATTTTTACAAATGTTACAGTATCCCCTACTTTTAGGAATTTCGTCCCGAAATTTAAGTAGTAGTAGGAAAAAGATGCGGGTATTTTTCACGCATTGAGTCTTCACGTTCCCAAGTAAACTCAGGTCCCCGTTTCGACTCCCAGCGTACCCTAACAATTGGAATGCGACTTTGTCGAAGACGCTTCTCCCCGTAGTCCATGATCTCCACTGGTCTTTCAATAAAATGCATAGATTCATCAATCTGAATATCTTCCAGTGGAATATGGAGATTCCCATCAGCGAGGCACTTCTTCAAGTTCGACACGTGGAATGTGGGATGAATCCTGTTGAGTTCTTCAGGTAGGTCAAGCTTGTATGCTACAGGACCTACTCTTTCGAGTATCTTGAAAGGTCCTACGTAACGAGGTGCTAGCTTCCCCTTTTGACCAAAACGAACTACTCCCTTCCACGGTGATACTTTTAAAAGCACATGATCACCAATGTTATACTCTAAGGGCTTCCGTCGTTTATCTGCATAACTCTTTTGACGACTTTGAGCCGCTAGAAGATTGTTTCGAATTTGATGAATCTTGTCTGTGGTTTCTTGGATCAATTCTGGACCAGTAATTTGTGCTTCCCCAATTTCGTGCCAACATACAGGAGATCGGCACTTACGACCATATAAGGCTTCAAAAGGTGTCATGCCGATGCTCGAATGATAGCTGTTGTTGTACGAAAATTCAACTAATGGTAGGTGGGCGTCCCAATTTCCCTTGAAGTCTATGACACATGCTCTAAGCATATATTCAAGAGTTTGAATGGTGCGCTCAGACTGTCCATTAGTTTGAGGATGATAGGCGGTACTGAGATCTAATCGTGTGCCCATCGTGGATTGTACTGCTTGCCATGTTCGTGAGGTGAAACGACCATCACGATCAGAAATAATACTTAACGGTACCCCATGTCGGCTTACAATTTCTTTGATATAAATACGTGCAAGCTTTTCGTTTTTGAAATCTTCGCGGATAGGAATAAAGTGAGCTGATTTTCTAAGTCGGTCTATAATTACCCATATTGTGTCATACCCACCAGAAGTGCGAGGTAACCCGGTAATGAAATCCATGGTTATATTTTCCCACTTCCATACAGGTATTTCCGGTTGGACTAGAAGTCCTGAGGGTCTTTGGTGTTCAGCCTTCACCTTGTAACATGTGAGACACTTGGAAACAAAAACGGCAATATCCTTCTTCATTCCAGGCCACCAATAGGTGTATCGTAGGTCTTGATACATCTTATCGGCTCCTGGGTGTATAGAATATCGCGTTTTGTGAGCTTCATTCATAAGAGTTTCACGAAGATTGTTGCGGTTAGGAATCCAGATACGATCTAGGTAATACAGAATACCGTCTGATTTAGTTTCAAGTTTTAGCTCGGCTCCACAGGACATCTCCTTTCGTACATCTTCTTCTGTTATTGAAACGTGTTGGGCTTCTCGAATTTGATCTTTAATGTCGGTTATAATTTGCGAACATAGAAGATGAATGGAGTTCGCATAACCCTTTCGACTAAGTGCATCAGCCACCACATTTGCTTTACCAGGGGGTATCTAATTTCACAGTCGTAATCATTCAGAAGTTCGACCCATCTTCGTTGCCTCATGTTTAACTCTTTTTGATTGAAGATATGTTGAAGACTCTTGTGGTCAGTGTATATATTTCACACTTAGTACCATAGAGATAATGTCTCCATATCTTAAGAGCGAATACAACGGCTCCAAGTTCTAGGTCATGAGTGGTGTAGTTCTTTTCATGCGTCTTGAGTTGTCTCGAGGCATAAGCTATGACTTTTCCTCTTTGCATGAGAACGCAGCCTAATCCTTGCCCTGACGCGTCGCAATAGACTACAAAATCATCACAACCTTCAGGAAGAGTGAGGATTGGTGCATCACAAAGTTTTTGTTTAAGAGTTTGAAAAGCTTCTTCTTGCTTGGGTCCCCATACGAAAGGTTTTCCCTTATGAGTTAAAGCCGTGAGTGGTACAGCAATGCGAGAGAATTGGAAATGAACCGACGATAATAGCCAGCTAGTCCAAGAAAAGATCTTACTTCAGTTGGTGTACGTGGAGCTTGCCATTCTTGAACGGCTTTGATCTTTGAAGGGTCAACATGTATTCCCTTGTCATTGACTACATGCCCGAGGAATTGCACCTCTTTCAACCAGAATTCACATTTGGAGAACTTGGCATAAAGCTTTTCCTTATCTAGAAGTGCAAGAACGAGTCGAAGATGACGCTCATGATCAGTTTTAGATTTTGAATAAATAAGAATATCGTCGATGAAGACTATAACAAATCGATCAAGATAAGGTTTGCAGACTCTGTTCATTAGGTCCATGAAGACAGCTGGTGCGTTGGTTAATCCAAATGGCATAACCATGAATTCATAGTGGCCATAATGAGTTCGAAAAGCAGTCTTAGGGACGTCTTCCTCATGCACTTTAAGTTGATGATAGCCAGATCGAAGATCGATTTTTGAAAAGCAGCTGGCACCTTGTAGTTGGTCAAGAAGATCATCAATGCGAGGTAAAGGATAGCGATTCTTGATTGTTAACTTGTTGAGCTCTCTGTAGTCGATGCACATACGAAAAGATCCATCTTTCTTCTTTACAAAAAGGACAGGTGCATCCCAAGGCGACGAGCTAGGACGTATGAATCCCTTGTCAGTCAACTCTTGCAATTGACTGACTAGCTCTTGCATTTCAGAGGGGGCTAACCTATATGGAGATTTTGCAACTGGTGTAGCACCAGGTATAAGATCAATATGGAATTCGACGTCTCTAACTGGAGGAAGTCCTGAAATCTCGTCAGGAAAAACTTGTGGGAAGTCTTTTACTACAGGAATGTCTTCAAGTTTCTTCTCTGTGGTTCCCTTTTTGATGATATGGGCTAAAAACGCGACATAATTCTTGCGAAGATATTTTTGAGCTTGAAGACAAGACATTATGCTGAGCCCTTTCGACGAGGTTTCTCCAATGATTCGAAGAGTCTGACCGTTTGAAAGAGGAATACGAATAAATTTTTCACGACATACAACTTCCGCCTGATGTTGACTGAGCCAATCCATACCGATTATGATGTCAAAACTTCCCAGCTTCATAGGAATAAGGTCGACTGAGAAATCGTGGTCGTTTAAGGTGGGTGTACAGTTTCGTAAAATAGAGTCTAATAAAATTGGTTTCCCGTCCGCAACTTCCACCGTTATGGATTCCGTGAGCTTATCCCGATTTTTGCTTAAGATAGGTTCAAATTCTAAAGACACAAAACTTCTATCCGCACCAGTATCAAATAACATAGAGGCATATCTACCATTTATAAGGAACGTACCGTTGACCACATTGCCGTCAGCTCTGGCCTGGTTAGCGTTGATATTGAAAGCTCTCCCTCTTGCAGGTGGGGGAGCTTGGTTTGCTTGGTTCACCGGGTTGGCTTGGGCCTGAGCATGAATAATATTAACCAACCTTGGACAAGTGTTTCGGAAATGGCTTGGGTCGCCACAATTGTAGCAAGCCCGCATTGGTTGACCCATAGGATAATTGGGCTGGTAATATGTTTGGGCTAAATGTTGAGTGGGTGGTAGTAGGGGTTGTTGGCCTTGGCCCATTATTTGTTGGTGGGTTTGGGTTAAAGGTTGGTGGCGGTTCGTTCGTTGAGGCATTCGGCAAGTTTGAACATTATGACCCGCGCGACCGCAGCCGGTGCAATATTGACAAGGATGATCAGGGGAATGGTGATATAGGCAACGGTTACATTTTGGTAACGGGCCTGTGTAGGGTCTTCTGTATGGTGCGGGTGAAGGAGTGACTTGAGTAATGGGTGCAGCAGGAATAGGGGAGTTGGTTTGAGTAACCACAAAATTTCTGGTGTTGCGCTTCCTCTTATTAGCGAACTTAGAGGAAGGAATGGGGTGGTTTGAAGTTTGTCCCTCAACAGGGGCTTTCTTCTTCTCTTCTTTGAACTTCCCGTTGCGAATTCGGTTTTCGGTCAGTTCAGTTGCTAACTCCATAGCAGCTTCAAGTGTTACTGGTGAAACGCTGAGAACTGAATCTTGGATTTTCGAGGGAAGTCCTCGAATATAGTGCTCGATCAGACGATAGGTTGGGGTGAACAAATTTGGAACCATTTGGTTCAATTCCAAGAACCTCTTGTTATATGTAGTGTGATCACCCTCCTTTTGCTTGAGAGAATGAAACTCGTCCTCCAGCTTTTTAATTTCACTTCTAGGACAGAAACGCCTAGTCATGATTTCCCTTAACTCCTCCCAAGTTAAGGCCATCGCATCTTCAGTTCCCCTCTTCCCTTTCTCAGTATTCCACCAAGTGAGAGCTACCCCAAATAGTCTCCCGGTGGCGTATCTAACCTTGCGATCCTCAGGACAATCGCAGTTTAGAAAGGTGTTTTCCATCTCCTCGAACCAATGTAGGAGAGCAGTGACACCCTCGGTCCCTTCAAATTTAGGAGGATCACAGGACTTAAAATGTTTGTAAGAGCACTTGCTGGTAGGAGGGTTGTCGATGTTCTGGTCCTGTTGTTGGGGTGGGTTAGTAGGATTTGTAGCAAGGGCTTGTTGTACTTGGACCACAATGTCAGGCAGTATCGTGGCCATTTGTTTCGCGATCTGAGTGGCCAAACGTTCCTGAGACCTTCCCGATCTTTTACCCCTTCGTTGCTGTCTAGACGACATCTACAGGATCATAAAATGAGAAGATTGTGAGTTTATGGTGTCTTTTTAGGTGTCATGTGTCTTTAAGAAAATGAAAATAACATAAATATCAATAATGCAACTACATCCATAGGATGTCTTGGGTTCGCTCATGTTGGGCCTCAAATGTCCCCCATACCTTCACCTACATAGTCATGTGGGCCCCCATGGCTATTGGCTTGGTAGGATTCACATTAGTATTGGCAATTTAACACTCGCATCTCCCGAATGCAAACCACAAAATATGTTAATGAGATGTTTGGTCGGAACGTGTCCAGGTGTAGACACAATGACAACTCAAAGTGGGGTTAGCTCACACGACGTTTGGTATAGCATGCTTTGGCCTAATAGGTACTTCGTACTCTCATCGTTAGTCCCCAGGTAGGCAAACTGGTCCTTTATTTTGGATTTATACGAATGCCAGCCTAGACAGGACGTTCCGACTACCGGTACTGGTACCCTTCCAGTTACTACATGCCCGTCATGAGAACTCACTTTATGAGATTTGAAAACACGAAAATCATTGTAAAAGCATTCATGATGTGGTGTGTGCTTTCATGGATGTTATATGTTATGAGCATACGATTCATGATAGGCATTATATGATAATACATACTTATGAACATGCTTGCACAATATTAAATGTAACATTTAACATAAAACATATAAACATCATGAAATTTGGCATATATAAATTTCTAATCGACTATAGTATAGGCTCTAAGGGTCTAATAACCTATCCTATATCCCTATAGTCATGGCTCTGATACCAATCTGTCACACCCCGACCCGCAGCGGAATAAGAGTCGGGGCATAATTGGGTTATCACCAAAGCTCATGACATTTACTAATATGTTTCATATTTAATAAAGTCAAAGTTACATTTTCAAATATCCAAACATGTTCATTCAATACAAAGGAAATAAACCAAACATAACAATCCCAACTCTAAATCGTTTTATTCTTCTAGTCCAAGTCCTATGTGTTCCTAGCTGCTGCTGGTTCACCTGTATCATGTGTAAAATGGGGGGTTTTGGGTCAACATAAGTTGGCGAGTGAACCTTATTAGATAAACATTTATTAATGAATTTATGGTTAGTTTATCAATGAAAAATTGTGCATAATCATAGATGAGCAAATGTAAATAATCAAGCAATGGTAAATAGCAGTCACAACTATAACATACAATAACACATGGCAGCATACATGTACATACCAACATCATACTGTAAATAACATAAATGAAACTGTGCGATCAAGGCTCAATCAAACGGAGCCAATCGTATGTGGGCACGCCAGGTTCAACCTCATAATGAAATGGGGAACATGCTCAACGCTCATTATGTAATGGGGAGCGGCGGCCTATGAAATTGCATGTACTGAAAATAATAAACTTGCATCCAACAATAACAACACAACAGGAAACAAACTGTATACACTAGTTCATGATATGATGTATGCACAATGGTTTAAGTATATAATATATATATCAAGACACATGATACACCCCAAAACGTGATTAAAACGGGGAATTTGTAAAGATTCACTCACATTGGGTGCGTTGGATTGGAGATGGTGAGATGCGCACGAATTAGATGAGCGGACGAAGAGAAATACTAACCTAAATAATAACGGAAAAATATATTAAACGAGTGGATTTTATTAAGGATTTTAATGAAATTTTTAGATATATTTTTGTGAGTTCAAGGCCATTTTCTATCTTTAAAAATGTTATTTTTAAGTATTTTTAATTGATTTTTAAATTAAATTAAATAAATAAAAATATAAAAAAAATTGTTTATTTAGCGTTGACCGTTGACCGTTGACCGTTGACCGGTTCGGTCAGCGAATTAATCTGTGCCGGGTGAGGCTCGAACCCGAGACCTCCCGTTCGCGTGCACGCAGCTCTACCAACTGAGCTACGTGTCTAACCCAATATAATCTTGTTTTTATTTATACTTATACACTTATTCAGTTCACCCGGAATTCTCTTTAATTTCAAAAACATTATAATTCAACGGACCGGTGTAAGTGACGGGTTTCGAACGCGCGACGTATGGTTCATGTTGCACACAGTCCACCGCTGGACTGTGTGTCTAACCCGGTTATTATCTCGGTTTTTATTATACTTAACAACTAACTGAGTTAACCCGGTTTAGTTTTTGATCAAAAAGGCATTTCATTACACAAGGTGTGCGTGGAGCAGGGATCGAACTCGGGACGTGTATGGTTTTTGTTTGCACACAGTCCACCGCTGGACTGTGTGTCTAACCCGTTTATAATTCCGATTTTAATTAATCTTATGTCATCACTGAACTCGTCTTCTTCATTACAAATGCAGACATCAATCAAAACAACCGATACGCGATTAATTTAGTTAATGAATATGATGTCCAGATTGAATGCATTGAACCGAAAAGTTTGGGGAAAGAAGATACCGAACAGGTCGTCTTCTTCAGAGAATCCGGCGAAACTTGTCGGCTCTGTTTTTGAAACCTTCGGCTGTGAGAATCAATTAACAGGTTTAAGGGATTAGATGTGAAATTGAACTAATGAGTATTGATTATCAGCACGTTGGAATGAGCATACCGGTAATCAACGAGTTTCCGACGATTCCAGATGTTTTCCGGCGAAAACAGAAAGTCCAGCAATGTCGTCTGTGGTTGATTATGAGCGATGGGTTAATGTTAGTAAGGTTCTAACAATTGATTGAAACCGTAAAGTAGAAGTATTTTACTGGTTTGAGTTGAATACGGTTTTCCGGCGACTTTTGCAGAAAATTCCGGCGAGCTGTTTTAGGCGTTCTGATGGTCTGAAAATGCGACGAAAATGAAATGGAGTATTGGTATGATATCTCTGAGTCGCGAGAGTGGTCTGAAGTTTGTGTAATTCTGGACTTGATGATTTTTCGGTTTTAAAAACCGACAATGATGAGTCTTTAAGTTTAATCAATTTCCGATTTGATTAAAAACCGTCGGTGCATCGGTTATAAACTGAATGTGTGAATAAAAAACGAATTGACGATTGGTTTGCCGATTACCGTTTCTCAGATAGCGCAACCGGTTTTAACTGGGTTTGTGTATAAATTGCGTTTGTGTTTCTAGAGTTAGCAGAAAACACAATGTGGCGGAGTGGTCTTGGGAGTGAGTGTTAAGTTGCTGAAGTGTGTCTTGGCTGACCCGGGTTCGAGTCCCGGCAGCATTATAATTTTTTTTATTTTTTTTATTTTAACTTTTCATCAAATATAATTTTTATAGTTTAGTTTATTTATTAATTATGTATTGTTTTAAATCAAAATAATCATAAATATTCGACATAACTTTTATAACTTGATATTCGATTACAAAACGGAGCGGGTTTTGAAAACCCGATTTTTACAAATGTTACACTTAAAATCCCAAAAGGGTCCGACGGCTTAACCCACTGTCTACGAACCTTTTTACCCGACGCAGCCAACGACAAGCCGTCGGCGACGGCTTGAAAGCCCCGTCGTCGACGGTACGCCCATTTTCAAAATATATATATATATATTCAATACCACACGACACTATACCACCCCCCCCCCCCCGAAAAACTGTGGATTGTCCCCAATGCACAAAACAAGTTAAGAACATACCTCATATCTTCATGACCCGTTTGCAAAATCCAAACTTCACACGTTTAACGAGGTTAGTACAAAAACAAGCGAAAACAACACAAACACATCGCACAAACAATGAAAATATACAAAATTCTACAACAAGTGTATTTGGTCCTTTAATTGACCTCATAAGTCGGTACACTTACCAAGAAGCGTACCGATTCGTTGTTCACCTCAATGTTGTCCTCGTTACCATCAAAAAACGGTTTAAGACAATGACCATTGACCGTTTGTCTTGACCCATCCTTGGGTCCTCGATGGTAACATCCCCAAGATTGCCAACCCTTGTGATCACGAACGGGCCCATCCACTTGCTTTTAAGCTTTCCCGGGAAGAATTTGAGCCGTGAGTTGTATAACCACACCTTTTGGCCTACCATGAACTCCTTTGGTTTCAACTTGGCATCATGAGCTCTCTTCATATCATCTTTGTATTTCGAATCACATTATATGCCTCCTCCCGAAGTTCTTCCAATTTGCAAAGCTTCAACTTGCGCTCCTTACCTGCATCATCATATTTAAGGTTAACCTCTTTTATAGCCCAAAATGCACGGTGCACAAGTTCGACCGATAAATGACAATTTTTACCGTAAACTAAGCGGTAAGGAGTAGAGCCAATAGGGGTTTTATGCGCCGTTCGATAGGCCCATAAAGCATCGTTCAACTTTGTTGACCAATCCTTACGGTCCGGTCGAACGGTCTTTTGCAAAATTTCTTTAATTTGCCTATTAGACACTTCCACTTGACCACTCGTTTGCGGGTGGTATGGGGTAGCAATTCTATGGTCTACACCATACCGTTTGGGCAATTTTCCAAAATTAAAGTTCTTAAAGTGGGATCCCCCATCACTTATGATTACCCGGGGTATCCCAAATCTAGAAATAATATTTGTTTGAACAAAATTGCAAACAACGGTATGGTCATTTGTTTTGGTGGCGGTCGCTTCGACCCATTTTGACACATAATCTACTGCCACCAAAATATACAAATTACCATGAGAATTGGGGAATGGGCTTGTGAAATCGATTCCCTGAACGTTGAAAATATCGACAATAAGGATCGGTTGCATGGGCATCTCATCCCTCTTAGAAATGTCCCCTAACTTTTGACATTCAACACAGTTCTTAGCAAAGTTAAAAGCATCCTTAAAAATGGTCGGCTAATAAAGGCCATTATTCAACACTTTATGTCCCGTTTTATGACCACTAAAATGGCCTCCACAAGCAAAGGTATGCAAGTGCTTCAAGACACTCGGGATTTCTTCATCCGGGATGCATCTTCTCATTACTTGATCCGGACATGTCTTGAACAAATCTGGTTCCTCCCACATGTAATACTTGATCTGAGACAAAAAATGCAATCTTCTTCTTCTATCCTAATGAGCTGGTAAGTCACCTGTCACCAAATAATTCAAAATGTTAGCAAACCAATGTAACGTTGACACTTTCAGGATGTGCTCATCTGGGAAAGTCTCGTTGATCTCCACATGAGAGGAACCCTCTTCTACCATCAATCGGGATAAATGATCAGCCACAACATTCTCGCTGCCCTTCTTGTCCCGAATCTCAAGGTCAAACTCTTGTAGTAACAAAACCCATCGGATCAACCTCGGCTTTGCATCCTTCTTCTCCATAAGTTACCTGACAGCAGTATGATCAGAATAAATAATCACCTTATTTTCCCAAATATAAGCCCGAAATTCATCCAAAGCATATATCACCGCAAGTAACTCTTTCTCAGTTGTGGTATAATTTAATTGCGCATCTGAAAGAGTTTTACTTGCGTAGTATATTGCCACAGGTTTCTTTTCTACCCTTTTACCCAGCACGGCCCCCACCGCATAGTCACTTGCATCACACATGATTTCAAATGGCAACGACCAGTTCGGTGATTGCAAGATTGGGGCCTCAAACAACTTTTGTTTTAACACATTAAAGGCATTTTGACAGTCTTTGTTGAAATCAAACGGTTAATCTTTTAATAATACATTACATAAAGGTTTTGTTATGTCACTAAACCCTTTTATAAACCTCCTATAAAACCCCGCATGACCCAAAAATGACCTAACACCTTTAACACTTGTGGGATATGGCAACGTAGATATAACTTGCACTTTTGTCCTATCGATCTCTATCCCACGACTCGACACAACGTGACCCAACACGATTCCCTCTTGAACCATAAAGTGGCTCTTTTCCCAACTCAAAACCAAATTCTTTTCAACGCATCTCTTTAAGACCTTTTCGAGTTGGTCAAGGCAACCATCAAATGATGACCCAAATATTGAAAAGTCATCCATGAAGATTTCTAAGGACTCCCCCACCATATCTGAAAAGATACTCATCATACGCCTTTGAAAGGTGGCAGGGGCATTACATAGCCCAAACGACATTCGCCTAAATGCAAAGGTACCGTATGGGCAAGTAAAAGTGGTCTTAGCTTGGTCTTCCGGATGGATAGCTATTTGATTGTAACCCGAATATCCATCCAAGAAACAATAATATTTTTGACCCGCTAACTTTTCAACTATTTGGTCAATAAAAGGCAAAGGGAAATGGTCTTTGGAAGTTGCAGAATTCAACTTCCTATAATCAATATAAATACGCCACCCGGTTACCGGCCGAGTGGCGACCTCTTCACCTGCGTCATTAGTGACGACTTGGATGCCCGCCTTTTTAGGAACCGTATGTGTTAGGCTCACCCATTGGCTACCAGAAATGGGGTATATAATACCCGCATCTAGCCAGCTTAGCACTTCCTTCTTGACCACTTCTCTCATGTTTGGATTTAATCTCCGTTGTGTATCACGAGAAGGTGTGCTTCCATCCTTAGTGATGATCTTATGCATCACCACCGAAGGGCTAATCCCCTTCAAATCCGCAATGGTCCACCCAATAGCGGCTCTATGGGTGACCACCACACTCATCAACTTCTTTTCTTGCTCCCCGGTCAAATCCACCGCAATGATAACCGGTAGCGTGTTGCCCTCACCCACAAAAGGATACTTCAAATGCTTAGACAACACCTTCAACTCAACAGTAGGAGGTTCCTCCAATGATGGCTTCAGTTTGGTGTCAATCTTCTCGGGAAGACTTTCCACTTGGTGTGTCCAAGGTGGTCTTCCTTCCCTTACCGCCATTACCTCCATTTTCTTCTCCTCCTCATCCATACTTCGATTTGTCTCCGTTTGCAACCTGTCAAACATAAAGCACTCCTCTATTGTGTTTTCCTCCTTGACACCCACGTCGCAAAGAGGTATACACACGTCAATGACGTCCGCCATATAGAATTCATCATTGACTAGAGGATCCGTTAATCCGGAAAAAAACGTTCAACCGCAACCACGGTTACCGAAAGTCATGTCGACTGTTCCCGTTTTGCAATTTATTTGAGCATTTGATGTAGCCAAAAACGGTCGACCCAAAATAACCGTGGGTTGGTTGGTAAGGTCCAATGAAACATAATCGAGTACAAGAAAGTCCACCAGATAGTAAAAGTCCTCAACTTGAACAATTACATCCGTTATTATTCCACGGGGTAGCTTAGGAGTTAAATCGGCTAACACTACGGTAGTGTTTGCTGCTCTAAGTGGACCAAACTCATATTGGTCGTATAAGCTACCCGGCAAAATACTCACACTAGCCCCAAGGTCCAAGAGTGCCCTTGTCATTTTAAACTCTCCAACTTGAATGGAGATGATAGGCGCCCCAGGATCTTGTAGCTTAGGTGGAAGTGCACCCGAAAGAATAGAACTCATGTTTTCAGTTAAATCAAGTTTTTTAGGAAATTTGTGAGTTCGTTTCTGGGTACACAAATCTTTCAAATACTTAGCATAGGATGGAACTTGCTTAATGACATCCAAAAGAGGTAGAATAATTTTTACTTGTTTGAAAATTTCCCACATTTCTTCTTGGTGGGGACCTCTTTTGTTTACCACCTTTTTTGATGGTCCCAACAAGGCTTCGGGATAAGGGGCGGTATTAACCTCCACACCCTTGTCCTTGGCTTTTGGGACGGGGACGGTCACAACGGGTGTACTTTGCTCATTTTTTAAAACCTTTTCTTTTCGACCCGTTTGACCGTCATCATTCTCATTATCGCTAGCCTCTTCCACCACCCCTTCAACAAACTGAGGTGTGGTGATACGACACCGTTATCAACGACTCGACCACTACGCAAAGAAATTTTATTAATAGGTACCTCACGTGTGTTCTTTGAGCTTGAGCCTTGATGCTTTGGATTCACGGTCGTGTCACTAGGTAGCTTCCCTCCATTGCCTCTCAATTGCGCCATCTCCTCCGCAAGTTGCCGCACTTGGTTCTCCAAAGCTTTATGCGACTTGTCACGAACCTCGAACTCTTTCTTCATTTCCTTCTTGATCTCTTGATTCGAAGTCGTGATGGCATTCATGATAGCATCTAGCTTGGAGCTTACGGAATCTTCACCACCCATCGGAGGATTTGCATTACCACCTTGGTTGTAACCCCTTTGATATCCGCCTTCGCGGTTTTGATAATGTTGGCCACTCCCTTGGTTATAATTTCGTTGGTATCCTCCTTGATTACCACCTTGGCGGTTTTGGTACATCGAACCCCCTTGATTCCCACCTTGATTATTCGTTTGAAAATTAGGGTTCATCTGCTTTGAAGCATTTCCATAGCGAAAGTTGGGGTGATTTCTCAACCCCGGGTGATAAGTATTTGAGTTCATATCAAACTGCTTTCTCTCACCATAGACTTGATTCACCTCTTCACTCGCTTGTACCATGCCCACTTGACATTCCTCAGTTCGATGTCCAATATCTCCACAATCTTCACACACCGCAAATTGAACCGCCCCAACATCTTTCTTTTTCATCCGTGCCAACCCTCTCTCCAAAGTGGCAATTCTATCCTTGGCGCTTGAATCAAGATTGGGAAGAGATCGAGAGGTTGGATGTTACTTTGATCGGTCCGCCATAGTGACCGCTTTTTTATTCATCCGCTCCAAAAATTCCCAATCATCCTCCTCGTGATTGTTCAACATGTGACAAATGGAAAATAACCGGTAATTCCGTACAATTTAATCACTAATTTTATATTATAATCTCATGCATAGTTATCGTAATTTAATTGCAAAACTGAGTCGTACGTCATTAGGGCAAGTAAACCTGATCATAACATATACTGGTTTCCGTTACGAGGAGAAACAGACCAAAACAATGCCCTAAAAGTGTTGGTAGAAAGTGTTGGACGCACTAATTGCGGTGACACTAACTGTGTCGGAAAAACCCGCTGAAACGAATCAAGACATGAAATAACGGCATGTTAATGCCATACCTGAGTCCATATACAAATGAAAACACATATTTGGGAACAACTATTACAAAAATACATAACTTTCCGGTATAACGCCTAAATTGCAAAATTGTCCGTTTCGACCAAAAAGGCGACAAATGGCGATTTGTCTGCAAGACTAATTCGGAGGATTCCGGATGTCAATATAAAATAAAACAATGTTAAACAACCTAAAATAATATGAGAATAGCAAAAATGCACAAAAGACACCGTTTCCGGTCATTCGGCAAACTGTGCACAACTTGACCGGAAAACGGCCGATCGTAGAAACGACGAATATTTTAGTGGCCGATAGCCTCATCCGGACATCTAGTGAACTATTTAAGCATTCTTTGGAACTCGGAATCCATTCAACTAACATGAGGTCACGAAAACACAACTTTCGGAAAAGTTCGACGACGGAACATAAAAGTGCCGATATCGATCGAACGGTCGAACGAAAGACATATCGGCCATCATAGCTCATCGTATATTCGTCTAGCGAATTAGTTATACATATTTTTAGATCAGAAATGCACTAAATAGACACCATATCAATTGTGGTGGTCGAAAACAAAAGCTTCCGGTACTAAATAAATAGTTTTGTTTATTAGCGATCTAGCGACGTATCTGTCATCCGAAACTTATATTGGAGGATCATATGGACTAAATACCATGTAAATACACCCTAAACTCAAGTCTTATGCTTAAAATGCTAGATCATTAACCCTAATCACTATACTTAAGTAAATGGCCAAAATATCTACATTTTAACATGTGATAAAAAAATTACACTTTACCCCCCCTCTAAATTCACGGCTACATGTGGGCCCTACCCAATTGATTTTGTTGAAAAATCAAAGCTTAAGAGTATGGTGATTAGATTTTTGATGGACTTGATGAATGATGAGAAATATATAATATTTCCATAAGAATTCTCATCATTTTCACACACAAAAATTTGCAAACTTTTTCTCCTCCTTTCTTCCCTACCTCACGGCTCCACCACCTCCACCATAGGCCACCATTTAGCCACCAAAAATCACCACATCTTATACCACTTAAAGCCTAATCAAGCCTACTAAAGAAGCTAGCATGGATGGAGATCATTAGGGATTCTTAAGGAGCTTCATTTTCTTCTAAATCTTCAAGATACTTGTGCACCATTTGTAAGCTAAACTCCTCCATAATTTAGCTTATGTTTATGTTTAGATTATTAATGTACAAGTTGATCATCTTGAAAATCAAGAAAAGATAAGTTAAAAACCCTAAAACACAACATAAGAATAACACTAAATATTGTTTATTTTGTGTTGATTATATGTTTATATGATTGTTAGATTGTATATTGAAGTTGTTTATGTTAAAAATATCATATAAAAGTTGGATGATCTTGTGTGATTTAGTAAAAAAGTGAAGATTTAAACTTGTTAAGGTTTAAATCTAAACAAGATCATCAACTACATCATCCATGAAAAATACTACAACTTAATAATAATTTTTATACATATGAATGATTTTTATAAGAAGTAAGCATATGTATTTAAGTTGTAACCACCTTAAAAATGTGTAATAATCAAGGGGTTAAGTGCATGAACTTGTCTAAACAACATGCTAAAGTATTGATTTGAAAAGGCTAATAAATATTAAAAACCCACTTGATTTACTAAGATTTTAAACTATAAAAAGTCATGGATGGTGATATTTAGATGATGTAAAATAAATATTAGATGGTTTGTTGATGATGATTATGAGCTTGAACAGGTTTTGAATACGTTTTTGAAACGTGGAAAACGCCATAGTTTAGGGGAAACTATGGCGAAATTTTCTAAAAATCTAATCGCGATTAAAACATGATTAGTGGGACTAAACGCGATTAGTAACCTAAATCATCATTAAGTGGACTCTAATGACAAAGGTTATCTTTAAATAACCAAGTGTTTAAACAAAGCTACAAATATATATATTTATAAGTAAAAATAAATGCTTTTACAAATATATATTTTTACTTGGAAATAATGCAAGTATATATATATATATTTATACAATTGTTGCCAATAAAATTGTATGTGTACATATATGTATTGTATGTGTATGTATTAGAAACTTAGGGTATTCAAAATAAAATATCCAATCTTATACAAAATACAAACACTTGAACAATACACCATGTATTGGTAACATAATAAATATATTCTTGTTAAGCATCGAAACAATAAATCGGACAATTAAAGCAATGTGAGCAATAGGCGAACATTCAAGATTTCACCGTCGCGTCGACGACCAACGGGTGAATCGCCGGCACGGAAGGTCGTTACGACAACAGGCGATCCTCGATGAAAATGAGCATATAATGAACGACGCCAACGACGAGTCTAAATATATTTAGACGTTCAACATATATATATATATATATATATATATATGTTATCGAAACCAAAAATCCGGAAAGTTAAGTATATAAAAAGTTAGAAAAATTATAAGTAAATACTTATAAAAAATGGGCTTATGTTTATATACATTTGGGCTAGGCCCAAATTGTGAAAATCATATACTAGGCCCAAAGTCCATAATGTTTATGGATGAGGCCCAAAAACTAATAAAAGCCCGAAGATATAAAATACATGGGCTAGGTCCAAAGGCATAAATTACATGGGCTAGGCCCAATGACAAGAAAACATGGGCTAGGCCCAATGACAAGAAAATATGGGCTAGGCCCAAAGGCATATATGACATGGGCTAGGCCCAATGACAAGAAAACATGGGCTAGGCCCAATGACATGTGAAGTGCAAGGCCCAGTTCACACATGATATGAAAACAATAATATATTATCTATATTTTTAAGAAATATATATAACAATATTAATCGAACAAACAAACTACCAACACTATGATAACATTTTAAGTTGTTCAATCAAAGAAACACATAATAAGAATTCAAAATGAACAACGAGTACAAGGTCCACTGAGACCTGGGTGTCTAATGAAACTAATACGCATGTAGGTTACATACGTACGGACACCGATTGATAAATAGTACGACTTAAACGGAATGCAAAAACTGTGAGTTTCATGTCCCTCCTTTCACTTATTTCAAGTTTTGTTTTAAACTATTGAGGGGAAATACATGTCATGTCAAAACAGTATGTTAGCTATGGGTTAGCAGATAACAGATCACTATACGTAAGTAGGATGATAACAATAGTAACCATTAATCACTTAGTGAGCAAGGTGCAAAGGAAGTAGATCTATTGAGTTTGAGACTCGCTCCACTCCTGGTTGGTATACCCTTCGGAGTGCTTTTGTGATCCCAATGATGTCAAAGTAGTCTCGGTTTGGTTACTTACTTATGGCACAAGTATGTCAGGGTGCTCGCGACACACTGATAGATCCTTAATTAACTCATTGATGCTAATAACATACTTGGATTTCAATACAGGTTTTCAAGGATGACATTTTGATACGAAAACATTAAACTACATGAACTCACCAACTTTATGTTGACTTTTTAAAATTACATGTATTTTAGGACACAGGACTTGAGCTGGTGATGGGATCCGGGTTGGGATTTTTCAAGACAACGATGTAATATCTTTTGGAGGGTTTGCCTTTTATATCCCAACTTCGTTTGGGTATATAGAGGTCAAAGCCTCGGCATGAACTTGTGATGAAAACACTATCCTATTTTGGAACAATGTCTTTTAAACTATGTTTGTAATGGTAATCTGAAACTGATAACAATGTGATTTCCCCTTTGGAGGTTGTAAATATGAAGTGAAACTTATGAATGGCATGCATCGTTGTTAATTTATAATGTTTACTATATTGGATGCAATGATTACCTAGTAGTCACACACTTGCGCTTCCACTACGACCAGGGTATGACACAACAAAGTCCCATTGCTAGCCGATTGTGAATACTTGTGGTCATCGACATCTAACCCCCTTATGAAGCACTTAAGCAACTCCCACCTTGGAATTTGGTGATGAGGACATTTTCTGACCAATTCCTTAAAACGGGTCAAAGCCTCATGTAACAACTCCCCCGGTAATTGCCTAAACGAACGGATCTCATCTCTTGCATCATCAGTCTTGGAAATAGAATGATATTCGTCTAAGAACACTTGTTGCACCTCTGCCCATGTATGAATACTATTCGCCGGCAATGTGAGAAACCATTGCCTTGCCTTGTCTTTTAATGAAAATTGAAACAGCCTCAATTTCACTTCTTCTAAGGCAAAATCATGACCTCCAATTGTGCCACAAATGGCCGAGAATTCCGCCAAACGGGTATAAGGCTCATCATTGGTTGTACCGTTGAAGTGGGGTAGAATGTTGATGTAGTTCGGCTTGCAATCGAACGCCCTTCTTCCTGAGGTGTAGGCACAATCGGTGAGTCATTGTCGATGACCACCAGCCTGAATCGCTCATTAACACCCCTCGAAGGTTGTTGATTTACTTGGCGTCTTGGGCCGTTCACCTCTTGATTCATTGGCCCATAATTACCTCTTCTATCTCCACCCCATTCCCACCTTGATTTTCGCCGCCTACAAATTGTGGGATTCGGGCACGGTTACCATTGTTGTTACCATAATCCCGGTTCCGTCTATCATTCCTTGGCTGACGGTCATTCCCATAACCATCATTCCTCCCATAGCCGCCATCGTTCCCTTGGCATTTTGATAACCAAATTCTTCATAATCAAACCCCCGCACGTTGTAAAAGTTTCCCATATTATTATCCCCCATTCATCATCTCCGCATCTCTCATCATGATTCCCCCTGTCGTCTGAGTATTCCGAGTGGATGCTCATGTGATCCGGTGATTGATAACCGGGAACACTGTATGGTGCATCATCAGGAATACTGTTCCTCAACTCTTCAAGGTCAATGAACTGAGCTTCGTTCATGGGATTGCCACGACTATTGTTAACTCCACGGTTGGCGTTAACGTTTCGGTTGTTGTTATTTGGTGGTATTGGGTTTTGCCGGTTTTGGTTTGAAGGTGGAAGTGTGCGTTGGCGATTGCTTGGGTTTCGGTTTCGGTTTTGGAATGGTGGTGTTGGTGGTCTAGAGTTATGACCACCACCCGATTGATGGGTTTGATTTTGGGGTGGGTAATCATATTGTTGGTGTTGGGTTGGTTGGAAGTTTGAGGATCCATTGGAATGGGTCCAATGGATGGTGTAGATGGTGAATTGGCGTTGGGTAGGTTAGAAGCAAGTGTTGCCTCTAACCGGTTGGCTAAATTCCTTCTCACGGCCCGATCGATTTCCGGTTCGAACACTAATGGTGATGTCCTCCCGGAATTCCGTGTATGCATGCACTACCTGTATCCTGCACAAGTAACACACCCATATAACACTAAAGCAAAGACGAGAATAAGAAATAAGCACTAAAAAGTTAATCACAAAATCAAACAATTCCACACACAAAGCGCACGAACTCCCTGGCAGCGGCGCCCAAGTTTGATCAGAGTGTCGCGCCCCAGTCAACGATAATATTTATATACCCAAATTACCCTTAACAATGCGTTAGTGGTAGTAAGGGGTCGAACCACGAAGAGTTTGTGGTTTGCGAATGGATGTGATTGATTTTTGGTAAAAATGTCACTTTATGAAGCTTGCTATTGTAATTGTTTAATTTGGTTTATTGGTTTGAAAGGATGTTGGAATGATCCGACGAATTTGTTTCTACTTTAATTGACTTGTTGAAAACAATAGTTCGAAAACAAGGTTCACACCCGGTTCGGTAATGCAAATCCTAAGGTTCCTACACGTTTTGGTTTTAACTCAATTGCAAACAATGATTAACAAATTTAGTGTTGCGTGGTTTAGGTGTCAAAAGCTATCAACGTCATAGACAACGGACTACAATACACTTCATTACCAAGAACATGTAAATTCTAACCTAGAAAAGGCATAATCGCACATAAACATTTCGCAAAGTCAAATTTCATAACTCATTCGACAATTCACAAATACAATACCAATGCGAGACAATTATCATAGGGTTTCAAATTAAATCACAATTTGTCACAAATCAAAACTTAAAACAATGTCAAACCCTAGAACTTACAAAACCTACACCGGGGTGAAACCTTCGGAATTAGCCGCTCATGGTGAACGGGACTTGATCAACGGAAAAGGAAGTCTTGAACATTGATATCTCGAGCTTGATGATGATGATGGATGGTGATTTGGTTTTAGGGTGATGGCGATGATGAACGGAATGATGGATGATTGGAGATGATGATGATAGTGGATTACGGTTAGGAATAATGAGAATGATGATTCGGATGATTGATTATGGATTGGTGATGTTATAGATCAAAGATATCTTGTTCTTTGCTCCCAAGAGGTGTTTTTAAGCTCTCCAACTCGTAACTCCTCACAAATGGGTCAACACAAACATAAAAACCTGTTCAAATTTGAATTTCAGCGGCAGTATAATAGGAAGGGCGTCGCCGACGGCCCCTAGATCTTCATGTTTTCCTCTGACGCCTTAATCCACTGTCTACGAACATTTTCTGCCGACGGGACTATCTGAGGGGCGTCGCCGACGGTCCATATGGGCGTCGGCGACGACCTCCCTAAATCATGTTTTTCTATTTTTCTATTTTTCCATTTTTCGCTCCCGGTTGACCCGTTTTCCGCCTCGATGCTCCAAAACGCTCCCGAATAGCTCCTTAAACTCCGTAAACCTGCAAAATGCAAATCCAATCAAAAGTAGGCTATTTGAAACAAAAAGTTACGTAAAACGTTTAACTTAAACTCAATAAAGCATCGGTTTTCAACCACGTATCAACCGTATATATACACTTGTATTTGTATATTTTATTATTGGTATTTACGTCGTATTTATACGTAGTCGTGTACATGTGCATTCCTTGTATTCTTACAATACCACCAAGTGTAATTTTATACGTATTTCATACATATCCGTATACGTGAATAATTATATTTGACACTTAGTGATTATTTTCTTTATACTTTCCGAAATTATTGGTATTGAAATATATTTATATTTCCTTTGTCTAAAATATATTATTTTTTCAGTTTCGTCATAGTAACCGAATATATATATATATATATGTGTGTGTCGAGAGTGACCAAAAGTCGTCCGCGATATATGTATGCTCCGGGTCGTGGCGCTAGGGCGATCGTTGCCGATGGCGATTCATTTATTTTGTTAGAGCGTTTACTACATAATTCATGTCGGTTCCGGATATATGCTATTTGATCAATATATATAGTTATTTTATGGTTTGCTCGATGTTCGTTTGTCCGTTGTCCGCATTTCGTTTAAAGGCATAATATGAACATATTTCATATGTGTATTTTTGGTGTATAAATTCCCAAGTATTGGTATACATGAAGGTTCATGTTCCCATTCATACATCTTAGTATTAATGTATATTTCACATGTGATGTATTTGGTATTTGGTTAGTATCCTTCTAATACTAGTACATACACAAAATACCCAAGTGTTTATACATATACACACATGATGGTGATCACAACACATATATTTTTACTTCATTTTTAACTTATAAAAAAAAATATATATATAAGGGTTTATTAAAACCCTTATAGTTTAAGGCTTAAACCTTTTCATTAAAACTTTCTTAATCACGATTAGGGTTGTTAATCACGTTTAGCCTTGTTAATCACCCCGTTAATCATACTTTAATCGCAATTAAGATTCTAGAAAATTTCGTCATAGTTCCCCTAAACTATGGCATTTTTCACGTTTTAAAAACATATTTAATCCATGTTTAAACCCATAATCACAATCAATCTTCAAATCAAGTTTCCAAAAACCACTTTTTGCATGTAATATTTCACACATTAATATCCTCATAATCCTTGAACTTTATATATAATTTTAACCACACTTTTTAGTAAAATGTTGACACTTTCTAAATCTTTTAACAAGATTATTTACCATCAAATTTAACACACTTTCTAACCTTATTCTTCCACTTAAACAACTTTTATTAACACACTTTCAAAACGATTTTAGTGTAAATCATGGTCTCTAATATATATGTTATAAATCATTTTTAAGTTGTAGTAAAGTTCATGGATTATGAGCATGATGATCTTGTAAAGATCTAAACATCAAAATGTTTAAATCATCATTCTAGCCTAGTTTATACAAGATCATCCATTTTAATCATCCTACTTTAACATAATTATCAAGAGTATAAGCACAAAGCAACATAATCAAAACATGATATATAATTATTATAGACTTTTTAAGTTGAGATTAGTGTTTTTAAGCTTTATTTTCTTGAAGTTCAAGATGATTTAACATGTACTTTAGTAACTACATGTTATAACAAACTTAAAAAAAATTAATAATAGATGATCTTACAAATTTGCAAAGGATTAATGAGATTTAGATGAAGATTAGGATGAGATGAAAGCTTCCAAAGTGATCCCTAGTCATCCACCAAGCATGCAAGTTCCTTAATCCTCCTTAAAATGACTTAAAATGGCTTAATTTATGATGTTAAGTGGATGAAAGTGGTGAGGCTTGGAGGGCTTGGGGCTGACGTGCACAAGAGGGAGAAAGAGAAATGTGTTTGGTGTTGTTATATTTGTTGCAAAGTGAGAAGAATGATGGTGGTGTTATGTTATAAGTTTCCGACTTGTTACATTTAGTCAAATAATGATCTTCTACACCATACTTCCATCATCATCAAATTTAATGTAGCCTAGGGGAGGTGTGGCCGAATATTGGGGGGTTACGGTGGTTATGATCTATATTTTTTTTATAAATTTAAACATGTGACATATATGTTAACTTGTAGATATTTTAGAATTAATTTAGTTAGGGTAATTAAGGTGTTACTGATAGTTTGGGGTTTTAAATAAAGTCTAACTAGTGTATTAGTTTAGTAGATATTGATTTTGGATGGTAAAAATGTCACTAGTTCGCTCGTCGGTTTGATATCGGGTATTATATAAAAGATGATAGATAATATCGGGAGCTATGGTTTTATTTTACCATCGATGTTATAGCGTTTATTTAAGGCGTTTACGACGCCAAAATATGGCTAACTAGTTCGCTAGCTTTTTAGTTTAGGCAATTGGATGGTAGAAATACAACTTGTTTGCCTAGCGGCTCGAATTTGGGTAATGTGTAAAAGTTGCGGCGTAAAACCGGGATTTTATGTTTCGGGTTTCCCATTGATATCCCTAAGCTTATTTATGATGTATAACCTTATAGGGGGAGGTTCATTTGAGAAGAATTTTCTTATAAGAAGAAAAATAAATTAATCTAGATCCTATATTTTTTGATCAATGGTTGCGATCAAGATACGATTTTTGTTCACTTTTGATTAATGTTTTAATTAATAAGGGTATAATAGACAATTTGATATAGAATACTAATAAATATAATAATGTATACTCAATTTTTATTAATGTCATCATAATTTCCCCATTCATCACCATTAATGTGTTGTGTCCTACACCAATTTTATTAGGAGACAAAATTATTTAAAAGATATGTATCCTACACATATTTTATTATGAGTCACAAAATTATTTAAAATTGTTGGAGTCCGACACATTTTGTACCTTATACCAAAACATTACTTTTATGGTGTAGGAAACTTTGTTTTTATAGTGTAGGAAATATTGAATATGTAGGATCAGGTGTTATTGTTTTTATTGTGTAAGGTGCACAACTATTTAATAGGATAAACTCATTAAATGATTAGGATTTATTAATTAATCTAAATATTAAAAATAAAGGATAGAGTTATTAAATGATTTGTTCAAATTACCTTTGTATCATTTATTCTTAATTTGTAATTTCTTCTCATTTGAACTCTCCACTAACCTTATATACAAGTCTTACGAGCATTAAAATGTTGGACTTTAGTGTTGCGGACAATTTTTTTTATAGTTTAGCGCAGATCGGACAAATTATAAATATACGTATTTTCTGGAAAGTTAAAGTGTTCCAGTATTTGGTGTCCCTAATTAGGGGTTTTGTTTGTATTTCAACTATAAAATGCTTTCACGCCACTCGTTGTTCGTTCGGACAGTTTCCAGAACTAGCTGGCATGAATAGTGCTTTCAGCACTTTGCCAACACATTCGGACATAGTTTCTAGTTTTCTCGCGACGCGACGAATGTGAGATTATCATTTGCATAATTTAAACATGTCCTATGATTGCTAACCTTTGTATAACCTAATCAAGCACACATTAAGCTATAAACGAACGCAGATTTAACGTATAATTAATTGTTAAGTTATACGAATTTACCATTAGTTTGCCGGTTGTCACAAAAACAACCCAAGTCCGATGAGTATACCAAAACCAGAAACATCTGGGACGGGGAATTACTCGACAAATAACTGACGGATATTGAGTCAGGTATGAAACACGATTTTACAACTGAGTGTGGAAATAAGATTAATAGATTACCAATACACCCGACCAGAACCACCATTGCCATCCCTTGGTATGTAAGTTATGTTGACTAAGTGATTAATCGTGTGATTAAAAAAAACCTTTCATAAACACATTGTACTTTTGGTCCGCTAATCTCACTTTTAAGGATCTCAAGTTTTACGTCTTTTAAAATGAGCATATTTACGTAATCTTAATTTACAACATTTGTATCCGTAAAGGTGTGTATCTCATGCTTTGAGAGTTTTCAAAAATAAAAAATCAGTTTTAACCTAAAACTATTTGTTTTTTTACTTATAACACCAAAACTCTCATCTTTTGCAATTTAACCTCACAACTTTTGTACTTTCAACTTTTGTCCCTATACTTTTCATCTTACGCAATTTTTTTCGTTTTGTGTTCCGTTCTAAATTTTTCGAGTTAACACGACGCAACATGTGTGTGGTTCAACAGTTTTACGTCGTCTATTTTTTCCCGTTTGTCAAGTTCATTGCAACGCGCGAGTCTGAGATCAACTTAATTATTCTTTTTTATATTTTACGCTTCGGTCTAAGTTATTCGCATTAACACGCCGCAAGTTCAGTGTTGGTGCCCCGCCACAACTCGGGGGTGCTTAATACTAGTTATTATTTATTAACTAATTGTAGGCGGTGTTTGATTTATAAATATAACTTGTAATTGTAATTGTTTTTGGTTTGACAAAAAAATATATAGAAAGGAAAATCTATGATTGATAGAAGTTTTATAAAACTAGGATACAAATTAGAATTACAATTTAAATACTATCTTAAGCTAAAAAATGGGTAATTATCTATATTACAATCTTTTGTTTACTTTTTGTATTTGTATTTTTTTTACTTTTATCCTTCTACTTTTAGCATTAACACTTACAACCCCTTAACTTTGTAATCAAGTTTACGTGTTTTTTTATCTACATGCCAGTATAAATTCAACTTGATTTACGCTTCAACGTATTTTTTCCCCGAAAATGAGTTGGGTCAAATATAATACATTCTTATGCTTATTATTATGTACGTTTTCGGTTAGTCTACGTTTTGACGTAAAAAAATTTCCCGGAAATGAGTCGGGTTAAATATAATACGTTTTCGTGCTTATTTTTGTGTACGTTTTTAGGTCTATTTTTTGACGTATTTTTTTTGGAAACCAGTCAAGTCAAATATTATACGTTTTCATTAGACAATATAAATTCGAGGTACTTTACGTTTCAACGCCGCAACAACACGCGAGAGAACTCACTAGTATGATATAAAATGTCTGGGAGCATATATTATTATGAACATTACTTTTTATGTGAGATGATAACACATACACTTACGAATGTGATAATAGGTTTAAGGTGTAAAAATTCCGTAAAGGTAGACAAATGGAATGACATTTTTCACCTAACTTTTTACTATTTGCATCATCATACGTGACATTTACTAATTTATACTTTTTTACAACTCTTAATATATAATGTTTTATATTAATCTATGTTTCGATATAAATTTTATAACATCAGGAGCTAGCTCTGTTAAATATAAATTATTATAACTGATTATAAAACGATAAAACACTTTCAAAAAGATACGACGATTCAACTTCAACATAAATTGAACTCGGCTTTTCACACAAAATATACTTTTGTTCTTGCAAAACTTTCTGTTCTATCCGATAAAGATTTCATACATTTGTGATATTTAATCTAAAGTAAGAAAAAACAATTCATAGACACATTGGGAAATTCATAAAGTCAATTCCTATTTGGGTCAAGATTTGTAAGTTTATGGTTTATGCTTTATTAGGTATAACAATAACAAACAATCATTCATCCACATTAAAACAACTATAACCCACACCCTCAGTTCTAAAACAAATGACTTCAAAGACTACCAAGTCAACAACAATCAACTTTGCTAACCAACAACTTGCTCAAATCACCATGGAAATGCTTGTTTGCACCTTGGGCGGGCCCGAATGACGCCTCGGTCTAGCCGGCGATCCCAACAAATGTCTCTTCGGCCCAAACTCCATTTCCACTAGACCATTCTCCACCGGTCCCAACACACTCTGCCCCTTTAACTTCGCCTTTGCAGACTTCGTTTGCGCCATGTAACCAGGAACCGACGGAGAACTGTCCATACTCTCGTCATCTCTCACAGAGGAAGCCGCGATGCTATGCCTTCTGTTCATCTCAGACCGCACGCTAAACACACTTCTCATATCATCATCAGGGATCGGCCCGAAGGTTGTTCTAGAGTTAGACCGGCGTTTGACCTTATGCGATGCAATTGGACCTCCTGCTGCTGACTTTGGGGTTGGAGGGGTAGAGTTGAGTTGCCGACGCGCGTAAGATTTTGCAATTTCGGTTCCGGTAATGTTGATGCCGTTTTTAACAGATGGTTGATTTTTCTCGGTCTCCCATGGCCGGCCCGCCATGTATCGCTCTAACCAACTCCATCCCCATTGCGGATTTGTGGGGTCCATGAAGAGCAAGTTTGTCGTTCTCGATGATTTCTTCCATGGTTGCTGTTTTGAAAAGGATTGTAATAAATTAGGATTGGAAGCATCATAAACCGATCAGACAAAACCGACATTATTAGGGCTGCAAACGGGCACGAACAAGGTCTCGCGTTTGTTTGTTAAGGAAATATATGTGTTCATGAACACTTACCGAACGAGATTTTTAGTTTGTGTTCGTTCATTAATGAAATGAACGTGTTCGATTTAGTATGTGTCCGTTTGTTAATTTTTGGTAGTGAACGCAAATGAATGTTCATGAGCACAAATGAGCGTTCATGAGCATAAAAGAACAAACAACGACATGTATTAATAGGTATGTAGTATACAATACACTAACATTTATTAAATATTTTCTTAGTGAGAATTTTGAAGTATTTAAATAAATCATATATAAAATCACCTCATTAACTATCAAACACAAACAGACATAAATGAACACGTTACCAAACGTTCACGAACTTAAATGAACGAACGCGGCTTCTGTTCATGTTCAGTTATTAAACGAACGAACACAAATGAATTTCCCACCGAACGGTTCACAAAATAAATTCTATTCCAATGCAAGATGATTGTGTACCTGATGAGAAAACGAATAAGCCATGGCCCGTTCTCGCCTCATAGTAGCTTCATATTTACTCAGTAGTTTTGCTTCAATTTGTTCCTTGGACTGCAAGCTATCGTTCCATTCTTCTCCCATCTATTATAACATTCGTGCATATCCATTAAGACGATTTCTTGGATCTAATAAAAAAATCGTGTAAAACTAACCTGTGAAATATCGAGTTCTTTCGCTTGCTTCTGTAGAAGTTGTCTCTGAAGCGCCTGATTCTCCTCTGACATTCTGATCCTCCGAGAATTGATTTGGCACTGAACACGAGAAAGATTTTGCATGCATTTGAGTGTGGTTGCCGTTTGCCGATTGCCGGTTGGCCCTTCGATTAGCGTTTTCAACCTAACGAGCCCTCTCAATGCCCGTAACGCCCTTCTTGCCTGTAACAAGACATGAAAACCTTCATAAAATTTCGTTTGAAAAGGCCATAAACAACTTCCAAGAATTAACAAAAAGACCAAAAAAAGTTGACTTGTCTTTTGGGAAAATAAGATTTAAATATCAAAATCAATATTCATATTACAAGAACTAATGATTTTTTAAAAAGTAAAGTACACAGATGGTGCATGTGGTTAACCAAAATGTTGGATTCGGTCCCTAGCTTTCCAAAAGTACACGGATGGTCCCTATGGTTTGCACTTCGTAACATACTTAGTCCCTAACTTTTACCAAAAGTACATGGGTGGTCCCTGGGTTTGCACTTTGTAACGTATTTAGTCCCTAACTTGGAGCTGCTGAAACCTTTAGATTTGTTTGCTGGGGACTAAATGCATTACAAAGTGCAAACCACAGGGACCATCCGTGTACTTTTCAAAAGATAAGCACCAAATCTAAAATTTTGATTAACCACAAGAACCATCCGTGTACTTTACTCCTTTTTAAACAATAAGATGATACCAGATATCCGCGAAAAGCTGCTTGAATTCTAATGGCCGCTATTTCCTCCGTTGGCTTTCCTGAATACCGAGTCAACTCAGTGAGTTTAGTGGACTCAGCAGCAGCCTGAGTTGTGATGATGGCAGTAGCATGAGTTGTGGTAGTGGCAGCAGCCTGAGTTGTGGTGGCAGCCACATCAGAAGAAACCGAATTAGCATGGCTTTTTTGCTCATCCTCCGCTTTAACCGGTTTCACTTCCTCTGGTGGTGGAAGTGAAGGAGAATCATGAGAACAACTGGCGGGTTTTGTGGTGGAAACAGAAGGTTTTTCATCCCCGAGCCCTTTCTTCTTTAATTTCTGGAATCGAGTAACGAAATTAATGCATGTTAATCATGCATTTAGCTAGAGAATAATATAAATGGATAGACTTATAAGGTTAGGGACAATGTCACCTAAATGTAACCAAGTTTCATCACTGTTCCATTGAAGTCACTCACTTATTTGATTCTTTCACGTACCGAATTTGAACCAAACTGGGTACCATATACCGTACCAAATATACTGGTATGGTACGGTTACAGGTACGCACGTTTTTCAGTGTGGTACTCATTTTGGTACCACTTTGTTTTTTTTTTTAGTTTTTGAGCACTCATGGGAGTACTAAATAAGTTAAATCAGCACGAATACCAATATAGTACGAGTAGCAATACTATACGGGTACCAAATAGATCAATTCAATACGAGTACCATAAAATGAAATAAACATAATATTTTTAAAAAAGTTCTATATAAAATTCAGTACCAGTACCCATTTTTACCCATACCAATACCGAAAGTACCACCAAAATCTATAAAACTGTACCAAATGCCTAAAATCAGTACGGGTATGGGTATTTGGGAAAAAATGCCCATCCCTACTCGAGTTTCAATATCATTCCATTGTTATGAACTTTTTATAACTAGTTAAAACAATTATGAAATTTGGCTACCATACAGTGACTTTTCTTTTTCAAGTTTAACCTGAAGTAGCATATAACTTAAAAAAAGGTCACTTAACACTGAAAAGCAACCAACTTTCATAAATATATCATATACGTCACTCGGTTTATACCAGTTATGAAGAAATGCACAACGATAAAACCATATTGAAACTTGAGTGGTTTGTTTTGTTAAAAAAATGGTTCAAGTGATATTAGTGAACGATATTAAAACCTCGTTACAATTCAATGATTTTCACCCAAGGTTATATACTTATATCAAACCTGATTTTTCTTTCCCTTTGAGTGAGGACTGAGAGCCTTTTTAATTGAAGAAAACCAGCTTCCTTTCTTCCCCATTATAATATCATACCCCTAAACTCATTTCTGTAATAATATTAAAAGAAGTTAGTATGATACAAATATACAAAATAAAATTCTTCACTGCATAGAAAGACATGAACTTTGACATTTAAAAGTCAAGCTCATTGTTTATAATATTCAAAATTCGTTACCGAATTACCAGTTTCGACCCAAATTTTTTCTGTTATTGGTGACAAACACAAACTTAAATATACTTTACAGTTAATTTTCTTCAAAGTTCTAAAAACACATATAAATTTTAAACAGAAAAAACAAACCATCCATTTGACTTCAAAAGTCATGTGAAACAATTCTAATATAAATTTCAGATTAACAGCTCAAAGATTTGTTAAAATTTCAAAAAAAATTAGCTGAAGTACAGACATTACACCAAACCCTAATCCCAATTCATCAACAATTTAATCAGATATATATAACTTAACACCAAAAATTGGATACAAAACATCAAAAATCCATGTTATATACTTCAAGAAAACATCAAAAAATTCAAGATCCAAGCAATTGAGCAACACCCAGATGAAAATTAACACAAACAACAAAAAATTTAACCAAATTACAAAATAAATAAATAAATAAATAAAAAAAACTAGTAAACCTCTAAATCCACATTACAGCTTCAAGAAAACCATCAAGATTCAAGCAATTGAGCATCAACCAGATGAAAATTAAATCAAAAAACACCATATTCAATCAAATTACAAAAAAAAAAAACAGCAAGCATCTAAATCCATTTTATAACTTCAAGAAAACCATCAAGATTCAAGCAATTGAGAGATTCAATCGTATTTAAAAAAAACAGTAAACATTTAAATCCACATTATAACTTCAAGAAAACCATCAAGATTCAAGCAACACAAATAACAAACAACAGGAAACATCTAAATCCATATTATAACTTCAAAAAAAAACCATCAAGATTCAAGCAATTGAGCAACTCTCAGATGAAAATTAACTCAAACAACAACAAATTCAACCAAATTACAAAAATAAATAAATAAAAAAACTAGTAAAAATCTAAATCCACATTATAACTTCAAGAAAACCATCAAGATTCAAGCAATTAAGCAACACCTAAACCAAAATCAACACAAACAACACTAAATTCAATCAAATAAAACAAAATAATAACAACAATACTAAATAATAATAACAAATAAAATAAAAAAACAGTAAACATCTAAATCCACATTATAACTTGAAGAAAACCATCAAGATTCAAGCAACTGAGCAACACCCAGATGGAAACCAACACAAACAACACCAAATTCAATCAATTACACAATAAAAAACAGTAAGCAACAGAGAATCAAACGTGTGAACTTGCCTGAACTGAAACTGATTCAGATCTTGTGGTACGAACCCTAGATTGAAAAAAATCAGATCTTCGGAAGCAAATGGAGTTAAAAAATGAAAATGAAAGTGGGTATTTATTTTGAGGCAAATGGGTCCCTTAAATTATAAATCTTTTTTGTCGAAATCGATGTTCGTAATTTTACTTCGCTTCTAGGTCAAGCATTGTCTTGTCCATTTTTCTAGGCAACTGGTCCAGAAGATGCCCAGATAACTGAAAAGGCAAATATTGTACGCTTTACAAAAACAAAATAATAAATATCCTTTATAAATTAATATTTATTTTTAATTTTTAATTTTATAACATGTACTTAGCTATAAAAATATGCGTTAAATAATTCTATGTATTTAAGTCGTAAAAAGTGTTTTTTTTATTTATATAATTTTCAAGGTTAAGGTTTTTTTCTCATATTTATTTTCAGGTACATACTTAATGTATTTAAGTGGTAAAAAGTGTTTTAAAATGTGACTTGCTTTTTTGTTTATTTGTTAAAATTTTCAAGTTAAATGTTTTTTCACATATTTATTTTAATGTATATACCCCGCTTGCAGTATGTGCATCTAAAGTATATATGTGTGAGCACTTTGGGAGCAAAAGTGAAAATGCATTAATTTTAACATTATTTACTAAATTTCTTGAAATAACGTTTCGAAAATAACGTTAAAAGAGGTGGATGGTTAATCATGCATCTTGTGGTGGCGTTGATAGCCGAAAGACAAGGAGTACATGCACTAATCGGCCTTTGTCTTAATTGTTGAGTGTTTTGTGCCTTATGTCCAAGACTTGATGCAAAACTATTGTCACACCCCAACCGATGGCGGAAACATCGGGATGAGACGAAAACGAGATTGCTCATTGCTCACAATGCTAATAAATGACAATATTTAATTAAATCCAAATTTCATTTCACAACATTGTCAAATACAACATGAAGCAATACAATAAGTTCATAAAACATAACAAAATTTGGTACAACATTTGTAAATCTAACGTCTAAAATGTGTGTATCTAAGTCCTTGCTATTTTGATTTCATAGCATCATCTCCTTCAACCTGTAACATGTTTTAAAATAAAGTCAATGCAAAAGCAAAGGTGAGTACACAAGTTTAAGCATAGCATACGTATACGAATAAAGTTTTAACAATCCTCGTGGCAACCAAATCTATACAAGAGCAATATCAAGGCATGCAATACTAATAATCAAACCCTTAACGCAATCACGATGTTTTAACATGACCTCACGAATAACAGGATGGAGGTGGATACGTGAATTCCTATAGCGCTAAGCATGTCAAACGAAGGCTAAAAATAGTTAATGACTAAAGCATAGCATAACGAATATCCCAGACAAGCAACAAGTATACGATTCAAGTAGTCATGTGTATAGGATTGTTTGTGCGTTTCATAAAGTTTAAGTGTTTGTGATTTTTGTATATGGAAACATGTTACACCCAAAAAGTGATATAAACAAAAGTGGGTCGAGTGTACTCACAAAATTGCTAAGTCTTCTTTGGTAATCCGCGACGAGTTGATGAGTGGGAGAAAGGGGACACCGAGGTCACCTTAAATGGCAAACGAATGCGTATGAGTAATCGAGATTAGACGAAGGATTTGAATTGAAGCTGGATGAACGTAGTATATATATATATATATATATATAGCATGGTTTGTACAACAATTTTAGTTTTAAAAATTTGCCGAAAGTATTATAGAAGTTTTGTCAAAATAATGATTAAATATATCTACCTTCATATTAATTTGTTGTAAAAATTATTCGAATTCGATATGTTATCTTTAGTTTTCGACTCTAAAGTATATATTTATATATATTTAACGAAAAGAATAATATATATATATTGTCGAAAGGAATTATATATATATATATATATATATATTTGGTCGTTTAGATAAGTGTATTTGTCGAAAATTATAATAAATAAATTTATGTTCTTGTCGAAAAGCATAATAAAGAAAATAAGTATATTTTTGTCGACAAAAAATAATATCGATAAATATATTCCGTCGAATAGTTCAAATAATAAATATATTTTGTCGAATAGTTTAATAAATATATTCTGTCGAATAGTTTAATAAATATATTACCTGTAGAAAATCGGGCAGAGTGTCCTATTGTTTTTGGACAATCCCGACAACATAAATGTCGACAAAATTTTCAAAACGCAATAATAACGAAACAATATATATAATTACGTCTACATACAAGTTATGTAAATATATACTTATAACGATTATATCCAATAACTAAGTATACGAGGGTTATACCATGTCGAGTCGAATTCGACTGAGTACCACGAGACCCGAGTGTTGACCGAAACTGGAAGATGGACCGTGACCCGAGCTTTGACCAGGTTTGACCGGGTTGACCCGAGCCCGCTGAATCGAGATGGAACCAAAAGTGAACTCAACAAACCAATTAAAATTGAATGCGAAACTGAAACAATCAAGCACGACCCATACCTGAACCGAATCGAGGTTGAACTGGAACGACTGAACCGGAACAGCTGAACTGTGCCGCTGTAACTTGAGTGAACACCAAAGCTGACCCGGGTTAGATCCGAACCCGAATCTGAATGGAGACCCAAACCGACCTGATTCACCTTCTGCCGTCGCTGCCGTCTGCCACTGTTGTCAGCCGTGTTACCTACCACCGCCGCTCTACGGTTGCCGGCCTTCGGTTTACAGCGAGCGAGGGAGAGGGGGAGGGGAGTGTGGTAAAGGTTAGAGAGGCGATGGGTGTCCGCTGCAGGGACTGCCACTGCTACGGCTTCGTTGCTGGTGCGCCACCACTGTTGCGGTGGCCGGCGACTCTGTTGCAAGGAGAGAGGGAGGTGGCTTCCGGAGTTTTGGGGGTCGCCGGAGCTCGCCAGAAACGCGGCTCCGGTCACCGGAAAATCAAAGGGACAGGGACAAGGGGGCTTGGGTTTACAAATGGAGGAGATAAGGTGTTCTTGTAACATTAGGGTTTCAAGGGGACCGGGCCTAAAGCCCGTTAGCAGCCCAAACACTCTTCGAGACCCGATTTCGCACGCGAATTTTTTAAAGAAAAAAATAAATTATAATAATAATAATACGTGTAATATCGTACGTCATTACGGTAAATATTCATATATATATATATAATATATATACGTATATATATATTATGAATAACGCCTCGACTTGTGATAAATATACGAGTTTTTATTTTTATAACTATTTCAAGACCCGTTTTATTATTATTATAATATAAAAAAATATTAAAATCTTGGGCGTTACAGTCCCCCTAATTTAGGAAATTTCGTCCCGAAATTTATTCAAGAGGAAAACTTACAAGGGATTTGCTAAAGGATGAGGGTTAACGCGCAAGTCTTGGAATTCTGGATACGTGAGGGAAAGCATGAAGTTTAGAGTAACAAAAGTTAGGTTTGCGGAAGAGGTTACTTGAATAGAATGACTTGTGGCATCAAGCATAAGTAAAACGTATAAGTATGCGTATAGGAGAGTGGTTTAAACGAGCTTGAATAATTTTGACGATATGCCATCAAAGCTGAAAAGCTTTCGTATGAAATGGTATGCAGTTTGATGGTGAGTGTGGTCGAACCGTAGGTTGTTAGAAAGTTCTATCGACTTTGAAGAGCGTTAATAAATCTCGTCTTTGTGGAGAGTTTCCTAACGATGGAAAACGAGAAGGTTAGGTATTTAAAATAAGCTAGTTATCGAGGTAGCGGCCAATTAAGTGTGTTGTACCTCAACGAGAATGGAAGATAGCTTTAGAGTAAGAATGCATTTAGGGTTTGAATGTTTAACCCTTATGGTTTGTAAACGAGTTTGTAGAAAGACAAGGATAACGGGGGATACTGAAGTCATAAGAATGAGCGTTTGACTAAATAAACTAATACGAGTATAAGGATGACATATGTATATGAACAAACGAAAACGTTGCGTTAGGGATTAAGACTCGTCGTGGATAATCGTGTATCCCGCACTTAGCAATGCAGTTGTGAGTTGTTTAAAGTTTGCATATTAGGTCTTACTATGGTCTGTAAAACACCGAATTTCTCATGGCACGTTTTACGAAAGTTTGTCAACATGGTGAAAACACTTATATATAGGAAGTACCAGCGGCGTATCCACCATGTTTTGGCCATGTCGCGACCGTTCCGTTATTCAATGCAATGTTGCGTTCCGTGTCTTACCATACACGGTAGTACACTCTATGGTTCTCATGCGCTTATCGCTATAATCCCGTGTGCACCCGTGATTATACCGATCATCGCATGATCCGCATAGCTTGTATTAATGGCGTATGGATTAAGGTGTTCATAAATTCTGAAGATGAGTCTGTGTGCATGTAAGAATTTAGTGTGTAAGCATGTTTGCGTGCAAATAAGCATGTGGCCCACGTAAGCGAATCCTTCGGGTTTCGCTCGCGCATAGGCACGAATGTATGAATACGAGTACAAGTATAGGTATGTGTATGAGTATAAGCATAAGTATGGAAATAAGTATAAGCATGGATGTAAGACATATATGCATGAATGTGATGATAAGTATAACCATGAATGATGACACGTATGTTCATGAACATGAATATGTGTATAATTATGAACGTCAACAAGTGTAAAAGATGATGATTGTGCGTAAGCTATGAATTGTATGCAACGAATTTATATACATAAAATAGTCGAGAAATCAGGGTATGTAAAACGAATGATACAATTAAAATGTCATGCAACAGTTGACTAAACCATGTACGAGGATATGCATGTATAGTTGTTTGAGCAAAAACTTTGAGGTTATCGCTTCTAAAATAGGTTTAAGTTTGACTTACACGTAAGATCTAGCTTGTGAATATAAAAGAATATAAAGTACTTATTGATTTTGCGTTACGTATTTTGTAAAGGACAGGAATGCTACACTTGTTTTATAAGAACTTAAGTCGAAGATGGTTGGTCCTTATAAAGTTTTCTTGCCCACATGTTTTGAAATTGAGGTGACATTTTGGGTGATGTATGATAAGGTCTTAAAATAGTAAGTTCGCATCGTTTTCAAAGGATATTACATCCAGATAAGAAACTAGAAATTTAGTGGTTCTTGTGAAACGTTGACCCTTGAGAGGGAATCTGGAATAACGGATTTAATGGTCGTTGAAAAGTGTCTAGCAAAATGTTTTATTAATCACGATAAGAGATTTAGAGGGTGTTTGGGGTTGAGTTTTGAAAATAGATTATGCGTTCTGAATAATCAAAATCAGATAATTAGTTGTAACAAAACGTGCTGCAGGAAGATAGTGTTTGGATTTGATTATTTTATTTGATATCACAATAATCAGGTAATCAACTATTTGAGTGTTTGGAAAATATATATACATGTATATATAAAGTTATAAATAGATGAGCTTTGATCTCTAAAATACGTAAAACAAATAAGTTTTTTTTATATATTATTATTATATTTTTTATTAATTATTTACCAAACACTAAAAATAGATTTTTATTTATTTATTTATTTAATATTTGCGCTTTCAAACACAAAATAAAAATATTAGGTTGCAAAAGCAATCCCAAACACACCTTTAGTACAATGATCCCATAATGCCTATAAGATATTGGTTTGATTTTTTTGTTTACAAAGTTATTGCGTGAGCGTGTTTTAGTGATTAATTAAACATAAGACTTGTGGGCAAGGTATTCGTTAGACCGATTAAGTTGGTAGGTAGCATTACGTCAAGTTTTGAAAATCGAGAAACAAAACGTTTCACATGGTGACCAAGTATACGTATACGTGAGTTGTATGAAACAAGTTGTAGGATAATAATTACGTTTGATAAAGTAGTACGTTTTGAAATTCGCTTAAGTAGGAATTTTTGACAATACGAGAAAAGATTTAATACAATTTTAAACGCGTGGTTTACATAATAAAGTCTCCAAGAAGGAGGGTTGGTAACCATCATCGAGGTATGGGAATCACCCCTAACCCGTTGGTGAGGTCGTTTTAAAGAAAGAAAGAAACAGAGTCTGACTGTCAAGGTAAGGAAATCACTGCTATCTCGACGGTGGGTCTCCATTTCGGGATTTTCGAGAAATATAAGTATAGTTGGTGACGTCTTGAAATCATGCATGTAAATACGTATAGATATATATGAAAAACTTTAGTATGATTTGTGTAAAAACCTTAAAATGATGTGAAGTGTAACAAGCATATATAAGGTTCACATACAAATTGAAATTTATAAAACATTAGATTGTTTCGGGTAGAGAAACGTCGGTTATTCCAAAGTGATTCGAAGATCCTTTCGAATTAGAGAAACGTGCTTTGGCCTATAGGTAAAATGCTCTCGTCGAGGAGCGATTAACGACATTTTACCCTTCCAGTTACTACACGTCTCTAATCGATTGGAAAGTCGAAACTTTGGCGAGATTGAAATCCGAGGAATGAGACTTAATCGACAAGGTGCGGGTTTCACTCCTAACTTGGCGATTTCGTACCCTAAGTGTGGTTGGTACTCGTCGGGTCAAACTATAGTTCGACACTTTTTCGAGGATCCACTAGAGTTTGAATTGGAAATTTCCCGTCAAGGTGAGGATGTCACTCCTAACTTGATGGCGAATTTCACGTAAAAGATTGGGTGGATTGAGAATCATTCACCAAATTGTGGATTTCACGCCTATTTTGGTGGAGTCGTCTCGATTGTGCAATATGAGTGTTTTCGAGTTTAGTATAATCGAGTATATGCATTAGGAAAGCGTATGATTGAGATAATGTAACAAGTATGAACATGCAAAGCATTTCATGAATTTAGCACATAAGAGTAATTTCAAGAAATTAGCATGTGAATCACGTATGGTCGAATGTGGTGCTAAACTATAGACTAGGTCAAAAGCATGGAAATTTTCCTAATTCCCTATAGTTATGGCTCTGATACCAATCTGTCACACCCCAACTGATTGCGGAAACATCGGGATGAGACAAAAACAAGATTGCTCATTGCTCACAATGCTAATAAATGACAATATTTAATTAAATCCAAATTTCATTTCACAACATTGTCAAATACAACATGAAGCAATACAATAAGTTCATAAAACATAACAAAATTTGGTACAACATTTGTAAATCTAACGTCTAAAATGTGTGTATCTAAGTCCTTGCTAATTTGATTTCATAGCATCATCTCCTTCAACCTGTAACATGTTTTAAAATAAAGTCAATGCAAAAGCAAAGGTGAGTACACAAGTTTAAGCATAGCATACGTATACGAATAAAGTTTTAACAATCCTCATGGCAACCAAATCTATACAAGAGCAATATCAAGGCATGCAATACTAATAATCAAACCCTTAACGCAATCACGATGTTTTAACATGACCTCACGAATAACAGGATGGAGGTGGATGCGTGAATTCCTATAGCGCTAAGCATGTCAAACGAAGGCTAAAAATAGTTAATGACTAAAGCATAGCATAACGAATATCCCAGACAAGCAACAAGTATACGATTCAAGTAGTCATGTGTATAGGATTGTTTGTGCGTTTCATAAAGTTTAAGTGTTTGTGATTTTTGTATATGGAAACATGTTACACCCAAAAAGTGATATAAACAAAAGTGGGTCGAGTGTACTCACAAAATTGCTAAGTCTTCTTTGGTAATCCGCGACGAGTTGATGAGTGGGAGAAAGGGGACACCGAGGTCACCTTAAATGGCAAACGAATGCGTATGAGTAATCGAGATTAGACGAAGGATTTGAATTGAAGCTGGATGAACGTAGTATATATATATATATATATATACATATATAGCATGGTTTGTAAAACAATTTTAGTTTTAAAAATTTGTCGAAAGTATTATAGAACTTTTGTCAAAATAATGATTAAATATATCTACCTTCATATTCATTTGTTGTAAAAATTATTCGAATTCGATATGTTATCTTTAGTTTTCGACTCTAAAGTATATATTTATATATATTTAACGAAAAGAATAATTTATATATATTGTCGAAAGGAAATATATATATATATATATATATATATATATATATATATATGTATGTATATATATGTGGTCGTTTAGATAAGTGTATTTGTCGAAAACTATAATAAATAAATTTATGTTCTTGTCGAAAAGCATAATAAAGAAAATAAGTATATTTTTGTCGACAAAAAATAATATCGATAAATATATTCCGTCGAATAGTTCAAATAATAAATATATTTTGTCGAATAGTTTAATAAATATATTTTTGTGAATAGTTTAATAAATATATTACCTGTAGAAAATCGGGCAGAGTTTCCTCTTGTTTTTGGACAATCCCGACAACATAAGTGTCGACAAAATTTTCAAAACGCAATAATAACGAAACAATATATATAATTACGTCTACATACAAGTTATGTAAATATATACTTATAACGATTATATCCAATAACTAACTATACGAGGGTTATACCATGTCGAGTCGAATTCGACTGAGTACCACGAGACCCGAGTGTTGACCGAAACTGGAAGATGGACCGTGACCCGAGCTTTGACCAGGTTTGACCGGGTTGACCCGAGCGTGCTGAATCGAGATGGAACCAAAAGTGAACTCAACAAACCAATTAAAATTGAATGCGAAACTGAAATAATCAAGCACGACCCGTACCTGAACTGAATCGAGGTTGAACTGGAACGACTGATCTGACCGGAATGAGTGACCTGAACCGGAACAGCTGAACCGCGCCGCTGTAACTTGAGTGAACACCAAAGCTGACCCGGGTTCGATCCGAACCCGAATCTGAATGGAGACCCAAACCGACCCGATTCACCTTCTGCCATCGCTGCCGTCTGCCACTGTTGTCTGCCATGTTGCCTGCCACCGCCGCTCTACGGTGGCCCGCCTTCGGTTTACAGCGAGCGAGGGAGAGGGGAAGAGGAGTGTGGTGAAGGTTGGAGAGGCGATGGGTATCCGCTGCAGGGACTGCCACTGCTGTGGCTTCGTTGCTGGTGCGCCGCCACCGTTGCGGTGGCCGGCGGCTCTATTGCAAGGAGAGAGGGAGGTGGCTTCCGGAGTGTTTGGGGGTCGTCGGAGCTCGCCAGAAACGCGGCTCCGGTCACCGGAAAATCAAAGGGACAGGGACAAGGGGGCTTGGGTTTACAAATGGAGGAGAGAAGGTGTTCTTATAACATTAGGGTTTCAAGGGGACCGGGCCTAAAGCCCGTTAGCAGCCCAAACACTCTTCGAGACCCTATTTCGCACGCGAATTTTTTTAAAGAAAAAAAATAAAAAAAATAAAAATAATACGTGTAATATCGTACGTCGTTACGGTAAATATTCATATATATATATATATACGTATATATATTATGAATAACGCCTCGACTTGTGATAAATATACGAGTTTTTATTATTATAACTATTTCAAGACCCTTTTTTATTATTATTATAATATAAAAAAATATTAAAATCTGGGGCGTTACAACTATTATCAAGTCGGGGGTCTCACTGGAAGCAACATCTTTAATTCTATGGAGTAGATGTAAGGTTGTCTACATCTTACCATCAGACCCTACTTTAACTTTGCTATTGGTGAGATTTACTAAGTATGATGATGATGATGATTAAACAAGCATTTAAACTGTTTTAAGTTTTTATAAACAAATATAAAAAATCTTTAAACAAGCATTTAAACTGTTTTAATTTTTTATAAATGATATGGAAAGAACATAAATAATAGAAGGAATGAACGAATGAATGAGATGAGATATAATTTTCATATTAATCATTGTACGTAATATTTCATTCGGTTTTCATCGTGTCTTTTATGTTTTAAGCTAAACTGGTATTAAGTACACCCGCATTGCGGCGGGGGCGTAAAACCATGTTAAATAGTACCAATGCCACATCATCATCAATATTTACCAAAATTGAAGTTGCGACGTGTTAATGCGAATAAATTAGACCTAAGCGTAAAACATAGAAAATAATAACTAAGTCGATCTAGGACCCGCACGTTACAACGAACTTGTCAGATAGGAAAAATAGATGACATAAAAACGTTGAACCACACACGCACGTTGCGTCGTATTAACTCGCAAAATTTAGAATGAAACGTAAAAACGTTGAACCACACACGGACGTTGCGCTGCATTAACTCGGAAAATTTAGAAAAAAAAGCATAAAACAAAAAATTTACGAAAGATGAAAAGTATAGGTGATCAAAGTTGAAGGTAAAAAAGTTGTGAGTTTAAATTACAAAAGATGAAAAGTTTTGGGTTAAAAATAAATAAAATAAATAGTTTTGAGTTAAAAATAATTTAGCAAATACTTGTGGATTAAAAGTAAAAAAATCATGTTTCTTAAAACACCCTAAGCTATAAGTACAACGTTAATATGCATAAAAATGTTGATAATTTATAGTGTTTAAATTAAATACATTTATGATTAAATCTTTCTCATGATAATATTTGGATTGTATCTTTTATGTTTTAAGTTCAATATTTTTATGATTAAATCTTTCTCATGATAATAGTTGGATTGTAAATAAGTAATGATTTAGCAAAAAGTACTTCAATGAGAAAAATAACAAGTTTTTTTTAAATAACCAAAATGATTAAATCTTTCTCATGATAATATTTGGTACATTTTATGTTTTAAGTTAAATGTTTTTATGAATAAATATTTCTCATGATAATATTTGGATTGTAAATAAGTAATGATTTGGCAAAAAAGTACTTCAATGAGAAAAATGACAAGTTATTTAAAAAAAATTAACCAAAATGCGTAACGTCCCCGTCTTCCTTGATGAGAATCACATGCAAAGCATGCATTCACTCCCATGCTTTCTTCCCAACAACACACACCTACCAAACACCCACACTACATACAAATTATAGAAGAATAATGTATATAAGATTATACGGAATGGGGGTATGAAAGAGTGGCGTTATTCGATATGTGGCTGCTACATTAGCATTCGTTAGAAAAGTGACGTGGTGAAAAAAAGGGAGGAGTGGGAGCGGCGTGGATAGTGGCGTTTTTATAAAAACAAAAAATAAACATTAACCAAATAAACACACACCCAAAATTTACCCACCAATCAAGAGTCTCCACCTCACAACCTAAATACCCCCCACGTTGGTGGAAACCCCCCCCCCCCCCCCCCGCCCTCATCATCACGCCATGTCCACACCACCACAAGGGACGGTGTTCCTAGCGTGGAAGGCCACCACACCACTTTTTCACGCTCACACCGTATGGTTTAATAACATAACATCTATATGCGTATTACATGTATAACAAATAAATAACCGAGAACATGATGAGAATTCTTATTTGACACAGGCCTTTTAAAAGAGATTTAAAAAAAAAACCGTGAACAAGATGAGAATTCTTATTTGACACGGGGCGTTTTGAAAGAAACTTTTGAAAAAAAAACTCGTATGCCTTCTATGGTACAAAAGGCAACACAGTAGATTGAAAATCAGTATGTTGTAGTTGACATTTATTCGACTTTTTTTAGCATACAAAACTAGTGTTTAACCCCGCGTCACGGGCGCAAGGGTCGTAAAACCGTGCTAAGTAAAACGTAGCACCCTCTTAATCCTAATGCGAATTTATACCACCACGTGACGTAAAACATAGACAAACTCAAACTTATACTAAGAAAGCTTTAACTTAAAGAAAAAAAAAAAAAGACAAAGCTTGAAAGGTCAAAATTGAAGTATACAAACCTAAGGAACTGAAAATGTAAATGTAAACCATCTTTACTACAAGATGAAACGATAAAAGATTAAATAAAAAGGCTCACTAAAAGATAAAAAAATCAATGTTCCTAAGCCTTGATGCAAATTGTATATATATAATAATTAAGGTATAGTGTATAGTTTAATTATTATCATATTTAAAGAGAACCATCAAATGGTTTTCTCGCTAGTGACAAACTTGTTCTAGTACAAGCTCGGACCCTTAAACGGGTCCGCATAACCTAATGTTGTTTAGAAACTAGATGAAAAATTGTGGTGCGGGTCAGAAATTCACAACCCACACCTATGCACTCATAGGTGACAGAATAAAAATAAGGTAATGAGATTATAATTTTTTTGGCACTTTCATTTCATTAAGACTAATGTGAGTATTAATATTTCATTCAACTTTGGTTAACGTTCCAAGCTTCCTTAAAATATATTAAAATAACTTTTCTAATAATATTTTGATAACAAGTCACATAAAAATAACTTTTAAGAGAAATGATACTAAGAAAACTCTTATGAGTTTAAAAAATTTAAGAAACTCAATCTTTATCATTAATTTAGAAATTATGATTGAGATTGCATCATTGCATGTTATATAAAGTAACTTTTCAGAAACATGTTACAGACTGAAAAGAGTATGTGTAACAACTTTTTTGTTTTTTTCACTTTTCAATCTGACACACTGATATATAACAGTTTTGTCTGTTACACTAATTTTTTTTCTATAAAAACATCTAACATGTTTTTTACATGCACTACACATTGAAAATTCATAAATTTTATGTTCGAAAATGTTACACTTCCTAAAACCAGCAAAATTTACTGTTAAAAAAATTGTAACATGATATGTTACGTCCACGTAAACGATAAAAGAGATGTAACATATTAAGTTTCTCTTTTCGTAACAACATGTTAGTTTTTTGGCAAATTCACATGCTGCACTCATTGTTATCTTGTGCTCCCGAACATGGCCTATATTTTATTCCCTTTCTTCCTCAATAGTTGGCTCTTTGGTGTTTGTATCTTCCTTTTCAACATACGCATTTGTACTAAAATCACTTTTACCTCTTTCACTTTTCAGTATGCTCAGGTTGTTTAGTTTACGAGAGCTCGTGTTAGACTCGTTTCGAACTTTAACTTTAAAATTTACGTTCGTGTTAGACTCGTTTCAAACTTTAATTTTAAAGCTCAAGTTTGTTTGGTGAGTAGTTTTTCAAGTTTACACGTAAATGAGGCTCAACTTGTTTATTAACTATTTAATGATTTTAGTTATAACAATTTTTATATATTAACACTTAATATATATATATATATATATAGAGAGAGAGAGAGAGAGAGAGTATCAAATACAATATCCTTTAACGTATATTGGGTACGAGATAAAATTACGCATGTTGAAAAACATAATCACATTCATCTTGGTCAATGTATATGTACTTGTCTTTGAATAACCATTAGAAATATTAAGGGTGTTCACAATCCGGTTTTGACGGTTTTGTGTCAAATTGTGAGTCAACCCATTTGTAACGATTTGTTATTACTGAAAATCAAAACCGAGCCATTGAAATTTTAAACTGAACCATCACTAACAATTTTCTTCTGGTTTGGTTTCACGGTACTTAAGAAAAGATAAACATAACACATGTAACTTTTGGGATGGTAGTTTAGTAGCTAATATGATACTTTTCCGTAATTTCTCCCCAATATTAGTCTAATAATGTCATTTTTAAATCCTACTTAGACCACACGGTGTGGCGGGGGGGGGGGGGGTGGGTTGAAGATGGAGCATTATACGACACGTGGACCACGTGTCAGAACGTGGCGTGGTGCTAAAACGGTTGGTGTGGGAGTGGCGTGGTTAGTGGCGTTTTTATAAAAGAAAATATATAGAAATCAACCAATTAAAACACACTCAAAGTTCTCCCACCAATCAAGAGTCTTCACTTCACAACCCAAATGCTCACAACGCTGGTGGAAAACCCCAAGCCCAAACATAAACGCCATGAACAATGCCGTTCCCAGGGTGGTATGTGCGGCGTGGTGTGGCATAAACGTCACAAAACTACACCCACACCGTGTGATCTTAATATGTTGAACACTTGAATGTAAATAAGAAATAAGAAGTAATGCAATTTTAGAACTAATACTCGTATAAAATAGTTGAAAACATGAATTAAGAACAGTTAATAGGAAAGGCTATAACAAAAATGAATGATTTTAAAAATTTAAGGAATTTAAAAACGAACAATTTTAAACAAATGAATGGTTTAAAAATGAACATTTTAAAAAAGATGTTTATTAAAAACAAAAGATTTAAAAAAATAAGTTAAATGATAGTCGATGTAAAAAACGAAAGATTTTAATAAACAAAAGGTTTAAAAATGAGCAAATTTTGAATAAACGAACGATTTAAATAAATGATATGTTAAAAAAGATAGAACAATTTAAGAACTTTGAAAAACGAACGATCTATAAAAGATGTTTATAGAAAACAAACACTTTTAGAAAAGTCATATTTATTTATATATTTAAAACAAGTTTTATTAAATAATAATCGTAAAAATAACAAAATAATAAAAATATAATAACAATATAAAAGTAATAAAAAACATTTTTTAATATATAAATAAAAAAACTCATTTTAATTTACAAAGAAGGAAGAATAAGAATGTGGTTTTGTTTTTGTTAATTTGAGTAATTACTTAAACAACTCCTTAAATATCTCATAGTTTACATAAACAGAAAATGTAACATAGTTAGCGTTAGCGGCAAAAACGTTACGAAATGAAACCTTAGGGTCTTATATGTCAAAAAATTAATTTTTAGGCGGAAATAGTTGAACTAACTAAACCTCAAGAGCCAAAATAGTAATTACTCTAATATATATATATATATATATATATAGGGTAGGGTTCTAGAGTGAATACTAGTGGATTTGCGAACTGAGTGAATAAATCCTACACACGTGCATGGCTAGGATTTCATCATCAAATCGTAAAATACACTAGTGTATTCATCATCAAATCCTAGCCATTGATTTACACACGTGTATGTGTCAGGATTAGTTCGCTCAATTCGCAAATATACTAGCGTTCACTCTTTAACTTAATCATATATATATTGTCAAGACCGATAAGTGAAGTTTAGGCTCAAAACTCATTAAATGAACTCTATTAGAGAGTTGAGCTCGTGTAAGCTTAGTTTCATTCAAGCTTCCAACAAGTCGATCTTTAAGCTTCCAACAAGTCAATCTTTGAGTTCTTATGTGACATCCCACATTGGTTGTGAAGGAGAACGAAATCTTCCTTATAAGGGACTTGAAACATTCACCATCATGACGCGTTTTAAAGCCATGAAGGGCAGGCGCTGAGGGCGTGCTGGCTGCCAAAGCGGACAATATCATGGTGCAGTTACGCTAGGCTGTTACAGATGGTATCAGAGCCAGGTTACTGGACTAGCGTGCCAGCGAGGACGCTGGGGCCCGTAAGAAGGGTGGATTGTGACATCCCACATTGGCTGTGAAGGAGAACGAAAGCTTCCTTATGAGGGGTTTGAAACCTTCACCATTATGACGTGTTTTAAAGCCGTTAGGGGCAGGCGCCGAGGGCGTGTTGGCTGCCAAAACGGATAATATCATGGTGGCGGTTACGTTGGGTTGTTACTGTTTAATAGCGGGTCAACTCATTTACACCCTTACTCTGCAAAAATTGTTAGGCAGCCAGATAGACATCATCTCTGTTCTTAATTAACTTACCAAATTTAGTAGGAACTAGTTGACCCTTAACCATCTTCAACCTCTGCTAATTCGGTTCATATCACGCCATTGACAACATTATATACACTCAACATGAGAACAAAGTAAAAAAACTGCAACTGTCAACAGTTAGCCTTGAGAAATCAAAGCTGAATGTTACATGATTAACTTGTGGAAATCACACACAAGGATACAGCACAAAGAAACCGGTTACTACTCATCGAGCCCGTAATCCGCCCCAAAATACTTGTCGACTAGCTGATTAGCCATATTCCGAAGATCTTCATTTTCATGAAACTGAAACCGTTCCATGGCATCAATCCCGTCCTCTTTTTCAACCAACTTTTGTCCCTCGCCGTTAGGCAACCCTCTTAACACCTGCAGGTTAACAAAACCAAAAGTATGTTTTATTTGAACTTACTCAAAACAGTTTTTTTTTTGTCATTTTTACAATCTTATAAATAAGAGTGAAATACACGGATGGTCCTTGTGGTTTACCAAAATTTTGGATTTGGTCCCTAGCTTTCTAAAAGTACACAGATGGTCCTTGTTTTTTGCACTTTGTAACGCACTTAATCCCTAACTTGGACATGCTATAACCTATAGATTTGTTGGCAGGGGACCAAATACGTTATAGTACAAATCACAAGAACCATCCGTGTACTTTTGGAAAGTTAGGGACCAAATCCAAAATTTTGGTAAATCACATATCCACAGGGACCATCCGTGTACTTTACTCTATAGATGATTAATGTATTATGTAGGATTATAAACCATATTATTACAAAAATAATTTGAACTCAATTTAATGAGAGATTTTATGTGTTTGAATACATTTTAGTTAAAATAGTTTCAAGTGAAAAAAGTCTAATAGACGGGTGGCCACCATATATACATTGTTTCGATCATTTTCTATAAGCAAAAAAGATTATAAAATAAATACTAAAACTTACCAGCTCCATGAATTGAAGTCCAAGTCGTGCGGCTTCAATATCAGCAGATCTAACCAAATCAACAAAACCACGAAGGCATCCGCTTCTAACAAATGAAACCAAGTGATCAAATATTAAACGCGATCTTCCGGAACCTTCTGCTGGAGCAACACACAGGTTACCAACAACATAAGCCACTTCTTTTTTAATGTCAAATGGTGCTGTCGTCAGAAGCTGTATTAATAGCGGCATGGCTTCACTTTTGTATATTAATTGCTTGTGGCCAACAGAACCCGCGGCTATATTCGATAGCACCCATGCAGCTTCCTACAAAACCAAAAGTTTAATAAAAACAATAGGTAAAAGGCAATTTTCGTCCCTGAGATTTGATCAGTTTCGTGACTTTCATCCAATGGTTTTTTTTTTGCATCTGGATCCAAAAGATTTGAAATCTTGCCATTTTAATCTGGCCCGCTAACTCCATCCATTTTTCTACGTTAAGTCAGGGGTATTTCGTCTTTTTTTGTTAACTTAAAGGGAAATTCGGTCTTTTGAATACTTGTACATTATGCTAAATGCTTGTACATAAAGTAAAAAAGACCGAATTGCCCTTTAATTTAGCAAAAAAGAAGGCAATATCCCTGACTTGACTTAACTAAGAAAGAAGGATGGAGTTAACGAGGCGGATGAAGATGGCAGGATTTCAAACCTTTTGGATCCAGATGCGAAAAAACAAACCTTTGGACGAAAGTCGCAAAACTAGCCAAACCTCAGGGACGAAAAATGAGATTTTACTACAAAAAGAAAAGTATGATTAAGGTGAGTGTGAGTGTGAATGAGAGAGATGGTACCTTCTTCAAGACACGATGCTCGCTTTTTAGACACTTATTTAACGCCAGTATAATATTATCTGCGAATTTTATAAAATGTTGAGTGCTTTAATGTAAAATTCCACTGTACGAGTAAATTAAAGAAAAAGGAAAATATCGTAACTAACCTGTTATTTCATGTCCAGGAACAAGAACAGCATTAGTGGTGCAGGTATCACCTGCTATAAGATTACCTAAACTCCGTAGCACCTGCGCGTAAATATGGGCATATTTTAAGAAATCATAACACTAAGTATGCATGAAAAGATGGCTTCATCAGTTATAGTTATTTGAAGTTCAAAGTAACCATATTTTTTAATGTAATATAAAGAGTGATAATATTTACAGTAGGGGTGTGAATTTCAGACACGACACGAACCTAACAGGAAATTTGCGGGATTAGGTTTAGTCTAATCGGGTTCCGGTCAGTTTCAAGTTGAACCCGCTAACCCGTTTAGCTACACGGGTCGGGTTGGCGGGTTGACACGTTTAACCCATTTATATTATATTGTATTTTTGTAATATGTTTTATGTCATAGATTAACTTAGGTGTGTATTTTATGCCATAAATATAACTTAAAAAGAGATATTAACATAATATTTTATAATTTAAATTTAATTGTATTATATACATTTGTGTTTATTTGTAGTATGTTTTAATTTTAATACATTAATTTGCAAAAAAAATCGGGTTGAACGGGTCGTGTTCGGGTCAACCCACGAATATTCGGGTTCATATATATGACACAATTTTCGGGTTCGGGTTGGGTTGAACCTGCCAACCTGCAAACGCGATCCGTTTAGCACCCCTAATTTACAGGTGTCAAATGGGCAGGTGAGGCAGGGTGGGTGATGGGTAAAAAAGCGGTCATTTATTTAGTGCGGGTCAAAACGATACAGTTCGAGTTGACCCACAAACACTACTTTTGTTGTGGTGTACAGATCACCTACGTTTTTCTAGAAGACCGAATACATACTCATTCCATAACTGTAAACTTAAAAACATGTGTAAAATTGCCCAAAAATGTATATTTTTGTTACCGGGATGAGTAATTGCAGACTATTTGACGTGGTCAACCGTTCGACTAGTAATTGAAGAAGATCGGTCTTCACAAGCACACTAGTAGCAACCGATGAAAGAGCTGAGAGATACACAACAACCCATGCTATTTCAGTGGCTATTTCCTCATCCCTATTCATTAATAACACACATACGCCACAAATCAGAAGAAAACAAGTGTATTCATAAAGGTGTTAAGAAGCGCATATACCACTTGCACTGCATAGAAATTGTGATTCAATCATTATGATGTATCAACAACTTACGATTTCCTCAGGTGTCTTCGTATAGCCTCTACTACACCATCAATTTTTATGAGTTCTGTTGCAGCCTTCGGGTCCGGGCCCTACATCCACAAAACGTTACAGGTTGACCGTTGACAGAATTGCTGCAGACCTTGAAATTGAGTTAGAGATAGCAATTTCCAGCGTTTACTTATGAAGGGGTCGATCTAGGTTATGTTTTATCTCCATCGGGTCAAATATAGAAACAAGTTAAAAGGAATGCGTTCAAATGGGTCGAATTGGTTGAAAGTCGCCCAATGGAACCTCCAAAATCATTTTATTTGCGAAGATACATTTTTATAGAAAGAGTAAAATGCCATTTTCATCCCTGAGGTTTGGCCAGTTTTGCGACTTCCATCCAAAAATTCGTTTTTCCGCATCTGGATCCAAAAGGTTTGAAATCTTGCCATTTTCATCTAGCTCGTTAACTCCATCCATTTTTCTCTGCTAAGTTGGGGGTATTTCCGTCTTTTTTTGTTAACTCAAAGGGCAATTCAGTCTTTTTCAGGGGTATTCAATCTTTTTACATAAAGTGAAAAGACCGAATTGCCCTTTAAGTTAACAAAAAAGACGGAAATACCCCCGACTGAACAGAGAAAAATGGATGGAGTTAACAAGCCGGATGAAAATGGCAAGATTTCAAACCTTTTGGATCCAAATGTGGAAAAACAAACCATTGGATGAAGGTCGCAAATTTAGCCAAACCTCAAGGATGAAAATGGCATTTTACTCTTACAGAAAAATATAATTCTTGTAATCATGTTTGACATAACTTTATAAAAAAATTGCAATTTCGGAAAAAACGTATTTCGGGTCAACATGACCTGTACAAAAACTTTATTAATTTCGACCTGTTACCCAACCAGCCTATTTAGTCACTTTCAAATTGAGCTGATGAAGAATCCAAGTAAACGAGTGACTAGAAACCTTAATCAGGTTTGACAAAGCCCAACCAGCGGTTCGAACTGTTGAACCCTGGTTTGGAAACATCATTTTTGCAAGAGGAAGCAAGGCTCCTTGAGAAATAAGAATATGTCTCAAATCTTCACCTTCACCGGCAACATTTCCTAACGCCCATGCGCACTGCTCAGCAACCATCATCGAACTCTTCTCTAGAGATTAATTGTATACAAAATGTTAAATATTGAAGTAACGTCATTCAAAAATAATAAGCAAATGTCTTACTCAAAGAAAGACATTCATGTGGGACAGCATAGAATCTTTATGTTAGCTATTATCGCTCTCAATGTCATATTTGATACACTGATTGTTTACAAAAAAGTTTACAACTTTCGACAAAAAGTGTTTCGGCTTTCAGACCAACCCATCTAGAATAGGTGTGCTAAACGGGTCGTGTTCGCAGGTTAGCAGGTTCAACCCGACCGGAGCCCGAAAATCGTGTCATGCATATGAACCCGAACACGACCTGAATATCTGCGGGTTGACCCGACACGACCCATTCAACCCGATTTTTTTTGGTTTTATTTTTTTTCTTGCAAATTAATATATTAAAATTTTCTTCAAAAAAAAACACAAATGTATATAATATAATTTAATTACAGTTAAATTATCAAATCTTATGTCAATCTTTAAGTTATAATTATGGAATAAAATACACACCCATCTTAATTTATTACATAAAACATATTGTAAAAATAAAAAAAACATAATATATATATAAATGGGTTAAACGGGTCAACCAAGCCCCCAACCAGACCGGGTTGACCCAAACCTGACCCGTTAGCTAAACGGGTTGCCGGTTCAACCTGAAACTGGCCCAAACCTGTTTAGACTAAACACAAACCCACGAATTTCGTGTTAGGTTCGTGTCGGGTTTTTGGGTCGTGTAAGAAATTCACACCCCTATCTAGAACCCAATTTGACCCATTCCCCAACCAGACTAACCTCCAATATGAGCGATGAGTAAAGGTAATGCTGGCAACAATGCTCTTGTTTCTTCAGGTTTTCCAGCAGCTATGTTTGTAAGACACCAAGCCGCCTCAAGCAACTGCATTATTGACCAAATATCCAAACAAAAATTACCTTTTAAAAGAATGTAAACGAATGCATTTAGATGTACCTCAAGCTCCTTTTTAATCTATATATATCATACATGCGCTAAACAAAAGCGTATTATTTGACAGAATGAGAATATAAAGGTCACATTTACCTGTTCATCTTGGGAGCCAAATGAAAGACATTGTGCAAGCAAAGGTATTGCTCCAGATGTAATGGCAGTTTCAATAGGAGGAAACTCGGATCTAGACAATAAACGCCTTAGTTCACGAAGAGCATTCACCTTCTTTTGGACCGCACCTTTCCCCCTATATATGATTAAATAAAATAAAATAAAAACGTATGTTACAAAGTTTGCATAGTGATTGCATGAAAGGAATATAGCATCCAAGTGGCACACGCAGTGTATGGGTTAATTGACTAACCTAAGATAAAAATTACAATGAATTAACTTACTGGAAGGCGATTGCAGTCTTCAGTTCTTCAACAGCAGAGGATGTTTGAGCCTCTAAAATGGATTGTTCTTCTTCAATCATCATGTCGTTGTCAACCGGAACATCCACATCACTACTAACTCCCACTCTACACAATCGTTTAGTTCGAAACAAAGCTTCTCTTCTTTCTTTACCCACTGAAACCGCATTCTGCCTTCTCCTTTGTGCAGCAGCATTCCCAACTACAATGTCAAATACCGAAATTAACATGGTTGTACAAATCGCCAGCCACTATTCGAGCGGTGGGGTTCTGACTAGCAATTAATCATAGGATTGGAATTTTATGTCATTTTTCAAACTTGTATATAGACACAAATTTTTTTTCAAAATTTTATATATAAGTTTTCAAACTTATTAATCTGATTGGATTACTAAGAATAATTTTTCAAATACTTCTGACCGATTTTAGGTCTGACTAAGTGAATTTTAATCGATCTATTAATCCCGATTTTTACAACACTGCAAATTAACAATTTCAACATCAAAAACACACTGAGGCATTTCATCAAACACCTTATGTGCATCTCCAACCACAGTCAATCGAGGTGATACAAGGGTTTAAATGCAAAAGAACAGCGTGTAATTGTTTTATCTTACGGAAAAAGAGAGTTGTGAAGGTGTAATTGGCTTAATTTTGTTCAAGAAACATACTTTATAGTAAAAACACAATACGGAAACTGATAAAGAGAGGTGAAAGCATGTGAGATTGAGATGTAAAAGGGTATGAAGAAGATAAAGGATACCTGGATTCTTGATGGGGTCTCTTCTTGGTGGTGTTGTGATTTCATCTGCCATTCTGTTTTCACTTCAGATTCTTGAAAAAAGTCCTCTGCAACAAAACCCTCTGCTCGGTAGTGTTTATTTCTTCTTCTCTTTGGTTTTAAAACCAATACTAAGAAAACCAAACTGAAATTAACCGAAATATATTGTGAAAAAACGGTCTATTAGCAACTAATATATATGTATATAAACATGAGAGCTGGACTATGAAATCATGTAGAGAATAGAACATGAAGAATTCTTATTCATTCATCTAACATCATATACAAATGCCATTATATATAGACACTCACATTAGTATAATAGTAAATAAGAGAAAGAGGTTATACATGTGGAAAGTCACAACATAATGGATGCATTCATAGATATGGGTTATACATGTGGAAAGTCACTACATTATGGATAATTCATAACACTCTCCCTTGACTATCCACATGATTTAATAGTATTCTTTAATACGCTTAATGATGTTGCCTCATTAAAAATCTTGCTAGTAAAACCCAATGGGACAAAACCACAGCTAAGGGAAAAAGAGTGTAACGCGTATTGTCTCCCCCTGATACTTCCGGATCAGGTACGTTGTCTCAAAAAAACCTTACTAAGAAAATCCAATTGATAAAACTTAGTGAAGGGTAAATAGTGCAATTTACGTAAAACTCCCCCTCAATATAATATGTATCATTTCAAGTAACAAGTGCTAATCTTCTATGAAAGTTGTTGAAAAACTTTTGTAGTGAGTGATTTGTCGCTTGATGTGCAATCTATTAATGAACTTGATGTATGATCTTCATGTAAAACTTTAATTACCTCTTGTAAGTAGATATCATAAGATCCATGAATGTGTTTTGTTATAATCCCTGCATTTACAAAACTAACCAAACTTGTTGATGGGTTAGTAAAATATGAACCCATACCTTTCGTCATTAAAGGTATAGAAAATAAATGTTTTACTCGTTTATTATCTCCCCGTCGTACACGAGTTAAATCTTGTCAATGAATTTAATGGTATATGTTCATGTATAGCTAGCAAGATATACTAATACAATTTGTATTGAATTGTGGTACTTCATGACCAAGGATCTTTGCTTATTTGATAGAAGATGATAAATGTTATTTTTATCTATATCAAATATTTGTACATCATTAAATGTACTTACACCAAAAGCTTTGTCCATATGAAAGTGTCCAACATTTTCTAGATGTATTATGATTGATGGATTATAATATAAACGTATGTCCTACGTATCGAGCCATAAATTTGCAATATTGTATTTCATTTGCAAATTCTTGCTTAAATGTTTGAGCTCTTTTTTTTCTCTCTTCGGGAGATTCAATGACATCATCAACATATATTACAATACTTGTAAACCTCATATCGTTCTTTTAATGAAAACAAATGGACCAACTTCACCATATGTATTTCTCGTTTTCGAGCTCACTGGTGAGTCAATTGTATCATATTTGACTCGACTATTTTAGTCCACATATTTTGTCAACTTCATATAGTATGTTCTTGAGGTTTTGACATCAATGCTTCTAGCATTACCAATCCATGAGGGAATTCGTTCCATCTTATCCATATATGCATGTGTTTTCACTTTTCAGGAGTTTTGCTATATAAATTTGCCAATTTAACACATAGATATCTATATCATGTAAAAGTGTCATGAACACATGCTTTTATCTCCAAAATCCATATTGTACCATGCGTGTACACTATTTATTGAGATATCACAATCATTGGGTACAAGTTTTCAATGTATTTTTATTGGTGTACAAGAATCACATCGTTAAGATGTTTTGATTCACCTTTAAAGAACTCAATTGCTTTAAGAAACTCATCAGGAGTTCAATCGTATTAAAAAATAAATCTTTATACAACGATTATATTGTTCTCGAGAACTTACTTTACATGAATTACATAATTTAAATCCTTCAAGGACTTGCATGTAAACTTTAGTATCTAAATGATACATAACATTTATAAGACGCAATCAATTCTCTCTTTCTATTACCAGACAAATGAAATACTCGAAAACTATTGCATCCACCACTGGAGAATACATCTCCTCATAATTAATCATAGGTCTTTGCGAAATCCTTGTGCCATCAATTGTTGATCCACATAAAAGACCTAGTTATATTTAATATATTTTACAACTTTTTTTATGGACTACTGGCCCGTAAGCTTTCCCTTTCAATAGAGAATTCAACTATGTCTCATTTGCGTCGTTCCATTTTGGCCAATCATTTCTTTGTATTTATTCATAGGTAGATTTTAAATCTTGATCATCATCATTTCATCTTCTCAAGCGCTATATATACAAAAGTATAACGAGGTCGATTTTGTTTCGATTCCATACACTTCTAGACATGATATAATTTACTAAGAGCTCTTTATTTTCAGGTACCTGAGGTTCTTCCAGAACCACTATGTCTAATGTCTCTTCAAGAAACCCTTTTTTTTACTATAACCTCGACTTGACCATCTTCTTCATTATTTGCTCCAATTTTTCGAGGAACTTTTATTTTCTTGGAATCGACTAGTCTACCACGCTTCAGGCGTGCAATAGACTCATTAATATATGGTTTGCCCTACTAGGACAATTAACTTAATTGGAGCATTAGCAGTTGATTACGTGACTTACTTAGTCACTGTATTTAGGTCCTAACATGTCTGGTGATTGATTCTTTAATCTAGGTGACGAATTATCTTTTGAACTTCTTGTTCACACAATTTTGTTTGAGGATCAATGATAATTCATGCATACCAGTTACTTGAAGTAAGATTTAACGAGCCATAAATAAATATCTCGTTAATTGCTCTAAGTATGTAATCATAAATAGTATTTTCATTCAACATATATTCCCAACATTATTTGAGTTTCAATCTTATGCGTTTTGGTGGATCAATTCTAATGTATACCGCACAATAAAAAGTCTGATGGGAAATATTTGGTTCCTGACCAAAACCAACTACAATGGGAAGAAACTATTACAACATGTTGGCTTGATGTGAAATAATGTTACCGCATGTAAAATCACATGTGCTCAAATATGAACTTTTGCTCTCTTGATTATTGGCTTTGCAATCAGTTTGTAGACGTTTGATCATCGTCTTCAACAAAAGCAATTTGTATCTTAAGCATTTTGAAAGTTCAATACTTATTTCAATAATCATTAGCAACAAAGAAATTAAATTCAAAGTTATAACCACCATAAATATGATAATATGGAATAATATGCTTGCTATCTCATTAGCTAAGCTACACACAACTTCAAGTTGTAAATTTGATGACCATTTAGACGATGCATCGATTTAAAAACACTAAACGGTATCATGTTTGGATATATGTAACATCCGTCAAAAACGGATTTACCAAACCCGCTCCGTTTATTAACCGAACAATTAGTTAAAAATCTCGTTGCGAATTTAATGCCCAAAATAATTTTAAACGATACATAATTAATTATTATATTGGAATATATAGTTTGTTTTTGAAAAACTGTCAAAAATAAGAAAATAAAAATAATTTGGCACTGCCGGGTTTCGAACCCGGGTCAGTCAGCCGGTTCAACCAACTTAACACACACACACTCAACCGCTGCGCCACTGATGTTTCTTGTTAAATGTTAGAATCAATTAATTCATATCATGATTTTCCGAATTCAAAAACCGGCGCCCAAATGCAGTCGTCGGAAATCCCGGCAAACTCGCCAATAATTTACGACTTTTTCAGTTATAACGTAAACGTTTAAACACACATCGGTTATAACCGACGTCTGAGTCCGCGACACAAGTTATAACCGCCGGAGATTTTCTAACCGATGAATCAAGACGAAAATTGGACCAAATTCATCGATAACCTGCCTTATAAATACCCCCTCGAACCTCTGCAAACTTTTTCGCTCAAAACCGCACCCTTTCTCGGCGAAAACTCACTCGTCAGAAATCTTCTGCTCATCGCTGGAAAACCGAACCCTCCACTTCTAAGCCTTACTGAACCCCCTGAGCTTATACCGAAGTCACCCACATCCTTTTCAAGCTTTCTGAAGACTCGCTGCTGCAAGACACACGTCGCCGGAAGTGGTTGCTGTCGCCGGAGTTCTGCCGGAGAAACAGAGGAATCCAGTCGGTATACCTCACGCTTAAATCTTCCCTTCTTTTACATATCTCATCTGTAATTAACTGAAAAACGCTAAAGAACACGATTAAAACATCGAACCAGTCGGATTTCCGATTCTGGTTAAAATCAACGAAGAAGACGAAGTTCTGTAATGTTTAAGTATAATTAAAATCAAGTTATAATTCGGGTTAGATACACAGTCCAGCGGTGGACTGTGTGCACAATAAACACACTAACGTCTCGAGTTCGAATCTTGTCCCACGCATGCTGCCTTAATAAAAATGTCTTTTTTTGTTAACCGAACCGGAGTCACCACTGGTATATGTTAAGTATAATAATAACCGGAATAATAACCAAGATAGACACACAGTCCAGCGGTGGACTGTGTGTATGTTTAAATCACAGTTCACGAGTTCGAGTCCGGGCTACCGCACCGGCCCGGATAATTATTAAACTTTTTAAATAAGTCAGAAATGAAAATACTTAGTTTGTGTTTAAGTATAATAAAAATCAGTTAAGTTAACAAGTTGGACACACAGTCCAGCGGTGGACTGTGTGTTAGCATAAACCACAGGTCCCGGGTTCGAGACCTGTGGAGCGCACCGAGTCACGGATTAAAATCGTTTTTAAGAAATAAAGGATTTTCTGTTTAATCTAATTAGTATATAAATATAATTAAAAACATATATATTTCGGGTTAGACACGTAGCTCAGTTGGTAGAGCTGCGTGCACGCGTACGGGAGGTCTCGGGTTCGAGCCTCACTCAGCGCACATATACACGCATACGAACCGGTCAAACAGTCAAGGTCAAGGTCAAGGTCAACGGTCAAAATTTTTTTATTTTTTATTTTTTTTATTTATTTATTTTAATTAAAAATCAATTAAAAATACTTAAAAATAACATTTTTAAGGTTAGAAAATAGCCTTAAACTCACAAAAATATACCCAACAATCCTACTAAAATGGATTAATAAAACCCGTTTACTTACCGAACCATAATGCTATCTATCTAGGTTAATTTCACTCGTGGTTAAACCACTTCGCGTGCATTCAACATCATCAACCGAACGCACCCACTGTGAGTGAATCTTACAACTCCCCCTTTTTAATTACACGTTTTGGGGTGTGTCATGTGTCACAAAATAATTAAGTCGTTTATTTAAACTTGTGCCATACCATATCGTGATCTAAACTTAGATTGTTTATATTGTTGTAATTATGTATTTCATTTTGTCAACTTGTATGAAATTCATTCATTAAGCCCATCAGTTCCTCGTGGTAGACGAGTTGAGCAACGCGTGCCTCAAAACCAATCCATTATTGTTCATGTGTGTATTTTTTAGTTTATATTGTTTGTAGTTATGTCTTTCATATTATCATGTTTATGCAATTCATTCATTAGGCCCATCAGTTCCTCGTGAGAGACGAGTTGAGCAACGCGTGCCTCTAAACGACCCATTATTGTTCATGTGTGTATTGTTTAATATTAAATTGACTTATGAATAAGTTTACATCTATTTTTACTCATGTGTGGTTGTGCACTTTATTTCATAATCAATTAAATAAACTTGTTCAAATGTTTTCCATAGGATTCACTCGCCAACTTTTTGTTGATCCAAAAACCCTTTTACACATGATACAGGTGAACAGGATGAAGCAAGGAAAACATAGGAAATGCCTTAGAAGAAAACAAAGAAGCTTAGACTGATGTTTAGGTCATTGATGTAATTATGATTGTAAATTTCCATTAAATTGTATTAATGAATATGAAACGTTAAAATAAAAGTCATGAGCTTTGATGATAACCCAACCATGCCCCGATCACCTTTTCCGCTGTGGGTCGGGGTGTGACAATATATACATCCTTCATTCATTCCATAATATTTTAGGGATTTATACCATTAATTGGCAAATAAATAATTTCCCTTAAGAGCAAACATAATATGTTATCAACTAGAAGAATCTTCAAGTTCTTCATTATATTTCACATCATCATTGACTCGGTGTGGTCTAACCGGTCATGCCAATAAAGTAAATAATCATGATCCATAAACTTATGGTTTATGATATTGTATATGTATTACTTGCACGTATGTAATACAAAACATAAGATATGAAAGAATGTATTATAACTTCAAAGTTCAAACCATCGTGCTATGTAATCACTAGTTTACCACTTTTGGTGGTCAATCTCATCATGACTATCATTATAATACTGATATTCGATCTCATTATTAACTTGACTATCTTATAATTTATGATAGTTTGATCTCTTATTAACATGATGATTGTTGACCTTCTGATGGTCAATCTTATTATTAATATGATCATCATTATAATTTTCTCAATGATGCACATGATTACAATGATCAATATATATTCACTTCATGAATCAGAGTAAAACCATACAATTTTTACGGTTTTCCATTATTTTCTCAACCATATAGATATACAGTTGTTTCAAACCGTTCATACCCTTTAAATGATATTGCTACTTCAGGAGTATATTTGAGGTTTGAAAAACAAAATTTGTTTTATCCGATTTCCCTTATAAATAAACTTCTCTTTGTATAACGTCAATTGAGAAGTAATTATATGTCCGAGTCATATAATATTTCTTTTATACTTGATAATGAGATACAAAGAGTATGACACTTTTGGTGTCAAATCGAAACATATTTCTACTTTTTCATGAGAATGACAATAAACCACAACTTTGGTTTAGTCGTTATATTCAGTATTAAAGAAGTGATAGCATATAGAATACAATGTATAAATAGCAACAAATCATACAATACATGACCTTATAGCATGTCATCATATAAAAATAACTTACGATGGGTCTTTATAAAATAAGAAACCTTTTTATCACTAATAAGCAAACATATATAATTTATGTAATAACTTATTATGGTATAACCAAACATAATATCTTATATATTTTGAACACTTACTTTAAAACTTAAACATATATCTCTTTCAAGTTCTCAGATAATTTATTACTTGTATTTGAAAATTTTATTTGAAAACTGTAATACTGATGAATTACATAACATACTATTTTTTTTTCTTCTCAAATATTGATATTTAAACAACTGATGACATATATAAGCAATCTATACATTGTACATATGAAGCAATAGCAATAGTCACTATTTTATACTAGCAATAGTAATAGTTAATATGCAAATAAATTGTTAAACATTATGACATGGCATAATGAATGCATTAGAGGTACCGACATCGCTAGAAAATGTTTCTCTAAAAACAACTAATGATATCTAGCAATATTAATCTATTATATGAATTTCTTAAATGCAAAATTTGTTATAGCATTAACCTTAGTATAAGTACCAAACGATATTTGCATAATCATGTTATAATAATAATAATAATAATAATAATAATTTATTGCATTATAAGTTGTATAGTTTATTTAAAACTAAATCAATTGATGTTTACTCACATAACTCATTTATATCTAATTATGTAAAAGTCTTTTGGCATGCTATGTATTAACAATGACTAATGAAAATAATTAATTACAGAATTCATATCCATTTAAACTATAAACTATATAAAACGAAAATCTAGTACATACATCATGTATATATTACCACCAATACAAGCACATATACCCAATACAATTGCATTGTTTAGTCCATAAATATTGAGTTCCATACTTTTTAATATTGAATATTGAATTTAATTGTTTTTTATGGATTCTAAAAGCACATATAATATTCTCTAGATTGCAAATTAACTTTCTCAAATCAAATTAATTCAACAATTTTATTTACAACTTAACAAGGTTAATAAAGAAACATAAATATATGAGTATGGTGGGTCAAAGCATATGTAGATGAGCATCACTAGATTGTAAGAGTCCTAAATAACATATATTAAATTAACTAATTAAATGATAATCCAGCCAACTTAGAATAATAGAAGGGATCATTTGTAAAAGAGAAAAATAAAATAAATATTCGTAATATCATCGTCGTCAACGAAAACTATAGTTATTCAATTAATAATGCGTATTAGAAAAAGATGAATTAGTCAATTGTAACGTCATAATTTATGATGTAACATCTAAATCCTGATGAATACCAACATGCGAATATATATATATATATATGTAATAACTTCTAAAAGCAAATGAAAAAATATATAGATAAGAGTTCAATCATGAGACTACATTCTAGAATTTATAGTAATGATCAGTTTAAGTTTATATATGTATATTAATAAGTGTCACCAGTAAGATTGATGTATCATCATAAAATATAATATAAAATAATCATACGAAGAATCATACTTTTATTAGTAGAGATAGTTGCATAATTATTGGGTTGCTTTCTCAACGTTCGAGATTGAGTTAGGTTGGAAAATAATGCACATCAAAGGCATGGCAAAACACATAGAGCACGTTCGTGCTGATAACATGTTGTGAAACAACGGTCTATTAGCAACTAATATATATATGTATATAAACATGAGAGCTAGACTATGAAATCATGTAGAGAATAGAACATGAAGAATTCTTATTCATTCATCTAACATCATATACAAATGCCATTATATATAGGCACTCACATTAATATAATAGTAAATAAGAGAAATGGGTTATAATATGGAAAGTCACTACATAATGGATGCATTCATAGATAGGGGTTATACATGTGGAAAGTCACTATATTATGGATAATTCATAACAAAATCGAATTAATCGAAAAGTCGGTTATCGGATATTTTTTGTACATCAGTTAACCGAAATTAACCGAACCGAATCATTTAAATCTTAATATAATTCTAGTTTTTATTCCTCCGTTTCTTTTTTTTTTATACTTCCACTTCATGTGTTTATACCTCCATTTTATTTATTTATACATCAAATTCATATATTTATCTATCTATCTCATATATTTTTACCTCAATTACATGTATTTCTAAACAAAAATTTTAGTCAGTGTTTGGTTTGGTTATTAACCGAACCGAAAACCGACAACTTAACTGAATAAACCGAAACCGATTAACTAATTACTTTGGTTACAATTACGGATAACGGTAATAACCGAACTGTGCACACCCCTAATGGTGTCATTGACCATACGACATTTAAGTTAGATGGTAACTTTAAATGGAAAATTCTAGTTGGTTGATGTAAATGGGGTTCACTTTCCACTCCTCTTTCACGTCTGTCATTCCACACATAATAGCCCCTTTGGACGTCTATGAGTTGGTGTCTGGGGCGTTAATGGCTGATGTAGAGGTGGGGCGTGAGTGTGAGCCCACATTATCCAGTCTTAAATGTTGTTTTATTTAAACTGATATATGTTTACTTGCGAATATGTCAGCTGGTGCAATGGTTTAATGTTTGCTTTGTATAGGTGTCTCGGGTTCGATTCTATAATATACGTGAATAAATTTATTATAAAAATTTAGAATTTAGAATATGTTTGTTCAAAGTTATAACATTTGATTTATTTTTATTCTCTTACCCTAAAAACCAACTGAAGATTTTTGATTTACAAATAGCCATAGTTTCTTTTTACGTATTTCACAAAAATGTTTATTTATAGCATGTTCAATAAAACAAACTTGATCCGATAAATATCACATAAAAATATTACTAACACACCTACAAAAAACAAAAAACACAATGGTATATAACTTACCTCCCTTCTTTTTGTAACTTGTCGTTTGTCAACCGATATGTCACAAAATTAATAGCTAAATATGTCACAAAATTAATAGCTAAATATTCGTTTATTTACATCAGGGGCAGACATACCTTAGGCGCAAGAGTAGCCTCCGCTACCCCTTAGCGCTCCGACGGTAGCGTAAATTTTGGAAAAATTTGACCTGTTTTGATGTTTTTTCGATTTCGTTACCCTTTTTTTTATAAAACGTTACCCCTAGGAATTTTTTCTGGATCTGCCATTGATTTACATAATCTATCAAACTTGTTTTCAGCTATCGTTCAAGATCCGCTAGAACAAGTTCGGCTACCAACTCAATTTTTAAAATATTTTTTACAATTAAAATTTAATGTTAAAATGCTCAATTCTAACTTATATTGTATATTCGATGGTTTATATTAGGCCAACCTGCATTTTATAATTATATTTATAGTTATTAAAACTAGAGGTAAGTCAAATTGTCAACTAGCATTTCAAAAAAACTACATTGTCCGAACCAACTATTCTAATGAATTAGTTCGAACAATTTATCATTTTATTCACTTTAGCTATTTGGTGACAAATGATCAACATATTGTCATGATTGATTTATTGATCTAGAAATAAAATAGCATGTTATCATACTCAACCAAGCCTAAAGGCTTGGTGGTGTGGGTCCACCTCAGCCTTTAAAGCTCCTTGACTCCACCTCCATAATCAAAGGGGGCGCCATCAACACCTCTGACATTTCATTCGCGAGCATTAACCATGTGATGGGTGAGAATCACCATGAATGAGCCAATCACATTCTTTTACCTTTAGCTAAACCACATCATGGATGTTAAGTGTGATTAGTTAAAGCCCATTGCCTATGTTATGCTGACATGACATAGACATAATGCTTGGGGCCATATTCCACATCATCCAACCAAAACAAAAGTTACCAAACACAACCCTTAGGTTGGATGGTGTGGTTTAACATAACGCCCTGCCATATCAACGTCATGTAGGCAATGAACTTTAACCAACCCATCCTTAACATACACAATGTGGTTTAGCTAGAGGTTAAAAAAAGGAAACTTGATTGGTTGAAACAAGTGTGCCCCCTTATTTTCTCTCTTTGGCAAGCGTTAGTAGCTTCACGAAACAAGGGGCAACGCCCCTCAATGCCCCCCCCCTCAAGCGACACTATGATGGTGAGGTGGCGGATGACGCTAAGACATACCGCATAACCAGAACATACTCTCAAACAGAGGTGAACGTGATACCGGTACTGAAAATCATCAAAAGTGGATACCGATACCAATACTTAAAATGCCAAAAGATGAGTACCGATACCGAAAAAAATTGGTACGAAAAATCCGATATCAATACCGATACAATACTAACAGATGCTCACCACTACTCCCAAACACCCTTTGATTGGTTCATGTTAGAATAACAGTAACCCAAATACCAAACACCCCTCAAGTTAGTTAACATGTGTGTCTAAACAAAAATATCGTTAACCAACAAACCCACTTCTCACCATCACCATCACCATCACCATCACCACTAATCCAAAACCTAAAATCCCAATTCCAATTTCACCACCAAATCACAAACCCTAACCCTAATCAACCCCACCAATGTCAACCCAATTACGAGCCATAACCCTAACCCACGTTCGCTACCAAAAAGGAGATCAACTGGGCCACTTCTTAGCCTGGATCTCCTTAATCCCGGTCTTCATCAGCCTCGGCGGTTTCCCTCCCACTTCATCTTCCGTCGTGAACTGCAAGGCATATTCTTCGCATTAGGGTTACTAATTGCCCAATTCATCAGCGACTCCATCAAACTTTTCGTCCAACAAGCCCGACCCGACACCTGCATCTTGCTCGAGATGTGCGACTCACACGGCTGGCCCTCCAGCCATTCAAACTACATGTTCTTTTTCGCCACTTATTTCACACTGTTATCGTATAAAAGATATGAGATAATATTAAAAAGACAGATGTCTTTTGCGTGTTTTGTTGTCTGGCCTTTAGCTGTTTTGACCATGTGGTCCCGGGTTTATTTGGGGTACCATACGGTTGGTCAAGTGTTTGCGGGTGCGAGTTTAGGGATGTTTTTAGGCTTTGTGTGGTTTTGGGTGGTGAATAGTCAGATTAAGAAGCGGTTCTTGGCGATTGAGGAGAGTTCGATTGGGAGGTGGTTTTATATTAAGGATACTTCGCATATACCGAACTTGTTGGAGTTTGAGTACGAGAACGCTAGGGCTGCGAGGAGGCATCCGTCTTACAAGCGGTCGGAATGATTCTTTTTCTTACTATGGTACATAAGTAAGTATGATGTGCATGCTCACTTGCTCATACTGTTTCTTGATGTCATAAGGGTATTTTTTGGTGTCGTTATGCGACTTGAAAATCAGAATAAGATAGTTAAGTGTGCTTTGTTAGTTGATGTTTAGTGAGTGATTTTATAGTTATTGTAGCAATAAATAGTTTAAACGCATATTCGAACATGTGTGTCTCATGATGAGGTTGCTCTGATAATGTTGAAAGAAAAGAGGTTACAGAGGTTGATTTGGTTTTTAAGTGAACTATTTTTTTGTTGATTCTTGTGAGTTGGAATGTATGAATAATGCCTAAAGGATGCTTGTTTGTGTACTCATGTATGCTTTTACAAGTTTGTTGTTGAGTGTGGTGAAAGAAAGGAAAGTGTAAGTCATAGTTATTAGTAGCGCTCATAGCGCAACGTAGCACTCATGTGTCGCTATGTGTTTTTGGCGCCTCCGTAGCGGGCACATAGCAGGAATATATGTTTTTTTTTTGTTTTCTTTCTGCTTTAATATAATAGCGGGATTTTATAGGTATTAAATAGCAGGATTTTAGGTTTTTTGTTAAGCATATAATAGCGGGATTTTATAGGAATAAAATAGTAGGATTTTAGGTTTTTTTGTTAAGCATACATATATAACAGCGAATAAAACAACTTATTTGGATATAATATACATATAAAATATTTCTAAAATTTTCTCCTACTGTGTCGCTGAACATAAAATAGCTTCCGCTATTTCATCGCTATCGCTACGTAGCGTATAGTTTAGATGTTTGGTTTTGTTGCTATGGTGAGTATGATGTGTATGGTCATATTGTTTTATTGATGTCATATGGGTGGTTGATTGTTGCGATTTGAAAACCGGAATAAGATAGTTAGGTGATGGGGGATTGATAATTTGAAGAAGGGATGCATTTGTGGACTGGTGGGAATGCGGAAGAAGAGTGAAAAAAGATAAATAACTTATAGAAATAATGGTCGTAAGACCCGTTTTTTGATAAGTTAATTTTTATTTTAGAGTGTTGATTTTATTATTTACCTTAATTATTAAGTCTAGATGTTGGTTATGTTGACCGAAATTAATATTTCCGTTATGGTCCTTTATTTCAGATAAGAGTGTAGTCAATTTTCAGTTACTTTAGAATAGCTTAAAAATAAAGGCTCATTCGTAATGTGTATGACAACGTTTTGACATTAATAAATTTTCTCTCATATGAGTTTTATCTCTAAACGTTTGCTAGAACGTATTTAAAGCTTTTATCGCATCCGTTTGCGTCATTAGGTGTGCTTTGTTTTAGTTAATGTTTAGTGAGTGATTTTATGACTACACTTATGTAAACATTTGGTGGTGCCTCTGATGCATTCACAATACATGTTCTTTTTCGCTAATTATTTTACATTTGCTATTTGGCCATTGGCTTTTTTTACTATGTATTATCGGGTTTATTTGGGGTACCATACAGTTGGTCAGGTGTTTGCGGGTGGCCGGGTACTAGTTTAGGACTGTTTCTTGGTGGGGTGTGGTTTTGGGTTGTTAATTCTAGGATTAAGAAGCGGTTTTTGGCGATTGAAGAGAGTGGGATTGGGAGGTGGTTATATATTAAGGATACTTCGCATATACCGAAGCTGTTGGAGTTTGAGTATGCGAACGCTAGGGCTGCGAGGAGGCATCCGTCTTTTAGGCAGTCGAAATGATTGATTCAGATGCTTGTTTTTCTTACTATGGTAAGAATTTAAGTATGATGTCATGCTGAAGTTGCTCTGATAATGTTGAAAGAAAAGAGGTTACTGAGGTTGATTTGGTTTATGGATGAACTTGTAAAGAAATAGATGCCTTGCATGATTTGGTATTTTACCTACAACCCGTCGGCTTCAGTCAAGCGCGTAAGTGTTTCGTGTAACTACGTTGTTGTATAATGTAGAACCGTGCATGATCGGGTGAGTTAACATCAAAGCATCACTAAGATCCTGAATACTTTTGGCTAGGACTCAAGGGGGTATCTGATGAACATGTTCAGGCTTCAAAATATACTGAGGTATCAGTTAAGAGGTTCTCAATTGGTGGAGAAAATCAATTAACAATTAACAGGTGTTATTCGGTTCAGTTCGTTGTGGTACTTACACTTGTTAATAGTTATAACCATAAAAACGAATACTCACGGCAGGCTCAGAATGTAAATAAAATAACCTACTTATCGTGTACATGCGGAATTTTGGAAAATCATTATGGCGAGAAAAAAACTAATGGCAAAAGATAAGTAAAAGGAAATAGAGATAGAAAAGCTGATGTGAGAGGTTTATAAAAAGATAAACAAAGTTTAGAGAAAATGGTGTGTTTTAGTCAAAATTATAATGGTGTGTTTTAGTCAATTTATAGTGATAGAGATAGAAAACCGATTGTGATTTGTGAATGCTCCAAAAGTAATTATAGTAAAGTGTAACAGTAAATAATGAAAAGTTAAAAAAAATCTTATTAAAGTTGAGAGGCTAGACATGTGATTATCAAAGATAATTGTTGTTCACAATATAGCCTTTTAAATATACATAATAAATATTGTTAGATAAAATATCCAAGAGTTTAGTTAAAAATAATATATCTTTGTATAATAAAATAGCAGATTGTTTATTTATAACTTTTTATTTATTTGTGGATAATTTTGTATAATTTTGTGTTAATGAAATTAGCTTAATTTAGTTTTAATTAAAAAATGGGTCCTCCGGGTTAGATTTGGTTAAAAATAAGGTAGACATATCTCTTTGGTTGGTGTCATTCGAGTACATTGGGTTGTGCTCCTAATACCCTTTGAGATAATTTACGGTGATCACAAAGACAAATCACCAATTTTAGGTTAAAACTTTTTACCGAGTAAAATTACATTTTCAACCTATATGTTGATGCCAATTTTTAACACCTGTCATTTACCTTAGGAAATAACAGAAATTGTACTTTATGTTTAAAAGAGTTCCCTTGTTACATCCTTTCACTAATGAACCTTAGATTTTTGAGTTAAACTGTAACATCTTAACAATGTTAAAAACAGGTATTTTAATCGTATCGAATTAGACTCAGAAATAGTTTAATCGGTTGAGCCGGGTGGTTCAACCGTATAAATCCAAAAAATATAATCTCGACTTAAAAAATAATCCAAAACTACATTATTCTATAATAAACTAATATTCCGAAAGTTAATCCATAATCAAAAAATTATCCAAAAGTTCATGATTAAATACCCATTATATAGCAATTAGTAAACACTATAACACTTAACAACATGAATGATTAAACAAAAGTCAAAAGAAGGTAAACCTGAATGATCGGTTATATAACTTAATTTGAAAAACCAAACGATTTTCTAGCTTTGAGTGAGGAAGAAGTTTGATTGATGTGGATTGTCAATTATGGGCGCTAAGTTTTACACTTTAACTAATAAGGTAAATAGACCTTTTTTATGCACCTAAAAATTACAAGTTCAAAATTTTTGACCTTTGGCCCGGTATGAACCGGTACCGGTATACTGGTTTAAATTGGTATAACCCAATTTACCGGTGCTACAACTTCTTTACCGTTTCATTAGTTTACCGGTATGATTCGTGCCGGTCAAACATCCGACATCCGGTTTAACTGGTTCAACCGGCCGGTTTACCGTTATGTCCGCTTTACCCCCGATAGGTTGCATATCCAGGAACTTACAGCTTTGTTTTTGTTCGCCCTGGTGGAGATTTCCTAGAAGGTCACCCATCCTAGTACTACTCCCACCTGAGCACGCTTAACTGTAGAGTTTTCATGTACTCCACAGCCAACTAAGCCCAAAACACATTGGTGATTTAAGAGGGGAGGAATGTCTGATGAACCAAAATTTTCTCCTGATCACGGCCGATGTGGGATTTGCCTAGAATGTTACAATGGTCCATGTTAATCTTTCGATAGTCGGTATTATATCGTCACATAAATCCAGTCGTGTGAGATCACAGAAGAACCGATGAACTAACATCACTTCAACCACAACATATTACATGTGTCGTTTGTGTACAAGCATCTTTAGGGTCTACCACTAATTGAGTTATCTCAACTATATATACTTGTAAATAACAATTATATATATCTCAAACATACAACTTTTTAAAGTTATCTTAAAGACGTTACGTTTAAGTTTAATATGACTATATTTGCTACCTTTTGACAAACCAAAAGGTAAATAAAATGAAATCTTAATTATATCTATATGACTATACAACTTCGTGTAGTTTTAATTATTCATGAATCTTAGGATGTCGAAATCATGAATTTGGTTACATGGTATCATAAAATTAGCTTGGAACAATGATTTGCTAATAGCATACGTATTTCTTTGATGCAGATGCCAAGGACATGCAACTTGATCACTTCAGCCACCGTCATCCGCTCAGCCTTGTGGATATGCTGAGTCACAATAATAAAAATGCTGACGATGAAGACGAAGATGTAGATGAAGATGATTTTGTGGAGGCGGCCCATGATGGTGGCCAATGCGGCCTGCGTAAGGGACAGATCTTGTTATTACATTTGTGTTACTACCACCGCAAGTCTTGTGACTACTCGTTGCACAAATTCTGTGCGAAACCACCCATGACCCAACCAAATCACCCATTACATCCTAAGGATGATCTTTCATTGCGTTATTGTCGTGATGAACGCAAGTGTCAGGTCTGCAATCTTAAGCGGAAGAAATTATATTTATATAAATGTCATGTCTGCCCATGTTTCATTGACATAGCATGTGCCACTATGTCGGAACATAAGATAAACCACCCTAGTCACCAGGGGCGGACCTACCTTAATAGAAGGGGCAGCCTCCGTTACCCCTTGGCGCTCCGGCGGTAGTGTAAATTTTGAAAAAAATTGACGTTTTTTCGATTTTGTTACCCCTTTTTTATGAAACGTTACCCCTACGAAAATTTTCTAGATCCACCACTGGTAGTCACCCTCACCAGCTGGAACGAACGTTCAGGCCAATAGTATAATCTTAGTTTAGTGAAGAGAATCTTAGTTTGTGCAACTTCACTAGGCCTTGGAAACACTTGTAAAAACTTTGAAGAAGATGAACATCCGAATTTGATCCACTGTCCATTTCACGATGAAAGTGACAACATTTTGAAGCATCACATGTCTAATCAAAAGGACTTGATCGATAAACAGCATGATGGTGAAATGCTCAACCATTCTAGTCATCAACACCCACTCATCCTTTTCGACAAGCAAGCTCTGACTGATATACTATCGGTTTCTTTACACGACCCCATAAAAAAATTCCACTATTATGTAATGGGTGTGTGAAACCAATCATGAAAGTACCGTTTTACATGTGCACCCAATACGATGATGAACAATGTTGTTTTGTTCTTCATGAGTGGTGCGCGAAGCTACCTCCTAAAGTACAAGACTATGCAGGCATCCAACTCATACTCTTTTTCTCCTGCCAAAACAGTGGCGGATCCAGAAACTTTTTTCAGTGGGTTCGTTTGGTAGATTCTCACTAACTTTTTTTCAAGTCATACAAGGTTCTTACTATTTTTTCCATTTTTTCCAATCTGAGTGGGTTCATGTGAACCCACAAAACCAGGGCTGGATCCGCCACTCTGCCAAAAGTCCTAGTAAGTTCTTTGGTGTGTTTCACTGTGACATCTGCAGGTTGCCATCCAATGGTTTCGCGTATGGATGCACAAGGTGTAGATATTATATTGATATCAATTGTGCATTCATACCCAAAGAGATCACACATGACGCTCACGGCTCATCCAGGTCATCTTCTCTTAAAAGTAAATCCTACAGCTAAGCAATCAAAAGTGCGCTGCAATGGTGCAGATGGGTTATTGACAAGCGGAGGCTAAGATTTCGTTGTACCTCTTGTGATTTCTACATTCATGCAGCGTGTGCTTTGTTATTGCCTAGAGTAATCAAGCACAAGTGTGAAGAACATCCTTCGAGCCTAAGATATAATCCAGTGGAGAACCATATCGATGAGTACTCCTGTGAAATATGTGAAGATGAATTTAACCCTTGGCCGTAGTTCTATCATTGCACTACATGTGCCCAGTCTATGCATGCTGCTTGTGTGCCTTTAATACTTCAATGTGAGCAAGCTACATATGCCAATTATAGAAGTTGTGTCTATATCTTTCTGAATGTCAAATTTGGAGGAACGCTTGAGATCGAAGGTCACTCACACCGCCTGGCCTTTGTTCAAGGGCTTGAGAGTCATGGTCGATGCTTTAAGTGTCATAAACAATTGCAGTATCAACTTATCTTAGGTGCTTGGAGTGTCAGTTTGCATTTCATTACATGTGTGCTTCTTCATTTGTCAGTTGATCAAGTTCTTTTGCTTACACTTTGGTGCATCCATACTATTGTAAATCTGCTATGTGTATCCGGTCAGGCATCTTTTAGTAAAACTGCTACCGAAAGAAAAGAAAGTCTGAAACAGAAACAAGAAATAGTGAACCGGGCTTGTGTTTGGAGGCTACTCGTAACCGGTCACAAAAGTTTTTATATCACATTCGTTTAAACTACTCTATGGGTGAAAAATTTGGAGGCTAAACTACAAGAAAACGATAACACTGGATACTTTTGTTGATAGATGACTTGGACTGTTAGAGGGTCAACTGGCCCTTCTAGTTCCGCACATGTTCATATGGGGTAATGTAATGGACGAGGTAATGAGATGGACGAGGGAATGGAATGGATTAGTTCCGCACATGTTTAAGAGATTTTGAAGATCCAAATGTGTCATTTGTATGCTTCACGTTACTAATTTTATTATTTATTGAGTTACTTGCATCCAAAAGTTATTGTACGGCCAATTGATAACCATCTTTGCTACATTTTTAAATTTAACTGGTATTTACGGTTTGTTAAACCTAACAAAAAATAGACGAAACAATGTTAAACCATGCACACGCATTACGACGTGTGAACTCACAATCATTAGACTAAAAAGTAAAAATAGAAAAGAATAACTAAGTCGATTTGGGACCCACACGTTGTGATAGGATTGTTAAACCATAAAAAATAAAATAGAAATGTTGAACCACAAAATGCACGCAACATGTTAACTTTCAAAATTTAAACTGAAACGTAAAACATTATCATAAATAAGCGTGTGTCAACTAACAAAAAAAAGACCAAAACGTAAAATATAGATGGGAATAACTAAGTCGACGTATGACCCGATCGTAGCTACAGAATCGTTGAACCGCAAAAAAAAAAAAAAAACGTAAAAACATTGAACCATACATATGTAGTATGTTAACTCGCAAATTTTAGACCAATATAAAAGTATCTTAAAAATTAATAATTAAAAAGTAATAGTTAAGTGAAAACCATAATACTGAATTAATAGATATGAAATTTTCTATATTATTTCAAACAAAAAAAATGTTCAATATCTCATTGGCCAAATTGGCCCCTTGTAGTCAAAACCCATTGCTTCTCATTATTGTCCTTTACATCAATTATATTACACAATAAATCAACAAATCAATCAATAATAAATAATGTGTCTACATTAACTCAATCCTATATAGCCCGACCCGGATCAACCGGGTCAAACCAAGTCCAACCCACCTTCATTGTAGCTATGCTCAGATGATGAGGGTGAAATAGCAACTAATTCATTAAAATCAGACACACTATCTTGCAAATTCAATAGCAAATGTGAAGTGCTATAGCTTATAGTTGGTTTAGCCCTTGTAACCACAGGCACATTAGCCTCACCCACAAGCATCTGAACCACGGTTCGCATGGTGGGTCGAACCGTCGGGTCAGGGTGCGAACACGCCAACCCGATTAACAACACTTTTCGCATCTCCGTTTCGTCGTACTCCCCACACAACCGTGGGTCCGCCGCGGTTAACAACCGCTCTTCCTTATGCAATCCCCATACCCACTCTACCAAATTACTATTCTCCCTTGTTTTTGCCACGGTCGCTTCCTTCTCGATTGGGCGCCGCCCCGTAGCCACCTCTAACACCACCGCACCATAGCTAAAAACCTCGGTTTTCTCACTTGCTCGGCCCGTTAACAAATATTCGGGCGCTAAGTACCCCATCGTCCCTGCAGCCACCGTGGCATCCGGTGACTTATCATGCTGGATTCTTCGGGCCAGCCCGAAATCACCCAGTTTTGCATTGAACCCTTCATCTAACATAATGTTACTAGTTTTCACATCTCTATGAATAACTTGATTCTCACATTCTTGATGCAAATAAGCCAAAGCCAAAGCCGACGCCACACCCATCAAGATCTTGCTACGGTGAACCCACGGTAGCGCGATTCGCGACTCGAAAAGCGCTTTATCAAATGACCCATTTGCCATCAAGTCACAAACCAACAATATTTCCCCTTTCTCATGACACCAACCTTGTAACCTCACAAGATTCCGGTGTCGAAGAGCTCGGAAGCACGGAAACGCCTGGGAGGTGCCGTCTCCCGTCCCGGGGACTGCTAGGGGACGGATACGGCACGGGGACGGCCGGGAAACGTCCCCGACAGGTAGGAAACGGCCAGGAAGCGTACAGGAGAAGGGGACGGTGTATGGGGACGCGCAGGAAACGCTTCCTGCAAGTTTCCGGTCATAGTTAACGACTGAATAGCGTGAAAATAGTGGATTCCGACGACAACTTATGGCCGGAAACCTGCAATTTCTGCCGGAAACTTGCTGGAAACTGTGAAGAAGAAGAGCGGCTGCTTTTTTGTTGCGTTTGAGCCTTTCTAGGGTTAAATAAGTTTATGGGTTTTAACATTTAACCCCTCTATTTTTCATTAGGTTACTTTTAGTCATTAAAACTTGTAAAACTTACATAAAAAGTGTAAAATTAGTTTTTGTATTTTAACATTTAACCCTCCCTATTTTCACTACCTTACATTAGATTAGGAATAAATAGGATTTTTGAGCTTTACATCAATATATAACTATTTTGGGGTTTTGTGTTACATTATCTTTGATATATATTTATTTTTTATATGTTTTTATTCCCGTACCCGTCCCGTCCCCGCTTCTTGAATTTTTTAGTTTTGCCGTTTTCCGTACCCGTCCCCGTACCTATACCCCGTTCCCGTACCCGTCCCAGTGCATCATAGTCGAAGAGTTCCGATTATCGATAACTCTGATAGAAACTCGGACATTCCTTGACCGCCGCTATGACTCCGCTTCTTCACCGCGACAATCTCGCCGGACTCCGATAACACCCCCCTGAAAACAGTCCCAAATGCCCCATGCCCGATTACCCGGGTCGGGTCAAAACTTTTAGTAGCTTGTTTAAGCTCTTTGTATGAGAATTCTTTAGGGGCTTTAATAACCTCATTAGCAAAAGGTTGTGGCTTTTTGGATCTTTTATATTTTTTAGAATAAACCCATAATAAAAAGATTGTACACAACACTAAAATAAATGCACTTGCAGTCACCACACCCACCACCACCCCTGCCCCTTGCTCACACAATTTGTACTACATTTACTCTTTTTTTGTGTAGAACGGTGACTCTGAACCGAGTTTGACTCGGTGATGCATGGTTGGTGGCGACGATGGCTCGTCAACCGAGCCAGCCCCCGGGTTGGTGAAAGTGGCAGTGGGGGGTGGTGGATTATCATCAAAAGATGACGTGAAAGTCCACCACTCCACCGAGTGGACCTCGGTGGAACCCTGAGTCGACCCGGTGAGTCCGACAAACATGAAATCGTTCAACTAATTGTTCAAATCCAATCTAACCGACAAAACCGGTGAGCTCGGTTTTACATTCGAGTACGAAACGGAGACATTGAGTTGCTGAGTCGACCCGTTGAACTCGACCCACGAGTTCACCGAGTCACCGCTTCTCAAATCGACATTAACCGAGTCCAAATCGACAACTTCCTTCGACTCCATCGACCCCAAATCCACACCCAAATGATTCCCATTAACATCCTTAAACTCCACATCCATCAAAATATCAAACTCAACCGCAATCGACCCGGGCGGGATCCCCAAATACCCGCCGGGCTTCCCAACCGCCTCATCCTCTGGCGAGATCACAAACGCCAGCCCGCCACCAATCGAGTCTGGATTCAAATTCGATATCGAAAACGATATAAAAGTACTGAAACTCGCTAACATTCTCGACCCCAATCTCCTGAACCGGACCGGGTTCTTGTACAGAACCCCTCCGGCTCCGGAGTTTGGGACCGCTAGATCACCAGTTAACATCAAACTCGTGTTCACCAAATGAGCATCACCTAACAGCTTTAAGGTGCTTAAATTTAGTGACTGGAAGTTGAATGAGATAAATAATAAGCAAAACAATGTATGGTAGAAATAAACCGGAAAATGATGAAGCCATGGTTACTTAAAGAAAGAATTGTGGAAGGGCCATTGAAGATTTTGGTGTAAATTTGGTTGTATGAGAGATGTGAGAGAAATTAAAGGGGACAAGGTGGTTGGACGACACTTGTCAGACATAACGGTCATATATTTTTTTTTGCTAGGAAGAAGATTCTCTATCCATTTTATAAAAAAGGTGACTTTACATGGCGAATTGTCATGTAATAATGGTATATTCAATAACGTTAACATTGGTGTGATATTGTATTAGGACTTATGTATGTTTTGTAATAAAATAGGAAATATGATTTTGCTTCAAACGGATATAATATCACGGGCGGACCTATCTTAGGGAAGGGGTAGCATCCGCTACTCTTTGCGCTCCGGCAATAGTGTAAATTTTGAAAAAATTTGACCTTTTTGGACCTTTTTTCGATTTCGTTACCATTTTTTTATAAAACGTTACCCCTACAAATATTTTTAGATCTGCCACTGCATAATATGATATATTTTTTTTAGTGATTAACAAAACCGTTTTTATTCATACACCAACCACCAGGTAGCTGGCTAAATTACTCATGATATGTTGTTACCGGATATATAATATGATGGGTTTAAACATGGGAGTTTTTTTGTTATCGGGTTAGTTTGGCCGGTTTTAATGAAAAATATGGACCAAGTCACTAATTACGTGGTCAAAGAATGGCAAACTTAGTTGGACCGCTTGACGGTTCATGTTCGACTTTTGTGGATTTAATTGTTTTTAATTCAAATCATTAGTTGTATTGAATTTTTGAAGTGCTAAAGACGATTCAGAGTTATAATATACATAACAACGGATTCTAAAAATAAAGATATAAACGTACTAAGTAAACGGTCGAATTGGTTTAGATACCCAGTTCCGAGTTTCAAATTGGACCAAACCATTAAACTAACAAACCGAACCACGAATGGACCTTTTGGGTCTCAAACTGGGAAAACCAGTTGCCTTACTTCGGTTTGGATGTTTTAATCAGTTTTAATGATTTACGAATGTCTAGCATCAGAAACATGCTAGTTTAATCTTTTATGATTACAAACATTATATCCGTATTTTACACATTTTAAAGGGTCTATTGTTAAAAAAAATTACAACTACGTGTATTTTTAATAAACTTTTAACCCTTTTATTGTAAAAAAATAGGTTGAAGGAACTTTCTTATATTCCTTTTTCTCAAATAAGAAATTACTGTATTCTTGCTTATATGTGCCGGAAATGAAATTGTATTATCGATAGCATAAGCATTTGAATACATATATTGCTTTTACTGGATAGATGACAAAATATGATATTATTTTTGCATTTAATTCGTAACTTTCCAATTAAATAAAATCAAATGGTTGAACATTTACAATAATATTACTTGTTTTTTTTTTATAAAAATATATTATACTAGGTTATAGATATGTGTACCACACAAGCTTGTATAAGAGAAATAATATATAATTTGTAAAAAACTTTATTTAAATTATTACCATATACCGCTCTATGTTAATAAATAACACTGAAATAACAGTACAATATGTGTATTAAACGGGTTATAAACTGAAAATATGTATTACACACACAAAACACGCACACATATATATAATTCATATGACTGAAATTATGTATAACACTGTATATAATAATGAATATAAATAATAGAGTAAATTGCACAAAACATCCTGTATGTTTCTTCAAACTTGCAGGTTCCAGCCTTAATGTTTAAAAGTTGCTAAAAACAGTCTTTAAGTTTATTTTTGTTGCGGGTTCAATCCTTTACAGCTAACCACGTTATTTTCTTCAGTTAAGTTCCCTCACATGCATAACATGTGAGGGTATATTCGTTATTTTGGTTGATCTTCCACCCACTTCAATTATTAAAAAAAAAAGAATATTTAAGTTTTAACCCAGTTTAAACAAAGTTTGGTAAAACGTACGCGACTATAGAGGAGCACGATTACCGTTTGATAGTGTTTAAGTCTAACTTGCGGCGTCCTAAGCGTCACCAGTTGCTGGATCCGACTACTGAACACGGTGTTACGAAGTTCTCTGATTTGACGGCATCGAAGTTTCGTGAGAGGTATCTAGGGTTGAAGAGTCGTTTGTCGTTTCCGTCTGATGCGAATAAGGCGCCGATTCTTCCAACTGATGATAATCCTAAAGAGTTTGATTCGCATGATCAAAATATGTGTTAATCTTTACAGCTTAGTGTGCTAGCTTAACAAGATTCCTATCTTAATTCCGGGTTCGCCGGAATCCGGCGAAGTCGCCGGAGAAGAAGACCGGAAAAGAGGGTGTTTGGTTTTTAAAAGTTTGGTTTTATTGCACATTAGTCCCTGCGGTTAGAAATTTTTTTAAAATAGGCTAAACCTTAAATATTCTTTTTTCTTATAATTGACGTGGGTGGAAGATCAACCAAAACGATGAATATACCCTCACATGTTATGCATGTGAGGGAACTTAACTGAAGAAAATAACGTGGTTAGCTGTAAAGGATTGAACCCGCAACAAAAATAAACTTGTTTTTAGCAACTTTTAAACATTAAGGCTGGAACCTGCAAGTTTGAGAAAACATAAAGGATGTTTTGTGTGCAATTTACTCTAAATAATATTATTTTTGTTATCGTGGATCTTTTAGATATGACTTATATTAAAAGTAAACAAAAAAGAATTTATCAGTATGTCATAAATGTTATAACAATCTTATTTAACGGTTTATATATAAAAAATAAAATGTTATAATTAATGGTGAAATTATTATGTCATGAAGGTGTAAAAAAGATAATAATATTAAAATAATAATAAGTTACTTGTTCCTACTTTATAAATAATGAGTTCACGCAACCCGCACGTTGCGACTGATGCTGACTATGAATGTCTTTATTATTATCGTATAAGATGCGAAAATTTTTAAGTTTATGCAAAATATTCTTTTACATTTTTTATGGATAATAAAAATTTTACATTTTTTACTGTAATACGAACCATATCGTTAACTATCTTTTCCATTCATTCAGTATCTTAATCATTTTGAGAAATGCATTCTAACATACAGACCCATAACATGAAGGAACAATAATTGTGATTGGTATCATGAAAACAACATATAACACAAACCAAATGATCTCTATTAACAAACCAGTGTTCTTTCAAAAACGTAAAAAAAATTCAACGAAAACCTTAAAAGAAAAAAAACCTAAAAATTAAATAAAGATCCAATTCAACAAGGCTACTCGGTGCGGGGTCGTCCAGGCTCGGCCTGGCCCGGCGACACCCTCCAACACCATTTCCATAGGGGCGACGGGTTCTGAACGTCGAGATGGAGACGTTGAAGACGGAGCAGATGGAGACAAGATTGAGCTGTTGACAACGACTATAATTAAAAAAATCAAATTTAAAAAAAAAACAATAATTTTACCTCCAAGTATACCAAAAGCACCCCATTTTTTACACAGTTCAACTAATTCTCTCTCTCAACTTTATACAATTATTCTACTTTTTTATAAAATTCTTCTACTTTTTATAACATTCTTCTACTTTTTCCATGGATCCATACAACCCGAACTCGAACAACCCGAACCCAAACCAAAACATTTTCTCGGTACCCGGCTACTATCCTACGATGGAACCGAGTTGGTCATCCTCGCAATTTTCTTACAACACTTTGTCGGGTTTTCAACAAACCCCCAACGCTTACTCTCAAATGAACCAACTCCAATCAATGCAACAAATGCAATCGTTACAACAAATGATGATGCAAAACCCGCTCAACTCGCAATTGCAATCTCAACCACAACCTTCGCCAACACCAGAGTCTCCTCAACCACAACCCGTAGAAGATGACATTAAAGAATGTGTTCCGGAGTCTCCCCAACCACAACCACAATCCTCGAAACGAAAAAAAGGGAAGCAAGTGAAGGGTGACAAAGATCAACCTTCGAAAGCCAAGGCAAAACCTTGGACAAAGATCGAGGAGGAGGCGTTAGCGAAGACGTGGATTAGCACATCAAAAAGCCCCGTTGTCGGTATGTACAATATATAAAATTTATACTAAAAATATTTTTTTTTACATTTTTTAATATATACTTTTGTTACATTCTAAAAATATAAGTAACAACCAAACCGGCGATGGGGTTTGGAAAAAATATTATCAAAGTTTCTTGAGATTATGGAACAAGGTCATTATTGCGATACAGGTTCCATCTCTTCGAAGTGGCGAAAGATGCATCTGGCCGTGAACCGATTTTCGACGATATATAATAAGTTATATACTAGTGTTAATCGTCGTAGTGGGATGAGTGACGAAGATGTTTTTAAAGAGGTGATGCGTAAATACGAAGATTCACATCGGGTCGTTTTCCCACATGTACGGGCTTGAGAAGTTTTGAGAACCAGTAACAAGTGGGTGCCGGTTTGCATCGGGTCGTTTTCCCCACACGTACGGGCTTGAGAAGTTTTGCGAACCAGTAACAAGTGGGTGCCGGTTTCGAATGAGGTTGCAATGGCTAAACGAACAAAAACCTTGGAAACCGGTAGTTACAGTCTGGAGGGCTCGGACGCACGATGCGAAATAAATATAACGACGAGCCCGAATTTGACGAAGAAGAGTATGGGGTTCGAGAGGAGAAACGTCCCCTGCGCAGGGACAAATCCAAAAAGGCGGCGGTTGCAAAAAAACAAGCCGCAACGGGGGGCGGTTTCAAAATGGGCGAGTTTATGGCTCAATTCAAAGTGTACACCGAGGTCACAACCAAAAAGGCACACGCGAAGGAATGTGAGGTGGAAGAAATGGTTCAGTTGAAGAGTGAAAATAATGAATATAAAAGTGGGAGATAATGATGACCGACATAATCTCGTACCCGGAAGAAGATCGAGCGATTTTAAAAAATGAAAGAAAAGATCGTGAAAGTGGAGTTCTTAGGATTTTTATTTTTTTATGTTATGTTTTTTTTTTAGGTTTTGTTTTTTTATTTTTTAGTTTATGTAATGTGTGGTTTTTAATATTAATGATTTTATTTTATATTAGTAAATGTTAAAAAACTAGTTGAATTGAAAAAAAATAAATTAACTAGATGGGGTAGGGCTATTACCAATTTCTTTGGTTCCATCCTTGTAAGGGCATCCTCCAAGGACTATGACGTGACGCTGACATGTAGGGTCATCCTCCAAGGAGGGCTATCACCCATACCTAGTAACCTAACCTAACTTCCAAATTACCAAAATCCTCCAAAAATTAACTTCAAATCAAATAATAACAACCAATAATAACTTCCAATGCATGAAATTATACCCCAAACATTTAGAAACATACTCAAAGATGACATCACTGAACTCATTCTTTTTTTAGGGCTTGAATATCATCATCAAGAGATCTTGTAATAATTTTTGGATCATAGTTGTACGGACTCTGAGCATCACCGTCGTCGTCGCTGTTGTCGTGATCAATGAACTGCTTGATGAGTTGCATTCTTCTTCGATAATTCTCATGAACGACATCATTTTGGATTTCAATTGGTGCTTACGTCGTCATGATCGGTTGTTGCAGTGTCCGACGGTGGTGGTGGCAGCGGCTGGTGAAGATTGTCAAGTCTGTCTAGTTAAGTTTCAATGTTTCATCTTCAATCTGTGTGTAAGGAGGTTAGGGTTTATGAAATTTGTAGAGGAAGATGGTGTAACAATGGGTGCCCCTGTTTACAATTCGCCATTAATTGGGTGGCGTAACGTTGCAACCAACGGTTACGTACATGGTGAAGAGTTGTTCGTTTAATATAAACGAATATGACCAAGAAAGTGCGTTTGATTAGTTAAATTAACAAACATGAACAGAGGCCTCGTTCGACGTTCGTTCAATTGTGTTCTTGAACGTTCGATTATGTGTTCATGAAAGATTTTTGTACATTTATTAATTTATCTGAACATTTTATATATTCTTTAATTTATTACCCTAATAATTAAAATATGAAATCCTAAATTCAACTTTTTTGCACATTTCCCTTTCCTTCTTGATTATTCACATCAATAACTACATCAGCCTCCGTTTCACTATTAGAACTTCAAGTTACAGCATTGCTTCCTTCGCCATCCTTTTCTAGTGACCGCCGTCATGATTTTTTTGTGTTCATGAACACGTCTATTTCTTTAATGAATGAACAAAAACAAAAAAAATCTCATTCGGTAATTGTTTATGCACCGTTCGAGAACACATTATTTCGTTAGCGAACGAACATGAACACAACCGTGTTCGTGTTCGTTCGGTTCGTTCGCAATCTAGAGATATTCGAGCGTGAAAAAAATTAGTGTGATGAGACATGATGATAACACATGTTTAACTTTGTATTTATTTATTAGATAGAAGATTGATAGATTACTAGTCTCTTATTATCGTTTATATTTTAACCTTTTTATTAGAAAATTGGTTTTTATTCTCATAATGATAAACTTTTAAGAACTATTATCCATAACTTTTATATTAAATATATAACAAAATGTAATCATAAATAAAAGCCAACGGTAACTATACAGGCTCCGTCTATTGGGACACCCACTTTTTTCTATTTGAACGCATGCCCGCATATGCCTCTGCGGGGCGCATGGGTATCAATCCCATGCGATGCTCTTGGGCCTCTGCGGGGTGCATGGGTATCAATCTCATGCGATGCTCTTGGGCCTCTGCTGGGCGCATAATTTGGTATTTTAAGTTGTTTAAAGGTTGTGTTATGTTATTTCATATTTTAGTTAGAGATTCACTATATCAAGTACATTGATAATCAAAATTTACAAAGTAAAAACTGAAACACACACGTATAATAAAATGAAACACACACATATAATAAAAACTGAAACTGCATTAATATATAACATTTGTTCAGTATATCGATAATTAAAATTTATAAAGTAAAAAAGAAAACAACCTAATCCTGACCACCCTCGCCTGGCTGATGCTGAGCCTGATCCTCCTGTGGCTGATGCTGAGCCTGAGGTGCCTGAGGTACCGGCTGAGGATGTAGTAGATAGGCCGGCATATGAAAATCAACTGGTGGCATACCCACGTGAGCCATGATCGCCGCAATCTGATAAATCTGAAATCGCATCATGTACTGCATCTGTGCATTATGCAGCATCTGCATCTGGTAGAACTGATGCATATCAGGCGCAACATGGATCAGCCACTGTGGCGGATGCGTGGCTGTGGTGCGGCAGCAGCGCAGGTGCGGCCTGAGCGGCAGGTGCGGCCTGAGGGGCAGGAGCGGCAGGATCTACCGGGTCGTCTTCGATATCTACAACTGGGAAGACCTCCGGCAAATCGACAGGGACATACAACACCCCCCTGCTGGCCACCAAGCGGCGACCAACACCTGGAATCTTGCCCAGGATACCCATACCCTGTATGGTACGAGTGTCAAGCCTCCTAAGCAAGATAGCGGGACTGCAACGTGGATCTGCATTTATATCGATCTCTGGAAGTAGGGCCCTGGCAATGATGGTGATATACGCACCACCGTAAAATACTGCTCGCTCCTGCCGCATGTACGCGCTAGCGTAAAACATAGCCAAACTCCTGGCTAGCGCGCACGGCCTGCGCCCCAGCAGGCAGTACAAAAAGAAAAGGTCACCGCTAGTGACCTTTTCCCGGCTATCAAAGCGGCGGGCGATAGACGTAGCTATGCACCGGTGCAGGTACCGGTACAAGGGGTCGGCTATCAGGCTGACCTTCTCAGAAGGCCAAGTATACTCCTGCTGAGGGGCAATGACTGACCAAAAACCTAGGAGCTCCCCCTTCGTCCTACTAATCAAAGCGTCGGTGTATATGGGCTGAGTAGTCTCGTGAGGTGTGTATAAGCCGCATATAACCGCAAAGTCGCTGAGGCTCATCTGAAACTGACGACCGCATAAACGAAACTCGATCTCGATAAACGGGTGGTCCGGGTCATCCTCTGGGTGGTCGGCTGGGCGTGGGGTGAATGTGAATGAAGAAAGAAACTCGATCGTAATGGCCCTATAGGTAGGGGTGTGCGCTAAGAGAAACAGTCTGTCCCACGGTGTACCCACGTCGATAAAATGTCGTGCTCGATCAGTCTCACCCAACGTCTCTAGCATACTCCAGTCAATCGACTCGTGCACGACAATGATGACTCGGCGTAGTCTGTCACATCGTCTAAAAGGGGAAGTAGAATCGTTATGATGAGGAAATACAAGAAACACGTGATCTTCCAGCGGATCAATCTCTGGCCGCTCGCGCCTCCTACGACGCCCCCCCCGAGGAGCCTCAGGGACATCAACATCCTCCATCGGCTCATCGATAAGAAACTCCATCTGCAAAACATTAAAATGATTAAAATATTAATATTAATAATAAAATGATATAAATATTAATTTTAATAATAAAATGATATAAATATTAATTTTAATAATAAAATGATTAAAATATTAATATTAATAATAAAATGATTAAAATATTAATATAAATATTATATTTACCTAAATACGGTATAAATCTACCTAAATACGACATGGATCTACCTAAATACGACATAGATCTACCTAACCACGGCATAAACTACCGAAATACCGTATGGATCTATCTAAGTACGGAAAAGAAGTAACTAAATACGGTAAAAAACGAACTCAATACGGTAAAAAAAGTAACTGAATACGGTATAAATCTACCTAAATACGGCATAGATCTACCTAACCACGGCATAAACTACCGAAATACCGTATGGATCTATCTAAATCGGTAAAAAAAGTAACTAAATACGGTAAAAAAACTAACCTCTATAACGTAAGAAGTCGAAAAACGAGATCGTGCGGGATTTTCTTGACTTGTTCTTCAGTGTCGTTTAGTGTGTGTTTGGTTGTGTGTTTGGAGATAGTATGGACCTATGCGGATCGCAGAGGCTTATGTAAAGAAACCCAATGCGCCCCGCAGAGGCCTATGCGCAGCGCATGGGATCAAAGAAACACAAAAGCACACGGATCGCTGACGTGTGGCCGAGCCACGCCAGTGATCCGTGTGCTTTTGTGTTTCTTTGATCCCATGCGCCGCGCATAGGCCTCTGCGGGGCGCGTTGGTTGTTTTTTTTATTTAAAAATTAGATTGTTAATTTACATTAAAAATTGATAAGTGTAAATGTTAATAATAAATATACAAATGTTCATGTGAGATCTCATGTGAGGACTCGGGTATATCGATAGCGTTAAGATCTATTTTAGGGTTTAGTCGACTACGATACATATCTAGTCGGTTGTCGTACGTTGTCAACCAGCCCGAAGCGGCGTTTTGATGAATCCCGGCCCATAAAAAGTTCAGAGTAGGCATCGGATACTGTCCTTCCAACTTCACATGTATAAAATGTTCGGATTCACGAAGGTACACAACCGTAACAGATCGATGAGGGAACAGGACATCATCTGGACCCTTCGTAATTGGGAAACTAGTATCAGAGCCCCTCGTATCCAAAGTATGAACGATCACACCAAATCTCTCGGCAATAAGAAGTCCTGTATAAGGCATATCCATCCAATGTTCAGATGATGCCATTTCTAACGATTCGAAATTTATGCTGTCTAACAGGGTCTTATATTTTCCACGCTCCATCGCCTTGAAATTGGGAACCAAATGCTCTGGTTTCTTACCATCTCATCTACCAACTGCCGTCTTACGTCTCTGAAGTCCTTTTCCTCCCACCCTAAGCCCAAAACTGTAGCTCGAAATCCACAATGACCATCTGGATTTACATTCTTTATTACGGATACGTACGGATGAAACATTCTAGGAATGTGATTCTTATACTTGGTAATTGTGTAAAGATCCATAACCCCGTGGATTAAGGGAAACTCAGGGTCATATTGTCGTTGCGTGGGAGTTGAACGACTACATTGCTTTACAGGCTTTGTCACGGCGCTCGGTATTTTAAAGTCTTCTGACTGTGTGTACGAGCTATGACGAGGAGCTTCGGAGGGAGACCCGTAAGTGCTTTGTTGGGAGGACACGTATGAGCTATGACGAGCAGCCTCCTGTCTTCTTTGCTCTTGGACCTTCAAGGTTGGTCGACCACGGGTATTTTGTTTAACGACATGAGGGTTTTTTTGGGATTTCCCGGGTGTAATCGCTTGAATCATTTTCTCAAACATACTTTTTTGACTTGGGTAGGGTGTGGCCTGAACATTTCTTTCAATTTTCTAACTTTTCAAGTCGACAAGACATGGAAAACCGCAACTCGTGAAAAGTTGACAACCACATGTATGACCATATGTTCGCATAACTGATGTCTTTCGTTCTTCTAACTCTGTGTATATTTTTTCAAGAGCAAAAATGGAAACCTTTTGAAGCAGGAACTTGAACATTGGACATTTTTTGTGGTGGTTCATGACTTTTCTGTTACTTTCTTCAAAACTCACCAAAATTAACGTACGTTGTTTCGTAACTTGCCAGTCGACACAACCCGCTAGTTTAACCAACGTGTTGCGATTATTTTGAATGTATCTTTTAAAAGCAGCATGTTGGCTCTCGGCTCTGTTAGTTGTAGTTTGATAATAGTTGATTGTTCGGTTAGTCCACGCAGATATAAACTTTGTATGGTATGGTTTCAACCAGTTATTTACCATATAAGTAAAAACATCTGAAATGTAAAACCATACATGTTATTTGTATGTTATATATATATATATATCTATATATATGTATGTATGTATGTGTTGAAAAACTTACGACCGGACCCGCTGCATTTAGTGTTCGACTAAGCCGCTCGATTTGATACTCGTATATTTCCTCGGTCGCAGACTCACACAACCTCCCGAATGAGCGAAGAAATTCTTTCCACTCCTTATTGGTAAAACTGTAACATTCGTCGAAAAACGGGTTTCCAAACCCGCTTCGTTTATTAATCAAATACTCAGTTATAATTTTTCGTTGCGTATTTATTGCTCAGATAAATTTTAAACAATACATAATTAATATATATATTAGAATTTTAAACCATAATTATTAAATAACAAAAAAATAGTGAATTAAAAAAATTAATGGAGACGCCGGGTTTCGAACCCGGGTCACCCACAAACCCAAACACACAACACACCACTCCGCCACACACTGCTTTTGTGATAAACACGGAAACAAATAAGACTTATAATAAAACCCGAAAGTCAAATCCAGTAATCAGCGCGCCCAGACTGGTCATCACCGGAAAAATCGGCAAATCCGCGATTCTTGCCATTTTCCTTTTGACTAAAACACGATAACCGACTTCGACATCGGTTATAACCGATGTCTAACTATCAATTTCGGTCATAACCGCCGGAAAGTCTTTAATCGCGAATCAAGACTCAATTCAAACCCAATTCAGCATGTTTCCACTATAAATACCCACTTGAACACTCTGAAAATCCTTTCGCTCAGAACCACTTTCGTTTCCGAAGCTTTATTCATTCCAAAACACGTCGCCGGAGATTTTTGCATTCGCCGGACTTTCACCGGAAAACCGAGACTTTACTCCTAATCGGTATAATCCTCAACTCTTTTTCTTATAATCCATTATTCAGCATGTATTAACCTCAATCGTTCAACCAGAATCTGTCTCAGACAACGTTGCCGGAAATTCCCGCACTCACCGGAAAATCACTGAAAAACCGGAGCCTCAATGTCGATCGGTATAATCATCTAAACCCTCTTGATATCTCTTGCTCAACTTAATTGCATAACACAATGATCTAAACTGTTAAACAATTCACTCAGCCGAGAGTCACAAATCAGAGCCGACGACTCTTGCCGGAAATCTGAAGTAAACGCTCTGTTTTGGTACATTTTATTCCTTAATTTCTTTATCTATTCCATTCCAACCAATTATAAGTTTTGATGATCGATTTAAACAGAACAGTCGGATTTCACTGTTCTGTGTTCTTGTAAACAAAGAAGATGAAGTCGAGTATATGTATAAATATAATTAAAACTGGATATTCGAACGGGTTAGATACACAGTCCAGAGGTGGACTGTGTGCACAAACAATGCACACGTCCCGGGTTCGAATCGCACACGTTACCGACTTTCAGAAATAAAACCAACATTTTTAGAACTTAATCAGATCAAGTCACAGAATGTTTATAAGAGTAATATAATCCATTAGTTAAACAGATTAGACACACAGCCCAACTGGTTGGGCTGTGCGCACTCGAACCGAAGGACCCGAGTTCGACTCCGGGTCTCTGCAACCGGTTCGGCCATATAAATTATTTTTAATAAAAACCAAATAAGTTTAAAATTAATTAGTATATAAATATAATTAAAACAGAGAATATTTCGGGTTAGACACATAGTTCAGTTGGTAGAGCTGCGTGCACGTATACGAGAGGTCCCGAGTTCGAACCTCACTCAGCGCATAAGAAAACACAGTCTGACCGGTCAAGACCCGGTCAACGGTCAACGGTCAAAAGTCAACTTTTTTTTATTTTCTTTTTTTATTTATTTAATTGAAAAATCATTTAAAAATACTTAAAAATAAGATTTTTAAAGTTAGAAAATTTCCTTAAACTCACAAAAATAAATATAAAAATCCCATTAAGAGCACTAAATATCAATCTCAAATAAAATGCCATTTATTTACCGAATCATTTCGTTATTATTTTAGGTTAGTTTTTCCCTCGTCGATCGAATCCTAAAATTCGTGCGCATCCAACGTCATCAAAGAACGCACCCAATGTGAGTGAATCTCTATTAATTCCCCGTTTTAACCATGTTTTTGGGTGTATCATGTGTCATTTAATTCTTTATTATATTTAAACACTTGTGCATACATCATATCCGTGATCAAATGTGTATCAAATGTGTATCAATTGTTGTGTGGACTATATGTAGATTGGTTTTATCATTTTCAGTACACGCATTTCATTAGGCCCATCAGTTCCCCGTGGGAGACGGGTTGAGCATCAGGTGCCTCATAAGATCGGCTCCGTTTGATTGAGCCTTGATCTCACATTCATCATCATTCATATCATATACTCATCCAAAGTGGTTTGTGGTTGTTTATTTATATATATTTGCTCACATGTGATTATTGCACAAATTTTCCTTATTAAATAAAACAAGAAATTAGTAACAATGTTTTATCAAGGTTCACTCGCCAACTTTTGTTGACCCAAAATATCCCCCGTTTTACACATGATACAGGTGATCCAGCTGAGGCAAGAAACACATAGTAAGGCCTAGAAGAATAAACCAGTTTAAGCTTTGGATTATTTATATAGTTTCATTTCCTTGTAATTGTATGAATTTTGATTTGGATATTTAAGTTGTAATTTGAATTTAATAAATATGAAACATTTTAGTAAACATCATGAGCTTTGGTGATAACCCAATTATGCCCCGACTCTTATTCCGCTGCGGGTCGGGGTGTGACAGATTGGTATCAGAGCCATGACTATAAGGATATAGGATAGGTTATTAGACCCTTAGAGCCTATACTATAGTTGATTAAAATTTTAAATTGTTTATGCGTTACATACAAAATTCATGATGTTTATATGCTTTATGTTTATTTTTACACTCAATGTTATGCAAGAATGCTCACAAATACATGATATTATACAATGCTCATCATGAATCATATCCTCGTAACATATCATATCCATGAGAGCACACACCTCACGATTACCATGATTTTTGCAATGATTTTTGTATTTTCAAATCACATCAAAGTGAGTTCTCATGACGGGCATGTAGTAACTGGAAGGGTACGAGTACCGGTAGTCGGAACGTCCTGTCTAGGCTTGGCATTCGTATAACTCCAAAATAAAGGACCAGTTTGCCTACCTGGGGACTAACGATGAGAGTACGAAGGACCTATTAGGCCAAAGCATGTTATACCAAACGTCGTGTGAGCTAACCCCACTTTGAGTTGTCATTGTGTCTACACCTGGACACCCTCCTACCATACATCTCGCAATTATATTTTCCGATTTTCATTTGGGTGGTGCGAGTGTTAATCCGCCAACACCAATGTGAATCCTACCAAGCCCAATAGTCATGGGGGCCCACATGACTACACAGGCGATGGTATGGGGGACATTGGAGGCCCAAACATGAGTAAACCCAAGACATCCTATGGATGTAGTTGAACGCATAGAAACTTCTTTTTACGACACATGACGCCTAGAAACTTCTTAAACTCACAATCTTCCTATATATGTTCCTGTAGATGTCGGCTAGGCAACTACTATGTTATTTTTCATTCTTTTTACGACACTGACGCCTAGAAACTTCTTAAACTCACAATCTTCCTATATATGTTCCTGTAGATGTCGGCTAGGCAACTACGTGGAGGTAGAAAGTCAGGAAGATCAAATGAACGCTTGGCCACACAAATTGCTAAACAAATGGCCGCAGTGCTTCCTGACATCGTAATTCAAGTTCAACAAGCTCTCACCGCAAACCCCGTCAATCCTCCCAATCAAGAAGACAAGAGCGTCGCCAACCCTCCTTCCAAAAAGTGCTCCTACAAACACTTCAAATCTTGCGATCCCCCAAAATATGAAGGGACCGAAGGTGTTACCGCCCTCCTTCACTGGTTTGAAGAAATGGAAAACACTTTCCTCAATTGCGATTGTCCCGAGGATCGCAAGGTACGTTATGCAACTGGAAGACTGTTTGGGGTAGCCCTTACCTGGTGGAACACGGAAAAGGGTAAACGAGGAGTTGAAGATGCCATGGCCTTAACATGGGAAGAGTTAAGGGAACTCATGACAAGACGCTTCTATCCAAGAAGCGAAATCAAAAAGCTGGAAGACGAATTCCACTCACTAAAACAAAAGGAAGGAGATCACACTTCCTATAATAAAAGATTTCTCGAGCTAAATCAGATGTTCCCAAATTTGTTCACCCCCGTGTGCCGCTTGGTTGAACATTACATTCGAGGTCTTCCCTCGAAAATTCAAGACTCGGTTTTAAGCACTTCGCCTGCAACACTTGAAGCCGCGATGGAGTTAGCTACAGAACTCACTGAAAATCGCATTCGAAATGGCAAATTTAAAGATGAAAAGAAGAAAGCACCCATTGAGACCCCAACTACAAACCACTCAGTCTCCTCCTCAAAGTTTGCTGGTAAGAGGAAACGAAACAGCAAGAATTTTGCTGTCACTCAAACCAACCCTCCTATCACCGCTGCACCAATCACCCAAATTGCTCCCTCAGCTGCACCATTTAAAAAGCCATACACCGGCCCACACCCAAAATGCAACCGTTGTCAATACCATCACCCTCACGAAACTCTTTGCCAACATTGCACCAGCTGTGGCCGTGCGGGTCACACCATTCAAACTTGCCGCACTCTTCAACGAATGAACCGCAATCAACCCCCAACCCAAACCCACCATCAGATAGTGGGTCAAGCCCAACAACCTTTACTTCTACCACCTGTACCACACGCAGCCCAAACTTATTACCAACCCAACTACCCCATGATGCAACCCATGCGAGCTTGTTACAACTGTGGGGACCCAAACCACTTCAGAAACACTTGTCCACGCTTAGTGAACATCATCCATGCTCAAGCCCAAGTGAACCCAGTAAACCAAGCTAACCAAGCTCCTCCACCTGCCAGAGGAAGAGCTTTCAACATCAATGCCAACCAAGCTAGGGCTGACAACAACGTGGTTAACGGTACGTTTCTCATCAATGGTAGTTATGCATCTTACGATCACCACTAAGGATACAATGTATCCACACCCTCACGAATTCACCATGTTTCTTCTTCGATCTTCCACACTTAACGATGCAGCCGTGATTACGAGCCCTCCTATCTACCCAATCCTCCATCTCTTCATGGGAGGCAAAATCCTGATTAGTTGCATAGGAAACTATGATAGGGTGTATTTTTTCCTCCTCATCTTCCAGTTTGATTTCTTCCTCGTCATATTCGTGATGAAAATTACCCTCTGCATACGAGTTATCACCTCCGTTGTTGTATTCATAATAACATACGGAATAACTGTGTGGTGAGTAGTTCGCGTCTGGAAGAGGCGGAATGTCGACATGAGAAGGGACGCGGTTGACAACTTCCTCGTAATGGTTGGGCTGAAACGAAGATTCGTAAGAATCAGAAATGGCGGTCTCGTATGAGTCTGGAACAACACTATTGTTAGAATCCTCACCGAATATTCCGAAAAACCACGACATACTGTGAATATACGTGATTGTGATTTGAAAGGTTTATTATGGAATTGGAAATCTCATACGATAACCAACGATAATGCATGGTCTTATAGCCTTTCTGGAGGGTCCATGCGCCCCGCAGAGGCCATTGCGGGGCGCATTGAGTTCAAACATGCACATCAACTTTAGGTCACGTAGGTGTACGAGGTTATATTCTGATTCTTGGTACCCTATGCGACCCGCATGGGCCTCTGCGGGGCGCATGGGTACGAGGTTCACGTGTTTCCAAGCAGACATGTCAGTCTGCTGCCTTTGTCGGGAAACCCTAACCCTATGCGGGGGCACATGGGACTATGCGACCTGCATGGAAGGGTGTCAAAATAAGAAATTTAGGTAATAGGATGACTCATTTAATAATGGGCAATATATTGCTTTGACTTCTAGGGATTGAGGACTAATTGATTTTGACTTTTATTCTCCAATTATCATGTTACTGTGTGCGTATGTTTGTTTTCAGATGAAGAAAAGGTCTTAATAATATTATATTACTCAGCCGGTTTTATTTTATATTAATTTGATTAAAAAATAAGACAAAATTGTTCACCTTATTATGCTGAATTTTGTTAAAAATCTGTTTTTAAAAAATAATTACACAGCTGGTTGAGATGATCAAAATACATTAAACATGAATAATGTGTTAGGATTAAGATTAGCTATTAAACGTGATTAATATAGAGATGATATTTGCATGACTTATCATATCGGGGTTTTATAAAAATATCATATCAAACTTTTCTTTAAGTATATAAAGTATATCCTATTAAACTTTTTTTTTACATATCAAGTTTTTTCTTAAGATAACGTGCCTTCGAAAAATCGGGCCCTGGCCAGTGGTCCACCCCAAGACCGCCCCTGACGATCATGCCATGATTGATTGTGCCATACAAAGCTACGCGAACTGAAGCAAAGCCAGTCGTGTCATGGGCCAAACGCCCGAGGGTAATACATAACTATGTAACCTAAGCAAGCCAGGAAACCTATAATCAATGCTATATGTAACACTATAATTCATGTAAGCGTTTTATAATAATTATATACAATATAAAATAAGATAAGATGAATAATAACTTTTTTGTCCTTTAGTCTATTTTGTCATTTATTATTATCATTATTATCATTTTAATATAAATTATAAGAATATGAATACTGTTTTTTTGTCTTTTAGTTTATTTCGTCATTTAGTGTAATTTTTTTCATTTGCAACCCATTTAGTTTAATTATTTTATTCTTTTTCTTTTTCTTTAACCAAATTATTTTTTTACACCTAAATAGTTTTTTAACGAATACGTTAATATTGTTTTAGACATATTTTTTAACTTTTCTTTTTGCTAGAACGAGTGTGGCGAATGTTTTTTTAGTTTAGTTTTTTTAACGAACGCGCCGATACTCTTTTAAACATATTTTTAACTTTTCTTTTTCTTTGCTATAACGAGCGGACTGAAACCGGCCGAGTTTCTATTGTTTATTTTTTGTTTGCCTTTTTTTTACCTTTGTTATTTACTATATTGTTTTACCTTTTCTTATTACTAGTAGGAAACCCGCGCGTTGTAACGGAGTCGACAATATGGGTTGAGAACATAATTCAAACTTAAAAACATTAAGAAAATATTCATAAATTGCACCGGGTATCACAATTACTATGTCGAATGAGATAAATAATATAATACTATCGAATGAAAGTAGCTATTTAACCAGATTTAGCTTTACCTCACATCTAACAATAAACCACTTTAACATAGAGATGGAGAATACACCATGTTGCCTGAGCTTATTAAACTATATGTGATACAAACAAATAAGCTCTTCAAATAGATCACTTAAACATAAGATACATAAATTCTTAACAAAACATATTATATATACTATGTAGGTGATTTCGGCTTTAAACTTGTTGACGTTGAGGTTTATGATACATAACTATGTATATACTGATATGGTGTATGAATCATAGGATTAAAAGCAACTGTTTTTCTTTTATTTTTTACGAAAAGGGCCTCAATTTTGTTATCCGCTTCGGGCCTACAATATTTTGAGCCGCCCCCTGTACTTAGCTTAACGGAGCTCGGACCCGAGGTGTATATCGAAAGCTCACGCTCGGTTCGTTTATTATTTATTAACTTTATTATTTAGTAATTGTAAATCCTTTAGTTATTTTAGTTATACACAATGTGTGCGGGTATATATAATTGCAAATATATTATACATAATAGGTTCAGTTTAGACTTGCGAGCCTAGCGAAGCTTGATATATAAATCTTGATTAAACAAGCTTATTTTATAGGTTCAGAGTATTAAGTTCAGTTGGATTCAAGCTTATAGCAAACAAACAAAAGGTATAACTTACAAGGAAAACAATAGAGTTAGAGAGGATAAAGTCTTTGGTAGGGGTCTAGTGAAGTTATTATCTTTAAGAAAACTTCCAAGGGTAAAGATTATCATATATTTAGCATATGTAGTCATCATAAAAAAAAGATTAAAAAAACAATCTATTAGACCACAATTATCATGATTTTTTTGGTAAGTGTTGGGATTTCATCTGCAATTTTAGTTACTTAGTAACATGAGAATCTCAACATAAACAAATTATGAGAATCTATGCATCGAGTTTGAGTCGGATATAGAACCGGGTATTTGAATACCCTATTTTCGGGCATTGAAAAAACTCTATTTTTGGGTTTTTTCAGGCTTTTTTCCATATATGTTCGGGTATAGATTAGATTTTTAATGGGTTGCACTTTTTAGGGGTATTTTTAGGTATTTTTTGGGTAATTTCGGGTTTAGGTCGGGCATTTGAAAAACCCGGTTCAGGTATTGGAAAAACTTGGTTCCGGGTATGGAACCGGTCCAGTTCGGGTACGGGTTTTGGTAGTGAAATGCATACCCTATCCGTACCCTACGGGTAGGATCGGGTACGGGTAATAAAATCCCGGGTATAAAAAAACCTAGTTCCAGTTTTTTATTCGGGTCTGGTTCCAGGTTCAGGTTTTTTGTGCACCTCTCGCTATGAGTGGGATTTACTGAATACACGGTTGTGGTGGTTGTTGTATATCGTAATAGTTGAAGTTTTTACAAAAGTGGCACTTAGATCACAACAAATCTATATCATGGTTTACTTGGAGTAGCTATTTTGTGAGGCATTGTTATACTTAAACCATTCAAGAGCTTAAAATTTGGGCATACATTGATCTTTTTTCTCATAACTAAGGCTATATACAATGGATTATAAAAGGCAATGAATGAATGTGAAAGTTTTAAGATTATTGAGATCCATTACCACCACCAATATTTCCTCTACAATTTGAGGATTTTTCTTCTAACAACAAATACATAATAACATATTTACAATATTTACATACTAACAACTATAAGTTTACTTCTGTTTATTGGGTTCTGATTTGCATATGGGACACAAGTTCTTCATTGACAACCATTTTTTTATGCATCCAACATGGAAATCATGTTTGCAACCTTTTAACATCCCTACATCATCCATATTTGCATACTCTTCCTGCAATTAATTGAAAAAAAAACATTTTTAAGCAAATCTGCATTCAAAACATTCAAAAGGTAGAAAAATGGATATCAACTTACTAAATTGCTTTATTTAAAAAATGGATTATATTTTAGATAAAAAATGTATAATCATATGAACAAAATTATCTATTGAAGTTGAAGGAAAGAAATGGTGGCAAGTCAACCAACCCGAGTCGTTTTGATTTAAATTTACATGCTTTGACCCGTTAACCAAACACAATCGCTTCGCCACCCAAGCAGGTTGTATATATGCAAATGCAAATATTTAAAGCAACTATTTCGACTACAGGTTCAGAACTAGAGGTGGAAAACCGAAAGGGTTTGGTTAAAATGGATAATTTTAGCACTTTTGTTTATTTCCAAAGACGTTAAGATTAACTAAAATGTTATATGATGACAGTAACAATTCAACTTTTGGAGTAGACCAAGTTAGGAGGTTGTATCTCGGCCAATTTTGCGACTTTCGCCCAAAGGTTTGTTTTTCCACATCCGGATCCAAAAAGTTTGAAATCTTGCCATTTTCATTGGGCTCGTTAACTCCATTTAAATCAGGGGTATTTTCGTCTTTTTTTCTCCGTTAAGGGTATTTTGAATACTTGTACATTATGCTAAATGCTTGAATATAAAGTGAAAAAGATTGAAATGCCCTTTAAGTTAACAAAAAGGATGGAAATACCCCTGACTTAACGGAGAAAAATGGATGGAGTTAATGAGCCAGATGAAAATGGCAAGATTTTAAACCTTTTGGATTCAAATGCGGAAAAACACACCTTCCGATGAAACCACAAAACTGGCCAAACCTCAGGGATGACAATGGCAGTTTACTCTCTATCTTAATTATTCTGTTTTATCCGTTAGAGATAAAACATAACCCGAGCCAACCGATTCATAAGTAAATGAGTTGGAACTGCCACATTTGTTCAGAACGAAAAAGACAGAATCTCACCAAACAGATCACACATGTTCCTTCCTCTTGTAACTGATCAGAAGAACAGTATATCGACTCTTGTAAACACTTTGAAATCTGATTCTCCGACAGACCAGTACTAACACTTCCGATCCTTTCGCCAAGTGCCAGAAGCTCCTGTTTGTTTTGTTATTATGACAAATGGATAGAACATGTAAAAATGAAATTTTTGAAGGAACCCTTTGACCTCATTTTTGAATGATCAAAAACCGTAACTTTTGGAACTTAACGATAAAGTCCTGCATTTTACGATTAACATAAAAGGTCCTTTTTCCATTGGTTACATATCTGAACCTTTCAAAGTTTATCCATGTTCGTTTTGCATGATTAAGCGTCCAAACATTACTAAAAGGACTTTTTGTTAAGTTTTAGAAGTTTAGGGATAAAAATTATAGTCCAGGGACATAAGTGCAAAATCAGTAAAAGTTTATGGGGTTTTCTTGATAAATTAGGGGTTGCAATTTCCGAGACGATACAAAACATAACATGAACCCGTCATGTAATAAGAGGGTTAGATTGGGCTTAAATGGGTCTGGGTTGTAAACGGTTGATCTACCTCACCCGTTTAATAGATAAGGTGTGTTCGGGCTGGGTTGTAGATAAATGAGTGAACCCGTCAACCGAACCCAACATGTATCACCACCCCCAAATTCGAACTATAAATGACTGATAAAACCGTGCTAACCTCATAGCTCATATCATCTATGTCAAACCTCATATCCTGATGATGATCAAACAGATTTCTGGATCCAAATTCTGATCGATCCACAATGATAAGACCCTACAATTACATGAATAAGTTTCATATGAAATAAACCAAGTGACTGAAGTGAGTTTTGATGTAGAAACAGCAGGTTCCAAAGGCATTTTTGACTATTGAACATAGAAAACACTAGATTGTTAATAATATGTTTGAACAAAAAGTACTTCTGGGCAACACAATCCGACCGGTTTCTACCTGTACAAAATGATCCGTTTGACCTATTAACCAGCCCGTCCGGCCCGGCAATTTCGCAACTGCTAGCAAAAATTAACAAGAATGTGTGAACATACCTCAGGCACGGGTTGATCATGGAAATTCGCCTCCTCAGAAAATGATTGATATCTCCCAATTGTAATCCTTGCTCGTGCATTTTGATCGCTGGAACGCCAAGCTATGGCGGGCCTTACGCGCGGAGAAAAATAACTTCCGATGGCCAACTGCAATCCTTCATCTGAATGGCCCAATTGCACGTTGCTAGACGGTTGAATGTAAAAGCTTCGGCTTCCTCTATCAGATTGCACTTGGGTACTCTGAGCATGATTACTTCTGGTTATAATACCGTTCTCACTAGCACTACTGCCTCCAACGAGAAACCGATTTAACTCGTGACCTGAAAATGCGGGATTTAAAAAGTAATAATGGTGACTTATATTATGTAAAATGAAAAATAATCCATTTTTATCATACATGAAATGACAAAAAGGCGAAAGTGAGTTACATTTTAGCGTACCAAACATTCATGAAGTGTTCGGCGGAATGTTTATGTTCAAATAAACAAACGGAAACGAACAAATTTTCTTGTTCATTTAATTAAACGAACGAACATGAACACATACTTTGTTAGTTCATTTATGTTCGCGAACGTCCGTTTATGTGCGTTTATTTACGTTCGTTTAAATTTTGATAAATAAATAAGTACTTATATTCACATAAAATAAACATTAAACAGGATTTCTAACTACTCATATAAAAATAACTTACTAGTAATTGGGCTTTCCAGTAATAAAAATGGGCTTTTGAATTGAAGTAATTGTAGTTAATCAATAACTTATATAAAAGATACTTTATTGTCGTCTATGTTTGGTCAATTATGTTCATTTGTGTTCGTTATGTTTATTATATTACATTCGTATAAGTTTGTTTGTTTGTTTGTTTATGTTCATTTACGTTCTTGAACTGTTCGTTTAGGTTTTAAATGAACAAGCATAAACGAACACGAACATGTTCATTTTCTTAATGAACGAACATGAACAAAGGACTGTGTTCGATTATATATCCGTGTTCGTGTTCGGTTAAAGTTAAATGAACAAACACGAACATACCCATGTTCGTATTCGTTCGGTTCATTTACAGGCCTAATTAACCTTTCTAAAATTGGGCAGAAATCTTACTCTGAAGAGAAGAAGACATATGAGTCGAGCTCCATTCCCTCGTTGATCCACCGGACGAAACATCTATAAAACGACTAGTTGAGTAATAATCATTTGATGGTGCAACCCTGCTTCTCACATTCCTAACGGAACTTTCACCTTCGTGACCGCACTTCACGTTAGGGTAACCCCAAGGGGTACGGATAATACGCATATTTTGCGCTTCCTCCCATGGGTCGGTTGGGATACAGATTTCCAATGAGCTTCCGTCGTTACTATCATTATTATTGTCATTATTATTAGCGGTACCACCACTAGTACTACTACTATTACTATTAGGGCTTTTACGTTTATATTTCCATCTTCCATTATCATCCTCGTTCTTCGCATGCCCGTTGTAGTTGGACGAAGATGCAATGTTTTCGTAATTTTCATGGCCAGTAGGAAGGTCCGATGGGCCAAAAGTGTCTTGCTGATACTGTAGATTTTGCGCGTTGTGAGATAATGAAGAATATACATTTGACACAGGAGCATGATTACTACATTGTTCCCCGTCACTCGACATGTTATTTGATGGATATGCAAGAGAACTGCTTTCAGCAGCACCGCCCTCGGCTGCAAAGTAAAATGAAGCAGAAATCATCAACAAATTTGACCAAAAGTCATCAAGTCAAATGATCCGAGGTCTTATATAAGAATGGTACTTTGATACAAAAATAATTCACAAGAGACCATTCTATGGCTAAAGTAGGGCTGGCAATTTCTACATGAACACGATAACACGACACGGACCTCCACGAAATTAAAAGGCTTGGTGTTTAACCCTAACTGGTTTCGTGTCTATAACAGGTCGACACGCGAAGACCTGTTTAATTTTGTGTCTAAAAAGGTTAAACACCTGTTAAGACCCGATAATGACACGTTTATAATTTTACATAAAAAAATTGACCAAAAGTCATCAAGTCAAATGATCCGAGGTCTTATATAAGAATGGTACTTTGATACAAAAATAATTCACAAGAGACCATTCTATGGCTAAAGTAGGGCTGGCAATTTCTACATGAACACGATAACACGACACAGACCTCCACGAAATTAAAAGGCTTGGTGTTTAACCCTAACTGGTTTCGTGTCTATAACAGGTCGACACGCGAAGACCTGTTTAATTTTGTGTCTAAAAAGGTTAAACACCTGTTAAGACCCGATAATGACACGTTTATAATTTTACATAAAAAAATATGAAATTATTTGGATGTTAGGATTTGATTTTTATGGATTTTTGTTTTAAGTTTGTTAAGGATTATGTAGTTATGCATTATTTAAGACTTTTGTGAACCTTCGGCGACTTTTAATCACTAAACAGGTTCCTTAATGGCAAAATATCAAATATGTAATGACAGCCCGTTCGTATCTTAACAGGTCATGTTCGTGTATTAATGGGTCGTATGATATGCTGGTAATCTTTTCATGTCAGGTCGTTTTTGTGTAACCTGTTTATTTCAGGTTCGTGTTTGGAAAATCCGACACGATAAGATTTCATGTTGTGTTCGTGCTTACCTGTTTCGGGTTCGTGTCTTATCGTGTTTGTGTCTTAACAGATACCAGCTCTAGGCTAAAGCTTGGAATGGATTGGAAATACTGATATGTGCAAGTTACGTTTTAGGAAATGGGTGTGTGTCAAAACGGGTGTGTTTTAGTGGGGATCAAAGAGGGTCGGATTTAGGTTGACTTAAAAACACTTCACGCGATTTTCGACCCATTTGACAGATTTCCTATTATGCTAAACTTTAACATAGACTTTTAATCTATTAGGGATAGATACTAGGAATAAATAATTCAACAAAATATATGTATGTGAAAGTTGGAAGCAACTACATTTCACATACCCGTAACCGCACAGGGACGTTCTATCAAGTTCCATCTCTGATCACTATCAGTCTCTAACATATAAGATGGGCTCAAAACATGTCGATGCCCCATCGATACGGGGAACGAAAAAAAATCAGATTAATTTATTATTCCCCACTGCAAACACCAAAATTATCAAAATGTTAAAAAGTATTATGCAATGCGACAAAAAAATAAGGGAAATTGAATTTTTACAATCCCAACTTTGACCTATTGGCTGGTATTAATCCTAATTCAGGAAATGTTTACAGACAGTTTCAACTTTGAACATATTTTCTTTCAGCAATCCCATACTAATTTAAAGTTAACCCATATATTTTTGGTGACATGGACTGCTAATGTGGCAAAAAAAGTCAAAGTTTTGATGACGTGGACAGCTTATGTGGCAAAAAAGTCAAAGTTTTGATGACATGGAAGGCTTATGTGCAACCAAGTCAAAAGTTTTGATGATGTGGACTGCTTATGTGGCAAAGTTTTGATGACGTGGACTTCTTACGTGGCTATCCACGTCAGAAAAAAAACTGATTTGGTTAACTTTCGGTTAGTATGGGATCGCCGAAGGAAAATGCGTTCAAAGTTGGGACTGTCCGTAAAAAAATTCCTAGGTTGGATTAATCCCGGCCAACAGGTGAAAGTTGGGATTATTAAAATCCAATTTCCAAAAAATAAAAAGAAAAACAAAACATGTATTTGATTCAATTGTACATTCATGGAACCAATACAAGCAATTCATAATTCATAATATTTGTTCATTTACAAACCTAATTAACAGCATAGAGAACAATAATCAACATAATAATCTTGCATTAATATACCTAGATCAAACTTATTGACAGATAAACAATGGAAACAAATTTAAACAACATAAAGCATCAAACTTTGCAAGATAATTGATATTATGATGGTTCAAATTGTGTAAATTAACAATCTTTATAGTTTGTAGAGAAATCAGCACCAAGAAATGTGATCGGTTGACGATTTGGGGAAAAGGGTGTACCTAATTTTTGCTGCAGATTGAGCTTGTATGAAAATGGGGAGAGAGAGAATATAAGGTTGGAAGCACGTGTATGTGGGTATCAGGTGGCCCAACTTGATTGATTTAGCACCACATTTTGCCTTTTGGTAGCGGCAATTCTTGACACGATCTGAAATCTGACCCGAACCCGACACGAGAGAAATTGGTTTTGGGTAGACTAGTACGACTCGTTTAAAAGCGGGTCGGGTTTGGGTTGACCCGTATTAAAACCCCACTTATTCTCACCGTTAAACACATTACCGATTACCTGCTTATAGATCATCAACATATATAATTGATTTGGGTTAAATAGGTTGTGTTCGGGTTGACCTGATTTATGTGTGTGGGTTAGTGTTGAACTCTTTGACAGGAATAATAGTTTGGGTTGGGTTCAGGTTGCACGTTTCAACCTCCTAATCTGACACGGTTGACACACCTAATATAAGGTATGGCTTATGAGGTGCCACTTTTGGTAATAATAAGATGTGAATACGATATGGAAATAATTATATTTTAATATGTAAGTTGTTTGATAAATAATTGTGTTTGAGTTGACATGTTTAACTAAATGGATGATATTCAGGTTGACTTGTTTAATTAAACAAGTTGACATGCTAATATGTTTAATTAAATAGGGCGATGCGTTTAACCTAATTTTACAACCATCAACCTGATTAACATTCTTACAATTTGATTAACAACCTGTCAACTCGTTTGACATACTTAGATAAATGAGTCAAAGGACTTTAGATTACACAATTTTAAGAGTGTCATTTTTTGTCAATGTTTTTGATAAGAATAAATATACGGGCTATATAAGGGTTGATTGTTCAACCCGAAAACCCAAAACTAATGAACATGACATGTTTGGTACCTCTAATTTAAACTAGTCTGAGTTTTGAAATGTAATGAGAATGAGAAAGGTATAACAACAATATTTTGCTTTTGGGTTTATTTATGTTTGTATAATCTTGAATTTGGCTATGTATTTGTAACAACTTTTAGGGGTGATGTAATTTTATGATCATTTCTTCGCTTACGAACAAAGTAGTTAATGTGGATGTTCACTATCTCAGCTTATACTCACTCCTTGGTTCTCAACTAGAGTTTGTCTTCACTAAAACTGTCTCTCTAAGTCGATACATGTCACTTTTACAACGCATGGCTAATAAGGTAGTGATTACTGATTACATATTCTCACTAAGGTTGGTAGTGATCGCCAATAGCTTCTCCTTGGTTGCTTTTTCGCAAGAATCACCAACCGCTTCTCCAAGGCCGGCCCAAGCCCAAATATTTTGAGGCTTGGGCTTTAGGCCTCTGTATCAATAGGGCCTCCAACTTATATATATATATATATATATATATATGATATTTGGGCTGAGCTAAACTTATCTTTCCACATACAAAAAATATATAAAAATACAAAAAAAAATTAACTTCACCAACAATAAACCTTTTAGTTTGTTTTGTCGGTCCCAAGCTCGGGTAAAGGAGGGTTTTTCTCAAATAGTGTTTTTTTTTTTGTTTTGAAAAAGGCCTCGAGTTTTTAATTTGCTTTAGCTACTAAAATGGTTGAACCGGCCCTGCGCTTCTCTCTGGTCAATGACTAATCTTGGTGGGAATGACCACTCACAAACCACAACATAAGTGTCATGTTTGAAAGAATGTTACATTAGGAACACTTACAACACTTCATCTCTCGTTAATGTTTGATCTCTCTTCCAATATGACAAGTCTAAGGATTTAGAGATCACTTTTAAGGCGAGTTAGTGCTAGGGGTGTAAATGAGCTGGACCGAGCCTGATCTCGACTAGGCTCGAGTTCGCCTTGCGAGTAAAACCCAAAGCTCGAGCTCAGCTCGAGTTATTTTGAGAACCACCTCAAACCAGCTAAAAGCTCGTCTTGAGCTCGTTTCAATATCGCTTAAACGAGCCAAAGCTCATCTCGAGCTCAGCTCCCAATGTTATCATCATTATTATTACATTATAAAGGAAAAAAATTAAAATTTTGTTTGGGCTTAGCCTAAACAAGCTTTGTAATTTAGGCTCGAGCTCGGACTCGATAACTAAATGAGCTCTTTCAAACTCGAGCTAGGGCTCATTAATGCTTGGCTCGTTCGAGCTTTTAACCAAACCGATAACGAGCAGCTCTTGAGCCTCTTGGCTTGTTTAAACCCCTACTTAGTGTGCAGGAGGCTAGTTTAAGTTTGGGAAGAATTGCTGTTCCAAGTAGTGTGAAAAGCCAACTTTATATATATATATATATATAAAAAGAAAAAAAAAGAGTGCACATACCCTTCACAACCGATGCCACAAAATGCATCGATCATCGTTTGGTTGCACTCTTGTCAGTTATTTTGAAAAATTTATGATTTTTTTAGTTTGTCAAGCAAAATTTGATGAGTTGCTAATATTAGTCACCAAGAGTGCAATCCAAAAGGCAAGCAAACCATGTAATGCACCAAAAAACCTAATGATCCGGAAAGCATAATACTACTCATCAGTTAAAACAAACCACAACGTATAAACAACGAAACAAAATAAAAACTGCACAATGTGTTAAACCACCAGTTAAAAGAGTCGACGCTAAGAAACCATGCCATCTTTCTGTACATTTTCTTCGAGACATGAACCATCTACTGCCTATGCCTGTCTTAGCTTTAGCAGGTATCTGACACGTTCATCCGTCATCACCATCACCATTATCACCACCACCACCATAACCACCACTGCCACGTGTCATATCCTCTGTACCACCACTGCCTAACCTGATAATTACATATTCACAGCTTATATACCTGTTTCGTGCAACCACCACGAGCTTAAGAAAGATGAAACGACCCTTGGCCTTCTGTTATCGCGTATAAGAGCTTTTCCTTCATCGTTTCCTGCAAAAATTATAACTTGTTATCATTGTTTGAGCTTTATAGTTTATACACATTATCAGCATGATTTTTTTTTATCACGCCGTGATTTACCATCCAACAAATAACATACAGGGAGAATTTTTAGTACACCTTATCTATGGTGAATATAAAAACAGTTAAAACTGGACACAAAAGTGTTTGCATGTCAAACTCAGCTCGGACCGTTTTGACCCGTTTCAACTTGAACCAATTTTGACCATTTACCGAACCCTACTAATGATCTTAAAAAGAGGAAAAGAGTTGAACGTTTTACACACGTGGCAATGTTTTACACAAGCGGCACTTAGATCAAAGCAAAGCTATCAGGGTTTACCATCAAATTATTCGTTATAAATTTATAGCGAACTTGCAGTCGTTCAAGTGACATTCATGTAAGTTTTACTCCAGTAATGTAGAAAAAATTCTCAAGATATAGAGCTCATAATTAGGGCTGCAAAAGAACCGAATGAACACAAACAAGACCTTGTTCGTATTCGTTTGTTAAGGAAATATATGTGTTCATGAACACTTACCAAATGAGACGATATGTTCGTGTCCGTTCATTTAAGGAAATGAACGTGTTCATTTGTTAATTTTAGGCAATCAACGCAAGCGAACGTTCATGAACACATATGGAAACAAACGAACACAAACAAGCGTTCATGAACAGAATATATAGTACATTGATACTTATTAAAAATTCTATTCGTCCTAATTTGAAGTATTTAAATAAAATATATAAACTAAAAACACCAATGAACTATTGAACACATACGAACATAAACGAACACGTTACCGAACGTTCACGAACATAAATGAACAAATGCGGTTGCTGTTCATGTTCGTTCATTTAACTACACGAACGCAATTGCTTGTTTGTGTTCGTTTATTTATTAAACGAATGAACACAAATAAACTTTCCGCCGAACGGCTCACGAATTGTTCGTTGAACATTCGGTTCATTTACAGCCCTACTCTTAATAAACGATGCCGGATAGGAAACGGATGGTTTTATTAACCTTGGAAGAGTAAGGAGGCAGTTTGAGATAATTAGCGCATGTCATCACACTAGGAAGATCGGCATCCACCACTTTATCGCAATGCTGTCAAAGAAAAGAGACCCATTTGAGATAAAAAGATTCTAGACACAATACACACACATATAGACATATATGTTCTGAAAAAAAAAGTAAAGTATACGGATGGTCCCCGTGGTTTACCAAAATTTTGGATATGGTCCCTAGCTTTCCAAAAGTACACAGATGGTCCCTATGGTTTGCACCTTCTAACGCACTTAGTCCCCATCTTTTTCCAGAAGTACACAGATGGTCCCTATGGTTTGCACTTTGTAACGTTTTTAGTCCCTAACTTGGACATGCTAAAACCTTTAGATTTGTTGGCTGGAGACTGAATGCATTACAATGTGCAAAGTGCAAACCACAGGGACCATTTGTGTGCTTTTGAAAAGCTAGGGACCAAATCTATTTTTTTGTAAACCATCGGGACCATCCGTATACTTTACTCGAAAAACAATACAATACTGACCTTGCGTACGATTGTGAGTTTCGGGTTTAGTGATGCCAAACCACCAAGTGGAAGCCGTGGGGAACCAGTCACGAACTTCACAAACGCTTTTTGCTGCTCATAATCGAACTCGTGTATGATCTCCAGAAACTGCATTTTTACCAAAAAAAAAAGGACAAGTAATTGGTTTCTACAAAACTAAACCGGTCGATAATAATAATTCATAAATTAAGGTTAAATACTTAAATGGACTTGAGGAACAAAAAGGTTAAATACTTAAATGGACTTGAGGAACAAAAAATAAATACGGACGTGTAAAATTGGAGGACTGCTAGCAGTATATCCATGATCGAACTTGATGAGATCCGAAAGTTGAGTTGACTGCCGAAAGAATAACCATATTAGCATCCGGAGATAGTAATCTAAGTTTGACCAATTAAGTTGACTAAAAAGCAAAACATACGTTCCAAATTTTGCTTTCTCCACATAAGAGACGTTCTAGTTCCTCATCGGTGAATATTTGAAGATTTTCGATGGGAAAACCTAAATAAACAATAACTCAAATGGGTCAGCAAATTTTTACAATTAATCAAAGGAACTTTATATAACAACCTTTTAGTAGGTAAAATATCTAATTTAAACTATGGATTCCTTTGACGATAACCACATAGCGCTCGCTGTAGCGTTTAACGTGGTGATGCGTCAATAGGTCATAATATGATTTTGGCACCTCCCATAGCGTGGAAATAGCGGGATTACAAGTTTTTTTTGTTTTTGTTTTAATTAAAAGAGCGATAATATATGGCTATAAAATAGCAGGATTTTCATTTTTATATACATATGAAAACATCGTATTTTGATAAGATACTATAAAATACACATTAAATATTTCCAAAATTATCTTCTAGTGTATCGCTAAACATAAAATAGCGCCTGCTATTTCATCGCTATCGCTGCGTAGCGTATAGGTAGTTTATTGCTATCGTCGCTATTCGCTATTAACGACTATGGTATAAACATTACAACACAAAAGCAGAAAAAAAAACCTGATTAAATCCCGATCTAAAAGCATCCATTTGTCTAGAAATTCCAGAATTTATGGTGGCGTCGACCACAAGTTCAATGTATTCCTCCAAATTTGCAGAATTCACCTGGAAAATTAAATAAAGAATTCATCATTTTTAGCGTAACATGTTAAAAGTTGGAAAATAATGATAATTATATAAATATATAGCAACAGTAATAACACCATTTCTTTATCGGGCCCAGAAGCAAGGATGTAATCAGGATAGCCCGAAGAGTAAAATCGAGGTGCAGGTCGTTGATTTTCGTATCACGAAAGCACGGGTTAAGATCATCGGCTGATATTTTTCCAACTGATTCTAAATATTTTCTCTGTTCAATGAGAGCCTGAAACTCGATAAGGGTCTTGCCTAGAACCGGGTCAAATAACTGTATGTCGTACAAATTGAGTTCCTGCAATACAACCAATTTCATGAGTTCAAAAAAAGAAACATGCATAAATTCAACATTACACTATATTCACATATCAGGGTGTTCATCGGGATGCAACCGAACTGGACCATGCTGGACCAAACCAGGCTGAACCCAAAAGTCAATAATACCGATGTAGAGCCGGTTCATCTTACCGACTGGACCAGACCAATAACAGGTTTTGCAGAAACTTTAGAACTGGGAAAATGACCAAATATAGTGGATCCACTCCTAACCTGGTTCTTTGGGTTTATCGACCCGGACCGGCTCGAAATTAGAACCAATTTTTAGGGCTGTAAACGAACTGAACGTTTATGAACTGTTCGTGAACTTGTTTGGCGGGAAGTTCGTTTACTAAATAAATGAACGAACATGAACACAATTTTTTTTGTTCATTTTATTAAACAAACGAACATGAACAATGTTTTGTTCGTTCACTAATGTTCATGAGCGTTCGTGTATGTTCATTTATTTACATTTGTCTATGTTCATTTGTTTATGTTTGTTCATTTATGTTCATTTCAATTTAATTACATTTAGTTATAATTATATAAATATTAAACATAAAGGAACTTTCTAACTACTTATATAAATATAACTAACTGGTAATTGGGTTTTCTAGTAATAAAAATAGGTTTTCCAACGGAATTTATCAAAATTAATCACTAATTTAAATAAAAATTACTTTATACTCGTTTATGTTCAGTCAATTATGTTCATTAATGTTCATTTGTGCTGTTTATATTATGTCCGTTTAAGTTTATTTATGTTCGTGAACTGTTCGTTTAGGTTCTAAACGAACGAACATAAATGAACACGAACATGCCCATTTTCTTAATAAACGAACATAAACAAAAAATTCTGTTCGATTATATGTTCGTGTTCGTTCGGTTCATTTACAGGCCTACTGCTTTTTAAAAATTATACCCAGCCAAGAAATGTTTTTTTAAACAACCGGACTGAATATAGTCAGTGAAGCGGTTTTGTCAGCACCGGCCTATTTTTGCGAACCCTATTTAAGTAAAAACCGGACCTGTCCAAGTATTAGTTTATAGAAAGCTTTGGAAAACGGAAGATCCAAAACTCGTCCATCGTGAAGGGCCTTCGCAACAATCTGGCCCAAGAGGAGAAACTTTCTTTTCACTTCCGAAAACTCTATATCATTCGAGACGCTGACGGTAGGAGCCCACGGGCCTGGAAAGAGCCCAAACGGAAATCCAACTAGCCAGGAATCCAAGAAACTGTCTCCTCTCCACATCCCGAGACCCGTTTTTTGAAACTCGTTACTCACGAGTGTAAAGAACTCCAATGTCGGGCCAAGACCCGTACCAACTTCTTCGTCGTATTTCACTTCAAGAACAACTTTTTGACCCGCGTGAAGATCCATCATCTTGGTAGCGGATTCGAGAATCTGATGTCGATATACGAGAAACTTTTTTCTCGGCATTGGCGAATCGTTTTGAATAGTCAAACTCGACCCTGATGAAACACGAGTTTGACTTTGTGGCTTACCGAATGCGGTCAACCGGAAGTACTTACATCTAGCTTCGAAACTAAACAAGAACGCGCATGACGCCATTAGTTGCGTACACCATGATGGCATCCCGCCCGTAGAGATCGCTAACGGGTCCCACATCTGCTGCTCTAGCTTTTCCGTTAACCTACTATTTACAAACTCGTTGTTTGAAATACCCAAAACACCCTCGCCCGTTACTCTTACACCGTTTAAGTCGCTAATTCTACCTTGCGCAAAAGCATGGATTTTTTCGTGCGACGTGATATGATACCGAAACCGGTTCACTGTTTCCAATATTCTCAACAGATATAATATATTGTAACATGGAGTTGACTTTTCCACGGCTGACCCGATTTCCGAAAAAAGTGGTTTTTTCAAGGCGGATGACCAACGAGCATGACATCGGAAATATTTGGAACTGACTTCCTCAGATTTCGACGCTTTCTTATACGTTACTTTGTGCGTTTGATTCCATAACGATGCATGGGTGACGGTGTCGTATTGTGCTTTGTGGTGACAGATAACCGCTTGATATAATGTTGATCTCCGGTCAATTAGCTTTCCTTCAAGGAAAAACGATAGATGACCATCGTTTTGACTGGATTGAGGATGTTCGGTGCTCATACTACTATCCTTTTCTATAGTGTTTTGATCATGATCCATAGAGTCCTGAAATAAGAATAACAATTTGATATAGAAATACCATCTTCATGGAAAAATATGTATGATATTATAATGCGATAATAAAAAATCAAAACTAGAATTTTGACCCGGGCCGCGCGCTGCAGTGGCAAAGTCGTGTTTGTGACTTCGTTACACGTGTTTTTTGCTTTGTTACACACGTTATGTTTGTGACATTAATGTCATTAGACATAGATAAAAAAAGAGTATGTCTTGTGGTGTAAAGTTGTAAAAGTAATTTAGACACTACCATATGGTCAGGCGTAGATAAAATTAGGATAACAATGTATCACATTGCGGAGTGAAGTCGTTAAAAGTAATTTAAACAAAAGGAGGTGTCAAGCTATTAAGTAGAAAATGTTGGATGGTCAAAGCTGTCAATTACCAAAAGTAAGAAGTGAAGAGGGTCATAAAAGTAATTTAAACAAAAGGAGGTGTCAAGTTTTTAAGTAGAAAAGGTTGAAGGGTCAAAGTTGTCACTTACCAAAAGTTAGAAGTGAATGTGTAACTTACTTAAAGATGAAGGTTAATAGTGTTTCATGTCAAAAGTTTGAGGGTTAACAGTGAATGTTGTCAAAAGTTTGAGGGTTAATGAATGTTGTCAAGAGTTGAGGGTTAATGAATGTTGTCAAAAGTTGAGGGTTAATATGTGAATGTTGTCAAAAGTTGAGGGTTAATATGTGAATGTTGTCAAAAATTGAGGGCTAAAATAGAAAGGTTGTCAAAAGTTGAGGGCTAATATGTGAATGTGTCAAAAGTTGAGGGTTAAAAGAGAAAGGTCCGCCGACCTTTCTCTTAAGATATAGTACTCTGATTATTTCAGTAACTCTGATAATGTAAAAAAAGTTGATCAAACGTCTAACTATCTAAATTTTAAATCTGTTCTGTAAATTATTCATCAACAAATTTAAAAAAATTATCATATATAATTCCAACTTATTTTTTTTTTATTTCAGAATAATTAGCAATCACAAACTTAAGTGAGAAAGAAGGTAAAATAACTACTGTCAGTTTTGCCTAAAAATCAACTTTGTTGCAGCTGAACAATTATTATCAAAAAGGTAATTATTTGACCCCTACATATATAACTGTGACGACCCTAATGTTGCCAAAACTAGTAGATTTAACGTGAAAGGAAGAACTTACAGATGCAAATTCATTTCGGCGTGATGATTTACCAGAAGTCGGTTCGACGTTGTTCGGACTTGTAACCGACCCATTTTCATCATCTTTATTACTCTCTAAACAAACTTTAGGCCATAAAAACTTTTCAATTGCATCAAAATCCGAAAGTGGGTCAACACTTTGAGCATCTGACAAATAGTCAACTAAAGTCAACTCTCCATCTTCCTTTCCAAACAGAACTTTCATACACGGGTATGTAGTGCAATGCCTATACGGAACCGTAGCATACGAATTTCGGTGTTTGGATACGTTGTTCACTACAACAGGAAAATCTTCGACAGACGATAACCCACTCTGTAATTTAGAAATAAATTCCGATAATGAAAAGTTTGACCAAAAAAGTCTCGCGAAAGTCTTCAGTCTTCTCTCGGCAACACAGTCTTGACCGTTTGACCCGGTACCGCTTGAAACTCCTCTAGAACATTCACCGCTAGATAGATAGTTAAATAACGCCTCAGTAATTCCGCTTTCGACAAATTCGAAAGTGGAAATAACATCCGGGCCATTAAGATGCGACATAATTTGATGCAATACGTGATCATACCCTTCTTCAGCCGTACTATGCATAATCATCGAAGCCAATCCGGCAGATAAAGATTTCAACTTTTCAAGAATATCGGTTGTTCCGTTTGCTGACGCGGACGCATTTTCGTCAAAGTAATTCGTTCGTATGTTCTTTGCAAGCGTTTGAAGAGAATCGTTATCCATCTTACAATTCGGTGATTCTGACGCTGATGAAGACTTACAGTTGTCGAACGAATAGCATAAGCATTGTTTTCGACTTGAATCATTCGATAACTGAATATCGTTGAACATCGTAAACATAAAATTTGAACCCTTTTCCGGGACTATAAGTGCATCGATGGAGAAAAGGACCCCTTCCTTTACAAAAGGGTCCACAAACGCATCATTGCTTTTTCGAAGGATGGTGTCGGAAATAGTTAGGGCTAGCATTATTACGTGCCGATCCTTTCGAGTGAACACTCCGGCCAAAAACCTTGAAATGTTGGCTTGTTTAAGCAAATCCAAAAGTGTATCATCGTTGATGTAATAAATTAGCTTGTCGATAACGCATAGACATCCATAACAAATGTATAAATCAACGCCTGAATCAACAACCTGTTTGGGGATTATAAGATGATAAAAATAATAATAAGCGCATCATGCCAATTATATATATATATATATATATAAAATAGTACATAAGCCTTACAACATGATTTACAACTAGGGCTGCAAACGAACTGAACGAATTGTTAAGGAAGTACGTTCACGAACGGTTCATGAACACTTAATGAACATGTTCGTGTTCATTTGTTAAGGAAATGAACGTGTTCGTTTGTTGATTTTAGGCAACGAACGCAAACGGACGTTCATGAACACAAATGGAAACAAACAAACACAAACAAGCGTTCATGAACCTAATATATAATACACAGATACTTATTAAATATATAATTTGTCGGAACTTTGAAGTACTTAAATAAAATATAAAACTAAAAACACTAATGAACTATCAAACACAAACAAACATAAGCAAACACGTTACCAAACGTTCACAAACATAAATGAACGAACGTAGCCTCTGTTCATGTTTGTTCATTTAATTAAACGAACGAACTTTCTTGTCCGTGTTCGTTCACGAATTGTTCATTGAATGTTCGGTTCGTCTGCAGCCCTAACACTTTATTACAACCAACCTGTATCAAGACATGCAATAAATCATTCCCGAACTTCTGCAGAAAACTAGGATTATTCTCCAAAAAAGTTGCCTTTTCTTCTGCCAACGGGACCTCAGGATTTCTAGTTACAACGGGCAGCAGCTGTATTAACAACTTTAAAACTTCATGTGCCTGAGAAAAAAATATATATGTAAATTATATTTCATTTTCAAGCATCAATGAAATATATTTGTAAATTATTTTGAACACGTGTGTCGTTTGACTTTGACCTGATCGTTTTGACCAACTGCCCGAGTGGAAGGCACTCCATGTGAAAGATCGTAAGTTGACAAAATATCCTTCGATATGCTACTTATATTAAGATGGAAAAGCGTCTTAACAGCTATCATAGAACCAGAAGCAAGTTTAACAAGTAGCCCAATCAGACCCTAAATATACATTAACAAAAGTTAGAAACTTATGATCAAAGTGTGTGGGTATAATAAAGAGTAAAGTACACGGATGGTCCCTGTGGTTAACCAAAATTTTGGATTTAGTCCCTAACTTTTTTAAAGTACAGGATGGTCCCTGTGGTTTGCACTTTGTGACGTATTTAGTCTCCAATTTTTGCCAAAAGTACACGGAGGGTCCCTATGGTTTACACTTCGTAACGCATTTAGTCCCCAACGCTTAGTGACTAAATGCGTTACAAAGTGCATACCGTAGGAAGTATCCATGTACTTTTGGCAAAAGTTGGGGACTAAATTTGTTACAACGTGCAAACCACAGGGACTATCCGTGTACTTTAAAAAAGATAGGGATTAAATCAAAAATTTCGGTTAACCACAGGGACCATCCGTGTGTTTTACTCTATAATAAAAGAATAAGATCTGCATACGGTATCAACAGAATGAGATAAAGTGGTCTTGCTGTTCAAATCGATGAGATGTGCGACTTGATGAATCAAACCATGTTTCGAAAGTTCATCGAGCATCTCAGGGGATTGGTGAACTCTTCCGGCTATTTTGATAAGGCATGTAGCAACGTGTTCGACAAGCTAAAATTAAAAAAGAAATACGTCAATACATACATTAAAAAATGTGATTAAACATGATAACTTATAATTAAAAAAGAAGAAAAAAAACCTTATTGTCCTCATACTGAAGAAGTTGGCACAAAATCGGAACTGCATCCATAAAAGGCGAAAAACCTTCGGAAGGAAGCTTCTCACATATGTTCACCACAGTCGAGAGTGCAACCCTCTTTTTCGGTTTCATGAAAAAAAAACAAATAACATTTTAAATTTTAAATTAATTTGTCAACTAAACGTAAACAAATATGAGTACAAATGAACATTTATTTATCCCACAGTCTAACCTGGATACTGGTAGAAAAGAAATCAATATAAGTAAGAACAGCCATTATTGCACCCGACTGAAGACACGCAAGTGGCTGCTCACGCGATATTTTCTCTAGCGCTTGCAAACACTATACCATAAACAGAAAAGTGCGTATCAAAATCGACAAAATGAAGGTAATAACTATGCTATGCGGTTAATGCAGTAAAAAATCGGATATCGGTCAAGGACCGATATTTGAGATATAGGTTATCGTGGTGGGATATCGGTAATTTTAGTATCATGTATAAGTTATATATATAGCAACTTAACACTACAATTCAGTATAACCTCCTAACATTAACAAATTAACTTTTGCAACTTGCAAAACACCAATTGGAGCAACTAGGAACTCATTAAGACTTTAAACACCAACATTTAACACTAACAATTAACATTTAAGACTTAAAACACTAATAGCAGCAATAAGAAGAAAGATGAATGGTAGAACTAAGAAGAAAGGTACTGATATCGGAAAAATCGGTGATATATCGGTCAATATCGCCGATAATGTAGGTACCGATATTTTACATGGGGACCAATAACCAATATATCATCGATATTAACTGCAAGGTAACTATGGGCAAGTTTACCTGTTCAGCAACATCCACATACTCAATGGACAACAATCTCTGACAGAGTACTGGAATGCCGTTATATCTAACAATAAAACTTGAAGATCGAGAATGAGTATCGCATAAATATGTTAAAGCCCTAATAGATAAAAGCATAATATCAGGGTTGCTTTCATGTCCAGCCAACTTTATAAGAACAGGGGATAACGAATTTGCCATTAAACTCGACAAAGAACTATCTGTACAGAACGACAGCATTTCACAAAGCTCTCTAAGAGCATTTTCTTGAGCGGATTCCTCAATCTCTCCACTTAAAACCGATAACACCCTCTTGAACTTCACTTGATCGTCGGATAACCTCTGCCTTTGGTATTCAAGCATTGCGTTTCGGTTTTCCCTGTGTTCTGTATCGCCCATTTCGTCCGAATCGCATGATCCGTATGCTGAATCTTTATCTTCGTCGGTTCGGGCTGAGCCCGACCCGGATGCAGATGAAGATGTTTCCATTTCGTGATCATGGGTTTGGTTTGTGGAGGTACTTGGGGTCGTTTCGATCGGAGATACTGATGAACTTGCTCTGAACTCCAATGAACTACAAGTTCTTTTATCCGCTGGAAATTCGTCGATTGCGTCTGCTCTTTTTTGCCCCCGATTTCCCATCAAAATTTCACTAAAAATTAAAAGATATATACATGTTAGAAAATTCTGACAAAATATAAATTTCTACAAACATTTTGATCTTCAATCATACAGAAAAATACCAAATTTAACCACAAAAATTAGAACAAATCACATTTAATACCAAAACCTGATTACCCAACAAGATATAGAAAAAATATTACTATGATGATCAACAGAAAAATCCAAGATCCTTAATCATACAACAAAATTAGAAAGAAAGAAAAAAAAAACACAATCCCATACCAGAAAAAAAATATATATGATCTTTAATCATACAGGAAAATACCAATAATAACTACTTAAATGAGAACAAATCATACTTCTATACTACAAACAACTTGCAGAGCAAGATATACAAAAAAAATCAAAATCAATCAATACAAAGATCAATAATAATAGTCATGATCCTTAACCATACAGAAAAACACCACCAAAAGTTGGAACAAATCACACTCTCATACCAGAAAAAATAAATGAAAAAAATGTCAAAATCAACAACAATAATAATCAACAAAAAAGCTAAGCAATCAGCATAAAACAAAGAACTAAATAACTTAAAACAAACCCTTGATCAATTAACTATTTGGTCACCCATATGAAGCTTAAAACCGACATAAAATAAATAAATAAAGATAAAATAAACATGATTGATGATGCGTGTGGTTGAAGAAAGATCAAATCTTTATAACTTTTTTGATGAAATAAGTAACAATAACATGTTAATAAGTGGAAAAAGATTACCTTTTTTGTGTTGTTTCGAAGTGGGTATGTGAATGATTGTAAGAGTTGCAGGAATGGATGATGAAATCCCTAATTTTTAGTGGAAATTTAAAGAGGGTTTTACCATAATTTACAGAGGATGATGATGGTGGAATGGTGATGGAGAAGAAATAGGATGGTATTTTGAGTGTTTATGTTTTAGATTGATACTACGTCAAATAGATGAATAAATAAATTTTAAAAAAATATAATTTTATTTTATATATTAATAAGTAATAATAATAATTATTATATTATCAATTTTGTCTACTTTTATCTATTATCAACTACTGTGAGAAATTTCTGGTGTGTAGTTATGAATATAACAATTCAATAAAGTGAGATATGATTCCACTAAAGATTCAAAGTTATCTTATCAATTGTATTTTAAATAAATAAATAAATAAATGATCTATATAATGGCTATGTCATAAGTTATGAAATTTATTTTTATGTCTTATTTGTGTGGTAAAGTTTATAAGGATGATCTAATAGTGGTTGCATTAGAGTTTTTTTCGAGTAAAAAGAGGCGTGAATTAAACAAGAGACGGAGATGTTTCAAGCGTTTACGTCAGATTTAAAGGAGGCGTTTTTAAACCAAGTCATTCTCACTAGATAAACCAAGAAAAGTATTGGTATATTGATTGTGTATTTAATAGGGTTAGATAGGAGCTCTACTTATGAATAATATACTACTCTTAAATACCTTTCAGATATGATAATTATATAATTAGTCTAGTTCCTTGCGAGCACTGAACGGGAACAAAATGCAGCTTGGAGTGTAAAGAGGTTTTTTTTTTGTTGGCAATCAGGCCTAAGAACACGAAGACAAAATTTGATCTCAATCAAGATCGACTCTTTCTTTTATTATAATTTTTTACTCTACCAAAATACATGACTCTAACCCCATATATATATATATATATATATAGGTTCATGTAAGAAAATATAAAAGTGTGAGAAGGATAAGAAAGATTTTGGAGGTGACACATGTCCCTTTTTATTTTGATAGTTTAAGGGTATAAGTGTAATTTAATTAATAAAATCTAATTATGGAATAAATATATGTAACCAATTTTGGCAGTTATTGTAAGGATTTTCGAATTTGAAGGCATACATCTTATAAAAAAATAACACCCTAGCTCATAAAAACACCAGAACATGTATATTGAAAACATACATCTTATAAAGAACATAAATATAACGGAAACAACACCCTAGCTCATAAAAAGACCACAACATGTATATCGAATGCACACATCTTATAAAGAAACCCTAACATTGAATATAACAGAAATAACACCCTAATAAATCAAGGACATTTGTCCTCACATTAAATATAACAGGAATAACACCCTAACTCATAAAAAACACCACAACATGTATATTGAAGGCATACATCTTACGAAGAACATAAATAACACCCTACAATTAAAACACCAGTGTATGAACATAGAAAAAACACCATGGACTAAAACATCCAAGCGAGACGTAATTTTTTTCTCTATATAAGTATATCAATATGGTACTCATATTAAAGATAAAAAAACACTCGTTATTATGGTGTAATTTTTTTTAAAAAAAAAGTTACGTATAAAAAGTTATTGGCGTTTAAAAAAGATGGGGGTGAAATCGCATGTGCATTAATGTTAGTTTCTTAATTTAAAAATGTTACCCTTCGACTTTCTTTAGTTCGTGTTTTAGGAATAAACCCTTTTTTTTTTAATAATTTTTCCTTGAGATGCTATGACGATTGTAGTGGATATTGGTTGAAAATGAAACAGTGACATCGACAAGGGGTTCGCGTAGCAAGTTATTTCCTCTAAGGTTTCATGTGGTTCCGAGTGACATTAGGTGACAACTAGGATTTCGCTAAGCATGTTATTTCTATCACTAAACCGTGACGAGAACATGTTTCTATTTAGGGATGGCAACCGGATTGGTTTGGGTAAAATCCCAACCTCATACCTGATTATAAAGTTTATTCTACACTCGGACCAAAACATGCTGGGCATCTACCTAGTAATTACTCATCAGGTATATCCGATAGTTTATTAAAAATACATGGTAGTACATAGCATAAATTCGGGCACCATTGGATGATATGCCATCCATTTTTTTTATCTCATTGTAATTTGTAAACATACATCTTTGTAGTTTTTTGGCGCTCCGGCGGTAGTGTAAATTTTGGAAAAATTTGACCTTTTTTCGATTTCGTTGTCCTTTTCTTTTAAAACGTTACCCCTATGAAAGTTTTCTAGATCCGTCACTGGGGCTAATAATGGATATTTGAAATTTTATAGTCCAATTTACTACTCCTTGACCGGTATATTTTTTTTTCTGTCAGCCACTTTTATGAAAGAACTCTGTTTAATAAAAGGGTGAGGAAGAAGAAAATAGAGAATGATGGGTATCTTCTTTACATTTATTTAGTTTTAACAGTTAAAGAGAGTTTTTAAGCTTTATATGCAAGAAGGGATACATATGGTAAAATTAATTTGTGTATATATTGATATTGGACTCTATGTGACTTAAGAATAGATCATACATAGGACATAATTAAATTAAAATTATAATAAACAAATAATGGAAATTGTTTTGGGTACATTATCGTGTAATTGGGTCAAGTAACGGGTATATCTTCAAAACCCATACCTACAAAAATAATAATAATAATTTCATACCCAATCTCATACCCAGTTATCTGATCTCATAACCGTTCCAAATGTTTCAGTTTTATCCATCGGGTTTAGGTTCGATTGTCATTACTAATTCTGCCTATGACTATTGTGAAATTTTGGTAGTCTGGTCGCTTAAATTGCGTGCCAAGGTCAGAACCCATTTTGCAAGAAGTGATTGCCCAAGTCGGAAATAGGCTTTGGATTATGAATCGACTTTGATTTGCAATAAACGATTAACAATAGATTTGATTAGGGAACGTTTGATAAATACGAAAAGTGATTTGATATCTGTAAACGGATTAATTTCTCAATGTCGGGCAAAATTGATTTAGGATTTTTGAGGTAGCGAAAATTTGTAATCCAAATAATTTAATTAATTTTTGATTAAAAATCCTTGTCACTAATTGTAAAATCCACATAAGGACTATGGTAACTTGGCTATTAGGCTATATGTTGTGATGTGGTGTGCTGAAGAGGGGCGTAGAGAAAAGTCACATTGGCACTTGTGAGCGCTATAAATCGCCCCACTTTGGCGTGGATGGAGTGTTGCCCCACTTGATAGGGATGTGATTAGTACGGTACCCGTATCCATACTCGTGCCGGTGCCGAATTTGAACAAAACTGAGTACCAAATATATAGGTACTATACGGTACCCACTTCGATACCATTTTGTTTTTATTTAGTTTTTGAGCACTTGTATGGGTACTAAATAGGTAAAATTGACATAACTGGATACCAAATACATACCAAATATATAGGTACGGTACGGTACCCGCTTCGGTACCATTTTGTTTTTATTTAGTTTTTGAGCATTTGTATGGGTGCTAAATGTGTAAAATTGACATGAGTACCAATATAGTACGAGTACCAAATAGGTAAAATCAATAAGGTACTATAAATACCATAATACGAATTAAAACATAATATAAAAAAAAACTTTTAAAGGTCTACATAAAATTTGGTAACGGTACCCGTTTTTACCCGTACCAATACCGAAAGTACCGAATACCAAAATCAATAAACTTGGTACCATACATGTTAAAATCGGTACGAGTACAGGTACGAATACGAGTACAGATCTTTGGGAAAAAAACTCATCCATACCTCTTGATGCAAATTTGTTAGCAGATGTGAGAGCAAGAGAGAGGAGACACAACCAATCTCATTCACACACCTCACACTTTATTTAAAAAAAGTGACTCATCTCATCGTATTTCAAATAAGTGAAATAACTATAATAGTGGGTGTAACAGGTGATCCTCTTATGTGTGGCACCTGTACTATACACTCTTTTTTACATGTCACACCCATCATAAAACACATCGTCTTAAACGATATTAGAACATTGATAAAAAGTGATTAATCTAGTTAGCCAATGTGAAAAAAAGAGTCCATATTTAATAAGTTATTGATATTAAACAACTATTAAAGAAAGCTTATAATAATAAAATAATAAAAAAATCTAATTTATCTATTTAATCACTCGATGTGTATCCCATGTAAAGGCTATTTGTATCTTTTAACCTTCTACCCTTAAAGAAATTGGTTGTTAATAGAAGAATTGTTTGTCAAGCCTTTGATATAGAAAGAGTTGTGGTATCCTAATAATAAATCCAATAGATTTTATAAATTTAAATATAACAAACAAAACCATAGAAAACATTACAAAAGTAAAATTTTAAATCTATATACGTACTTCATGCGTTATTTTCATGATTTTTTGGGAAAAAAAATATCTCACTAATTCATATTTCTAGATCATAATTAACTTTGATAAAAACCCAAATGTAACATCCGTCAAAAACCGGATTTACCAAACCCGCTCCGTTTATTAACCGAACAATCAGTTAAAAATTTCGTTGCGTATTTAATGCTCAAATTAATTTTAATCGATACATAATTAATAAGTATATTGGAATATAAAAGTTATATTTGAAAAAGTATTAAAAATAGTGGTTTAAAAATAAAACAAGGCTGCCGGGTTTCGAACCCGGGTCAGCCGGGTCAACCTGGTCAACAACGATTTAACTCTCATCCATCAAACCACTCCGCCACTTGTGTTCTTTAGTAACATATCAAAACAATTAATTCAAATATCAAACTCGAATTCAAAACTGACGCGCCCAATCGCAGTCGTCGGAAATCCCGACGATTTCGCCGAGATTGGACGGTTTCTTCTGATTTAACCGAAGCATTAACCTTAACATCGGTTATAACCGATGTCCAGCCCGCGACATCAGTCATAACCGCCGGAGAAATATTTGACCGACGAATCAAGACGGTAAACGGACCAAATTCATCGATGTTCTTCCCTATAAATACACCCACAAGCCTCTGTCAACCTTTTTGTCATACCCCGACCCGCAGCGGAAAAGGTGATCGGGGCATGATTGGGTTATCATCAAAGCTCATGACATTTATTTTAACGTTTCATATTCATTAATACACTTTAATGGAAAATTACAATCAATATTACATCATGTCCTAAATATCAATCTAGACTTCATTGTTTTCTTCTAAGGCATTTCCTATGTTTTCCTTGCTTCATCCTGTTCACCTGTATCATGTGTAAAAAGGGTTTTTGGATCAACAAAAAGTTGGCGAGTGAATCCTATAGAAAACATTTGAACAAGTTTATTTAATTGATATAAAATAAAGTGCACAACCACACATGAGTAAAAATAGATGTAAACTCATTCACCAATCAATTTAATATTAAACATTACACACATGAACAATAATGGATCGTTTAGAGGCACGCGTTGCTCAACTCGTCTCTCACGAGGAACTGATGGGCCTAATGAATGAATTGCATAAACTTGACAATATGAAATACATAACTACAAACAATATAAACTCAATAATACACACATGAACAATAATGGATTTGTTTTGAGGCACGCGTTGCTCAACTCGTCTCCCACGAGGAACTGATGGGCTTAATGAATGAATTTCATATAAGTTGACAAAATGAAATACATAACCACAACAATATAAACAATCTAAGTTTAGATCACAATATGGTATGGCACAAGTTTAAATAAACGAGTTAATTATTTTGTGACACATGACACACCCCAAAACGTGTAATTAAAAAGGGAGTTGTAAGATTCACTCACAGTGGGTGCGTTCGGTTGATGATGTTGAATGCACGCGAAGTGGTTTTAACCACGAGTGAAATTAACCTAGATAAATAGCATTATGGTTCGGTAAGTAAACGGATTTTATTAATCCATTTTAGTAGGATTGTTAGGTGTATTTTTGTGAGTTTAAGGCTATTTTCTAACCTTAAAAATGTTATTTTTAAGTATTTTTAATTGATTTTTAATTAAAATAAATAAATAAAAATAATAATAATAAGTTGACTTTTTTGACCGTTGACCGTTGACCATTGACTGTTGACTTTGACCGGTTCGTATGCGTGTATGTGTGCGCTGAGTGAGGCCCGAACCCGAGACCTCCCGTACGCGTGCACGCAGCTCTACCAACTGAGCTACGTGTCTAACCCGAAATATTTTTGTTTTTAATTATATTTATATATTAATTAGATTAATCCGAAAATCAACTTATTTCTAAAAAGATTTTAATCAATGACTCCGTGCGCTCCACAGGTCTCGAACCCGGGACCTGTGGTTTAGGTTAACACACAGTCCACCGTTGGACTGTGTGTTTAACTTGTTATATAACCTGATTTTTATTATACTTATATACAATTAAATAATTTCAGTTCCGCCTTATTTAAAAAGGTTGGATAATTGTCCGGACCGGTGTGGTAGTCCGGATTCGAACTCGTGACGTGTGATTAAACATTCACACAGTCCACCACTGGACTGTGTGTCTAACTTGGTTATTATTCCGGTTATTATTAAACTTAACATGTAACAGCGGTGACTCCGGTTCGGTTAACAAAAAAGGACATTTTTATTAAGGCAGCATGCGTGGGACAAGATTCGAACTCGAGACGTTTACGTGTTTAATGTGCACACAGTCCACCGCTGGACTGTGTGTCTAACTCGAGTTATATCTTGATTTATATTAAATTTATACACTACAGAAACTTCGTCTTCTTCGTCGGACTTAACCAGAAAACATATTCCGACTGGTTCGAAGTTTTAATTATGTTCGTTGGTGTTTTGAGGTTAATTACAGGTGAGGTATATAAAAAGAATGAAAGATTTAAGCGTAAGGTATACCGACTGGACTCCTCTGTTTCTCCGGCGAAACTCCGGTGACAGCAGAAACTTTCGGCGACGTGTGTCCTGCGGCAGAGAGTCTTCAGCAAGCTTGAAATGGATGTGGGTGACTTCGGTATAAGCTCTGGGTGTTCAGTAAGGCTCAGAAGTGAAGGGTTTGGTTTTCCGGCGATGTGCAGAACTTTTCCGGCGAGTGAGTTTTCGTGGAGAAAGGGTGCGGTTTTGAGCGAAAAAGCTTGCAGAGGTTCGAGGGGGTATTTATAAGGCAGGTCATCGATGAATTTGGTCCGATTTCCGACTTGATTCGTCGGTTAGAAATTCTCCGGCGGTTATAGCTTGTGTCGCGGACTCAGGCGTCGGTTATAACCGATGCAGTGTTTAAGGTTTACGTTATAACTGAAGTAACCGTCCAATCTCGCGAGATCGCCGGGATTTCCAACGACTGCATTTGGGCGCGCCGATTTTGAATTCGAGAATTATAATATGTATTAATTGTTTCCATTAATTAACAAGGAATACAAGTGGCGCAGTGGTTGAGTGTGTGGGTGTTAAGTCGTTGACCCGGCTGACTGACCCGGGTTCGAAACCCGGCAGTGCCATTTTATTTTTATTTCATTATTTTTAACAATTTTTCAAAAACAAATTATATATTCCAATATAATAATTAATTATGTATCGTTTAAAATTAATTTGGGCATTAAATACGCCACGAAATTTTAAACTGATTGTTCGGTTAATAAACGGAGCGGGTTTGGTAAAATCCGTTTTTTGACGGATGTTACAGTATCCCCTGGTTTTTAGAAATTTCGTCCCGAAATTTAAGTAGTGATATATTTGACTAAAAGAATGATGGTGTTTAGTTTGACAGTTACATACTTAGAAGAAAAGTAAGAGTTTAAATTTTTGTTTGAGGCGGTAACGTCCCTTGTAAGGGTTAAGTACCCTATTACAGGAATCGATTTTTGTTGCCTACTGTAGAAGTATTGATAAGCAGAGTTGATTCGCTAAATATGATATCATGCATAAGAGTTTGGATATGTTTGGAAGGATATGGTTATATCCTAAAGCAAAACTTCTAATACTACAACCTACATGGAACTTCTCATATACACGACCGAACCGGTCAACAAGTCAACAAGTCAACGGTCAACAAGTCAACGGTCAAAAAGTCAACATTTTTTATTATTTTTATTTATTTATTTTATTTAAAAATCAATTAAAAATACTTAAAATAACATGTTTAAAGTTAGAAAATAGCCTTAAACTCACAAAAATATATCCAATAATTCTACTAAAATTGATTAATAAAATCCGCTTATTTACCGAACCATTATGTTATTATCTAGGTTAGTTTCACTCGTGGTTAAATCCAACTTCATGCGCACTCAACATCATCAACCGAACGCACCCAATGTGAGTGAATCTTACAACTCCCCTTTTTAATTACACGTTTTGGGGTGTGTCATGTGTCACAAAAATTAACTCGTTTATTTAAACTCGTGCCATACCATATTGTGATCTAAACTTAGAATGTAAATATTGTTTGTAGTTATGTATTTCGTATTGTCAAGTTGTATGCAATTCATTCATTAGGCCCATCAGTTCGTAGAACAACGCGTGCCTCAAAACTCATTCATTAGGCCCATCAGTTCCTCGTGGGAGACGAGTTGAGCAACGCGTGCCTCAAAACAATCTATTATTGTATGTGTGTGCATTATTTAATATTAAGTGATTTGTGAATAAGTTTACATCTATATTTACTCATATGTGGTTGTGCACTTTATTTTATAATCAATTCAATAAACTTGTTCAAATGTTTTTCATAGGATTCACTCACCAACTTTTGTTGATCCAAAAACCATTTTTACACATGATACAGGTGAACAGGATGAAGCAAGGAAAACATAGGAAATGCCTTAGAAGAAAATAAGGAAGTCTAGAATGATGTGTAGAACATGATGTAATTATGATCGTATGTTTCCCTTAAAATTGTAATAATAAATATGAAACGTTATAATAAATGTCATGAGCTTTGATGATAACCCAATCATGCCCCAATCACCTTTTCCGCTGCGGGTCGGGGTGTGTGACAGATTGGTATCAGAGCCATGACTATAGGGATATAGGATAGGTTATTAGACCCTTAGAGCCTATACTATAGTTGACTAGATTTTAATTGTTTATGTGGTTACATGCAAACTTATGATATTTATTTGTTTCATATTTGTTTATACTTACAGTCAAACATACATACTTACATACACATTCATCATACATATTTCAATGTTCACATATTCAAATCATCTTCATACTTTCGTTATTCAAAGATTTTGTCGCATTTTTCATTTTTCAAATCTCATCAAAGTGAGTTCTGCGACGGGCATGTAGTAACTGTAAGGGTACAAGTACCGGTAGTCGGAACGTCCTGTCTAGGTTGGCATTCGTATAAATCCAATATAACGGACCAGTTTGCCTACCTGGGGACTAACGATGAGAGTACGAAGGACCTATTAGGCCAAAGCATGCCACACCAAACGTCGTTCGAACTAACCCCACTTTCAGGTGTCACCGTGTCCACACCTGGACACATTCCGAATATCATACGTTACATATTTCTCGATTTTCTCCGGGTTTTAGTGTACGTAACTAGGCTAACACATGCGAACCATATGAAAAACCCGGTATTCATGGGGGCCCACATGATTACGAAGGTGAAGTATGGCGGCATGCAAGGCCCAATTACGAGCAAAGCCCAAGACATCCTATGGATGTAGTAGATTTATTATTTTATATTTATTTTATGAATGTTCATTCCTAAATACGACCCATGATCTCAAAAACATCCAACTCATACTCTTGATATGTATTTCTTGTAGATGTCTTCTAGCCTCGCTTGTAGGAAGATGAGAGCAGGAAAAGCCCGTGAGCGCATGGCTGCCCAAATCGCTCAACAAATGGCTGCCGTAATACCCAACATTATAATTCAAGTCCAACAAGCCCTTACCGCTAATCCCGTCAATCAAGAAGATCAAAACATTGACAATCCTTCCCCAATTACCACCAAATGCACCTACAAGCATTTCAAATCCTGCGACCCTCCAAAATACGAAGGGACTGAAGGTGTCACCGCTCTCCTCCATTGGTTTGAAGAAATGGAGAACATTTTTCTAAATTGCGATTGCCCCGATTATCGCAAAGTGCGATATGCTACTGGTCGTTTATATGGAATAGCACTTACTTGGTGGAATACAGAGAAGGCCAAACGAGGTGTTGAAGATGCTATGACTTTGACTTGGGAAGAGTTGAAGGAAATCATGACAAGACGGTTTTGCCCAAGGAGCGAAATCAAGAAATTAGAGGATGAGTTCTATTCGTTGAAGCAAAAGGAAGGCGACCACACCACATACAACAAAAGATTCCTCGAGTTAAAGCAAATGGTTCCCAACTTGTTCACTCCCCTCTACCGTTTGATCGAGCACTACATTCGAGGTCTTCCATAAAAAATTCAAGACTCTGTAATAAGTACCACACCTGTAACCTTGGAAGCCGCAATGGAGTTAGCTACAGAGCTCACCGAGAACCGCATCCGGAATAAAGACTTCAAGGAGGAGAAGAAGAATGATAAAGCATCGACTGAAACCTCCAACTCCACCCAAACCGAATCCCCTTCTCAACCCATTTCCAAGAGAAAACGAGATGGGCAACTTTTCGCTGTCACTCAACGTATACAACCAGCCTCACAAGCCGTACCCCTCCAAGCCATCCCAATCACTCAAATAACACCCGACTCAACTTACCCAAATAAGAAACCTTACCTTGGACCTCACCCTAAATGTAACACCTGTTTTTATCACCATCCACCTACCTTACCTTGTCGATTATGTGCGAACTGTGGACGCTATGGTCATTTGAGCAAAGTTTGCCGCACCCCTCAAAACCAAACCTCACCCCTTACTCAAAACTTGATCCAAACATATCAACAACCCCAATACCCCATGTTCCCATATGTTCGAGCTTGTTTCAATTGTGGCGACCCTACCCACTTTAGAAACACGTGCCCTCGATTGGTTAACATCATAAACGCTCAAGCTCAAGCAAACCCAGTTAACCAAGCAAATCAAGGAAACCTAATCACTAGGCCACCAGCAAGAGGAAGAGTTTTCAACATTAACGCCAATCCTGTTGAAGATAATGACGGCCCAAACGAAACCACCCAACTAGTCCCCTTCACCGAAAATCAAGATTCAACTCCAACCGCTTAGTTTTTATGTTTTTCTTTATGTTATCTCAAGCTTTGGTTGATTGTGTTTGTTTATGTTTTAGAGTCACATAGAACCAATCATAACTTGCGGATAAAGCCAATGAGAATTTGACAAGAATATGGTGGATACGCCGCTGGTACTTCCTATATATAAGTATTCTTGCCAAAGGATCAAAGGCATTGTCAGGCGGTTATGAGAAGTTCCATGTAGACTTTAGTATTGTCTTGATTGAAGTTTGTTTTGTACTCACTGATTTAACATTCATATCATCTCATCATTCAAAGAAATTGGATTGTGTTCCATTTCTACATAGACTAACCTCTCCATCATAACAAACGAGAGAGGTATTGTCATCATTCAAACATGTATGCTATCGGAATTAAGACTCAAGCTATGGTTGATTGTGTTTATTTATGTATTAGAGTCACATAGAACTAATCATAACTTGCGGATAAAGCCAATGAAAATTTGACAAGAATATGGTGGATATGCCGCTGGTACTTCCTATATATAAGTATTCTTGCCAAAGGATCAAAGGCATTGTCAGGCGGTTATGAGAAGTTCCATGTAGGATTTAGTATTATCTTGGTCGAAGTTTGTTCATCATACATTTCAACGTATTTCAATTTCTGTCACACCCCGACCCGCAGCGGAATAAGAGTCGGGGCATAATTGGGTTATCACCAAAGCTCATGATATTTACTAATATGTTTCATATTTATTAAAGTCAAAGTTACATTTCCAAATATCCAAACATGTCCATACAATACAAAGAAAATAATCCAAACATAACAATCCCAATCTCTATGTCATTTTATTCTTCTAGTCCAATCTTATGTGTTTCTGACTGCAGCTGGTTCACCTGTATCATGTGTAAAAATGGGGGTTTTTGGGTCAACATAAGTTGGCGAGTGAACCTTTTTTGATAAACATTTAATATTGATTTACTTGTTAGTTTATCAACGAAAAATTGTGCATAATCATAAATGAGCAAATGTAAATAATCAGACAGTGGCAAATAGCAATCACAACTATAACATACAATAACATATGATAGCATACATAAACATACCAACATCATACGATAAGTAACATAAATGAAACTGTGCGATCAAGGCTCAATCAAACGGAGCCGATCGTATTGCATGTACTGAAAATGAAAATGTCTGTGCGATCAAGGCTCAATCAAACGGAGCCGATCGTATTGCATGTACTAAAAATGTAAAATGTCTGTGCGATCAAGGCTCAATCAAACGGAGCCGATCGTATGTGGGCACGCCAGGTTCACGCTCATAATGTAACGGGGAACATGCTCAACGCTCATAATGTAATGGGGAGCGGCGGCCTATGAAATTGCATGTACTGAAAATAATAAATTGCATCTAACAATAACCACACAAACAGTTGAAACAAACTGAATACACATGTTCATGATATGATGCATGCACAATGGTTTAAATATAATATATATAACAAGACACATGATACACCCCAAAACGTGATTAAACGGGAAATTTGTAAAGATTCACTCACATTGGGTGCGTTGGATTGGAGATGGTGAGATGCGCACGAATTGGATGAGCGGAACAACGAGAAATACTAACGTAAATAATAACGGAAAAATATATTAAATGAGTGGATTTTATTAAGGATTTTAATGAAATTTTTAGATATATTTTTGTGAGTTTAAGGCTATTTTCTATCTTTAAAAATGTTATTTTTAAGTATTTTAATTGATTTTTAAATTAAATTAAATAAATAAAAATATAAAAAAAATTGTTTATTTTGCGTTGACCGTTGACCGTTGACTGTTGCCTTGTTGACCGGTTCGGTCAGTGGAATTGTTTGCGCCAGGTGAGGCTCGAACCCGAGACCTCCCGTACGCGTGCATGCAACTCTACCAACTGAGCTACGTGTCTAACCCGAAATAATCTTGTTTTTAATTATATTTATATACTAATTCAGTTTAACCAAAATTCTTTTAATTTCAAAAACATTTTAATTCAACAAACCGGTGCCAGTAACGGGTTTCGAACTCGTGACGTGCGATTCAGTGTTGCACACAGTCCACCGCTGGACTGTGTGTCTAACCTGATTAATATCTCGGTTTTTATTATACTTAACAACTAACGGAGTTAACCCGGTTTAGTTTCAAACAAAAAGCATTTTATTACATAAGGAATGCGTGTATCAGGAATCGAACTTGTGACATGCGACTATGTTTTGCACACAGTCCACCGCTGGACTGTGTGTCTAACCCGTTCATATTACTGATTTTAATTAAACTTATAACTTAACTAACTTCGTCTTCTACATTCAGATTACAGTCAACTGATTCACTAATCCGTTCCTTGTTTTTACGATTAACAAACATTCTTAAGGCTAAAATGAAATGGCAGAGACGATAATTAGAGGTGAACATACCGATGAACGGTTTATTTCAGAATTCCGGCAATGTGTCGGTCCCTGTTTTTATGCTCTTCAACTGAACAAGACAATTAACCGTTTTTATTAGCTAATCGTGAAATTGAAGTGATCAGCAAATGTTAACAGAGGGTTTGAATGCCCTTACCGATTCTCAGATGAATATAGAGATTTTAATAATTTTTCCGGCGAACTGAAATTAGCTGAATACAGTGCCTGAATTCGATTTCAATTGAAAGGTTTAAGTTAGAAATAGCCTAACAATTGTTGAACTACAATGTTATTGAAAGATTTACCGTTTGAGGATGAATACGGTTTTCCGGCGAATCTTGCAGAAAATTCCGGCGAGTTGATTTAAGCGTTCTGACGAACTGAAAGTGTGACGAAAGTGAAATGGAATGTTGGTATGATGTTTCTGAGTCGCGAGAGGGGTCTGGAGTTGAAGTAATCTGGACTTGATTATTTTTCGGTTATAAAAACCGATAATGATGAGAATTGATGTTCAATCAATTCCGACTTGATTAAAATCGTCGGTGCATCGGTTATAAACTGAATGTGCGAGTAATCAAGCGATTTGACGATTGATTTGCCGATTTCCGTTTCTCAGTTGGCGCAACCGGTTTAACCGAGTTTGTGTATAAATGTTATTTGTTTCCTAGAGATAACAGAAAACAACAAGTGGCGGAGTGGTGATGTGAGTGTGTGCTAAGTCTTTGGATTCAGTTCTGGCTGACCCGGGTTCGAGTCCCGGCAGCAACATATCCTTTTTATTTATTTTGTTTTAACTTTTTATCAAATATATTTTTTATAGTTTAGTTTATTTATTAATTATGTATCATTTTAAATCAAAATAATCATAAATATTCAACGTGACATTTATAACTTGATATTCGATTACAAAGCGGAGCGGGTTTTGGAAACCCGTTTTTGACAAATGTTACAGTATCCCCTACTTTTAGGAATTTCGTCCCGAAATTTAAGTAGTAGAAGTAGTAGGAAAAAGATGCGGGTATTCTTCGCGCATCGAGTCTTCTCGTTCCCAAGTAAACTCAGGTCCCCGTTTCGACTCCCAGCGTACCCTTAACAATTGGAATGCGACTTCGTCGTAAACGTTTCTCTCCGAAGTCCATGATCTCTACTGGTCTTTCAATAAAATGCATAGATTCATCAATCTGAATATCTTCCAGAGGAATGTGGAGGTTTTCATCAGCGAGGCACTTCTTCGAGTTTGACACGTGGAATGTGGGATGAATCCTGTTGAGTTCTTCTGGTAGATCAAGCTTGTATGCTACAGGACCTACTCTTTTGAGTATCTTGAAAGGTCCTACGTAACGTGGTGCTAGCTTGCCCTTTTGACCAAAATGAACTACTCCCTTCCATGGTGATACTTTTAGGAGTACATGATCACCAATGTTAAACTCTAAAGGCTTCCGTCGTTTATCTGCATAACTCTTTTGACGACTTTGAGCCGCTAGAAGATTGTTTCGAATTTGATGGATCTTGTCTGCGGTTTCTTGGATCAATTCTGGACCAGTGATTTGAGCTTCCCCAATTTCGTGCCAACACACAGGAGATCGGCACTTACGACCATATAAGGCTTCAAAAGGTGCCATGCCGATGCTTGAATGATAGCTGTTGTTGTACGAAAATTCAACTAATGGGAGATGAGCGTCCCAATTTCCCTTGAAGTCTATGACACATGCTCGAAGCATATCTTCAAGAGTTTGTATGGTGCGTTCAGATTGACCATCAGTTTGAGGGTGATAGGCGGTATTGAGATCTAATCGTGTGCCCATGGCGACTTGTACTGCTTGCCATGTTCGTGAAGTGAAACGAACATTGCGATCTGAAATAATGCTTAACGGTACTCCATGTCGGCTTACGATTTCGCTGATATAAATACGAGCTAGCTTTTCGTTTCTTGAAATCTTCGCGGATAGGAATAAAGTGAGCTGGTTTTGTAAGTCGGTCAATTATTACCCATATAGTGTCATACCCACCAGAAGTGCGAGGTAACCTGGTAATGAAATCCATGGTTATATTTTCCCACTTCCATATAGGTATTTCCGGTTGGATCAGAAGTCCTGAGGGTCTTTGATGTTCAGCTTTTATTTTGGAACATGAAAAGCACTTGGAAACAAAATCAGCAATATCCTTTTTCATTCCAGGCCACCAGTAGGTGTATCAAATGTCTTGATACATCTTGTCGGCTCCTGGGTGTATAGAATATCGTGTTTTGTGCGCCTCATTCATAAGAAAAATATCACGAAGGTTATTGTGGTCAGGAATCTGTATGCGATCTAGACAGTATAAAATACCGTCGGATTTAGTTTCAATTTTAAGTTCAGCTCCACAAGACAGCTCCTTACGTACGTCTCCTTTCTGTTACTGAAACATGCTGGGCTTCTCGGATTTTGATCTTTGATGTCGCTTACGATTTTATTTATAACAGTTTTGAGGGAACCGATACATTTGTAATGATAAGGTATGTATCATAAACAAAACTTCAACCATGACGATATTTAAACCTACACGGAACTTTTCATAACCTCCTGGTAATGCTTTTGATCCTTTGCCAAGAATACTTATATATAGGAAGTACCAGCGGCGTATCCACCATATTCTTGTCAAATTTTCGTTGGCTTTATCAGTAAATCATGATCAGTTCTATGTGACTCTAAAACATAAACAACACAACGAACAAAACTTAAGTCTCAATTCTGAAATGATACATGACTAAATGTTGACAGTACCTCTCTCGTTGGTTCTGATGAAGGGGTCAGTCTATGTAAAAGTGTGACACAACCCAACTTCTTTAAATGATGAGATTGAGATACGTCGAGATGTATGATGATATAAATGTTAAATCAATGAGTATAGAACAAAACTGTAATATCAAATCGCATTAAAATTCTTGGATACATAGTTTCCAAATTTTACAACTGGAATACGGAAAGATGGAAATAACATAAAGAAAACATTAAAACTAGACGATTAGAGTTGAGTTTTGATTCTTGGCGAGGAAAAATTAGTTGGGTGATTCGTTTGGGCCGTTATTATTTTCAACAGTATTGGTGTTGATGTTATAAGCTCTTCCCTTGCAGGTGGTGGAGCTTGGTTAGCTTGATTCACCGAATTTGCTTGAGCTTGGGCATGAATGATGTTCACCAAACGTGGACAAGTGTTTCTAAAATGGCTTGGATCTCCACAATTGTAGCAAGCCCGCATAGGTTGTACCATGGGATAGTTGGGTTGATAGTATGTTTGGGCTAAATTTTGGGTAGGTGGTAGTAGTAGGGGTTGTTGGGCTTGACCCATTATTTGTTGGTGGGTTTGGGTTGAAGGCTGGTGACGGTTCGTTCGCTGAGGTATGCGACAGGTTTGAACAGTATGACCTGCGCGACCACAGCCGGTGCAATATTGGCAAGGATGATCAGGGGAATGGTGGTATTGGCAACGGTTGCATTTTGGTAACGGGCCAGAGTATGGTCTTTTGTATGGTGCAGGTGAAGGGGCGACTTGGGTAATGGGTGCAGCAGGAATAGGGTAATTGGTTTGTGTGACGGCGAAGTTTCTTGTGCTTCGATTCCTTTTACCAGTAAACTTCGAGGAGGAACCAGAATGGTTTGAAGTTTGAGCCTCAATGGGGGCTTTCTTCTTCTCCTCTTTGAATTTACCGTTTCGAATGCGATTTTCGGTCAGTTCAGCGGCTAGTTCCATAGCAGCTTCAACTGTTGCTGGTGAAGTGCTGAGAACTGAATCTTGAATTTTCGAGGGAAGACCTCGAATATAATGCTCAACCAAATGATAAGTTGGGGTGAACAAGTTAGGGACCATTTGGTTCAACTCTGAGAACCTCTTGTTGTAGATGGTATGATCTCCCTCCTTTTGCTTTAAAGTATGAAATTCGTCCTCCAAGTTTTTAATCTCACTCCTAGGACAGAAACGCCTAGTCATGATTTCCCTTAACTCCTCCCAAGTTAAGGCCATTGCATCTTCAGTTCCCCTCTTCCCTTTCTCAGTATTCCACCAAGTGAGAGCTACCCCAAACAGTCTCCCGGTGGCGTATTGAACCTTGCGATCCTCAGGACAATCGCAATTGAGGAAGGTGTTTTCCATTTCCTCGAACCAGTGGAGGAGAGCAGTGACACCTTCGGTCCCCTCAAATTTAGGAGGATCACAAGATTTGAAATGTTTGTAAGAGCACTTGCTGGTAGGAGGGTTGTCGATGTTCTGGTCATGTTGTTGGGGAGGGTTAGTAGGATTTGTAGCGAGGGCCTGTTGTACTTGGACCAAAATGTCAAGCAGTATCGTGGCCATTTGTTTCGCGATTTGTGTGGCCAAGCGTTCCTGAGACCTTCCTGATCTTTTACCCCTTCGCTGTTGTCTAGACGACATCTACAGGAACGTACATAAGAAGATTGTGAGTTTATGGAGTCTTTTTAGGTGTCATGTGTCTTTAAGAAAATGAAAATAACATAAATATCAATAATGCAACTACATCCATAGGATGTCTTGGGTTTGCTCATGTTGGGCCTCAAATGTCCCCCATACCTTCACCTATATAGTCATGTGGGCCCCCATGGCTATTGGCTTGGTAGGATTCACATTAGTATTGGCAATTTAACAAACCGGTGCCAGTAACGGGTTTCGAACTCGTGACGTGCGATTCAGTGTTGCACACAGTCCACCGCTGGACTGTGTGTCTAACCTGATTAATATCTCGGTTTTTATTATACTTAACAACTAACGGAGTTAACCCGGTTTAGTTTCAAACAAAAAGGCATTTTATTACATAAGGAATGCGTGTATCAGGAATCGAACTTGTGACTTGCGACTATGTTTTGCACACAGTCCACCGCTGGACTGTGTGTCTAACCCGTTCATATTACTGATTTTAATTAAACTTATAACTTAACTAACTTCGTCTTCTACATTCAGATTACAGTCATCTGATTCACTAATCCGTTCCTTGTTTTTACGATTAACAAACATTCTTAAGGCTAAAATGAAATGGCAGAGACGGTAATTAGAGGTGAACATACCGATGAACGGTTTATTTCAGAATTCCGGCAATGTGTCGGTCCCTGTTTTTATGCTCTTCAACTGAACAAGACAATTAACCGTTTTTATTAGCTAATCGTGAAATTGAAGTGATCAGCAAATGTTAACAGAGGGTTTGAATGCCCTTACCGATTCTCAGATGAATATAGAGATTTTAATAATTTTTCCGGCGAACTGAAATTAGCTGAATACAGTACCTGAATTCGATTTCAATTGAAAGGTTTAAGTTAGAAATAGCCTAACAATTGTTGAACTACAATGTTATTGAAAGATTTACCGTTTGAGGATGAATACGGTTTTCCGGCGAATCTTGCAGAAAATTCCGGCGAGTTGATTTAAGCGTTCTGACGAACTGAAAGTGTGACGAAAGTGAAATGGAATGTTGGTATGATGTTTCTGAGTCGCGAGAGGGGTCTGGAGTTGAAGTAATCTGGACTTGATTATTTTTCGGTTATAAAAACCGATAATGATGAGAATTGATGTTCAATCAATTCCGACTTGATTAAAATCGTCGGTGCATCGGTTATAAACTGAATGTGCGAGTAATCAAGCGATTTGACGATTGATTTGCCGATTTCCGTTTCTCAGTTGGCGCAACCGGTTTAACCGAGTTTGTGTATAAATGTTATTTGTTTCCTAGAGATAACAGAAAACAACAAGTGGCGGAGTGGTGATGTGAGTGTGTGCTAAGTCTTTGGATTCAGTTCTGGCTGACCCGGGTTCGAGTCCCGGCAGCAACATATCCTTTTTATTTATTTTGTTTTAACTTTTTATCAAATATATTTTTTATAGTTTAGTTTATTTATTAATTATGTATCATTTTAAATCAAAATAATCATAAATATTCAACGTGACATTTATAACTTGATATTCGATTACAAAGCGGAGCGGGTTTTGGAAACCCGTTTTTGACAAATGTTACAGTATCCCCTACTTTTAGGAATTTCGTCCCGAAATTTAAGTAGTAGAAGTAGTAGGAAAAAGATGCGGGTATTCTTCGCGCATCGAGTCTTCTCGTTCCCAAGTAAACTCAGGTCCCCGTTTCGACTCCCAGCGTACCCTTAACAATTGGAATGCGACTTCGTCGTAAACGTTTCTCTCCGAAGTCCATGATCTCTACTGGTCTTTCAATAAAATGCATAGATTCATCAATCTGAATATCTTCCAGAGGAATGTGGAGGTTTTCATCAGCGAGGCACTTCTTCGAGTTTGACACGTGGAATGTGGGATGAATCCTGTTGAGTTCTTCTGGTAGATCAAGCTTGTATGCTACAGGACCTACTCTTTTGAGTATCTTGAAAGGTCCTACGTAACGTGGTGCTAGCTTGCCCTTTTGACCAAAATGAACTACTCCCTTCCATGGTGATACTTTTAGGAGTACATGATCACCAATGTTAAACTCTAAAGGCTTCCGTCGTTTATCTGCATAACTCTTTTGACGACTTTGAGCCGCTAGAAGATTGTTTCGAATTTGATGGATCTTGTCTGCGGTTTCTTGGATCAATTCTGGACCAGTGATTTGAGCTTCCCCAATTTCGTGCCAACACACAGGAGATCGGCACTTACGACCATATAAGGCTTCAAAAGGTGCCATGCCGATGCTTGAATGATAGCTGTTGTTGTACGAAAATTCAACTAATGGGAGATGAGCGTCCCAATTTCCCTTGAAGTCTATGACACATGCTCGAAGCATATCTTCAAGAGTTTGTATGGTGCGTTCAGATTGACCATCAGTTTGAGGGTGATAGGCGGTATTGAGATCTAATCGTGTGCCCATGGCGACTTGTACTGCTTGCCATGTTCGTGAAGTGAAACGAACATTGCGATCTGAAATAATGCTTAACGGTACTCCATGTCGGCTTACGATTTCGCTGATATAAATACGAGCTAGCTTTTCGTTTCTTGAAATCTTCGCGGATAGGAATAAAGTGAGCTGGTTTTGTAAGTCGGTCAATTATTACCCATATAGTGTCATACCCACCAGAAGTGCGAGGTAACCTGGTAATGAAATCCATGGTTATATTTTCCCACTTCCATATAGGTATTTCCGGTTGGATCAGAAGTCCTGAGGGTCTTTGATGTTCAGCTTTTATTTTGGAACATGAAAAGCACTTGGAAACAAAATCAGCAATATCCTTTTTCATTCCAGGCCACCAGTAGGTGTATCAAATGTCTTGATACATCTTGTCGGCTCCTGGGTGTATAGAATATCGTGTTTTGTGCGCCTCATTCATAAGAAAAATATCACGAAGGTTATTGTGGTCAGGAATCTGTATGCGATCTAGACAGTATAAAATACCGTCGGATTTAGTTTCAATTTTAAGTTCAGCTCCACAAGACAGCACCTTACGTACGTCTCCTTTCTGTTACTGAAACATGCTGGGCTTCTCGGATTTTGATCTTTGATGTCGCTTACGATTTTATTTATAACAGTTTTGAGGGAACCGATACATTTGTAATGATAAGGTATGTATCATAAACAAAACTTCAACCATGACGATATTTAAACCTACACGGAACTTTTCATAACCTCCTGGTAATGCTTTTGATCCTTTGCCAAGAATACTTATATATAGGAAGTACCAGCGGCGTATCCACCATATTCTTGTCAAATTTTCGTTGGCTTTATCAGTAAATCATGATCAGTTCTATGTGACTCTAAAACATAAACAACACAACGAACAAAACTTAAGTCTCAATTCTGAAATGATACATGACTAAATGTTGACAGTACCTCTCTCGTTGGTTCTGATGAAGGGGTCAGTCTATGTAAAAGTGTGACACAACCCAACTTCTTTAAATGATGAGATTGAGATACGTCGAGATGTATGATGATATAAATGTTAAATCAATGAGTATAGAACAAAACTGTAATATCAAATCGCATTAAAATTCTTGGATACATAGTTTCCAAATTTTACAACTGGAATACGGAAAGATGGAAATAACATAAAGAAAACATTAAAACTAGACGATTAGAGTTGAGTTTTGATTCTTGGCGAGGAAAAATTAGTTGGGTGATTCGTTTGGGCCGTTATTATTTTCAACAGTATTGGTGTTGATGTTATAAGCTCTTCCCCTTGCAGGTGGTGGAGCTTGGTTAGCTTGATTCACCGAATTTGCTTGAGCTTGGGCATGAATGATGTTCACCAAACGTGGACAAGTGTTTCTAAAATGGCTTGGATCTCCACAATTGTAGCAAGCCCGCATAGGTTGTACCATGGGATAGTTGGGTTGATAGTATGTTTGGGCTAAATTTTGGGTAGGTGGTAGTAGTAGGGGTTGTTGGGCTTGACCCATTATTTGTTGGTGGGTTTGGGTTGAAGGCTGGTGACGGTTCGTTCGCTGAGGTATGCGACAGGTTTGAACAGTATGACCTGCGCGACCACAGCCGGTGCAATATTGGCAAGGATGATCAGGGGAATGGTGGTATTGGCAACGGTTGCATTTTGGTAACGGGCCAGAGTATGGTCTTTTGTATGGTGCAGGTGAAGGGGCGACTTGGGTAATGGGTGCAGCAGGAATAGGGTAATTGGTTTGTGTGACGGCGAAGTTTCTTGTGCTTCGATTCCTTTTACCAGTAAACTTCGAGGAGGAACCAGAATGGTTTGAAGTTTGAGCCTCAATGGGGGCTTTCTTCTTCTCCTCTTTGAATTTACCGTTTCGAATGCGATTTTCGGTCAGTTCAGCGGCTAGTTCCATAGCAGCTTCAACTGTTGCTGGTGAAGTGCTGAGAACTGAATCTTGAATTTTCGAGGGAAGACCTCGAATATAATGCTCAACCAAATGATAAGTTGGGGTGAACAAGTTAGGGACCATTTGGTTCAACTCTGAGAACCTCTTGTTGTAGATGGTATGATCTCCCTCCTTTTGCTTTAAAGTATGAAATTCGTCCTCCAAGTTTTTAATCTCACTCCTAGGACAGAAACGCCTAGTCATGATTTCCCTTAACTCCTCCCAAGTTAAGGCCATTGCATCTTCAGTTCCCCTCTTCCCTTTCTCAGTATTCCACCAAGTGAGAGCTACCCCAAACAGTCTCCCGGTGGCGTATTGAACCTTGCGATCCTCAGGACAATCGCAATTGAGGAAGGTGTTTTCCATTTCCTCGAACCAGTGGAGGAGAGCAGTGACACCTTCGGTCCCCTCAAATTTAGGAGGATCACAAGATTTGAAATGTTTGTAAGAGCACTTGCTGGTAGGAGGGTTGTCGATGTTCTGGTCATGTTGTTGGGGAGGGTTAGTAGGATTTGTAGCGAGGGCCTGTTGTACTTGGACCAAAATGTCAAGCAGTATCGTGGCCATTTGTTTCGCGATTTGTGTGGCCAAGCGTTCCTGAGACCTTCCTGATCTTTTACCCCTTCGCTGTTGTCTAGACGACATCTACAGGAACGTACATAAGAAGATTGTGAGTTTATGGAGTCTTTTTAGGTGTCATGTGTCTTTAAGAAAATGAAAATAACATAAATATCAATAATGCAACTACATCCATAGGATGTCTTGGGTTTGCTCATGTTGGGCCTCAAATGTCCCCCATACCTTCACCTATATAGTCATGTGGGCCCCCATGGCTATTGGCTTGGTAGGATTCACATTAGTATTGGCAATTTAACAAACCGGTGCCAGTAACGGGTTTCGAACTCGTGACGTGCGATTCAGTGTTGCACACAGTCCACCGCTGGACTGTGTGTCTAACCTGATTAATATCTCGGTTTTTATTATACTTAACAACTAACGGAGTTAACCCGGTTTAGTTTCAAACAAAAAGGCATTTTATTACATAAGGAATGCGTGTATCAGGAATCGAACTTGTGACTTGCGACTATGTTTTGCACACAGTCCACCGCTGGACTGTGTGTCTAACCCGTTCATATTACTGATTTTAATTAAACTTATAACTTAACTAACTTCGTCTTCTACATTCAGATTACAGTCATCTGATTCACTAATCCGTTCCTTGTTTTTACGATTAACAAACATTCTTAAGGCTAAAATGAAATGGCAGAGACGGTAATTAGAGGTGAACATACCGATGAACGGTTTATTTCAGAATTCCGGCAATGTGTCGGTCCCTGTTTTTATGCTCTTCAACTGAACAAGACAATTAACCGTTTTTATTAGCTAATCGTGAAATTGAAGTGATCAGCAAATGTTAACAGAGGGTTTGAATGCCCTTACCGATTCTCAGATGAATATAGAGATTTTAATAATTTTTCCGGCGAACTGAAATTAGCTGAATACAGTGCCTGAATTCGATTTCAATTGAAAGGTTTAAGTTAGAAATAGCCTAACAATTGTTGAACTACAATGTTATTGAAAGATTTACCGTTTGAGGATGAATACGGTTTTCCGGCGAATCTTGCAGAAAATTCCGGCGAGTTGATTTAAGCGTTCTGACGAACTGAAAGTGTGACGAAAGTGAAATGGAATGTTGGTATGATGTTTCTGAGTCGCGAGAGGGGTCTGGAGTTGAAGTAATCTGGACTTGATTATTTTTCGGTTATAAAAACCATAATGATGAGAATTGATGTTCAATCAATTCCGACTTGATTAAAATCGTCGGTGCATCGGTTATAAACTGAATGTGCGAGTAATCAAGCGATTTGACGATTGATTTGCCGATTTCCGTTTCTCAGTTGGCGCAACCGGTTTAACCGAGTTTGTGTATAAATGTTATTTGTTTCCTAGAGATAACAGAAAACAACAAGTGGCGGAGTGGTGATGTGAGTGTGTGCTAAGTCTTTGGATTCAGTTCTGGCTGACCCGGGTTCGAGTCCCGGCAGCAACATATCCTTTTTATTTATTTTGTTTTAATTTTTTATCAAATATATTTTTTATAGTTTAGTTTATTTATTAATTATGTATCATTTTAAATCAAAATAATCATAAATATTCAACGTGACATTTATAACTTGATATTCGATTACAAAGCGGAGCGGGTTTTGGAAACCCGTTTTTGACAAATGTTACAATTTCATCATTTAAAGAAGTTGAGCTATGTCTCACTTCCACAAGGACTGACCTCTCCATCATAACAAACGAGAGAGGTACTGTCACCATTCAAACATGTATACTATCAGAATTAAGACTCAAGCTATGATTAATTGTGTTTATGTATGTATTAGAGTCACATAGAACTAATCATAACTTATTGATAAAACCAATGAAAATTTGACGAGAATATGGTGGATACGCCGCTGGTACTTCCTATATATAAGTATTCTTGCCAAAGGATTAGAGGCATTATCAGGCGGTTATGAGAAGTTCCATGTAGGATTTAGTATTGTCTTGGTTGAAATTTGTGTTACATTCACTGATTTAGCATTCATATCACCTCATCATTTAAAGAAATTGGATTGTGTTCCACTTCATCATAACAAACGAGAGAGGTACTGTCATCATTCAAACATGTATACTATCAGAATTAAGACTCAAGCTTTGGTTGTTGTGTTTGTTTATGTTTTAGAGTCACATAGGACTAATCATAACTTACTGATAAAACCAATGAAAATTTGACGAGAATATGGTGGATACGCCGCTGGTACTTCCTATATATAAGTATTCTTGTCAAAGGATCAGAGGTATTATCAGGCGGTTATGAGAAGTTCCATGTAGGATTTAGTATTGTCTTGATTGAAATATGTGTTATACTCACTGATTTAGCATTCATATCATCTCATCATTTAAAGAAATTGGATTATGTCACCATTCAAACATGTATACTATCAGAATTGGGACTCAGATATTGGTTGTTGTGTTTATTTATGTTCTAGAGTAACATTCATAGAACCAATTATAACTTACTGATAAAACCAATGAAAATTTGACAAGAATATGGTGGATACGCCGCTGGTACTTCCTATATATAAGTATTCTTGCCAAATGATCAGAGGCATTATCAGGCGGTTATGAGAAGTTCCATGTAGGTTTTAGTATTAGGAGTTTTGCTTTAGGATATAACCATATCTTCCCAAACATATCAAAACTCTTACGCATGATATCATACTTAGTGAATCAACTCTGCTTATAAATATTTTTACCGTAGGCAACAAAAAGCGATTCCTGTAGCAGGGTACTCAACCCTTACAAGGAACGTTACCGCCTCAAACAAAAATTTAAACTCTTACCCCTTTCTAAGTATGTAACTGTCAAACTAAACACCATCATTTTTAGACAAATATGTCACTACTTAAATTTCAGGACGAAATTTCTAAAAAGTAGGGATACTGTAACATCCGTAAAAAACCGATTTACCAAACCCGCTCCGTTTATTAACCGAACAATCAGTTAAAAATTTCAGTTAAAAATTTCGTTGCGTATTTAATGCTCAAATTAATTTTAATCGATACATAATTAATAAGTATATTGGAATATAAAAGTTATATTTGAAAAAGTATTAAAAATAGTGGTTTAAAAATAAAACAAGGCTGCCAGGTTTCGAACCCGGGTTAGCCGGGTCAACCTGGTCAACAACGATTTAACTCTCATCCATCAAACCACTCCGCCACTTGTGTTCTTTAGTAACATATCAAAACAATTAATTCAAATATCAAACTCGAATTCAAAACTGACGCGCCCAATCGCAGTCGTCGGAAATCCCGACGATTTCGCCGAGATTGGACGGTTTCTTCTGATTTAACTGAAGCATTAACCTTAACATCGGTTATAACCGATGTCCAGCCCGCGACATCAGTCATAACCGCCGGAGAAATATTTGACCGACGAATCAAGACGGTAAACGGACCCAATTCATCGATGTTCTTCCCTATAAATACACCCACAAGCCTCTGTCAACCTTTCGCTCACAATCGCACCTTTTCTCGACGCATTTTCACTCGCCGGAAACTTTCTGCAACTCGCCGGAAAACCGAGATTTCATCTACACGGTAAATACCTCGACTCTTTCCGTTTTAATCCGATGTTAGACTGTTACTAACTTCAATCCAGCCATCAGAATCTATCCCAGACGACGTAGCCGGAATATTCAGCTCTCGCCGGAAAAACCTCTGAGACTTCTGATCTTACGCTGTGAGTCGGTATAAACCCTCCAAACTCTTGTAAATCCTTGTTAAGTACCTCCATATCATAACTAATCGAACAGAACTGGTAATTGACTCTAACAGCCGAAGTTCACAAACAGAGCCGACGAGTCTTCGCCGGAGTTCTGTGAAAGACGCTGATCGGTATATTCTTTCCCCCAAACTCTCTCCATTCATTACCTTTCAATTACTTATAAAGCTTGTAAATCGAATGGGACATAAATCAGTTGAATTGTCATAATCAGAAATTTTAATCGGAGAAGACGAAGTACAGATATGATATAAGATTATTTAAAACAGTTTTATGAACGGGTTAGACACACAGTCCAGCGGTGGACTGTGTGCAAACAATATGCATAACGTCCCGAGTTCGATTCTTGACACACGCACCTTCACAGAAATAAAATGCTTTTTTTTAGAAACCGAACTGGGTTAACTTCAGTAAGATGTTAAGTATAATAAAAACCAGAATAATTACCGAGTCAGACACACAGTCCAGCGGTGGACTGTGTGCCAAACTAAACCACAAGTCCCGGGTTCGAGACCTGTGGCGAGCACCGAATCGATACATTAAATCCTTTTTAGAATAAACGATTTTCGGATTAATTTAATTAGTATATAAATATAATTAAAAACAGAAATATTTCGGGTTAGACACGTAGCTCAGTTGGTAGAGCTGCGTGCACGCGTACGGGAGGTCACCGTTCGAGTCTCACCCAGCGCATGTCATATACACGACCGAACCGGTCAACAAGTCAACGGTCAACAAGTCAACGGTCAAAAAGTCAACATTTTTTATTATTTTTATTTATTTATTTTATTTAAAAATCAAGTAAAAATACTTAAAAATAACATTTTTAAAGTTAGAAAATAGCCTTAAACTCACAAAAATATATCCAATAATTCTACTAAAATTGATTAATAAAATCCGCTTATTTACCGAACCATTATGTTATTATCTAGGTTAGTTTCACTCGTGGTTAAATCCAACTTCGTGCGCACTCAACATCATCAACCGAACGCACCCAATTGAGTGAATCTTACAACTCCCTTTTTAGTTACACGTTTTGGGGTGTGTCATGTGTCACAAAAATTAACTCGTTTATTTAAACTCGTGCCATACCATATTGTGATCTAAACTTAGAATGTAAATATTGTTTGTAGTTATGTATTTCATATTGTCAAGTTGTATGCAATTCATTCATTAGGCCCATCAGTTCGTAGAACAAGGTGTGCCTCAAAACTCATTCATTAGGCCCATCAGTTCCTCGTGGGAGACGAGTTGAGCAACGCGTGCCTCAAAACAATCTATTATTGTATGTGTGTGCATTATTTAATATTAAGTGATTTGTGAATAAGTTTACATCTATATTTACTCATATGTGGTTGTGCACTTTATTTTATAATCAATTCAATAAACTTGTTCAAATGTTTTTCATAGGATTCACTCGCCAACTTTTGTTGATCCAAAAACCATTTTTACACATGATACAGGTGAACAGGATGAAGCAAGGAAAACATAGGAAATGCCTTAGAAGAAAATAAGGAAGTCTAGAATAATGTGTAGAACATGATGTAATTATGATCGTATGTTTCCCTTTAAATTGTAACAATAAATATGAAACGTTATAATAAATGTCATGAGCTTTGATGATAACCCAATCATGCCCCGATCACCTTTTCCGCTGCAGGTCGGGGTGTGACACCAAAATTGTCTACAATAAATCTATACCATTAATTCATTATCTAACTCATATCTTTTTTTTTTGAAGTAGTATGATAATTATCCGGGATAAATTATTCAAATTAGATCTCATACCACTAAAATGTCTTTTAGCTACTCATACAACTTTTGATCTTTGTTTTTGATTGCTTCCATTTCTTGCTTAATTTCATATGAGATGAATACAAGATCAAAGATCTTTGTGTTTATCTTATTAAAGTTGGACAAATTTACAAGAATAAATATGATTTAGAAAATAAATTAATTACATCTCTTTGAAAAAAAATCATGAGAACAATTATTAATTGATATATTTACATAACAGCGTATGAAAAATATATATAAATTTAGAAGTTTGTTTCTGTAATTTTCTCTAAGTTTTTTGTCAGATTTAAAATTGCAAAGTTTAAAGTTATTGGATTTTTTTATTAAAAAATACACCAACTCTTTCCATATTAAAGGCTTGACTAACAAATATTCTATAAACAACCGACTTCTTTATAGATCGAAGGTTAAAAGACAAAGATACCCTCATATGAACTGCACATAAGGTATTAAACGGATAAATTAAATGGTGTTAGACAAGTGAAATGAACCTGCAACAAAATGAAACCCATGATGTCGAAATAACAAGATTTAATAATTTAAATTTAAATAACAAAAGTGATCAAACCAGATGGACAAAAACAACAATTACTTAATGATAATTGCTACACAATAAATAAATAAATTTGAATACAAGCTTTACTACAAATAAATCTGTAACTATTGGGCCATAGAAACTCCAAATCTACACCCAACCCCTTACAACTAAAAGAACTTACATAATGATCCAAAAATCACCTCCAAATGCCAAAAAAAAAAAAAAAACCCACCACACCAGCATCCTAACTACTGCTCTAAACCCAACTTCCAAAAACCTCAACTACTTTCAAGGGTTTTTTTTGTTGAAAAGTTCTATTTTTAAACATCTGACATTAAAAATGTGTAACAAAACCAATTCTTAACGTGCACCAGGTCGAGTAAACGACTCATCAATCGACAAATCTTGACCGTTGGCCATTAGATCAAGCGATCCCATGTTCAAAATGGAATGCCTTGAAACTTCATCAGAACTGCGTTCTCGTGCAGCCGTTTCCACTCCCTTTTCTATCAAGATTGCATCTTGTATTTCCTTAATAACTTCAGACATTGAAGGTCTCATGTTCCCGTGTGGTTGCACACACATCAACGCTTTTTCGGCTATCTTCCACATTGATTGGATGTCATATTCGTTACCGAGAGCTGGATCAATGATTCCTTGAATGTCCCCATTCTCTATATGCATCTTCGCCTGTCATCATATCAATACGATCATTTGTAATTGTGTAAAACGAGTTGGGTCGGGCCAACCAAACTGTAAGAAAATGGGTCAAACATTTGGGTCATAGAGGGAGGGGATGTTAAATGGACTTACCCATTGAACGATGTTACGGCAATTTATACCAAAGTTTACGTTTGAAATCGCTTCTTGACCGGAGATTAGCTCGAGAAGGATGACACCAAAACTATAGATATCGGTTTTGTCTGTTAAACGGTTTGAAATATAGTACCTACAATGCACAAAAAATAGGTGGTTTTAACAAATAAAAAAAATAAAAATGCCATTTTTGTCCCTGAGGTTTGGTTAGTTTTGCGACTTTCATCCAAATGTTTGTTTTTCCACATCTGGATCCAAAAGGTTTGAAATCTTGCCATTTTTTATCTGGCTCGTTAACTCCATCCATTTTTCTGTCAAGTCAGGGGCATTTCCGTCTTTTTTGTTAACTTAAAAGGGCAATTCGATCTTTTTCACTTAATGTAAAAAGACTGAATACCCCTAAAAAAGACTGAATTGCCCTTTAAGTTAACATAAAAGACGGAAATACCCTGACTTAACAGAGAAAAATGGATGGTGTTAACGAGCCGGATGAAAATGGCAAGATGGATCCAGATGCGAAAAAACAAACCTTTGGACGAAAGTCGAAAAACTGGCCAAACCTCAAGCACGAAAATGGCATTTTACTAAAAAAACACTTTAAAAGTGGTTCAATTTTAACGGGACATCCCAAAATGGAAAGTGTTGCTTACTCAGGATCAAGATAGCCAACGGTGCCACGAACGATGCTTGATACATGTGAAGTCCCATCAATTGCAAGCTTCGAGAGGCCAAAATCGGAAACTTTAGCCCTCATGTTCTTATCAAGAAGAATGTTGCTTGTTTTCAAATCTCTATGAATGATGGAAGGGACACAACCAGTATGAAGGTACTCAATCCCTAAACAAATTTATCAAACGACCAAATTAATATATGTATTCACATAAATAACCGAAAGAACACACTTTTGTTGACCAAAATGGAATAGAAATTATACTTTTAATGACTACATCAATACATACAATGACCAAAATGGATCTGGAAAATGCAAGTATGTTGCTATTATATGGGAAAATTGGATTTTAATAAGGAAATGTTTGCCTTATTTGCCACATAAGTAGTCCACGTCAGCAAAAGCTAGCTGGTTAGCTTTTAGTTAGCATGGGATTGTTGAGGGAAAACAGGTTAAAAGTTGTCACCATCACAAAACATTTCCTTAGTTGGGACTGTTGCCGGTCAATATGTCAAAGTTTGGATTATTAAAATCCAATTTTCTTATTTTATGCAATTTGAACCTTTATAATAGATTAAAAGTCATGAATTCTAATATGAAATGAACAAGAAACAAAATATTGATTTCCAATAAAGCAAACCTTTGGCAGACTCTTCGGCAATCTCGAGTCGCTTGAGCCATTTAATCCCTCGTTCTCTAGCTAAAGGTCCTAAATTTAAACATAAAGATTCATTATCACAGCAGAAAACCTAAAGTTCGAATCGGATCAAGAACATAAAGAGATTAAAAAATCCAAACCGTATAGATGTTCTTTGAGTGTTCCATTATGCATGAACTCGTAAACAAGAATATCCTTCCCGTCTTCTTGGCAAAAGCCTAGAAACTGTACCAGGTTTCGATGATGGATTCGCGAAAGAAGGCTCACCTTAAAAAAAGCATAAAAATAAAATGATCAAGAACAGCTTGTTGTAGCAAGTAAAAGAACACTGAAACTGTTATACCAAAAGTAGGAGTGCTAAACGGGTCGTGTTTGCGGGTTGGTTCAACCTGACCCGAACACAACCCAAACCAAAATCGTGTCAGACATATGAACCCGAACACAACCTGAATATTGATGGGTTGACCCGAAAACGACCCGTTCAACGTGATTTTTTTTTCGCGATTTAATATATTAAAATTAAAATTTTACTTAAAAACACACAAATGTATATAATACAATTACATTATTTATTATAAAATCTTGTGTCAATTTCTCTTTTTAAGTTATAGTTATGGCATAAATACATACCCAATTTAACAAATGACATAAAAATATTGTTAAAAAATAACATCTAACATAAATGGGTTAAACGGGTCAACAAGCCAACCCAATCGGCTTGACACAAACCCGGCCCATTTAGCTAAATGGATTCGCGGGTTCAACCTAAAACTGACCCGAACATCTTTAGACTAAACCCAAACCCGCGAACTTCGTGTTAGGTTCGTTGCGTGTTAGAAATTCACACCCCTACAAAAGTTACCTCATTTGCAAACTCTTTCTTGCCCTGATAAACATTATTATTTTCAAGTATTTTGACGGCAATTTCCCTTCCATCGTTTAATTTTCCATAATAAACGGTGCCGTATCCTCCTGAGCCAACTTTGTTTTCGAAATTCTTTGTGGCATTTTGTAGTTCAGATAATGTGAAGCTTTGAGCAGCTTCTGTTGCTGCATTCGTCGTAACAGGCATGCCGCGTTTGGGCTCTGATAAAAAAATAAAAACCGACAAATAATATGTTAGAAAAACATAAATTCAATGACTTGGTGTCGTGAAATTAATTATCTCGCTATTGAGACTTTGTCAACTTTTAACGTTAAAAGAGTAAAGTACACGGATGGTCCATGTGGTTTACCAAAATTTTGGATTTGGTCCCTAGCTTTCCAAAAGTACACGGATGGTCCCTGTGGTTTGCACTTTGTAACGTATTTAGTCCCCAGATTTTTTCCAAAAGTACATGGGTGGTCCTTGTGGTTTGCACTTTGTAACGCATTTAGTCTCTAATTTGGACCTGCTAAAACCTTTAGATTTGTTGGTTGGGGACTAACTGCGTTACAAAGTGCAAACCAAAGAGACCATCCGTGTACATTTGGAAAGCTAGAGACTAAATCCAAAATTTTGGTAAACAACAGGGACCATCGGTGTACTTCATTCACGTTTAAATAAACAAATTATGCTTATGAAATAAACAACTTCATACTAGTTGGAGCAAGACTGATTATCAAAAGGTGTACCAAATTACCTAAGTACCCCTTTTAAACTAATTTTCAATAAAAATGATAATCAAAGGAATAAAATAACCAAAAGGTAAACTGTTCTTTTACCTAATTACCGTTTATAAACTGATTTGATAGAGCTTTACTCCCAACTCAGACATATTCTTTTTAATAATAATAGCGTTTTTGCCATTTTATGTATTAGAACTTTTCAAAAACTCATATATCAGTTAACTGCCATTTTCGTCCTTGTGGTTTGTCCAATTATGCAAGTCCAGGCCAAATTTGTACCACTTCCGTCCCTGACACTCTTGAAACATGCCAGTTCCGTCTATAAACCTAACGTCTGTTAAAACCTGCCATTTAATGAACGGTAAACCGTCATTGTCCTTTTCCCTTTTTAAAACTATATTAGACGGAAAATATTAGAAAAGGGAAAATGGTGTAAAAAAGAAAATAAAAAAAGGAAAATGACGTTTTTATCCTTAATATAAAATGGCAGGTTTTAACAAACGTTGAGTTTTTGGACGGTTGGACGGAACTGGCATGTTTCAAGAATGTCAGGGACGGAAATGGTATAAATTTGAAATTTGGATTAGACTGGCATAACTGGACAAACCACTGGGATGAAAATGGCAGTTAACTCTAAATCTTATTATTACGTTTCCAACAGCAACGGCACATCCAGACTATATTAAAATCCAGTTTAATTACAGTTGATTATATGATTCTGATTTTTGTAGAATCACATAATAACTTTCAAAACGCAAATCCAAACACGCCTAGGGACGTTGTGCTTTATTTGTTGTACCGTTTGCAAGAAAAGCATCTAAATACATGTTCCATGAACTTACCTGTTTTGGAATATTTCTTTCGTTTGCGAAGGAGTAGACACGAAGTTAAGAACCCTAAGAAAAGGGCAGAAGCCCCGATCACGACGCCAATAATTATGTTTCTATCTCGTCTCCCTCCATTACTTCCTTTGTTAAGACCGGCATTTCCTGTGTAGCTGAAAAGATTGAAAAACATAAAAACTAGGGCTGCAGACGAACTGAACAAACATGTGTTCGTTTGATAAGGAAATAATGGTGTTCAAGAACTATTCATGAACACTTACCGAAATAGAGATTTTATGTCCGTGTTCGTTCATTAAGGAAATGGACGTGTACGTGTGTTCGTTCGTTAATTTTAGGTAACGAACGCAAACGACCACAAATAAATGTTAATGAACACAAACGGACATTCATGAACGCAAACAGACACCAAACGAATACAAACAAATGTTCATGAACAGAAACGAACATATATTAAAAGGTATGTAATATGCAATACACTAATATTTGATTAGTGGGAATTTTCAAGTATTTAAATAAAATATTAAAATTAAAAACCCCTAATGAACTATCGAACACATACGAACGAACATAAACGAATACGTTACCGAACGTTCATGAACATAAATGAATGAACGCGGCCTCTGTTTCATGTTCGTCGTTTAACTAAACGAATGGAATTTCTAGTTCGTGTTCATTCATTTATTAAACGAACACAAACGAACTTCCTGCCGAACGATTCATGAACTTTTCGCTGAAAGTTCAGTTCGTTTGCAGCCCTAATAAAACCCACAAATAAGATTATATAAGTTTGACCTTAAAAGTCAAAGTGTATGGACCAGAGATAAATTATAAAGCAACATAATTAACAATGTATGCAAAGCTAAAATGTTTAGATCATTTCTCAGTAAACTTATAAATGGCAACTGCATGTGATAAAATATTTTGACTTTTAAACAACATGAAGTTGATCATATTTTTCGAAAAAAAAAGCAGAGCAATGAAGCAAGAAAGAAATACTCACTTTAACACTATATTCTTGTTCAGAAGACCGGACGAGACTTCTCCGGTTAACAAGTTATTTTGTACATACCTGTATTCGTTAGATCCATCAGGAAAACAAATGCAATATGAAATAGTCACATGTTTGACTTTCAATAACAAAATGTTGACTTTTTTCTTTTGTTAGAAGTGGGAATGATATTTCTCTATACCCATTTCTAGAAAACTGTGATTTGCACCTAAATTATGATTTGCGACTAAATTATTAAAATGATAAAAGCGGTATTCTAGACACAAATGAAATAATAATTTACTCACAGTTGACTTAAGTTAGGCAGGTCAGCTAATGAGGACGGCAAGTCGCCACTCAGCTGATTGTTCTCCAGATGTCTGCACAGACCAAATTTACGAGTTAAAATTAGCAATAAATAAATAAACAAACCAAAAGGTGTAAGGTTAAAAATATAAAGTGTGGGTTACATGATCTTTAAATTTGGGCATCCGGTAAAATCAGGAATCGGACCCGTGAGTGCATTCCCATCAAGCCACCTAACGTAAAATTTAACGGTCAAACACTTTTATCCATTCGTAAATGCCAAACAAACCTCATTGAAAAGACCGATACTTACAACTGTTCTAAGCTGGTCAACTTGGTCAATTCCAAAGGAATGCTTCCGGTCAAGTTCTTGCCAGACAATTTTCTACGTAAAATGTGAGAAAACTCGTCACATAATGTAATGCTTGTCTTGAAATATTTTGATTCCAAAAAGAGTTCTTATTCAAACAAAGTTTTAATTCCAGTAGTAAATAAAAAAAGCCAAAAGGAATATCATATACTCCACTTGTTCATGAAAAGAGTAAAATGCCATTTTCGTCCCTGAGGTTTGGACAATTTTGCGACGTTCGTCCAAAGGTTAGTTTTTTCTGCATTTGGACCCAAAAGGTTTGAAATCTTGCCATTTTCATCCGGCTCGTTAACTCCTTTCATTTTTCTTCGTTGAGTCAGGTAAATCCGTCTTTTTTACTAACTTAAAGGGCAATTCGGTCTTTTTAATTTTATGTAAAACGACCGAATACACCTGAAAAAGACCAAAATACCCCTGACTTAACGGAGAAAATGGATGGAGTTAACGAGCCGGATGAAAATGCCAAGATTTAAACCTTTTGGATTCAGAAGCGAAATAACTAGGGTGTAAACAAGCCCAAAGGCTTGAGAGCTACTCGTTATCGGCTCGGTTACTAAGCTCGAACGAGCCGAGCTTTAACGAACCCGAGCTCGAGCCTGAAATACAAAGCTCGTTTAAGCTCGCGAGCCTAAACGAGCCCAAACACCATTTTATTTTTTATATATTATATAATAATAATAAAATAATAATAATAATAATAATAATAACGATGATAACATTCGCGAGCCAAGCTCGAGCCGAGCTTTGTCTCGTTCAAGCGATATTGAAGCGAGATCGAGGCGAGCTTTTAGCTCATTTGAGGTTGTTCACAAAATAGCTCTAGCCTAGATCGAGCTTAGAGTTTTACTCGCGAGCCAAGCTCGAGCTCAAATAAGTAGGTTCCAACCGAGCCGAGCTCGAGCCCAGTCAAGCTCGGGCTCGGCCCGGCTAGTTTACACCCCTAGAAAAAACAAACCTTTGGACGAAAGTCGCAAAAACTGGCCAAACCTCAGGGACGAAAATGGCATTTTACTCTCATGAAAACTACAACACTTCTATTTTAGGATGGAGCTAATGGCATAAAAAGTAATCGGCTTTTCTCAAATTTCTATTTTTGGCAATGAGTATTTTCTCACTTGTAAAAGTAATCAACTTTCATTTGTTTTGTATTTAAAACTCAATATCAAGATTAATGGAAGTTGTTTTTTGAACAATGAAGGTACAGAAAGCTAAAAGACTATACATTGAAATAATCTTCGGTACACTGTCGGAATTACACTCCACCCACGACCATGCAACCGGCAAACACGGATCACCACCTTCTTGCGCCCAATCCAATGACGTGTAACCAGATACTAAACTCGCAACCACCGCTCCTACAAATCAAACAAACTCCCCAAAAAGTTAGATATCATGAACATATTTCTTCAATTTGATCCGAAAAACTATGGTTTACTTACCATCAAAAGACCCATCACTTATTTTTAAATATCTACTAATCTCAATTGCATTAATAAGAGGCCCTTGTGTAGAATCATACGTTTTCCCGAACTTAAAAGACAAAACAAAAGGAAGCGATATGTTTTCAAATCCTGGCTCGTACAAACGGTGCGTCCCCTGAGCGTTTTCTTGGATATTAACGACTGCTTTAGTGACTTCCGGTGCTCCGGGAAGAACTAACCGGAACTTTCTAGTCTCAGTGGGATCCAAATCTTCGATTTCAGCAAAATAAGTATATGCCCAACCGTATCCCGGAAACCCATCCAAATTCATGCGATAAGTCAACGTTCCGTTTCTTCCCACAACAGCTGTCTGCATAACTTTCTCAGGCGGTTGCTCGTCTTTTCGGGTATCAACCGGTAAACTTGTCGATATTCTATCAGTTCCCGCAGCCACATCAACAAGATAATTTGCTTTTTTAACCAAATCCGATTCCCATATTCTATCAAACGGGTCATCCGGGTACCTGATCGGATCTTCGTTTTCCGCACCGAAATTGATTCTTGCGGAAACACCAAGAAAGAACTGGTTTTCGAAAGGTGTAAGGTAAATCGACCCGTTAAATGGCCGGAGCTCGAGTGTGGAAATAAACGGCTGCCCGGTTGTAGCGTTTGATAAACAGACGCTCACAGTCGGTTCAGAAGCCAAAAAGATTAGTTCTTGAGACTCGATAACGTTAGCATCTGAAATGACGATCGTAGCCCAACGAGTGGGTCCCATGGAAATGTCGAACTTTGGGTAAACGTTATTGTTATCGAAATTGCCATACAAGAATGTTGCTCTAATGAGGTACCTAGTCCTGCTTTTAACGTCAAGTGTGTAACAATATTTTCTGTTATCTGCTGGAAAATATCGGACGGTTTGATATTGTTGTCTTGTTTCGGTTGTGACTGAGATGTTAGTTGTGATCCCGTAAATGATTTGACTATCGGGAGTCCAGTCAAGGCCGAGATTGTCTGTAAAATTGCTTTGACCGCCACAGTCAAAACTTATAAAACCTGTTTGGAAGCAAAAATGAACATATAATCAGATAAAGAAAACATTTGGCATTTTTTTTTTGGGGGGGAGGTGTTTGGACAACTTTCAACTTGTTAGACCCGTTCGGCACATTTTATTTTGACCCGTTGGAGTTGAAGCATAACTGACAAGCGAGCTCTTTGGCGTTGCGACTTTGACTACTATGATTACATTTTTTATATCACACCATATAAATTGGACCCGCAATGAGAAAATAATAAATGATGAATAGAAAACAATCCTAAACTTTATAAGCAGTTGACATAACAAACTAATTAGTGAGATAAGTGTGAAATTACTTAATTGTCCCTAACTTCAAAAATCTAATTACTTAATATGATTAATCAAACCAAAATGATTGTATATGTGAAATCACATCCAAACACCCCCCCCTACTCATCAAGATTCAATCATTAAACACATAGAACAAGAGTAAGAACACTAAAAACAATAGCAAAATCAATGTTGAACAAGATTGATGTCTAACCCCCCCCCCCCCCCCCCCCCCCCCAATTAGGGCACAGTTTCAAACCCAAAACTTTCTTGATATGATATCCCAATACTTTGCCTTAAATATTAGAACTTTCATAACTAAATTCATGCACTTTACATAATAACATACAAAACCACAAATAAATCACCCAAACAAGAAACAAAAAAATGCCAAGATTGAAACTTTAACACTTCAGGAGACACAACCCCCACATGAATCTTGAAACCCATCAAGAAAAATATCAAATTCTACCACAAATTCATTTAAAGAAGCAACTAAACTCAAAGAAAACAACAACCCACATGCATACCATCAACAAAGTGAGATATATGTATGTATGTATATATATATATATATATATATATATATAGAGAGAGAGAGAGAGAGAGAACCTGGAATCTGAGCAGTGGTGAGGTCAAAACCGAGAACAAGAACAAAGAACAAGAGTAACAAGAAGAAGAAAAGATCAGTCCCCATCTGGCTCCTTCACTATCTTTGCCCCAAAAAAGCAAACAATAAGTATGTGAGGAGATTAAAAGAAGTTAAAAGAAGAAAAGGGTGACTGCATTATTGTAACCCAATGGATAAAAACTTGAAATTGAAACACTAGTGTTTTGAGAAACTAATGAAGAACATAAAGGGTTGTTTTATCTAATTAGCATGAAAAAGATTAATGATCTTGTGACTATTCCTTGAAGATGTGAGATTAGAGGGGTTAGTTTGGGTTGATGGTGATGAAAAAAGGGGAATGCAGGGAAAGAAGGTCACTTTAATGGCCACTGAGTGAGGGCTACCCACAAGAAACCATGTGGCGCCTACTCAAAAGGATATTTTTGGGGCTTTATATATATACATATATATATATATGTGAGTGGGGAAAGATTGGTAACGTCGTGATATACATAGCAGGAGGGAAAAAATTACCTCATAGCGTCAGCTGTAATGGCGTAGCCGGGCGCCATGCCTTATTCTCCCGTGATGTGCCGACCCACTATGTTGGATCTTATGGAATTTTTATTTTTTTTACCTATTGGCAAAAGGTATCAATGTCCTGTCCAGTGGTGAATACAGAATTTTTTCTGTACGGGGAACACGATACGAATCAGTTAAAAATAGATCAAATAGAAAAGGTCATAAAATAACTTAGTTTGTTAAATATATTTAAATATAAAAATAACTTGATTACATAATTGTCCTCTACGTAGTTTTATCTTTTAAAAACACTCGATTACATCTTCATTAGTAACATTAAGAAGTTCGTCTATTTTTTACATTACAAATTAGTAGATGGAATTTACTTAAAGATGAAACTTTTTTTAGAAACTGTTAAGAGTTCTTAGATTAAAAACAAATATAATTATTTAAAAAAAATACAATCAACACATTTGAATAAAACTATAACTTTATAAGTATATAAGAGACTACAAAATATACCTTGTTTTGTTTTATGTGAATACATAACCAAATAATCAAATCCCAACGCAAAACAATATATTGTAATTTAAATCTGTATTTTATTATGTAAATTAAACAATTAAATATTCAAATCAAGCTATAAAAGGAGAGTAAAAATCATTTGAAATGCAAGGACTGAACACAAAATTAAGTCTCAATATACCATTCAAGTAGTGAATGCAATAATATGGGAAGATTTCTAGAAGTCTCAATATACCATTCAATAGCCAACGCAAATTCTACGGTGAGCCTAGACCCATCCTTCGTTCCAAATAAATCCGTCACTGTCTATGTATGTGATCGTAGACAGCGCTGATGACCTGATCTATTGTCAATGAGGAAACTCATAATCTGAAGGCTCATTACAGTTAAACCTCACCCTCGCACATGACATTTGGTCACGAAAATAACTCCAACCGGAGACCTATCCTAGAGAAAGTCACCGGGATCCCAACGCAACTAAAAAAACTATGTTTAAGTATTAAAATATAAGACCACCACATAATTCTAAAGCGTGGTTTGGAAGTGTTGATTGATTTATCAAGCTTGAGCTTAAAAAACAATTGTTTCGCCAAGCTTTGAGTTATTAAGTCAAGTTAACTAGGCTCCGTTACAGCTACACAAGACAATCATGACCAATTCTTCAATAAATTGGTTGATCCGGATAATTTTGTTATCTAAAGGAGTTGATATCGGTCATTCAAAGCATCTATGGGTCACTCATATGGAATAACGGAATTAGCCAACATAACACGTACAAATGAGTCAACATCATCCATCACTATTTGCCAGCTACCATCACCATTTACATCTCATTGCCTACACGACAACCATCACCCATGTCACTGTCACCGTCACCACCACAATAGTCATAGACTCGGTGGCGCCACGCCGCCACCTTCACTGCAGTCTGACATGTCATTGTGTAGTGCACAAATCAGATAGTTAGCTGGCGCGACTGGTCTAGTCGTTTTAGCATAATTATTTACATCCATGATAGCCACACAGATGTGGCCATTGATCAAATGTTTGATTCGATGTAAAGTATTTTATATATTCAAAAGAGAAAAAAAGAAGGGTATATCTTTATGTAAAGGGAAACACCAAAGTTGGTATCACTCTTTAATAAAAGGCAACTTAGACTTAAGAGTAGTGAAAACACACTTTTAGTAAAGTTTCCACTTTGCCAGTTGTACGGTACACATTTTACTGCTAGAGGTACTACATGTTGATGCATTCATTGTACTCCACATCTGGAAAATGATATCAACTGATTGTGATTCGGACAACTGAAGTGTTATCATGTCATCAGTAGAATCACTTGATATTTATTGTTTCGTACATCAGATGATTATACATGTTCAAAAGGAGCTCGACAGTTTATCATACAACAACGAACTGTTAATTAATTATGGCATCTCGTCACAAGACTCTTCTACCATTTCTTTGTATTTGTTGATGTTTTACTTGAAAGTATACATCACACATCTTAGAGTTAGAAAAACTGAAGGAATATGTACATATAAAGAAATTAAATTTAAGCATGTAAATATAAGAAAAATACATTTAAGAAACATTTTATAAACCCTCAAATATCAAGGAGCACATTACAGATTTTTTTTTATTACTATTAAATATTTAAATCCATTTGTGATTTCTCCAATCTTCCAACGTAGGCTATACACCCATCCAATAGTCTTGTTAAGATTCTTTACTAAAGTGTTTAAGCTACTTTTCTTAAGAAAAGATATTCAATTATTCAAAGATCATGTCATAAAGTTATTCAAAATTCTAAAATAGCATTAAGATGGAAAGCTGTCATGTTTCAAACATATTGTTACAAAGTACAAGTAGAGTTTTTAAAAGGGTGGATACACCATTGATGTTATAGAGACGTGACGCTATCAGACTAGTCATATGATCATATAGCAGTTATATGACATTATATAGCCCAATAATGATATATAAATTATTCATAAAATACTGCATCTATTAAGATTGTAAACAATTTCTATTCTCAAACGTCAATCTTTCGTTCTTGGAAATTTTAACAATATAAGTATACAAGTAATTGATGCTGCGGATTTCAATCAACATTGGAAGATTAAAGTATTTGATTAACAAATTAACGGTTTAGTTAAACCATATATAAAGATCTCAATATGATCACAGTTTTTGCAGCATGTGAAAACGTATCCTCTAAGATGTGGTTGTGCTCATGCAAGTTCCGTAAGATGTAAGGTCTTCGATGCCTCATGTCATGATTAAGTAGCATATAAACAAATCATAACGTGTAATTAATAAACAAACCAAACATTTGGCGAACAGTTTGTGAACCGTTCAACGAGAAGTTTGTTTGTGTTCGTTCGTTTACTAAACAAACGAACATGAACAAGAAATTTCGTTCGTTTGGTTAAATGAATGAACATGAATAGAGGCATTGTTTGTTCATTTTTGTTTGTGAACGTTCGATAACATGCTCGTCTGTGTTCAATTGTGTTTGATAATTCATTATTGTTTTCAATTTTCATATTTTATTTAAATACTTCAAAATTTCAACAAATAAAATATTTAATAAGTATCAGTGTATTATATATGTTGTTTATAAACACTTTTTTGTGTTCATTTCTTTCCATTTGTGTTCATAAACATTAGTTTGTGCTCGTTTGTGCTCATTTGTATTCATTAACATTCGTTTTTGTTCATTGCCTAAAGTTAAGAAATAAACACAAATGAACACGAAAAAGTTCATTTCTTAACAAAAAACAAACATGAACATAAAATCTAATTCGGTAAATGTTAATAAACAATTCATAAACAAAATCTTGTTCGTGTTTATTCAGTTCATTTACAGCTGTACTTCTCTCCCATTAAATTTTTGTAAGGATGAAAACATACGGATATGGTGGGAAACACAATTTCATATTACTTTGCTACTGATATATATAATATCAAATATAATATACAAAAAGAGATCAGACTACGTTCGACTTAATAATAATAGTCAACTTAATCACCAATTGTCATTCAAACCGTTCTAGCTCAGTTGGTAGAGAGCGTGGCTTTTAACCACGTGGTTGTGGGTTCGAGTCCCACGGATGGCGATCTTATTTTTCAGTATTTTTGTTGTGGACTTGTGACATATTGAGAACTGAAAAGCCCATATAACTTATTTAATTTGGTTGAAGTGTTCGATCTCACACCATCTTGGTATAGTACACCTTGGGCTTACGGATTTGGGCCTAATACTTAGAAGCCTGTTAAATCCTGCCTGCCCAACTCATTGTGTAAGAGAAACCAATGTTTTAAAAATGGACCGACCCGTTATACCGCTATTTCCGGATACCGGACACGAGTCCGATATGATCAACACCGGTAAAGCCGACCGGTAAAACCCGAATGTAGTATGTCTTATGTACCGGCGGTAAATCCGGTTCTATCAGTTTAAACCATTGAATCGGTTTGCATATTTCCGATATTAAGTCAATACTGACCTTACATATTTCCGATGGTAAACCCAGTGTATTTCATTCCAATATTTCATCGTTATTTTAATGTCCAATGTAATATTGTTTATATGTAATAAAAATGCTCTTAAAAAAGCTTAATATTTTACTAGAAAATAGTTGTTTCTTAGATAAAACTTTGATCAATTACGTAAATCTAACTGGGATTGTATTATTTTTTAAGATGAAATGTATTTTATGAGAATATAGGGTTAACTAGTTACTCGGTTGAACCGTTTGATACAACCCAATTCAACTGACTGAAATATTTCAGAGCCCAATCCGGTATGATTTTAAAAACCAGTTTTTAAAACATTGAGAGAAATCAAGTTTAGTCTCTTTTAAATTTATTTACATAAATTAGATTTTAAAAATCTAAACTATGATATGTTCACGATAATAACTTTTTTTAACTAATTCAAACATTTTAACTAGTAATACTACTAAGTTTCACTTTTTTTTTTTGCCAAAAACAATCTCATTTATAACTCCGTCTGCCCCTAATTAGCAATTGACTAATCTTTTACCCCAGTTATGTTGTAAATTATTTTAAAACAACATAAATGAAAGTTAGGGGTGGATGAAATTGCTTCTCTGCTTGAGTGAGATCGCCTTTGACGAAGAAAGTAATAGTTAGGAGTGTAATTTCTCAAATTGCAAGTGTAGGTTATTATCGACCAATAGATCATGGTTTGGATTATTAAAATCCAAACATATCATTTTATTTTATTTTGATGGTTGGAAGTTGGAAGGAAAAACGGGTATGAAAGCGATTGGTATTATTTGTTTCATGTGAGTGAGTTTGGTAGAATGACAATTGAATAATGAAAATTATTTTTGAATGAGTTAAATATTTAGATTATTGCAACTTGTATCACGATGTTATTTCAAACGATAATTCACTTAATCTCATTTTCAATATCAAATTATGTTCAACAACACTTTTGCATGTTTTCATTACTTGTTTGATTATTCTTTTGCCGAAATAAAACTAAAAAATGTTTTGTAATGATTACTAACTAGTTTGTTTTACAATTTTCAAATATTATACATTGCACTTATTTACAACAATTGTGAAATAAAATGATGGTGTTTATTTTGGTACATATGCATACAAAATGTGAATCCACTTTTTCCTAACATTAGCAAATCATTGTGCACGATGAGATGATCTCTACACATGAATGTGACATATAAGAGTTATCACAATATGTTTGTATAAGACTCAATGTACAATAAGCCGAAATAACCCGAAAAAATGAACCCTGAAGGCTCGGTTAATATCTTTGATAAACTGCATACTATACTAGGACCAGTTCAGTTACACATATTTATAACTTTGTTAACCAAAACCTAACAAATTAACCGAACCTAATGATTAATCATCATGTTGATAACCTGCGTACTATACTCATTTGAATTCAGTTACACTACGTACTATATTGGTTCGGTTACCAACAGGTTTCCGTCAATAACGTCCTTTAAACAAATATGGCTATCGGTGATACCCCTATATTGTTTTGTACCGTGTTTGTAGGGAATAATCGTATCTTTGTCGGATGGTCCCAAGATACTAAGCTTTCAAAGGGAACAACATGTTGGTGGTAGACCATTGAAAGTCCTTTTCTAAGGTAACATCTCGGGTCATCTTTTGACCCGTCTAGATCATCAAAAGTACCACCTTTTGTGGACAATTTCAAGTGACTTGACTGCTTTATAGAATTATAGTTTATTCTCTTCATGTTTCAATTATAATGTGCCATGTGTGCATGGTTGATAAGTAGTAAAGTCGCTATTGCATGTTATCATGTATGACGTCATTTGGTGTCTTCCAAGAAAGTACTCAAAATGTACCCTATATATATGTAAGATGAGATGATCCCACAAATATGTTTGTTAAGCACACTTGAGTTTTATCAAATATCTAACCTTTTTATCTTTGTTTTTCGTTTTAAAGCACACATGATGAAGACATATGGAAGGTTTCCACCTAGAAGAGGTCTAGTCAAAACGCATATATTTCATCTTATTATCGAGACTGTTAAGGGAATGGTGAATGGTTTACGTGAAGATGATAGGAATGTGATGTCTAAGGAAGTTGGGCAAAGCAAAAGTTTTCGAGTTTTTCCTAGTGGGGATAAATTTTCTTGAAAATGTATGATCTTTCCAAGATCTTTATGACCTCACTTTGTCTTATAAGTACTAAATGCGAGAAAGGTGAAAAAGGAACCTTATCGCGGCAATGTATAAATATCTTAACATTATGTCATGGAAATATGTACTCTTTATGGTTGATGAATGTGCACAAATATATAATAGTTACGTGGATTTTGCCATTCGGTTTGTATGCTGTTTTTCATTGTATCTTCTTCAGCGAGAGTGGTTGCATCGTTTACATTTTGCTTCAATGCCAAGAATTAGAAGCGATATGAAGCTATGAAACGATGATTATCTTACCTTATGACCATGATGTTGCACTTGCACCTATGGAATACTTAGTGTCACAATATTTAAGTGGTTATTGGTACTAGTTGGCATATGGGTCGTCTTAGGCCTAACCATTTGCCACAAATATGATCATAAACTTCTAGTACGCCTAAGTTTGGATTTAGACGAGGTGTCTAACATGTTTTTGCGCGAATAGTTGCGTTCTTCATTGACGAAGGTACTAGCTTGTAAACCTTCCATAAATGCGTCTCAATAAAAGGGTTCTAATGCTCTAAATGTCTTTGGACACATTAAGGATTTCCTACTCTTTGAGCATACATGGTGTTATATCTATTTCAGATTTAGAGTATGTTGTTGAAGGAATAATCTAATATACTATAGACTATAGTTAACTCCATCATGTGTGTTTAATGGACTTTCTTTTTCAACAAGAACTCTTTAAATTGCTTCCCACTAATAGTGATTCCTCATTACTATTTTTGTAACATTCTTCTACTTAGATTAACATAATTGAAGGATCATATCATCAACAAAAATCTAGAGTTACCGATTGACTCGATATTTGTAAATTAGAGTGTTTAGTTATATCTATTATCTAACATCCTCGATTGCGAATAACTTAACAAAAAATAATGTAATTTAAAATTTTAAAAATTTGCTTTATTGGACCATGTTTAATACATATTTAGGATTAGACAAAAGTAAAATATTTCTACAAAACTAATACATGTTTGGGATTAAAAACAAATTGCAATTTTGGATCTTCTCCATGGATAATACTAATCTTTTAGAAAATATGATAAAAGGTTTGATTATCTATATAATCAATTGGTTCCGCTTCTAATGATTCGGTTATATATCAGTTCGGTTTAGAGTTTAGATTTTGTACATATATACGTAACCAAACTGATATAATAGGTTACCACAAATATTAAAATCGAATCATTGGGTTTTCATTTTCTTCTTAGGCTAAATGGTGTGGTTTGGCGCTCCCAGCCACCGCAACCCTTTAACGCCCCAAACACTGCATCAGGAGCGTCAAGGGCACCTATATGAGTGCAATAGCAAGCGCTAACAAAATCTTCTGATATGTGTGCGAGTTGGACAATGAGAGTGACACAAATTGAGGGTGTGGGCGCCAAAGGCCACCTCCACACCATGTAGTCTTATTTTCGGGGTTTTTTTTTCCGCTTAAAAGTTAGATTAGACAAAATTTATGAGAAACATTATTGTACCTTGAAGTTAGCAAAATTAACACTTCCTCTTTAGACCACACAAACACTTGTAGTAAAAAGCTAATATGTCAAACCCATCCTCTCATTGTGCACAAATGATTTGCTAATGTTAGGAAAAAGTTAATCCACATTTTTGTATCCATATATTCCAAAATAAACACAATCATTATCTTCACAATAACTTGAAACATATGCAATGTATGAGTATTTATTTTTGAAAAAGATTCAATTGCTTTTATCTAAAGTAATCATTACAAAACATCTTCTAGTTTTCTTTGAGCTAAAAGAATTAATGAAGCAACAACTAAAAAGATGTAAAACTAAAACCAAACCGATATAGTAGGTTATCAAAAATATTAAAACTGAATCACTTGATTTTCATTTTCTTCAGCAATTTCAGTTCGATTTTTTCAGTTAAAAGTCAGGGTAACCGATTTTGCTTCTATCATTAAAACAATAGTTATCATAACTTGAAGTTAGGAAAATTGATACTTCCTCTTTAGTCCAGACAACCATTTTGAAAAAAAAAACTAATATGTCAATCATACTCTCATTGTGCATAAATAATTTGCTAATGTTGGGAAAAAGGTGGATTTACATTTTGTATCCATATCTTCCAAAACAAACACAATCATTTTCTACAAATAATATTGGATATATGCAATGTATGTGTGTTTATTTTTGAAAAGATTTCATTGCTTTTATTTTTGAAAAGATTTCATTGCTTTTATCTATAAAGTATTCATTACAAAACATTTTTGAGCTTTCTTTGGGCCAAATGAAATAATCAAACAACAATTTAAAAGATGCAAAAGTTGAGATTACAATTTTTTGTTGTTTAAAATAACTTCATGATAAAAGTTGCTATTTAAATCGTCTAAAATCAAAACACCATCATCTAGATCAGGGTTTTGATCACACAAAACTGGTTTCATTTGATTTTTAGTTTAAATTGTTGACAAAATTACAGAAAATGTCCTTTACATTTAGTGTAAATTGCAGGTTTCATCCTTTATCTTTAAAAGTTACACGAGCTGTCCTTTACGTTTGTTTTTTATTACAGATTTCATCCTTTAGCTTTATTTTTGTGGTTAAGTCATATCACGTGAGTTACATATGAGGGTAAAAAGGACAATTTGCACTCCATATTCTCCTCCCCCTCTTTTATTAAACCCTTTCCTAAACCCTCCCCACCCTCTTTTCGTCGCTTGATCTTCTCACCCCCAACATTGATTATGAGCAATCGATCAAAATGGAACGATTTCACATCCGAACTGAAGAAGACGACTATGACGTAAATGATTTCCTTGGTATTTCATGGTTCTCTGTTTAATTTTAATCTTTTGAGTTTTCTTTTTAGAAATTTGTTTATTCTTTTTCTTTGATTTTGCGAATACAGGTTTGTATCATACGTTATTCTCGATTGATATGCATCATGGTGGGTATTTCACTTCTTTTTCAGGTCGTAGGTATGAAAACGGTGTGTTAAGCTTGGTAGATTTGTTGGATACTAATAAGTTTTGGTTTGTACGAGTTGGAGTCAATTAGGAGGAAATTGGGTTATACCCTTGACGAGTTGCAGCTTGTAACTAGTAAATGGCAACTTATAACTGGTAAATGGCATATTCAAGCTCGTTCCTTGACCTTAACAAACCGAGAATGATAAGCACTGATGGGCGACAGATATTGGGATCGACCCATCCAATGTAACTCCTACACCGTGCATCCTACATGTGTCAATCAGAAAGTAACTCAATTTTGGGAAAAACCTTAAATTACATATAATGATTTGAAGAAAAAAACATACATTCAGTGGACATGAGTAAAATAGACGTCCTGGATTTCAAGCAGTCCTGGAAGTCTTTATAATAGCTTCGTTCCTGAGCAATAAGCCGTTGTCGTGGTTGTTGAAACTTGGCTATGCTTGTTTTAGGGTTCTTGGAATGAAGATGGGGGTTGCAGCAGCTTAGGGAGGGTTTAATAAAAGAGGAGGAGAATATGGAGTGCAAATTGTCGTTTTTACCCTCACATGTAACTCACGTGGTATGACTTAACCACAAAAATAAACAATGTTAATGCTAAAGGATGAAACCTGTAATAGAAAACAAACGTAAAGGACCGCACGTGCAACTTTTAAAGATAAAGGATGAGACCTGCAATTTACACTAAATGTAAAGGACGTTTTCTGTATTTTTATGTTTTCAATAATTTTATCTAAATTATATAAGAAAAATGTAACATTTAAGTTATTGCTAACTCAAAAATTCAACTCATGTTTAAAAACAATAAAAGATCAAATATCATCATTATCTGAACAGGGGTTTGATAGCTTTATCCGATTTTAATATTTGATTATAAAACATAAAAATCATTATCTGAATAGGGGTTTGATAGCTTTATTCGATTTCATAAAATACATTTCATCTTAAAAAATAATACAATCCCAGTTGGAATTTACGTAATTGATCAAAGTTTTATCTAAGAAACAATTATTTTCTAGTAAAATATAAAGTTTTTTTAAAAGCATTTTTATTATATAAAACAATATTACATTGGACATGGCGGGTAGCAGTTCCAACAATGAAGAAATAATGATGAAACATTGGAATGGAATACACTAGGTTTATTATCAGAAATATGTAAGGTCAGTATTGCCTTAATATCGGAAATATGCAAACCGATTCAACGGTTTGAACCGATAGAACCGGATTACCGTCGGAAATATGTAAGGTCAGTATTGCCTTAATATCGGAAATATGCAAACCTATTCAACGGTTTGAACCGATAGAACCGGATTTACCGCCGATACATAAGACATACCACATTCGGGTTTTACGGGTTGGCTTTACAGGTGTTGATCATATCGGACTCGTGTCCAGTATTCGGAAATAGCGGTATAACCGGTAGGTTCATTTTTAATGGTGTTGATCATATCGGACTCGTGTCCAGTATCCGGAAATAGCGGTATAACGGGTTGGTTCATTTTTAAAACGTTGGTTTCTCTTACACAATGAGTTGGGCAGGCAGGATTTAACAGGCTTCTAAGTATTAGGCCCAAATCCGTAAGCCCAAGGTGTACTATACCAAGATGGTGTGAAATCGAACACTTCAACCAAATTAAATAAGTTATATGGGCTTTTCAGTTCTCAATATGTCACAAGTCCACAACAAAAATACTGAAAAACAAGATCGCCATCCGTGGGACTCGAACCCACGACCACGTGGTTAAAAGCCACGCGCTCTACCAACTGAGCTAGAACGGCTCACATGACAGACGTTCATTAAGATCATATTATTAATATGTATTATCTTATATCTAATAGACAGCTAAAACCTTCATCACCAATTAGTGCTATATTTTTACCATGTTCTTGAATTCTAGTCTTCACATGTAATCTATGTATTTTATATTATTTTAATGTCAATTCTCTTCTATCCTACAGAATTATTGATGACGGGTTTACTATACAATGGTGTTACATTAATCATTGTTTCTTTGAGTATGACAATTCAAGTAAACTATAGCTTTGAATGATGGTGTACGTGTTTTTGGATATCAAGATCATCATTATTATCTTGTGCCAACATCTTATCTAGCTCTTCGACAAATCTCTTCATAGCAGCACTCGACAAGCACACGGGTACCATAATTCCAGACTCGCCCTTATGATTTACACATGCATCACACATGGTATGATTGTATCGTAGAGCGACTCCACATCAAATTCATGTCACCTATCAATCAAAATTGATGAAATTTCGTCACCGTCTTTTAGAGCATTTACAATGAATACCTTAAAAATATATATGTTTTTACCATTTTTAATGTGAAGACGTATATATCAAAAGGTGTTTTAGACTCTTTATAATATTTTTTTACTATTCATAACAACCATATAAAACTTCACCTGAATAATCAACAACAATGGTGGATCAAGAATGCCACTAGATCCCGGAACATCATAAAGAAGCTCTTCCCTACACGGGAACGGCTGTTGAAGCGCCTCCCCGAACTGCTTCAGCGTAACATCTGCCTCCGCCTCAATAAACAGTACACCCTCACCCGAACAATCCACCATAAGCTTCCTTGCGTGACCCTCCTTTAGCCTGCCCGTGAACGGATAGTAAAACACCAACGCCTTAGCCAACGCGTCCCTGATCACACTTGCCGGATTCTTATTTCCCATTTTTGGATTGCTTTGGTAAACATGTGTAAGTGGAATATGAACCTAATGCCTTCCTGATCGTCAATGTCGGAGAGTGGCTTCAGTTCTCGTGGTATCGGTTTAGCCGGAATGATGAGCTCCGGCGGATGTCTCCGGACGGTAAATATCAACGGAGTGGTGGTGGCTTGTAGTGCCATCATATCTGGTTTAGCTATAACTTGTGTTGGTGTTTGAATATGTTAACTGGTGGATTTATAGGGGTGTGAAATAAAGGACACCTTTTTTCTTATAATTAAGTTTAGTAGTTATGTATTTTAAAATAACTGCAATTGTTAAAAAATGATATTTATACAATAGATAATAATTTACATTAAAAACATTCTAATTAACCTATTATCTTCTCTCCTAAGTCCTAAAACTGAAATACCGGAATTTGATTTATAACAAACTTTGGTGACCCAACTTCGAAATGCTTGGTACTCGATTATCCATGACAAAGCTTTATTCTCAAAATCGTTAGCTTTAACCGCTACAACTATCACTAGCATCTCTCAACTTTTGTGTTCGTATTTCATTCAATATCCACACCATTCTTACCCCTCGCTTACACAGAATCGTTCATACGCTCTCATACCATGAATATTCCCAAATTCTCCCCTTAACATTTCATCCAAACTTTATTTTCAGTAAATCGGCCTAAACGATTTATCCATTTTTACAAACATTCTCACCAGTTCGAGTCAGTACAAATACTTTTAAGATATCTTTCGTTCTTTATTACGCGCAAAAAAACTTCAACTAGACGGCCTACTACCGCTAAAACTTTTTGAAACCATAACTACCTGCCATCCTAGCTTCTCACCTATAAACATTTTCTTCTATGTGTGATTTTACTAATACGCATTTGAACCAATGAAAATTTTTCCTACAACCTACGGTGCGGGTCACTCATTTTGTCAAACTACATCCTTACTTACACAAAATTTTTTTAGGTCACATCCTTTTAAAACATTTCTCCCAGTTGAGTTGTTCAAACTCGCTTTGCACTACACACACAAACATGTCTTACTTATTCTTGCACTCACTTACATTTGAATCCTGAAAACGCCTTAGTCAAATGAATTACTTTTACAAACCTAGCTTTTTATCTCACACAATTTCCATACATTTAAACTCTCTTATACATAAACCCCACGTAGACTTTAAACTTCAAAATTTGATTTTAGCCAAACGTTTTAATCAAAATGTCTTTTTCCAAAAGTCTTTCTCTTAAATAAATTTCGGGACGAAATTTCCTAAAGTAGGGGACTGTAACGCCTCGTATTTCCATATTCCTATTTTTAGAAAGTTCGTATTCACATTCTATTTTTAGAAACCTTACAATCGTACTCTATCTCCGTTATCACAATTTGAGGCGTTAATCATAATGGAAATTCAATTTATACATATACGTGTTACATTTCATATTTGTGTTATATACGCAGTCAATATTTAAATACGTGTTTATACGCAAAACCTAGACTTAAAATACACTTTGGATACCTAAAAACAAGTTAGATTACAAGAAAAGGGCATAAAATAACCTAGTTACAAAGTACAAGGATTTAAAGTAAACAAAACCAAAAGAATTTCCACCTCTTTTCTCCTCCAATCACATTCCACATTTTTTAAAGCCAATCATATTTCACCCTTCTCCACCTCCTTTCTCCTCCAATCACCTTCCACCTTCATTAACTCCTAAACCCTAATCCCCATACACTCCTAAACACACTCCAAACACTCAAATCACTCTCAAATCTTCTTGGTTACTCTCTAATTTCCAAGATTTGGTAGAAAGTTGCAACCATTCTAAGTGAGTTTAGCTCACTTTTCTTCTTATTTTCTTATATTTTTCTTCTTTCTTTCTATTTGGATAACCTCTAGGAAGGTTTTCACAAGCTTGCCTTGACAAACTAAGGTAAAACCTCATCACATTTGAGGTCCAAAGTAGGATTAAAAAAAATTCTGCTTTCATTCATAGTAATTATTATCCATGGTGCAACCTATGCGGGCTTGTTAAACTGTGGAGACCCGAACCACTTCAGGAACACCTGTCCACGCCTGGTGAACATCATCCATGCCCAAGCTCAAGCTAATCCAGTAAACCAGGCTAACCAAGCTCCTCCACCTGCAAGAGGAAGAGCTTTCAACATCAACGCCAATCATGCTAGGGCTGACAACAATGTGGTTAACGGTACGTTTCTCATCAATGGTAGTTATGCATCCATGTTATTTGATACTGGCGCGGATAAGAGTTTTGTGTCCTTAGAATTTGAACCCATCCTCAACCAAACTCGTGATAAACCCATGGAATCCATAACGGTAGAAGTTGCTGACGGAAAACCGGTCTCATTAAACTCTATTATACGCAATTGTACTCTCACCCTAAACGATCACGATTTTCCAGTTGACCTCATTCCTATGAAGTTGGGAAGTTTCGACATTATAATTGGTATGGACTGGCTCAGCCAACATCATGCTGAAGTTGTATGCCGCGAAAAGTTTATTCGCATTCCTCTTACAAACGGTCAGACTCTACGAATCTTTGGAGAAACCCCTTCGAAAGGACTCAAATTAATGTCCTGTCTTCAAGCCCGAAAATATCTCCGCAAGAATTATGTCGCATTCCTAACTCATGTCGTCAAAAAGGGAATCAAGGAGAAGAAACTCGAAGACATCCCAGTAGTAAAAGATTTTCCGCAAGTTTTTCCTGACGACATTTCAGGACTTCCTCCCGTGAGAGAAGTCGAATTCCGCATTGATCTTATACCTGGAGCTACACCAGTTGCAAACTCTCCTTATAGGTTAGCCCCATCCGAAATGCAAGAGCTAGCCAGTCAACTGCAAGAGCTGACTGACAAAGGATTTAGACGTCCTAGCTCATCGCCTTGGGGTGCACCTGTCCTCTTTGTGAAGAAGAAAGATGGAACGTTTCGCATGTGTATCGACTACAGAGAACTCAACAAGTTAACGATCAAGAACCGCTACCCATTACCTCGCATCGATGATCTTCTAGACCAACTTCAAGGCGCCACCTGTTTTTCAAAAATCGACCTTCGTTCTGGTTATCATCAACTCAGAGTACATGAAGAAGACGTCCCAAAGACCGCCTTCCGAACTCGTTATGGTCATTATGAATTCATGGTCATGCCATTTGGTTCAACCAACGCCCCAGCTGTCTTCATGGATCTAATGAACAGAGTCTGCAAACCTTATCTCGCCCGTTTTGTTATAGTCTTCATCGACGACATCCTCATCTACTCAAAGTCTAAGTCTGATCATGAACGACACCTTCGACTCATCCTTACACTCTTAAGGACAGAAAAGCTGTACGCTAAGTTTTCGAATGTGAATTCTGGTTAAGGGAAGTACAATTCCTTGGACACGTCGTCAATGACAAGGGAATTCATGTTGATCCCTCAAAAATCAAGGCAGTACAGGAATGACAAGCGCCACGTACACCTACCGAAGTAAGATCATTTCTTGGTTTGGCTGGTTATTATCACCGTTTCATTGCAAATTTCTCCCGTATTGCTGTACCATTCACGGCTTTGACTCATAAAGGAAAGCCCTTCATATGGGGACCCAAACAAGAAGAAGCCTTCCAAACCCTTAAGCAAAAGCTTTGTGACGCACCTATCCTCACACTTCCTGAAGGTTGCGGTGACTTTGTAGTATATTGTGACGCATCAGGGCAAGGGCTAGGCTGTGTATTAATGCAAAGAGGAAAAGTGATAGCTTATGCTTCTAGACAACTCAAAATTCATGAGAAGAACTACACCACCCGCGACCTGGAACTTGGAGCCGGTGTGTTTGCTCTTAAGATATGGAGACATTACCTCTACGGTACTAAGTGTGAAATATACACTGACCATAAGAGCCTCCAACATATCTTCAACCAAAAGGAGTTAAACATGAGGCAACGGAGATGGGTCGAACTTCTTAATGACTACGACTGTGAAATTCGGTATCATCCTGGCAAGGCAAACGTGGTGGCCGATGCGCTCAGCCGAAAGGGTTATGCGAACTCCATTCGTCTTCTATGTTCGCAAATCATAACCGACGTCAAAGATCAAATCCGAGAAGCCCAACATCATTCAGTAACGGAAAACAACGTACGCAAGGAGCTGTCTTGTGGAGCTGAACTTAAAATCGAAACTAAATCCGACGGTATTCTGTACTATCTAGATCGCATATGGATTCCCGATCACAATAACCTTCGTGATTTCCTTATGAATGAGGCGCACAAAACACGGTACTCTGTACACCCAGGAGCTGACAAGATGTATCAAGACCTTCGATACACCTACTGGTGGCCTGGCATGAAGAAGGATATCGCTGTTTTCGTTTCCAAGTGCCTTACATGTTCCAAAGTAAAAGCTGAACATCAAAGACCCTCAGGACTTCTAGTCCAACCTGAAATACCTGTATGGAAGTGGGAAAACATAACCATGGACTTCATTACCGGGTTACCTCGCACCTCCAGTGGGTATGATACTATATGGGTAATCATTGATCGTCTTACAAAATCAGCTCATTTCATTCCGATTCGCGAGGACTTCAAGAACGAGAAGTTAGCTCGTATCTACATCAGCGAGATCGTAAGCCGTCATGGTGTACCCTTAAGCATTATTTCAGACCGTGATGGTCGTTTCACTTCACGAACATGGCAAGCCGTACAAGCCGCTTTGGGTACACGATTAGACCTCAGTACCGCTTATCATCCTCAAACTGATGGACAATCTGAACGCACCATCCAAACTCTTGAAGATATGCTTCGAGCATGTGTCAGGACTTCAAAGGGAATTGGGACGCTCATCTACCATTAGTTGAATTTTCATACAACAACAGCTATCATTCAAGTATCGGCATGGCACCTTTCGAAGCTTTATATGGTCGTAAGTGCCGATCTCCAGTATGTTGGCACGAAATTGGAGAAGCTCAAATCACCGGTCCAGAATTGATTCAAGAAACCACAGACAAGATCCATCAAATTTAAAACAATCTTCTAGTGGCACAAAGTCGTCAAAAGAGTTATGCAGACAAACGACGAAAGCCTTTGGAGTTTAACATTGGCGATCAAGTACTTTTAAAAGTATCACCATGGAAGGGAGTAGTTCGTTTTGGCCAGAAGGGCAAGCTAGCACCACGCTACGTAGGACCTTTCAAGATACTCGAAAGAGTAGGACCTGTAGCATACAAGCTTGACTTACCAGAAGAACTCAACAGAATTCACCCCACGTTCCACGTATCAAACTTAAAGAAGTGCCTCGCCGATGAAAACCTCCATATTCCCCTAGAAGATATTCAGATCGATGAATCTATGCACTTCATTGAAAGATCAGTAGAGATCATGGACTTTGGAGAAAAACGTTTAAGACGGAGTCGTATTCCAATTGTTAGGGTATGCTGGGAGTCGAAACGAGGACCTGAGTTTACTTGGGAACGTGAAGACTCAATGCGCGAAAAATACCCGCATCTTTTTCCTGTTACCACTACTACTTAAATTTCAGGACGAAATTTCTAAAAGTAGGGGATACTGTAACATCCGTCGAAAAACGGGGTTTCAAAACCCGCTTCGTTTATTAATCGAATAGTCAGTTTCAAATTTTCGTTGCTTATTTAATGCTCATTTTAATTTTAAACAATACATAATTAATAAACATTTTAGAATATGGAAACTAAAATTGTTAAAAAGTAAAAATAAAGTAAATAAAAAAAAATAGGCTGCCGGGTTTCGAACCCGGGTCAGCCGAAAGACACAACCAACACACAACTTAACCACTCCGCCACTTGGTGCTTTTGTGTAATCAAGGAAACAAATAAAACTTAACTCTACCCGTGAACTCATCTGTTTGCGCCAAAACTGAAACCGATAATCGGCTTTCAACTATCCAGACGATTGAGTGATCGTGAGTTACTGATTATAACCGATAAATCCATTACCACCCACGTTTTAATCAATTCAGTCTTCAATTGAACTCGATTCATATGATTTTCGAGTTTGATAACCGAAATCATTTACTTCCAATTTTCACTAACAATATTATCGTCTCATAACTCGGAAACACTCACAGAACCTTCAATTTCACTTTCCCTCTAATTTCTGTTCGTCGGAAATGTTTTCTGATATCGCCGGACTTTCGCTGGAAAACCGTGACATTCATCGAATCGGTAAATTTCTCAATTCTTTCATCTTCTATCCATTGTTAGACTTTTGCTAACTCAAATCCTTCAATCAGAATCGGTCTCAGACGACGTTGTCGGATAATCTGCACCCTCCAGAAAATCTCTGAAAATTCCAAAATCGCGCTGTGAATCGGTACAAACATCTAAACTCTCTGATAATTCTTGTTTAGTCATTTAATTTCACAATTAGTTAATCAAAACTGTTAATTGGTCCGCTCAGACGGAATTCATAAAATAGAGCCGACGACTTTGCCGGAGTTCTGAGAAAATCATCTTTCCGGTACATTCATTTCCAAAACCTTCTCTATCCATTACATTTCAATCATTTATAATTTTCGTTAATCGAATTAAACAAGAACTGTCGAACATCGGTTGTCCGTGTCTTTGAACGAAGAAGATGAAGTCGAACCTAATGTATAAGTTCAATTAAAACAAGATATTAGACCGGGTTAGACACACAGTCCAGCGGTGGACTGTGTGCAAACACATAGCGCACGTCACGAGTTCGAATCTTACAAACGCAACGGCTTTCCGAATTAAAACCAATTTTTTTTAACTGAATCAGAGTAGGTCTCAAGATGTTTTTAAGATTAATATAAACTATAAGTTTACAGATAAAACACACAGCCCAACTGGTTGGGCTGTGCGCTTACAAACCAAGGGACCCGAGTTCGATCCGGCTCCCTGCAAACCGGTTCAACCATTTAAATTCTTTTAATATAAATCGAATAAATTAAAACATTTAATTAGTATATATATATAATTAAAACTTAGAATATTTCGGGTTAGACACGTAGCTCAGTTGGTAGAGCTGCGTGCACGTGTACGGGAGGTCACAAGTTCGAACCTCACTCAGCGCAAACATACACAAAGTCCGAACCGGTCAATAGTCAAAGTCAACGGTCAACGGTCAACCCAAAAAGTCAACATTTTTTTTTATATTTTATTTATTTATTTAATTTAAAAATCAATTAAAAATACTTAAAAATAATATTTTTAAAGTTAGAAAATGACCTAAACTCACAAAATAAATCTAAAAATCCTATTAAAATTGTTAATAAAATCCACTTATTTACCGTACCTTTTCGTTATTATTTAGGTTAGTTATTCCTCGTCGATCAACCCTCTAAACTCGTGCTCATTCAACATCATCAAACGAACGCACCCAATGTGAGTGAATATCTACAAATTCCCCGTTTTAATCACTTTTTGGGGTGTATCATGTGTCTTATTTTTATTACATTTAAACACTTGTGCATCCATCATATCCATGATCAAATGTGTATCCAATATGTATCAATTGTTTGTGTGGTTAATGTTTAGATTAAATTTATCATTTCAGTACATACATCATCATAGGCTCGTCTGTTCTCCATTACCTATGAGCGGAACCGTTCCCCATTACCTATGAGCGGAACGTGGCGTTGCCAACATACGATCGGCTCCGTTTGATTGAGCCTTGATCGCACATACATCATCATAGGCCGTCCGTTCCCCATTACCTATGAGCGAAACGTGACGTTGCCAACATATACATTATCATTCATGTCATATACTCATGCAAGGTGGTTTGTTATTGTATGTTTATTTACGTTTGCCCACATATGATTATTGCACAATTTTTCCATATTAAATACAACAAGAAATTAATAATAAATGTTTTCTAACAAGGTTCACTCGCCAACTTTTGTTGATCCAAAAAACCCCCATTTTTACACATGATACAGGTGATCCAGTTGCAGCAAGAAACATATAGGACGGCCTAGAAGAATAAATCAGTTTAGCCTTTGGATTGTTTATTTAGTTACCTTTTCCTTGTAATTGTATGGACTTGTTTGAAATATTGAAGTTGTAATTTGAATTTAATAAATATGAAACATTTTAGTAAACATCATGAGCTTTGGTGATAACCCAATTATGCCCCGACTCTTATTCCGCTGCGGGTCGGGGTGTGACAGATTGGTATCATAGCCATGACTATAGGGATGTAGGATAGGTTATTAGACCCTTAGATCCTATACTATAGTTGATTAGAATTTTAAAATTGTTTATGTGTTACATACAAAATTCATGATGTTTATATGCTTTATGTTTATTGTTACATTCAATGTTATGCAAGCATGTTCATAAGTACATATTACTATACAATGCTCATCATGAATCATATCCTCATAACATATCATATCCATGAGAGCACACACCACACAATTTCCACGATTTTTGCAACGATTTTTGTATTTTTTTTAAATCACATCAAAGTGAGTTCTCATGACGGGCATGTAGTAACTGGAAGGGTACAAGTACCGGTAGTCGGAACGTCCTGTCTAGGCTTGGCATTCGTATAAATCCAAAATAAAGGACCAGTTTGCCTACCTGGGGACTAACGATGAGAGTACGAAGGACCTATTAGGCCAAAGCATGCTATACCAAACGTCGTGTGAGCTAACCCCACTTTGAGTTGTCATTGTGTCTACACCTGGACACCCTCCGACCATACATCTCGCAAACATATTTCATGGTTTTCATTCGGGTGATGCAAGTGTTAAACCGCCAACACCAATGTGAATCCTACTAAGCCAATAGTCATGGGGGCCCACATGACTATACAGGTGAAGGTATGGGGGACATTGGAGGCCCAAACATGAGCAAACCCAAAACATCCTATGGATGTAGTTGCATTATTGATGTTTATGTTATTTTTTTTACGACACATGACACCGAAAAAGACTCCTTAAACTCACAATCTCCTTATGTATGTTCCTGTAGATGTCGGCTAGGCAGCAACGTGGGGGTAGAAGGTCAGGAAGGTCAAACGAATGCTTGGCCTCCCAAATCGCAAAACAAATGGCCGCGGTGCTTCCTGACATCGTAATTCAAGTCCAACAAGCTCTCGCCGCAAATCCCATCAACCCTCCCAATCAAGAAGACCAGAACGTCGACAACCCTCCCTCCAAAAAGTGCTCTTACAAACACTTCAAGTCTTGCGATCCACCGAAGTTTGAAGGGACCGAAGGTGTCACTGCTTTCCTCCACTTGTTTGAGGAAATGGAAAACACCTTCCTTAATTGCGATTGTCCCGAGGATCGCAAGGTACGTTACCCAACAGGGAGACTATTTGGAGTAGCTCTTACCTGGTGGAATACAGAAAAAGGTAAGAGAGGAATCGAAGATGCAATGGCCTTAACATGGGAGGAGTTAAGGGAAATCATGACGAGACGCTTCTGTCCAAGAAGCGAGATCAAAAAGTTAGAGGATGAATTCCACTCGTTAAAGCAAAAGGAAGGAGATCATACTTCCTACAACAAAAGGTTTCTAGAGTTGAACCAAATGATCCCCAACTTGTTCACTCCAGTATACCGCTTAGTCGAACACTATATTCGAGGCCTCCCCTCGAAAATTCAAGACTCAGTTCTAAGCACTTCGCCTGCAACACTTGAAGCTGCTATGGAACTAGCTGCCGAGCTTACCGAGAATCGCATCCGAAACGGCAAATTTAAGGATGAGAAAAAGAAAGCCCCCATTGAGGGCCAAACTTCAAACCATTCCACCTCCTCCTCAAAGTTTGCTAGTAAGAGGAAACGAAACACCAGAAACTTTGTTGTCACTCAAACAAACTTCCCTATCCCTGCTGCACCCATCACTCAAGTTGGCCCCTCATCTGCACCATATAAAAAGCCATACTCCGGCCCATACCCAAAATGCAACCGTTGCCAATACCATCACTTTCATGATCATCCATGTCAACATTGCACCGGCTGTGGCCGCGCAGGTCACACCATTCAAACCTGTCGCGCGCTTCAGCGAACAAACCGCAATCAACCCTCAACCCAAACCCACCATCAGATAGTGGGTCAAGCCCAACAACCTTTACTCCTACCACCTACCCAACATGTAGCCCAATCCTACTACCAACCCAACTATCCCATGATGCAACCTATGCGGGCTTGTTACAACTGTGGAGACCCGAACCACTTCAGGAACACCTTTCCACGCCTGGTGAACATCATCCATGCCCAATCTCAAGCTAATCCAGTAAACCAGGCTAACCAAGCTCCTCCACCTGCAAGAGGAAGAGCTTTCAACATCAACGCCAATCAAGCTAGGGCTGACAACAATGTGGTTAACGGTACGTTTCTCATCAATGGTAGTTATGCATCCATGTTATTTGATACTGGCGCGGATAAGAGTTTTGTGTCCTTAGAATTTGAACCCATCCTCAACCAAACTCGTGATAAACTCATGGAATCCATAACGGTAGAAGTTGCTGACGGAAAAGCGGTCTCATTAAACTCTATTATACGCAATTGTACTCTCATCCTAAAAGATCACGATTTTCCAGTTGACCTCATTCCTATGAAGTTGGGAAGTTTCGACATTATAATTGGTATGGACTGGCTCAGCCAACATCATGCTGAAGTTGTATGCCGTGAAAAGTTTATTCGCATTCCTCTTACAAACGGTCAGACTCTACGAATCACTTTTTGGGGTGTATCATGTGTCTTATTTTTATTACATTTAAACACTTGTGCATCCATCATATCCATGATCAAATGTGTATCCAATATGTATCAATTGTTTGTGTGGTTAATGTTTAGATTAAATTTATCATTTCAGTACATACATCATCATAGGCTCGTCTGTTCTCCATTACCTATGAGCGGAACCGTTCCCCATTACCTATGAGCGGAACGTGGCGTTGCCAACATACGATCGGCTCCGTTTGATTGAGCCTTGATCGCACATACATCATCATAGGCCGTCCGTTCCCCATTACCTATGAGCAGAACGTGACGTTGCCAACATATACATTATCATTCATGTCATATACTTATGCAAGGTGGTTTGTTATTGTATGTTTATTTACGTTTGCCCACATATGATTATTGCACAATTTTTCCATATTAAATACAACAAGAAATTAATAATAAATGTTTTCTAACAAGGTTCACTCGCCAACTTTTGTTGACCCAAAAACCCCCATTTTTACACATGATACAGGTGATCCAGTTGCAGCAAGAAACATATAGGACGGCCTAGAAGAATAAATCAGTTTAGCCTTTGGATTGTTTATTTAGTTACTTTTTCCTTGTAATTGTATGGACTTGTTTGAAATATTGAAGTTGTAATTTGAATTTAATAAATATGAAATATTATAGTAAACATCATGAGCTTTGGTGATAACCCAATTATGCCCCGACTCTTATTCCGCTGCGGGTCGGGGTGTGACATCTATGATATCCTTGATAGACTTAGCTTAGAATTATTATATAAACTATGCGAGAAATATATATACATAACCGAATCCTTGACGATGATCAACATGGTTACTTGTCATGGTAATAGGTTAAATTATCTTAGTCTTGAACCTCTCGTTAACGATTCTAATGGGTATCTTGATCCATGAAATCACATCAACCCATACGAAATTTATAGAGCCAAAAAAACGAGTGCTTTTAGACTAGATAATTATTTTGTGTATAAATACTTTTTGTACTTAAATTCTAGATTCCGAATTCAGCCGATTCCAAATGACCTTATAACCTCGATTCCCCATTCTCAAACAACTCATCACTCACCGATAATCGGAAACCTTTGCAAAATTGTGAGTATACTCGAACCCATTTTTTCGTTTACACACTTTGGGTGCAACATGTACAATTATACAAACCACGATTCATATTTAAAACTTGTTATAATCACACTCTATCCGTTATAAACATGAAACTTATATTATTCTTGTTATCGCATGCTATGTATACTTGTGTCTATATGCTCATTAACCTTGCTAGCCTCCCTTAACAATTATAGCGCTATAGGACTAACGCACCGCCTGTATTCTTGTGGTTTTGTTAAGTAAACTATTTTACACCTTGTCATTTCTGTGAAAATGGTAATCACGATTGCGTTGACTTTGGATTGACATATAGTTATCACTTGTTAGTATGTTTATAACATAATATGCAATTTACCATGTTGGATATGAGGCAACTTTTTCACTATTATTCTATGTAAATAAACTTGTATGCTAGCCAACTTTTGTTGATCATTATTTTAATACATGTTGCAGGAAACTAGTTGTTGCCGATAAAGAAACTTATTTAGGGTGGATTAGATACACACCTAGACTTGAATTTATGTATTTCAATTCATGTTGTTGTGTCATTCGAAACTTGTTGTATTTCCATTTTTGAAACTATGTATTGTCCTTTTGGTATCAATGAAATCGAATTATTTAAATGTTGTCACAAATAGTGTTATGAAGTCTCTTGCAATCTTGTTTTCCTCCCGCCCCGATATTTCCGCCAATCGGTTGGGGTGTGACAATTATAAATATAAATCAACAAAAGATTTATCTCTCCACCAATGTAACATTCGTCGTAAAACGGGTTTCAAAACCCGCTTCATTTAATAATCAAATATTCGGTTAAAAGTTCGTTGCGTATTTATTGTGCCGGTTATTTTAAATACCTCCTAATTAATAAATATTTTAGAATTTAAAAACCATAATTAATAGATAAAACAATAAGTTAAATTAATCTTTAATAATAAATCAAAAAGTAAAATAAAAAAAAAAGTGGCTGGGTCTCGAACCCGGGTCTTCCGCTTGTACACCCACAGAACACACCACTATACTACACATACATATTTGTAGTAAAATTGACTTAAATAAACCTTATATCAAACTAATCGCTGAAATCAATTTCAAAGAAAACCTCCTGAAACGGTTACAACTTTCAATCCATCATTTAATCTCTGTTTCTATTCCGATGTAAATTGGGGAAAACGTTTTCTATATGTGTGTTAAACGAAATCAGTGGGTCAACAATGATTGAAATCGGTTAAGCAATCATGATGTTAATTACATCTTGACCAAAATTTTTGAAACCGAAATGTAAATTCAAACCAGCATCTACCTATAAATAGCATCCCTTGAACTCAATAGAACTCGCTCATACTCTCTAGTAATCTCACAAAATCTCTCTAAACGCTCTCGGTATTCAAAACCCACTTCGCCGGAAAATTGGAACTCGCCGGAACAACCACCGGAGCCTCACCGAAACATCAAGCCGGTATAACTCTCACTCTTATTTCAATTCCCTCATGTCAATAATATCGTGTATAAACAGAAACAAACAAAACTAACTGTATTAAATTTTATCAGTTAACAGTTGTTTTGTTATGAAGAAGACGAAGTCTAAGAGGTGTATAAATATAATTAAAATCCCAAGTATCACCGGGTTAGACACACAGTCCAGTGGTGGACTGTGTGCGATCATAATGTTCACGTCACGAGTTCGAGTCTTGGTCAGATCCGTATTAATAATAACCGTTTCCCTTTTTTTTTCTTTAAACCAAACACGCTAACACGCTGCAAGATGTTAAGTATAATAATATTACTAAATTAGACGGGTTAGACACCCAGCCCAACTGGTTGGGCTGGGTGCAACGCAACAGTTAGGTCGCGGGTTCGAGGCCACTCTACACACTGGTTCAAAGGACTTTAAAATTCTTTTTAAAAATTAAATCAATTCTGTTTAATCTAACAAGTATATAAATATAATTAAAATCAGGAATATTTCGGGTTAGACACGTAGCTCAGTTGGTAGAGCTGCGTGCACGTATACGAGAGGTCACGAGTTCGAACCTCACACGCTGCCTATAATAAATCAGCCTGACCGGCCGTTGACCAGTCAACTTTAAAAAAAAAAATTTAATTAAAAATCCTTTTTATTTATCTTTGAAAATTAGTTAAAAATACTTCAAAATAAAGTTTTAAAGCCTAAAAATTTGCTTTAAAATTCACAAAAAATAAATCTAAAAATCACATTAAGAACACTAATTAAAAATATTAATCCCAAATAAAATTTATTTGTTTATCGAATTATTATGTTATTATTTAGGTTAGTTTCTCTCGTGGTTAATCCAAATTCGTGCGCATTCATCGTCAATCCAAAGGAACGCACCCATTGTGAGTGAATCCTAACAAATTCCCCTTTTTATTCATGTTTTGGGGTGTATCATGTGTCGCTTTAATTATTTCGTTTATTTAAACTTGTGCTATTACCATTATATGATCTAAACTTGTGATGTAAATATTGTTTGTTGTGATGTGTGTTTACATTTTGTCAAGTTGGGTGCAAATCATTCATTAGGCCCATCAGTTCCTCGTGGGAGACGAGTTGAACATCGCGTGCCTCATTAGATCGGCTCCGTTTGATTGAGCCTTGATCTCATTGTTCATCATTTGGTGTGTGTGCTTGTGCATTAATTGATATTATGTGTTTTGTGATTAAATTTAAATTTACGTTTACTCATATGTGGTTATGCACCTTTTTATAACCAATATACTAAATTCGTTCAAATGTTTTCATAAGATTCACTCGCCAACTTATGTTGACCCAAAAACCCTATTTTTACACATGATACAGGTGATCCAGTTGAGAAAAGAATCACGTAGGATGGCCTAGAAGAATAAACAAGTTAATGCTTTGGAATGAACGTTTAGTTTTGTTTTCCTTTGTAATTGTATGATTTTTGTTTAATGGATACTTTAGTTTGTAATTTGAATGAAAATGTATTTGAACATGTTGTGCTTGTATGTTTATTGTAACTTCTTCTTTAAAAAGAAATAATAAATATGAAACTTTATAGTAAATGTCACGAGCTTTGATGAAAACCCAATCATGCCCCGACTACCATTTCCGCTGCGGGTCAGGGTGTGACAGATTGGTATCAGAGCTTTTGACTATAGGGATATAGGATAGGTTATTAGACCCTTAGAGCCTATACTATAGTTGATTAGATTTTAATTGTTTATGTGGTTACATGCAAACTCATGATGTTTATTTGTTTCGTATTTATTACACACACAAATGCATGCAAACACTTCCACTATCATTTTGTGTGATACCTAATGAGTTAACTTGTTGTCAAACATAACATGCTTACATATACATTCATCACGCATATTTCAATGTTCACATATTCAAATCATTCTCATATTTCCTTTATTCAAGATTTTGTCGCATTTTTCGTTTTTCAATCTCATCAAAGTGAGTTCTACGACAGGCATGTAGTAATTGTAAGGGTACAAGTACCGGTAGTAGGAACGTTCTGTCTAGGTTGGCATTCGTATAAATCCAATATAACGGACCAGTTTGCCTACCTGGGGACTAACGATGAGAGTACGAAGGACCTATTAGGCCAAAGCATGCCACACCAAACGTCGTTCGAACTAACCCTACTTTGAGTTGTCATTGTGTCCATACCAGGACACCCTCCGACCTTATACTTTGCTGTCATGTTTTACGATTTTCATTCGGGTGGCGCAAGTGTTAAGAGGCCAACACCAATATGAACCCTACCAAAGCCCAGTAGTCATGGGGGCCCACATGACTACCAAGGCCAAGTAAGGGGACATATGGGAGCCCAAACATGAGCAAAGCCCAAGACATCCTACGGATGTAGTAAATTTATTATTCTTCATTTGTTTTATGAATGTTCATTTCTAAATACGACACATGACACCTAAAACGTCAAACTCATACTCTTGATACGTATTCCCTGTAGATGTCTTCTAGTCTCTCTCGTAGAAGTATGAGATCAGGAAAATCCCGCGAGCGCATGGCTGCCCAAATCGCTCAACAAATGGCCGCCGTAATACCCAACATCGTAGTTCAAGTTCAACAAGCCCTTACCGCTAATCCAGTCACCCCAATCAACTAAGAAGATCAAAACATTGTCAACCCTCCCTCAAATACCACTAAATGCACCTTCAAGCATTTTAAATCCTGCGATCCTCCAAAATACGAAGGGACTGAAGGTGTCACCGCTCTCCTCCATTGGTTGAGGAAATGGAAAACACTTTTCTCAATTGCGACTGCCCCGATGATCGCAAGGTGCGATATGCTACCGGTCGTTTGTTCGGAGTAGCACTTACATGGTGGAATACAGAGAAGGCCAAGAGAGGTGCTGAGGATACTATGACTTTGACTTGGGAAGAATTGAGAGAAATCATGACAAGACGTTTCTGTCCAAGAAGCGAAATCAAGAAATTAGAAGATGAGTTCTATTCTTTGGAACAAAAGGAGGGCGACCACACCACGTACAACAAAAGATTCCTTGAGTTGAATCAGATGATCCCCAACTTGTTCACTCCCCTCTACCGTTTGATCGAGCACTACACTTGAGGTCTTCCTTCAAAAATTCAAGACCCTGTAATAAGTACCACACCTTCAACTTTGGAAGCAGCAATGGAGTTAGCTACAGAGCTCACCGAAAACCGCATACGGAATAAAGGCTTCACGGAGGAGAAGAAGAAGGATAAAGCATCAACCGAAACCTCAAACTCCACCCAAACCGAATCCTCTTCTCAACCCACTTCTAAGAGAAAACGAGATGGGCAAATTTTCGCTGTCACCCAACACAATCAATCAGCTTCACAAGTTGTACCCCTCCAAGCTATCCCAATCACTCAAGTAGCACCCAACTCTACCTACCCAAATAAGAAACCTTACATTGGACCTCACCCTCAATGCAACACCTGTTTTTATCACCATCCATCTACCTTACCTTTTCGACTGTGTGCTAATTGTGGGCGTTATGGTCATTTAAAATAAAGTTTTAAAGCCTAAAAATTTGCTTTAAAATTCACAAAAAATAAATCTAAAAATCACATTAAGAACACTAATTAAAAATATTAATCCCAAATAAAATTTATTTGTTTATCGAATTATTATGTTATTATTTAGGTTAGTTTCTCTCGTGGTTAATCCAAATTCGTGCGCATTCATCGTCAATCCAAAGGAACGCACCCGCTATGAGTGAATCCTTACAAATTCCCCCTTTTATTCATGTTTTGGGGTGTATCATGTGTCGCTTTAATTATTTCGTTTATTTAAACTTGTGCTATTACCATTATATGATCTAAACTTGTGATGTAAATATTGTTTGTTGTGATGTGTGTTTACATTTTGTCAAGTTGCGTGCAAATCATTCATTAGGCCATCAGTTCCTCGTGGGAGACGAGTTGAACATCGCGTGCCTCATTAGATCGGCTCCGTTTGATTGAACCTTGATCTCATTGTTCATCATTTGGTGTGTGTGCTTGTGCATTAATTGATATTATGTGTTTTGTGATTAAATTTACATTTACGTTTACTCATATGTGGTTATGCACCTTTTTATAACCAATATAATAAATTCGTTCAAATGTTTTCATAAGATTCACTCGTCAACTTATGTTGACCCAAAAACCCTATTTTTACACATGATACAGGTGATCCAGTTGAGAAAAGAATCACATAGGATGGCCTAGAAGAATAAACAAGGTAATGCTTTGGAATGAACGTTTAGTTTTGTTTTCCTTTGTAATTGTATGATTTTTGTTTAATGGATACTTTAGTTTGTAGTTTGAATGAAAATGTATTTTAACATGTTGTGCTTGTATGTTTATTGTAACTTCTTCTTTAAAAAGAAATAATAAATATGAAACTTTATAGTAAATGTCATGAGCTTTGATGAAAACCCAATCATGCCCCGACTACCATTTCCGCTGCGGGTCAGGGTGTGACAACCAATGTGGGACAAACACAACTTCCCACACATTAAAGTTCCAACACATAATTAAAGCTTATGATCCCCCATTCATTTTGCGTTAATCACTAAATAAGTATTATTTTTCATAATTTCCAACAAATAGATATAGTTCAATAATATAAATTTTTATACTCCTTTCTTATCTGATATTCTCATGTACTACTTCACTATTTCATGTAATTTTGCTATTTTTCAGTGGAAACAATACGTTTTCTTATTTGTTGTGCCTTCATAATCGATATTCGACGTCATTATTATTACGTTGGGCTAATCCACCAATGATCAAAACCTTTGGGTATAGAGTTCAGTTAGTAAATGTGTTCAACAATATCTTTTTTTACTGGTGGTAAGAAATTTCTTGATTGTAACTCGTTATGTTGTTTTGATCTAGATGTTTTTGCATTGTTTTTGAAGAGCGACAAAGTTAGATTTTTCTGAATATAATAAAGAAGGTCTTTTAGATGAACTTTTTAAAGATAGAAAAATAAGATACTTAACTAGAAAAACTTAAACTGACCTATGGGGCAATTATCTAAGGTAGGCATAAACTAGGACCATTTTAGTAATTAGCTGTGATAATTCTATTATTAACATCAAAACGAATTAGACTAAATTCGGTTATACTTAAACAAAAAGTAGACCACCTTTGGGTAGAAGTGAGACTATTTAAGCATTTTGTCAAATGTGCAAAATAATTGTAACACATCACCTTTGGGAATAAGTGAGACAATTAAGTTGTTAGGGACAAGTTAGTTTTTCAAGACATGAATGTACACATCACCGTTGGATAGAAGTGAAACATCTATGCATATTAGGCAAAAGTCATGCTCATTTAGACTTGAATAACAAAGCAAATGTGATACATCATCTTTGGAAAAAAGTGAAACATAAAAGTGTTATTCAAGTTATGCATATTAGGCAAAAGTCATGCTCATTTAGTTTTGTTAAAACATTTGACATGTAAGGTTAACAAAACTATTCAATTAGTTAATAGTAAACCACATGTTAGCGTGGATCGAAGGTAGTGTCACCAGTGTACTCTTAGTGTCGCCAATTTTAGTCTGGCCAGTGTCAGTAGAGTTACGAGCGTTTAGTGCCACCAATCTAAGGATCAACCAACATGAGTGTCGGCTACTGACTCTGTGTCAACAAACAAGAGTGTCTCATGGCATAGTGCTGGCTGGCATGAGTCTTTCCTGACATCTGTGCCTGTATCAATGAGTATCACTTGACCTTAGTGCCAGCTGACTCATAGTCGCCCAATAGCTGATGTCGTTACTTTAAGTATCAGCTGATAATGCCTAATTTTTTGTTAGCAATTTAGGAGAGTGTTGTTGAAGGTCTCTAACGAGGATCTTAGAGAAACCTATTCCTTTTTGTTAAACACGCAAACAAGTGCAGAATCCAAGTTTGTATGCAAATCAAGCAAGAACACTATCAATACTAGATGAATATCACTTCAAAGCTTAAAGGTATTGATTTTGGCAGAGTAACGTTACACAGTTTACAAAATATGTTTTCAACTCTCTGAACCGTGCTGTCTCTGAAACAGGGGCGTCTGCTGGTATTTATACTCAAACCAGCAGAGCCCTTACATCAACAAGACTTAAACAACGATATACATCGATATTTAAATGACTACATCGACATAGCATGATAATCATCAATATATGCTATATCGATATATCTTTTAATTGTTTCAATATATGTCCATATGATATAAGGATTCTTACCATTTATATCCATACATAACTATATATAGAATCGATATATATATATATATATATGTATATATATAGTATTTGGACATCATATCAATATAAGTGATCTCGTCCATATACGATACAAATCATGCATTCTGTGATATACATTATGATGATGTCATCCTTTTATCGTGCCATTCTCGTGTCGTCATCATTTGTGTGTCGTTTTCCGAGACTCACGACGGAGGAATGTCGCGACGTCGGTCTTAAACCGAACCGAACCGAGCCACATCCACACAAAAGTGCATCAACAATTGTCAATGCATATTTTTCACACAAACAAAGTTTCCTAAACTTAAGGGGTTACAAGTGTATCTATTTTAAAAACATAGAGATTTTTAGATATACCAAGATTTTAGAAGATTTCAAAATTAATTAATTAATTTATTTATTTAGAAAGTTGGACATAAAGTTATCCAAGATAAGGCAAAATGTAATCCAAAACCATCACATATCTATGTGATTTTTTTATATCAATTTTAGGATGAAGATCATAAAAACACTAAGAACAATTTAATGAACATTCAAACTGTTCTTTATTATTTTATCAGATTTAAGCCTGAATCATAATCTAAAACAGTGTTTCATTACAGATTTCGAAATTATCAATCTTAATGATCTTAAAACAGGCTTTAATCAGATCTGATAATCTATCAAAGTTGCTTAAAGTGTATATTTAACGCTCATTCTCCACTTCAGTTTTTTATTTTTATGTGTAGATTAGTCATGAAGCTCCTGTTACAAGTGTTTATGCTGCCGAAAGTTCTGCATCAATTAATGAACGTTCTTTCTTAAGTGTAAGTCTCATTAACCCAATTTATAGATAAGTCTTATAGAAATTAAATGGGAATATTTCAAATTTGTTTTTGGATATTTTAGCTTGAAACACTGGTAGCTAGAGTTTGCTGTCTGGACACTCCATTCTTTCATAATTTTTGAGCCATTTTACATGCCTACAAAGAAAGCGTTAGTATCCATTTGCCATACGTGCAATTTGTTTTCCAAAATTGATGTTGAATCAGGGGCGGATGTAGCTTGATATTAGGGGTAGCCTCCGCTACCCCTTCACGCTCTGGCGGTGATGTAAATTTTGTAAAAATTTGACGTTTTTTCGATATCACTGCCCCTGTAGAAAAGAAAATTTTGAAACGTTACACCTTGACGTTTTTTCTAGATCCGCCACTGTGTTGAATAGTAGTTGCAGATACTTGATACAACTAAAGATAAGGTCTGCATCAAAGATAAGGTCAATTTCTAAATATGGTCATGGTCATGGTCATTTGACCTGCTTCATGCCGATGAAATGACCATGTTGTATATTTTTGCAATGAGCCATGATCACAATCTAACTTTTAAGTGTTCATAGCAGTTTTGATAAACTTAACTAAAAATACAACACTCTGAAACTAATACAGTTATGATTAATGAAAAATTAAAAATTTCAGCCGTGAAGTTCACGGGTTATAGCCTATTTATTATTATATAAAATCAGTAATGTTGATGGAGGTTGTTGTAGATAATTGATTCTCGAAGAACTGATCAAATGGACATAAATAGAAGTTGAAGTGTCTAAAAGAAAGTTTAGACTGCTTTTTAAGGTTGATCATGTTAATTTGCCTTTAAAACAGGAAATGTTTCACTATAAAAATTGAATTGTATATCATAAAATGAAGGATATAATTAAAAAAAAAAAGAAAAAAGTTGTAATGAATTCAACTTTGGCAAATTTAAATTTGAAAGAAGATACATGTAATTTTGGTTTTGAGTTGGGTAAATATACAACTAGAAAGGTTTAAAAGAGGATATATGTTGTCTTTAATCATTCTAATTTGAAGCAGCAATCACACATCTATACTTTTGCGTAATTTCAAAGTAACATTTATTTATTTTGATTGATCAATTGAAAACAACAAAATAGAATACACAAAATTAGAGTCACACAACCATGAAATTATACATATACACTTGTAACATTTGAAACCTCCACATACAAAATTAGAGTCACACATGTTATGATTGTGTCGTATAGCGACGATGAAACCTCCACATACAAGTCTTGTCACCTATCAATTAAATATGGTCAGTGTTTCCATGAATTTCCCACATAAGTAACCTAACGTACGTGTTCGTGAATGTATTTGTATGTTTTGTGTCCTGCATCTTGTTATAAATATTTTTTAAATTGACAGATATACTTAGATACGTATGTAGACAATATATTTTCTTTTAAATCGAATCTAACTTTGAATTATTTCTTTTCACGACACCTAGCACTTACTAAATTGAAAGTGTAAAATACAATATTCAATATTCGTTAACCTACGATGTACATGATAGGAAATTATAACGTGCTAATTATTTTTATAACATGCGTGATTAGGGTTTTTACCCATGTGTGAATTCTGATTTTGTACATGTGTAATTTCTAATTTCTGATTTTGTACATGCTATGTGTTTTTGTTCCTGCATGATTAGAGTTTGATTTTTATAATATGCGTAATTTAATATTATATTTATCGTATATTACCGAATATTTTACATTAATCTTCCCCGTAAAAATAAGCATTTTAAAGCGGTTGATTACATTTAATAAAGTATTTTCTTTAAACATCTTTTTAAATTTTTTTCGTTTACTGTTTATACCGACCACCAAAATTTTACCTGCATCAGCAACAACGGTGAATCCACAATGCCATTGGAGCCAGGAACATCATAAAGAAGCTCTTCGCTACACGGGAACGGCGGCTTCAGCGTCACCCCAAACTGCTTCAGCGTCACATCAGCTTTCGCCTCGATAAACAACACACCCTGAGCGGAGCAATCCACCGTAAGCTTCTTCCCAGGACCTTCCTTTAGCCGGCCCGCAAACGGATAGTAAAACACCAACGTCTTAGCCAACGCCTCCCTGATCACACTAGCCGGGTCTTATATCCCATTTTTGGATTGCCTGGGTAAATATGAAACTGTGTAATATTAAACCTAATGCCTCCTTGATCGTCGATGTCGGAGAGAGGCTTGAGTTCTCGAGGTGTCGGTTTAGCCGGAACGATGAGCTCCGTTGGATGTCTCCGGACGGCAAATGTTAACGGAGTGGGAGTTTGTTGTGCCATATTTGCTCTTTTTGGTTTGGTTGGTATATGACTTTGCTAACTGGTAGGTTTATGTTTTTTCAACACCTAATACCAACTATAACACAAGTTCACTTTAATTTATTCTTCCCCTTTATCTTTTTGTTTTCTTCTATATTTAATCTCCATCTGCCTTTTGTTATTGTTATTATTGTGAGACGTGATAGGTTATCCTAACAGTAAGTAATTGTTATTTTTTATTAGCCGTGACAGAATATCCTAACAAAAAATTTCGACATTGGTATATTAATTATTTAAATAAGAGCTAATTATAGTTTTATTCCTAGACTTTAACTTTACAGTTTTGTCCCTCAACTTTCAACGACTATGATACCAATCATGCACATCCATAAGATCCTTTAATACACTTTACCCTTAGAACACTTTTATGAACATCCAATTATCCACTTTGAAGATACAATAACTTCACACACTTTATCATATAACCTTATGTAGGAATCTGTTCGCATAAAATAAATAAAACTTTATTTAACTGAATTACACAAGTAGAAAAATAAAGAAAACAGAAAATTACAATACGGATTACAACTGAAATAATGAAAATACAAGAACATAATTTAAACAGAAAAATCGTCATTGGCTGAGGATCGTGTTAGACACGGGTCCCTTAAAACAAATTTCGAGTCTCCCAGGAGAACTCGTTTGTTTCCAGGATACAACAGCCCAAGCAGTTGCACTGCCGGAGATGACCACAACCCGAAGGTGTACCTTGCTGCAAGAAAAGAGAAGAAAATGTTTTTTCTGTAGAGAATTCTTTGATGTTTTCGGTGTGTCTTCTGGTGTTGAGGTGATGTATTTATACTGCATCTGGGTTGAAACAGTCAAAAAAGGAATTAACTTAACGAATTAAATTGCATTAAACGTCTTTAATGCACTTTAATTCGTCAGTTACATTCCTGGTCAAGACCCTTGACTCGTTTGTTTCAACTGCTGAAGTGTAACTAATCTGTCATTTAACTCTGGAAGCAGCAGGTCGCGCGCGCGCGCCTCCATACACCAGCCTACTGGTGCGCGCGCCAGTGTGCCTCACATCCCTGCGCGAGCTTACTGGTGCGCAACCCCTTGCGCGAGCATCCTTGCTCCACAGTCCTATTGCGCGTGCGCAAGTATGGCTCACATCCTTGCGCAAGCCTACTCGTGCGCAAGACCTTGCGCGCGCGCAAGTATGACTCACATCCTTGCTCCACAGTCCTTATTGCGCGTGCGCCAGTATGGCTCACATCCTTGCTCGAGCCCACTGGTGCGCAAGCCCTTGCGCACGCATCCTTGCTCCACATCCTTGCGCGAGCCTACTGGTGCGCCAGCCCTTGCGCACGCACGCCACATCACCAGGGAACCCATCTAGTCACGCCACACAGTCGCGCCATACTGGTTCACTTTGGTGCGCTACGCGCGCGCACGTCAGGCATCTGTTGCGCAACGTGGACTGCCTGCACCATGCGCCACTACCTGTGTACCTGCGCGCCCCCTTGCCACGTTGCCTTCTAGGGTCTGCGCCACCTGGTCCTTGCAACCTTTGCTGAGCCATGCGCGCGCGGTAAAAAATACATAGGCGGCTCTGCGAGCGAAGGAGTGTTCCCACTTAAATACCCATTTTAAGTTTCATCACTCCTCCTATGTGGGACAAGATGCTACTTTCCCATTTATTTCAGCTTTTAATGTTTCAAACACCAAACTTTGAGCATCGATATCTCATTCATCTTAGCTCCATTTTGGACGTAGTTTAGTTCGTTGCGAAGCTCTTCCAACATAGAACACAAACCCGGAAATAAATATCTATATAAACCTCAGTTTATAATATTTATTTATCGTTCAAAATTAGGAAATACCGATTTCCTATATTTGTGAAAAATGCTATTTTCACTAAGTTTCCAACACCTTACGTAAAAACAAAAACAAATCGAGAATATTATTAAGGATACATAAAATTGCTGATGAAACTGTAAAATATAAACTAATTTTAATATTCAAACTTAAATGTAACATTTGATGATAAGTATTTAATGCTCAAACGTTTGGATGGGTGAAATTGGTACGTTTGGATGCTGGGAGTGGAAATGGAGCTGTAGGAGAGGGTTGTTGTGGCCTCTCGGTGCGGCTAGGGAACACTGCTTCAACCCCCAGTGTGTCCAAGATGGGTGAAATTAGGACAGGCAAACCAAATAGGGAAGAGGAAAAAAGATCGGTTGCTCAACGGGTAGCTATAAAATATAAGATTTAATTTAATTACATTTAACATGTAAATACCTAAATGATTTAAACCATTCTTACACCTATTCCTATCCGTTCTTCATACAATATTCAATCTTCTTCGATATCACACAACCTTTCTTTCTCTAAAAATATGGACCCATCATCCAACCAGCACAGATGTTCAAGTTGTGAAATAGAAAAAGCGTCAAATTTATAAGAATTTCCACAATTTGATCTCCAACAAACATCATATAAACCAATGTTTTAACCCCCAAACACCACCCCTCCCCACCCATCCAATTCATTCAATTTTAATCCTAAATGTTTTTTTTTTTCAAATTGTGATTCAAGAAAAGTATAACATAAAGCCTTTGATGAAGATGCTCCCACCCCGAACGAGTTAGAGCAACAAGAATGCGAGATCATGGAGCACCAAGGAAGCCTTAGCCAAGGATTGGATTGACATAATGAAAATACAAAGTCCATGTTACAACAACAAGCAACATCTTTCTACAAGTAGATTCTTAATAATTTTACAAATCAAATGGGAAGTACTAATCAAATGCACATCAACTGAACTCAAAGTGTAAGGACGTGCAAACTATGATCAATAAATTCATCGATATATACAACAACAAAATGACCCATCATAGTAGTGGTCAATTGAATGTCGATACGCTCCAATCCGCACACATTTAGTATATAGGCTGAAAAACAAATCATTTCCTCATGACACGCTATGAAGAATACTTAAAGACCTTGCAAAATATGGATGCTTGTAGCCAACCAAATAAAGATAAAAGACACCCAAGTCAAACAATTACGCAACTTAATCGAATACACTATTTTACCGTATTTGAAGATGAAGGGTTTGAAGAGCTAGAAGGATCGAAACGAAAACATGAGGACAAATAACATCATCGGGCAGAGTTGGAGGTGATGAAAGAGGAGAAAATATGACTCATAGAGGATAACATGTAAAGAAAACAAAGAAATGAGGATTTCAAGTTATGCATTCAGCCTCACGAACATATGACCAGATCATAATTGAAAACGATCCCATATGTTGGGAATATTTTGAGAATGATGCTTCACAAAACATAGTAGCAGTTGATACCGAAGTACCACAGTACCAATCTCTAAGGATGCTGAAGTTTGTTGCTGATGCTACTGCCGAAGACTTGTTTTGTTTGTATATCTTTATCTTTATTTTATTATATGATATCTATTTCCTTATTTGATGTAACTAATTTAGCACATTATAGGCTGTAATTAGTTGGTTGGAAACTAATCAATTATCTTTAATTGATATAATTGATTTAGTTAACTGGATGTGTAAGCTAGCTCACTTGGTAGAGGCTCTTGCCTCTTAGTGGGAGGTCTTTGGTTCAATCTCAAACAAGGAGTAGATTATGATATATTTTGGTGTAATTAATAAGGAGTATGCAAAAGTTGTCAGATTCGGATAGAAAGGCAAACTCACACCTCGCTATATTGGTCCTTTCAAGATCTTCGAGAAAATTGGAACGATGGCTTACAAGCTCGAGTTACCAGAAAAACTCAGTAGGATTCATCCGACCTTCCATGTTTTTAACTTGAAAAAGTGTCTTGCTGACCAAAATCTCCATATTCCACTTGAAGATATACAAATCGACGAGTCGATGACATGGATCCAATAGATAAAGTCCGCTGGGAATCTAAATGTGGACTAGAGTTTACCTGGGAATGTGAAGACCGAATGCGAGATAGCTACCCTCACCTTTTCCTAGAGAATGTTTCCACGCAAATTTCGGGATAAAATTCTCAAAAGTATGGGAGACTGTAACATCCGCCAAAACGGATCTTAGTAATTAGACTCATATGTAAACCGGTTTCAAATTGTAATAAATGATCATGCAATTTCTTTATTTGATATTTATTATTGTAATGATGAGTTGACTAATCAAGAATGTCAAACAACACCCCCATCATCGGTCCCGAACGATAACCCCACAATCAAACAACACCACTCCAAATGACGACCCCCATTAGCCTAAATTACATGGCTTGAACCTAAACGATATCCATTGTCGTTTGGTATACTAACCCAAGTGAGACCACATGTCGGTTTGTTGTTTGGCTTGGCTCCCAAGCCAAACGACACCATCGTTCCAAACGACATGCATCTGCATGTCTCCTTCTTCAAGAAAACACGAACCCAGCTAACCAATAACCCATAACTCGCCAAATTCGTGACCAATTGACTTGTTTCTTGTCCCTAAAGATTCGGCTCTAGTGTAGACACTTATTGCAATCCTTAATCATTCCTACTATACCTTCTAACTTAACTACTTAAAAGATAAATCAAATCACCAGTATAACTAGAAAATATGAAAAACCATATTAACGAAATTCGTTCATCATATCAACCCTAACATGTTCCAAACGACATCTCCACTCTCTTCATACAAATCCACCCCTCAATTCGTACAAACATCCTCTACAAGTCGCGGATTCAAGGCAAAAGATTTATAGGGCTTGGAACTTACCCTCACAAATTCTCCTTCATTTCTAAATCAAATAAGATAGTTCTTGAGTCTAACTTGGTTTATTTTTCGCACTCTATAAAATCCCTCTATCAAAAACTGTGATAGAAGACATCCAAATACGAATTTAGATTCTTATTATTTAGGGTTCTTAGTTCTGAAATTTTTGATCTAGGATTGTGTTTTGATGAAATTTAATACATGTTACAGTTCATGTTCATGTTAAACAAATTTGTTGATTTTTTCAGGATTTAGGATTTATGGACATTAATTGGATTTATGATGAATATATCATTGGTTATATTACATAGGAAATTAAATAAAAATACAAGATTTTTTTAAATAAAATCTCATAATTATTATTTTTGTTTATTTTAAAAAACATTTAGGTTATGAGATGTTTATAGGTATTTTTATGAATTTTGGTAAATTATTTCATAACAAAAAGAATAAATTTAATTATAAAATAAAAATGGGGGTTTCTACAAAATTAGCAATTTTAAATAAAAATATGAAATAATTTATATTATGATTTTATAAAAGTGTTAAATGAATTTTCATTAAGTTATCTAAAAACTATTTATTTACTACATAGTAAATTTGTTACGGTTTATCATGATAATTACTAATTAATTTTTGCAAATTATAGTTGGTATAGGTGATTTGTACAAAAGCTCCTAAATATTAGGACTCAATTTAGTTGAAGTTTGTATTCGGTTTGTTTAAATTATTTATTTTAGATTTTAGGTTGATTGTGTTTAAGATTTAATCTTTTTCTCTTGTGAAGCATATTTGTGGATCAAAGCTATACGTAACATAGTGAGTAGATTTTTAATTTCTCTTTTTACAATTAATTTTGGGGATTAATTTTGGGGTGTGTCATTTGTCGTTAATTTTCTCATGTTTCATTCAATTAAATTCTCAACATGCAAAGTAAATGTGTGGATTATGTGTATTATACTTTGATTACATATTTGTTACTTGTTACTCGCTTTGTGTCATAGTTTCACATTGTAGATCCATTGGCTCACTAGCTGACCAGTTCACAACAGTCATGGGTTGAACTTGGTATCATCACAATCGTTTCACATTGTTTCACATTATATCGCATTGTATCACTGTTGGTTACTATTTATCTAACTGTTGTTCTTGATTATTGGTTGCAATCATTTACATTTAATTTGCATGTTAACAAATTTTAAATAACAAATTACTTTATTTAAACTTAGATTTACTCCCTAACTTTTTGATCAAAAATTATTTTACACATTATACAGGTGATCGGGTTTGACAAGATAAGGAAGAAGACACATAAGAATTTTCCTTAGTCAATAAACGAAATTATTAACTATGATTTATGTCTTTGAATTTTTCTTGGATTATTTAGATCTTTATTTGGTTATGTGACACTGTAAAATTTGGTATGATTAAATATTAAACTTTTAATAGTTTCCATGAGCTATGGACAATAATCTCGCTTTGACCGATAATCCGCTATGAGTCGGGGTGTGACAACCCCCTCCCACCTTGCATTTTTTGAGGCTTGAAGGGGAAATCTCTCTGTTGGCGTGGCTGCCACGTGTCGCTCTACACTCTCCCTTCAAGCCCTTCCACATAGTGTAGTCTTATAGAAAGATAAAAACATCTATCCCTTAATTATTGTTGACTTTTTAACCAACTACTCTCACAATTTTTAAGCGGCCTTCACTTTTTCACACGTTAATTTATTTTAAAACAAATTACACCATAAAGAGCATTTTATTCTCTTTAATTTGATTATAGTATTGTTATAATTTTATTCAATTAAGATAAAACCAACATTACATGATTATCATTGTTTGTACATGTACATTGAAGAAAATCTAATTGTTTGACAATTGTGTACATATATAATTCATATATGTACACAATTGTTCTAAACATTAGTTTGATAATATACATATATGTACAAATTTTATAACTAGACAGAGAATGTACGAGAGATAATGTAATTAGGGTGGGAGTTGATTACAAAGTCTATTTTTCCTACAAAGTGTAAAAAAGTCATAAAATACCACAATGTCAACCATAAAACATATTCAAAACCCACAAATAATATAGTGAATATTACTAAAACACCATATTTGTGGGTTTTGTTTTGTATTGGATGATAAGACTTTGCTTATCGAATGACTAACATTGGTGTGTTTTATTTTGATTATCATGTTGTGTTTTATATTCATAGTTCTACAATGGTGTGTTTGAAGTTTTTATGGACTATTAAGGTTTGAATATGGCATTTTAGTAATATTCATTGTATTATTTGTGTGTTTTGGGTGTGTTTTATGGCTAAATATGACTTTGTATACTTTTTAGGAAACATAGACTTTATAACCGAACCCCATCCTTGTAATTAAATAGTTATTTTGAGAGAGAAATTTAAATTTTTACCATTATTCCTTTTTATATATTTTTTATTTCTTAAGATTAGAAAGGGATGGGAAAGATGACTCATCCCGCCCTTAGCACGTAACGTACCTTCATATGCTTAGGGAAGACAATTACAAGATTTTTGGTAATCTTAGTCTTTCACTTAATTGTAAAATCATGTATCATACCCAATCAATTAATTACTATGTCGGGCATTTGTTGATTATTATTCGTTTGGAATTGGACATACTTACGAAATCAAATCTTGGTGTTATGTAATTTTACTAGGTCCCTATTAACTATTTTAATGAATCAATTTCATTATTGCTATTAGAAAATAAAGATAAATAAATTTACGTTATTTTCATTTTAGTTGATTGAAAGACAAGATGACAATTAGAAACGAGTAATGGCCTAATCAATTACGTATTCAATCCCATTGCAAGTTGCCGGGGTAGTTTTACAATTACAATCGATCGTTGTTAGCTAATCAATCTTATCTTATGCAAGTTGCCGGGGTAGTCTTACAGTTACAGTTGATAGTTGTTAGCTAACCAATCTTGAATTCCAAAAAATATCTTGTGTTAATACCATATCATTCTTAAAAAATATTTTTAATTAAAATTGATTATTTTTTTATTTCTAAAATATTTTTGCTTAGGTTAGATTGATAAATATTCTCATAAAATATATCCTTAATTCATATATATCTTTAATATATACTTTATAATAATAATAATAATAATAATAATAATAATAATAATAATAATAATAATAATAATGATAGTTTTGAATTAAGCCTTACCAAAAAATATTTTGAAAACAATTTTTTAATTATATTTTGTAATGATAATAGTACCTTTATTTAACTTACCAAAAAAATACAGAATATATGAACACTTATTATGATAGAAATCTTGACTTGTTTAAAGCAAACTTTAAAGTACTATAAAAAAAATGATAAAATGTAAACCTATATATGAATTTAAATACTTTTTATATTTAAACCATCTTACGCGATCAACAATTAAATTTTCTTATTTAAAAACTTATAAATTTATTCATTATTCTCTTTCATCTCAACTACTCTTAAACTAAAAATAAGCGATAGAGTTTTACTTCTATGCTAAAGGAAGTTTGACCGAATGACCACCGAAGGGTTAAAGGACGCTCTAGACCCTTCTATGGTTTCACTATGATTATTAAGTACATCTATTTTTTATTGTACTTTGCAAACAAATAATTTTTATTATTCAATCTGTGTAATACACAACGCTATAACCTATTTATTAATATAAGTATACTTGAAAGTAGATATTGTTTATGAAGTTGTTCACATATTACTTGAAAGCTTCTCACCTACCATTTTGTTATGTTTTCCACTTTCTTTGTGGTACGTTTGTGTCTCTTAGCATCTTGTTAAGGGGTGTGTTTGTTGGTTTTATAATATGTTCATGTTGCCATTTAAAAAAACCTCGTCCCAATATTTAGAGTTGCGAGCATTTCATCCGCTAAGGTCCTTGGCATCCCTATGTACGCTCTTTACTTTTTATTGTCTTTATATTGATTTAGGTTTACATTTATTTTGGAATGAACATTAATTAGTTTGGTTGATACAGTTAGTGATATGGTGATTCGAAAGATGAATGTTTTACTGAAGGAAGCGAAATATGGTGATTCGAAAATTAAGTATCTTGGTGGTCTGAGTGTACTTTTAGTCTTCAAATCAACTTTTGAGGTCGATAGATTCATGTCAAACCCACCAGGTTTCGGATGGTTTATCAGTGTGGAGATCTGGAGAGGTCAATCGGTTGCCTTCGAGAGATTAGTGTGGTTGAATATACACGGCGTACCTGTCCGGGAACGAAACCTTTGATTCGGTGGGGAGATGTTTCGGTAAAGTCATTCATGCCTCGCAATGGCAACCGGAAGACAACATCTTAACTATAGATTGTGTGTGAGTGTGTGTTGATGGATTCGGTAAAAATGATAGAAGAAGAAGTCACAATCATAGAGGAAGGAAAACGTTTCAGGGTATGGGTCGAAGAAGAGAGGGGAGACTAGGTGCCCGATTCGACTGAGAACCAGGGTAAACAGTCGGAAGAAGGTGACGGCTGGGATCTCATGTCCGAGACAGAAAAATACAATCACGATGACAATATAGGAACTGATTATAGTAGAACGGCGCCAGAAACGGGTAGGTACGACGATGTGGAAAAATGATGAAGGAAGGGGTAGGGGATCAGGACCAAATTGATACGAGTTCAGCAGAGTTGGTGAAGGCCACCGGAGATGGCAGCTCGACGGCGGAAAGGGAGAGAACCGGAGATGGCAGCTCGATGGCAAAAGGAGAGAGAACTGAAGAAGACGTTAGGTTGTGTAACATTAATGTTGGGGAAATTCTAGAGCAGGATAATGTGATGCGTGGTCGAAAACCGATATCTTATTAAGCTTAAGTTAATGTTTTACGTAACTTTTAGTCTCGAATAGCCTACTTTTGATTGGATTTGTGTTTTGCAGGTTTATGGAGTTTAAGGAGCTATTCGGGAGCGTTTGGAGCATCAGGGTGGAAAACGGGTCAATCGGGATTGCAAAACGGAAAAACAGGAAAGCTGGTTTTAGAGAGGCCGTCGCCGACGCACCCCTGGGCCGTTGGTGACGCCCCCTAAAAGTTCCGTTGGAGAAAATTGGTAGTAGACAGTGGATTAAAGCGTCTGAGAAGAAGTACACAAAGCAGAGGCCGTCGCCGACACCCCTCCTATTTCCTTGTCGCTGAAATTCAACTTTGGACAGGTATTAACTTGTGTTTTGACCATTTTGTGAGAAGTTACGAATTTCTTGAGTTTTGAACTTGTTCTTGGAGCCTAGAATCACCCATCCTTCATCCCCCATCATCTCCAATCCATCGATTCCATCCAATCTATCCTCATCAATCATAACCCTAATCCAATTTCATCATCATCCTCCTCCAATCCTTTCACCATCATCATCCATTCCAAACTCTAATCATCATCATCACCATCATCAAAGCTTCAAGATGTTCAAGTTTGAGTCTCAATCATCCGGTGATCAAGTTCCGCTTGTCATGAGTGGCTAATTCTCGAAGGTTTCACCCCGGTGTAAATTTTTGTAAGATTTAAGGTTGCTTTATGTTTCTTAGTTGATTTGTGACAAATTGAGTTGTATTTGGAATTGATTGATAATTGTCCTACATTTGAACTATATTCGTGAATTGTCGAATGATTATAAAATTTGAATTTGCGAAACAAGTTTGTGTATTTATGCCTTATCTTTCGAGAGGAATTATTTGTCCGAAGTAACAAAGTGCATTGCGGTCCGTCATATGCGTGATAACAATTGGCATCTAAGCTTTGTGATATAAAAATTGTTATTGACAATTTCAATTGAATCAATCTAAAATTGTTTAGCAATCCTAAGTTTTGCAATCGTTGAACCGGATGTGAACCTTGTTCTCAAATTATCATTTTAATCAATTAATTAAGTTTCGTGCAAGTATTCAAGTTTTTAGTAGTTAAGTAATAAAAATCAAATTCGTCGGAACATTACGACATCTCTTTCAAACACACATAACTAATCCAATTATTAGCAAACTTCATAAAGTGATAACAACCATTAAAAATCAATCTTGTCCGCACGCAAACCATAAAGTCTTCGTGGTTCGACCCCTTACTACCACTAACACATTGTTAAAGGTAATTTTGAATTATAAATTTTTATCTTTGACCGGGACGCGACACTCCGATCATAAAGGTAATAGGAAGTTTCAATTCCAAGAGGAGATAGTGGAGATTGTGGATTCCTTAGGTTTTATGAAAACTTTGATGTGGAGAAGGAGGTGGACACGAGGATGTTTAATAGTACTGGTATTGATTCTATGTTGACAAAAATAAACACTTTTGGTTTCTTTGTTAACCTAAACTCTAAAGGGCCAAGTAAATGTTTCAAGAAAAATAGGAAGTCCATATAAATAGGATCATCTTGGAGGAAGACTGTGGGCTACCAAGGCCTAGGAAGAATACGAGACAAAACAACCCTTTCGACCTTAATGAAACGATACGAATACAGGAGGATAGTCTCTCGACCGAATAACATGAAGACAACGGCGATCAAAACATGGAGAATGAAGGAATATACGAGAGAGGCCAGAACTCGACAAGTGGTATTAGAGAGGAGGTGTTGAAGGAGGTTAGAAACACCAATTTGATAAAAGATTTAAATGTGCAACCGAATAAGGGGGAAGATAACATTAATTTAGAGACACACGTTACATTCCTCACGGAAGACGTTGTGAGAGTTGATCTTCAAAACCATGAGCAATTGATCGGAGAAACGATAAGGGAAGAAGGAATTCAAAAAGTGTTTAGATGAATTTTCTTTCATTGAACATTAGAGGTTTAGGGGAGGGGTTAAAAATAAAGCGGGTGGATTAAAGATTTAAAAAGAGAGAATGAGATTGACTCTATTGCTTTACAAGAGATTCAATATAGTGACATTTCAGGTATTGAATTCGAGAAATTTTAGGGAGCATGCAAATTTGAGATGGATCACGCGCTGACGGTCAGAAGATCTCTGGAGGGGTTGTCAGCATATGGGACCCTAGCGTCTTCAAGCTACAGGATTCTATCAAGCATCCTAATTTTTTTAATAACTTTGGGGGTTATAAAGGGGAGTAATAAAGCTATCGATATTATTAACGTGTACGCTCTGCAAAAAGTCCCTAAAAAGGCTCATTGGGATGACATATAGGGGTGATTATGGGTAGTTATTCTGGATAGTGGGTGATTACGAGGGACTTTACTTCGGTGCGCAATTTGGAAGAATAAAGGAACTCTAATTTTAATAAAATCTATGCCTCAAATTTAATAATTTTATTTTTGAAAATAAGTTGAGAGAATATGACATGAAAGGATAGAAATTCACTTATCTTAAGGACAACGGTAACAAGCAAAGCAAGATTGACAGAGTCTTAGTCTGTCGTGATTTTTTTACCGAATGCCGGTGGCATGTTTGAAGGCGATGCCGAGGGTTTACTTGGATCATTACCCTCTTGTTTTGACATGTTCTGATAAAAACTTTGGCCCCAAACTGTTTAGAATTCTCAACTCTTAGTTGGAGAGAGGATTTTGATGAGATGGTCCATAAGGCGATTAATAAGTTTATCGGAGTCAGGGAGTCAGACGTGATGTTAATGCAGAAATTTAAGGTGATTAGGGAGAGTATTAAAAAATTGGAAAAAGGATGTATTATCTAAGGAAGGGGAAACGAGAAGGACTCTAAAGGAAGATTTAGAAAATCTAGATGAATTGTCGGAAGTTAGAGAGTTATCCGAAGAGGAGGAGTCGTCCAAGTTGGAATGTTTGAAATATTTAACGGAGCTGGAAGGTTACAGAATTAAAGACCTCAAACAAAGAGCTAGAATACGATGGGATATAGAAGGAGATGAAAACTCAGCCTTCTTCCATGGGTACATCAATAGTAGACGAGCATTCAACAATATCCCTGGGCTTATGATTCATGGGGTTTGGACTTCTAAACCTTCCTTGGTCAAAAAAGAGATTAGGGGCTTCTTCAAAAAGGTATTCGAGGAAACAAATCAAAGATAGACCAAAACGTACTTGCCATTATATAAGGAGTCTACCGGAGAAGGATGCGACGTCCCTGACGGTTCCTTTTAGGAATGAAAAAGATTAAGAGTGCAGTGTTCAAGTGTGGGGCTGACAAAGCCCTTGGGCCAGACAGTTTTAATTTCAAATTCATCAAAAGGTATTGGAACTTATTTGATAATGATTTTTCTAACTTGTTAGCTTCCTTTTTATAGTAAAGTACTATTTCGGTGGGGGTGTAGCTCATCCTTCATAACTCTAATCCCAAAAAACAAGGATCCGGTGGGGTTGAGAGATTATAGACCAATCAATCTAATTGGGGTGAAAAGCAAAACTATTTCTATGATTCTTGCAAATCGCCTCAAAAAGGTTATCGGGGCTCATCTCGGAAAATCAGACGGTGTTCCTTAGAGGTAGATACATCCTATATAGTCCTTTAATGTTAAATACGCTTATTCTTGGATTAAAAAGATAAAAAAAAGGCCTTCCTTCTAAAAATCGATTTTGAAAAGGCATATGTTAATGTTTGATTGAAGTTTCTTTTGGATATCATGGGTCAAATTGGGTTCCCTAATTTATGGTGTAAATAGGTTGAAGCGGTTTTAGCTTCGGCTAGATCTTCGATTTTAGTGAACGGGTCTCCTACTTTTGAATTTAGCTGTTCTAAAGGGGTGTCACACCCCGGATTTCCAACCCGAAATCCATACACCGGTGGGCCCGGGTGGGGAGTTTCGTGACGTCAGTTGATAATCATCATAGTTAATTAAACACGGCACAGCGGAAGTCTTGGAGTAAAACTACTATTACAAACCGAATGTTCGAAAATGCAAAATAATATACAAGCTTGTAATAGAAGATCCACAGGCGGATCATAAAATGTACATGGAAAGAATACAAAACAGACTTTGGGAAGATTTAGGATTTGCACGATCCTCTATCACTACCGAGCACTTCCGGCCTATTTTCATAATGTACCTGCAGATTAGTCTTTTGAAAATACGTCAGCTTTCGCTGGTAAATACACCCAACTGACTCATTTTGAAAACACTTAAAAAATGTTTTAGGTGTGTATCAGCACAAAATCTTTTTATAACTTGGGTTAATTGACCGTCCAACCTTGTTAACAGATTTAGATGTCATACATACGGGGCTCGGTCTGAAAACCGAGACACAATTAACGTACACACCACTTTAGACTCACGAAGGAGTCAATTCCTCCCAACCTTGTGGGAATGCATAATTGAGCGTCTATCGAGTGTATGCCTACACCCGCGCTAAGGTCGTGGCCATTTCGATTGTAATGAGCCGACGATATCCAGGACACGGTAGTTAACCCCCGATGTTTAATTTATCAAACAAAACTGATTAAAACATAATATGCGGATCTTTATTCCGAACCAGCGTTCAATTAATCCCATTTCCGATCAAGCGGTAATAATTTACCATAACCCAAGCCCGTATAGGGAAAATAAGTCGAGAGTATTTACCTGAGCTAGTCTTCTTTAATTTTTTAATAACTCAGTTGTACACAAAAAGGACTAAGTGCAGATAGCATTTACCGGCAAGTCTCTAGTCTGGATTATGGCATAAACTAACCAATTAAATGCTAACGGTCTTATTTAAGTTATAGACCTAGACCGACTTGCGTACTTGATCAAAACGTATGACGCTAGATTAAACGATGATTGGATAGAACGTAGTTTAATCCCAACAAGTACCTTGACTTGTTTAATATGGGTAAACTATTAACATTCTGGATGTTGAGACATAAATGACAAGGTTAAACCCATTTCGGTTAATTTCTGTAAAATAGTTACATATACGTAACCGTGCGCATATTAGCGATATCGGGTAACCGTATAAGTCATGGACAAGTTCTATATTCCATTATACTTTAAATAAGTTAAGATATTAGTAGGATATCAACTTGTATGCCCGTAAAGGTTTTAAAACGAAATTATGCCTCATAAGGGCGTTTTGGTAATTTCACATCATATAAAAGGAACTTGAATATAATTTAATGTTATGGTTATAAGATTTCTGGAAAAATACTTTATTTATGATATAATATCAGTAGGATATCAATTATATGTGTATTTTACCTTTTATGACCAAACTATGCACCGAAGGGGCATTTTGGTCATTTTACACATAGTTTATAAATTATTTGGGATTCTGAGTTTATGACATGTACCTACTGTAAATATATTTAAAATAAGTTTAAAATCAGTAGGTAACAAGTCTTGGTCCATTAATATTGTTTAAAACCATACTATGCGCCGAAATAGTGCTTATGTCGTAATATGACGTCTTTAAGTGATGTTTATGAAAACTGATGTTATAGTTAGTTAAAAATGTTTAAAATAGTTACTTAGTATAACATATCAGTGGGTAAATGATTTACCTTGAAAAGATTGATTAAAATCATTTTATGAGTCACAAGGACTAAAACCGTCATTTATCGACATAGTTTAAGTACCTGCTTGAAAACTCAGTTTATAACCTAGTTTAACATCCCAAATAATTCTACTTATAATATTACATCAGTAGAAACTCATTTTCAAGTTAATTACCATTTAAAACCTTGTTTTATGTAAAAAGGGCATTTTGGTTAAAGATGGCATAATTATGGAACTTGCGCATAAACTTGGATTCTGATTATGATCATGTAATATAACCTGAGAGGGTTATGCTACATTATATTATGATCATAATGAAACTTTAGATCAGTAGGTAACTAATCTAAATCGGTTCAGAATCGAAAGTCAAAGCAGAAGTCAAACTTCGCAACTTTCGGTTGCGAACCGACCCTAGAACTGAAATTGACGAGCCGAACATGTTTATACATGTTCTAATAATTATTACCAACTTGTTTAAGTGTCAAAACAGGTTTCATAACATATATAAGATCAATTTATGATTTTTCCGAAAAATGGCCTGTTTGACTTTTTAATAACATAACTTTGACCCGTCAATTGATCTAGCAAACGTGATCTTCAGGAGGTGCCCTTTATAGGGACTAACACCCACCTTATTATGATCACTTAGCCATGTTCATTTCATACAATGGTTGGACCATAATGGTCTTAACCGAAAGTCAAAGCGTTTGCCGTAAAACGCTTGACTTTTGGCTATAGAAGCCTATAAACGAAAATGCAAGAGTAAGGAACACTTACAAGAGGCTCCTACAATGCAAGAGAACTAAGTTGGATGCTCCTTTCAGCTAGGAACTTCCAGAGGAGGGAGAAGAGTTATGTTTAAGAAAGGTGCAAGCTGGAATGAACACTTGAACACCTATTTATAGTTGGAGAACTCAAAGGAGGTGAAGCCAGGTGTTTAGGGGAGTAAGAAGAAGCTTACAAGTGTCCCAAAACGTGGCATAGCAGTTTAGAGAAGCCAAAGTTTCGTTTTAATGGTTTTGGCATTTTTGCTTGAAGGCCAAACAATTTTCTGCGTCAAAGCCTGTCTCGCGGGGCGCGAAAGACTCAGGCCAAGTCTCTCGCGGCCCGCGACCGCCCCTCGGCCAGATTCAAAAGTTGACACTTTTGACCCCGAACTATATAAAGCCTCTAAAGGCCTTTTAAAACACCTTTTTAGCACTTTTAGCCCTCCGTAGCCAATACTTGGCATACCCAGGATTATGCTCGGACATTGTTGAGCTCTCGGTTCGTTAAAAGGTCACTCAGAGGTATAAATTAACATGTTGACACTTTTAATCCCTCCATTATCCAACTTTCACATATTTACAAAAGTGAACCCTCTCGTCCAACAAATGGCATGTATGAGAGTTAGGACTTCACAAAGGATCACTTAGAGGCTTATTACAAGCATGTTGATTTCGATGTCACTCAGAGGCTGGGCATGTTGACATATCAGTCACTCAGAGGCCAAGTTTCAAGCATGTCTACGTATCAGTCACTTAGAGGCTAATGATTTAAGCATGTTGAACTCAGAGGTCAACTTGAGCATGTTGACGCCTTTAGTCCTTATCGGTCTTTAATAGACTATATTAAAAATACAACACGTGTCACTATACTTTTGGACACGATTTTTACAGGGTGTTACATCCTCACCCCCTTAAAAGAAATCTCGACCTCGAGATTTTATTCAAAAAGATGGGGGTATTTTCGTCGCATAGTTGACTCAACCTCCCATGTATACTCAGGACCTCTAAAAGCGTCCCACTTAACCTTTACTATAGGTATCATCTTTCTTCGGAGCTTCTTAACCTGTCGATCCTCGATCGAAATTGGTTTCTCAATGAACCTCAGGTTTTCATCAATTTGCACCTCAGTGTGCGACATTGCTAGCGACTCATCGGCTAGACATTTCTTAAGATTAGATATGTGGAATACATCATGGATTCCATTAAGCTCCTCTGGCAATCTGAGCTTATAGGCCACAGTGCCGACACATTCGACTATCTCGAACGGTCCAATATATCTTGTGCTCAACTTGCCCTTCTTTCCAAAACGCATCACACCTTTCCAGGGTGATACCTTTAGCATGACCTTGTCCCCTATTTGGAACTTAAGAGGTTTAGGCCTCTTGTCAGCATAGCTCTTCTGCCTATCCCTGGCAGCTTTGAGATTATCACGGATTTGCATAATCTTTTCTGTGGTCTCCAGGACAATCTCGGGTCCTGACAGTTGGGCCTCCCCAACTTCTGCCCAGCATGCGGGCGTTCTACATTTTCTCCCATATAAGGCCTCAAAAGGAGCAGCCTTAATGCTAGTATGATAGCTATTATTGTAGGAGAATTCTATTAGGGGTAAGTGGTCATCCCAACTTCCGCCTAAATCAATCACACATGCCCTGAGCATGTCTTCTAGAGTCTGTATAGTACGTTCACTTTGACCATCAGTCTGCGGATGGTAAGCCGTACTAAAGTTTAGTCGTGTGCCTGAAGATTGTTGGAAACTTTTCCAAAAGTGAGATGTGTGTCTAGTATCTCTATCGGATACAATAGATACTGGCACACCGTGTAGGGACACTATCTTGTCCACATATAACTTAGCCAATTTATCTGAATTATACGTTTCTTTTATTGGCAAAAAGTGTGCTAATTTGGTCAGCCTATCCACTATGACCCAAATAGTGTCATTTCCACTTTTGGTCTTAGGTAACTTGGTAATCAAGTCCATAGTTACCATTTCCCATTTCCAAGTGGGAATTTCTAATTGTTGTAGTATTCCTGACGGTTTCTGATGTTCAGCCTTAACTTGCGAACACGTCTACATAAGTGGCTATGGACTTCTTCAAACCCATCCACCAATAATTCTTCTTCAAATCTTGATACATCTTGTCACCACCCGGGTGAACAGAGTATTTTGAATTATGCGCTTCCTGGAGGATTAGATTCCTAAGTCCCCCAAAGATCGGAACCCAAATTCTATCATTAAATCTTAGGATTCCATCCTTTCCAGGCGTTAATAGATCAATGGTTCCGCCTAATCCCTCATTAGGGATGTTAGCCTCTAACAAGGCTTTCTTCTGCGTATCTAATAGCTTCTCACTCAAGCTATTTATGAGCTCAATGCTCTTAGCGTTAATCCTTATAGGTTTAACCTTTTCCTTGCGACTTAAGGCATCGGCAACTACATTTTCCTTGTCTGGATGGTAGCGAATCTCGCAATCATAATCGTTAAGAGTTTCCATCCAATGGCGTTGTCGCATTTTCAATTCTTTCTGATTGAATAGATGCTGGAGACTTTCATGGTCTGTGTATATAACACACTTTGTGCCATATAAGTAATGTCTCCACAGTTTTAGTGCAAATACAACGACACCCAATTCTAAATCGTGGGTGGTGTAATTCTTTTCATGCACCTTCAATTATCGTGATGTATAGGCAATCACCTTGCCTTTTTGCATTAGCACACAGCCCAAGCCAGTGTGCGATGCATCACAGTAGACTACAAATTCCTCAATACCCTCAGGTAGAGATAATACAGGAGCGTTGCTCAACTTGTGTTTAAGAACCTCAAAAGATTCCTGTTGCTTTGGACCCCAATTATACTTAATATTCTTATGGGTCAAAGAAGTTAAAGGAGTGGCTATCCTTGAAAAGTTCTCAATGAACCTCCTTTAGTAACCAGCCAGTCCTAAGAAACTACGAACTTCTGTCGGGGTCTTGGGCACTTACCAATTTATTATAGCCTCAATTTTGGCGGGAACCACTTGGATACCACGCTCACTTACCATGTGTCCAAGAAATTGGACTTCTCTAAGCCAAAATTTGCATTTAGAGAATTTCGCATAAAGTTTCTCCTGCCTTAATAATTCTAGGATGCACTGAAGATGTTTCTCGTGATCATCTTGATTAGGAGAATAGATAAGTATGTCGTCTATGAAGAAAATGACAAACTTATCCAAATATGGCTTGCAGACTCTATTCATGAGATCCATGAATGTTGCTGGTGCATTTGTGAGCCCAAAAGGCATCACTAAGAATTCAAAATGACCATAACGGGTCCTGAAGGCTGTCTTAGGAACATCTTCGCTTCTAACCTTTAGTTGATGATATCCTGATCTCAAATCTATTTTAGAAAAGTAACTAGCCCCTTGAAGTTGGTCGAATAAATCATCGATCCTGGGGAGAGGATATCTATTCTTAATGGTTAGCTTGTTCAGCTCCCGATAGTCGACGCACGTTCGCATCGAACCGTCTTTCTTCTTTACAAACAGAATAAGAGCTCCCAAAGGTGAGAAACTAGGCTGAATAAAGCCTTTTTCTAAAGTTCATCTAATTGCATCCTTAATTCCTTCATTTCCGTAGGTGCTAACCGATACGGAGCTCTAGCAACAGGTGCTGCTCCTGGTAGGATATCAATCCTAAACTCCACTTATCTATTTGGAGGTAGGCCTGGTAATTCTTCAGGGAAAACATCAGAATACTCCGAGATAACTGGTTGATCTTCAAGGTTCGGCTTTGGTTCATTTATAGTAACTTGTGCCATATAAATGACACAACCTCTTCTCAAACACTTGGATGCCTTAAATAATGACACCTTGTTCGGCAATCCAAAGTGTGAGTCTCCAAGGATAGTGATCATTTCATCAGATGGGGTTTTGATTTCGATGAGCTTTTTATCACAGACAATGCGGGCTTGGTTATGAGATAACCAATCCATGCCTAAGACAACATCGAACCCCGCCAATTTCATTGGCAAAAGAGAGATAGGGATGGAATGATTCTTAATGGATATAGAGCATCCATCAAGAATGGAAGAAGCAGTTTCTAAGGTTCCATCGGCGAGTTCTATCTCATAAATTTTATCTACAGTCCTTATGGGTAAATTTAATAGTTTACTAAACTTATGATCAACAAATGATTTATCTGCACCCGAATCAAAAAGAACTCTAGCATAAATATCATTAATGGGGAAAGTACCTGTTATGACGTTGTTGTCATTAATGGCCTCCATGGCATTCATTTGGAAAGCACAGGCATTTCCCTTCTTGGCCTCTCCGGGCTTTGCCTCATTACTTTTGGGTTTCTTGGGGCAATTGTACGTTATATGCCCTTTTTCGTTGCAGTTATAACAAACTGCATCCTTGAGATCCTTACAATCTAAGGTCTTATGTCCCTTTTTCTTGCAAATACCATAGGGTTTGGTTTGTGGATTTATACTACACTGTCCCCAGTGCCTATATTTGCAATTCTTGCATAGAGGTTTCTCACTAGACACATGCTGGTTCTTCTTGAATCCGAAATTTCCTTTCTTCTTAAATCCTTGGGAGTTATTATCCTCCGGTTTCCTCTTTCCGTCAGTGTCAGTCCTAATTGACTTTTGTCTTACCAGATCTAGGGTGAGGGAAAGAGATAGGTCTACAGCAGACCTATAGGTATTAGGCTGTGCAGCCTTTACCATGCCCTTTATCTCGGGCGCCAACCCATTTATGAAACGCGCAATGCGTTTGGATTCGGGGGTGATCAAATAGGATACTAACCTAGATAGGGAGTTGAAATCGGAGACGTACTTCCGACAGTCTGGGTTTTCATTGATAGAGACAAGAAGTCTGTCTCTAGCTTCTCCACCTCATGGGTTGGGCAATAAGTTTCCTTTACCAAATCAACAAACTTGGACCATCCCAAGTTGTACAGGTGTACCTTACCTGTTGATTGAATCATGGCCTTCCACCATGTTAGGGCATCACCCTTGAAGGATTGTGATACGTACTTGACCACATCTTTATCAGCACAATTGCTGATATCTACAATCGTTTCCATTTCATCTAGCCATTTCAGGGCTTCTACCGCTCCTTTCTCCCCGTTAAAGTCTCGGGGCTAACAAGAGACAAGATACTTATAGGTACATCCGTCCTTAACAGAACGGGACCTTTCAGTAAGATCCATTTTCTTTGGTTCACTCTTCGCATTTGAAGAGTGAACAGAGCTCTCCTTATGAGCTGAAGATGGTGGAATAGATAGGGGTCTAGAGCGAGTGGCACTCGGCTCTCTTAGCTTTTCTATGGCCTTGCTCATGGCCCTTTCCACAGCCGCATCAATGCGAGCTTGAAAATTTTCATCATCTATATTTTTGTTTTCAGCTTTGTTAGATTCAGCATTCCTGTGGCTACTTTGTGCTTCGTTTGAGTTAGCCATCTTTAAGTCTTGGTTTCTATATACCAATAAAACTTCATTTAGCCATGGTGTATCAACCATATTGGCTTTCAATGTTGGATATATCAATCCATTGCCTATTCTACTGTGAATAATATCACAACTCTTAGGCTTAACATATCTATATTTGGCCTAGGTCTTAATAGGACCATCATAGGCAATTTACAATTTGGACACAATCCATATATGATTGGACAGTGGATCGCAATGTCACAATTGTCATTGTCATCACTGACAATTATATAGCTCATAGGCTTGTCCCTAATGGACATAATAATTGGGCACCCTGGCCGGTCATATTGGTCAATATATATATATATATATATATATATATATATATATATATATGGCATATCAGTCTGTCCCGTTGGACAATGAATTTGGCACATTGGCCCACATCATATTAGATGTACATGGCATATCAGCCTGTCCCGTTGGACAATTAATTGGGCACATTGGCCTACATCATATCGGATGTACATGGCATATCAGCCTGTCCTGTTGGACAATTTATTGGGCACATTGGCATACATCATATCAGATGTACATGGCATATCAGTCTGTCCCTTCGTATAATTGGGCACATTGGCCTACATCATATCAGATGTACAATGGCATATCAGCCTATCCCTTCGGATAATTGGGCACATTGGCCTACGTCATATCGGATGTACAAGGGCATATCAGCCTATCCCTTCGGATAATTGGGCACATTGGCCTACATCATATCAGATGTACAATGTCATATCAGCCTATCCCTTCGGATAATTGGGCACATTGGCCTACATCATATCAGATGTACAATGTCATATCAGCCTATCCCTTTGGATAATTGGGCACATTGGCTTACATCATATCAGATGTACAAGGGCATATCAGTCTATCCCTTCGGATAATTGGGCACATTGGCCTACATCATATCAGATGTACAATGGCATATCAGCCTATCCCTTCGGATAATTTGGCACATTGGCCTACATCATATCAGATGTATAATGGCATATCAGCATATCCCTTCGGATAATTGGGCACATTGGCCTACATCATATTAGATGTACAATGGCATATTAGCCTATCCCTTCGGATAATTGGGCACATTGGCCTAACGGCTAGTGTGGTTCCTCAAGTCACACTACCAGGAGTATGAACATGTCTCAATGTTACATAAGAGTACCTTAATAATTGATTAATGGTCCCAGTCACCTTCGACCTTAACGACCTTGGAGGTTTGGACCTAGTCCCTTACTCCTGGATAGAAGGATAAATTCCCTTAACTATCCTGATAGAAGACCCCTTTGTACTTAACTATCATTTCTTGGCCAATGTGTGGTCTGTGCCACTTGGCATAATCAATCTATTAAGGTCTTTTGGAATAATATAGCAGAGCATAAAATCGAGTAAAATCGAGGCGCCCGTTTTCAAGATGATGAATTACATATATATATATAATTCCAAAAGTACTTCATTAAATTTCCATAAGAAATTACAATACTGGAAACAAAATAAATGAAACTGGTTTGTCCATGCAAGGACTAAAAGAAACAAAATGTCCACGCAGGGACTACATATAATAGAAAAGACTTCACTCGTCTTTCTTTCCCTTGACTAGCTTGGAGAGTTTCTTGAAGAACTTATTTGTCTTCTTCTCCGTTTTCTCCGCCTGTTGGTGCATTTCTTTCATCCTTTCTAAGGCCTCATTAATGGCCTCTAGTGGTGGCGGAGGTTGTGGTTGTGGCATAACCAGATATTGGTACCCATAAGTTGGATATCCAGTCGGTGGATAAGTAGGTGGGAAAGGAGACGGGTAAAGTGCGTTGTGCATAACCGCATGCATGTATGGGTCTTGCGACCATGCTTGATAGTCTACCGGTTTAGACGGGTTAAAAGGATCATATCTAGACGTGTCTGGATACGTGGGAATTGGGTTAGTATAACCTGTTGGTGGTGGTTGAACAGCAGGTGTTGGTGTTGGTTCCACTATAGGTGGAACATTAGAGGGTCCACCCATTTGTGGGTCCTCTTGAATTGTGGGGTAGGAGTTGGGTAAAGGTGGTAGCGATCCCGACCTTTTTCCGGCACGCACCGACATACGTGCTCCCCGCTTCCTTCTTGATGGCTCAGATGGTGGTTGAGGTTGGTCCACGGGTTCCATATGGATATCTTCTTGAACAGGAGGTGGTTGAGAGTGGTGAGAAGGAGTGTGGGCGAAAGTAAATTGGTTCCAGTATTGGTCCCACTCATTAGGACCTTGGTAGGGCGATCCGGCATATGAGTTTGAATCGCTCGAAATTTCAATGGGATGCACATTTGATCCCGACGGTGGCATCTCCGATCGGAGTCCTCGTCCATAGGGTGTGGTTGGTCCAACTGATTTTGATCAGCTGGAGGCGTGTTTAAGTAATGGTTGGGGTTAAACTCTTCATGGTAGGAGTGATGAGAATGGGAATGGTGAGAATGGGAATGGTGAGAATGGTAGGCGTGGTGTGAGTGGTAAGAATTTTGGGAATGTGAGGGCGAGTGTCTATTAGAGACGGAACGTCTCGCTGGTTGCCATGGAGACGAATCTCGTTATTCTTGATATGCATCTGAATTATGAGGTTGAGGAATACGCCCCGATGGTCCTCCCCTCATTGGACCTTTTCCTCGTCCACTTTGTCCTCGTACACGTGGCGGCATTTTCCTGTTATAAATCAATTTAAAAACAATATTAATAACTTAATAATGAAATGAGTAATCCTAGGTCAATGCCTAGACTCGGAAGTCTAAGGAATGTGCTTGTGTAAGTTTGAGACTAAGCACAAAAGGCTAGTGTTTAATTCTCTCAAACGTTGGCTCTGATACCAACCCTGTCACACCCCAGATTTCCAACCCGAAATCAATACACTGGTGGGCCCGGGTGGGGAGTATCGTGACGTCAGTTGATAATCATCATAGTCAATTAAACACGACATAGCGGAAGTCTTGGAGTAAATTACTATTACAAACCGAATGTTCGAAAATACAAAATAATATACAAGCTTGTAATAGAAGATCCACAGGCGGATCATAAAATGTACATGGAAAGAATACAAAACAAACTTTGGGCAGATTTAGGATTTGCACGATCCTCTATCAGTACCGAGCACTTCCGGCCAATTTTCGTATTATACCTGCAGATTAGTCTTTTGAAAATACGTCAGCTTTCGCTTGTAAATACACCCAACTGACTCATTTTGAAAACACTTCAAAAATGTTTTAGGTGCGTATCAGCACAAAATCTTTTTATAACTTGGGTTAATTGACCGCCCAACCTTGTTAACAGATTTATATGTTTGTCATACATACGGGGCTCGGCACAAAAACCGAGACAAAATTAACATACACACCACTTTGGACTCACGAAGGAGTCAATTCCTCCTAACCTTGTGGGAATGCATAATTGAGCGTCTATCAAGTGTATGCCTACACCCGCGCTAAGGTCGTGGCCATTTCGATTGTAATGAGCCGAGGATATCCAGGACACGGTAGTTAACCCCCGATGTTTAATTTATCAAACAAAACTGATTAAAACAGAATATGCGGATCTCTATTCCGAACCGCGTTCCATTAATCCCATTTTCGACCAAGCGGTAATAATTTACGGTAACCCAAGCCCGTATAGGGGAAATAAGTCGAGAGTATTTACCTGAGCTAGTCTTCTTTAATTTTTTTAATAACTCAGTCGTACACAAAAAGGACTAAGTGCAGATAGCATTTACCGGCAAGTCTCTAGTCTGGATTATGGCATAAACTAACTAATTAAATACTAATGGTCTTATTTAAGTCATAGACCTAGACCGACTAGCGTACTTGATCAGAACGTATGACGCTAGATTAAACGATGATTGGTAGAATGTAGTTTAATCCCAACAAGTACCTTGACTTGTTTAATATGAGTAAACTATTAACATTCTGGATTTTGAAACATAAATGACAAGGTTAAACCCGTTTCGGTTAATTTCTGTAAAATAGTTACATATACGTAACCGTGCGCATATTAGTGATATCGGGTAACCGGATAAGTCATGGAAAAGTTCTATATGCCATTATACTTTAAACAAGTTAAGATATTAGTAGGATATCAACTTGTATGCCCGTTAAGGTTTTAAAACGAAATTATGCCTCACAAGGGCGTTTTGGTAATTTCACATCATATAAAAGGAACTTGAATTTAATTTAATGTTATGGTTATAAGATTTCTGGAAAAATACTTTATTTATGATATAATATCAGTAGGATATCAATTATATGTGTATTTTACCTTTTATGACCAAACTATGCACCAAAGGGGCATTTTGGTCATTTTACACATAGTTTATAAATTATTTGGGATTCTGAGTTTATGACATGTACTTACTGTAAATATGTTTAAAATAAGTTTAAAATCAGTAGGTAACAAGTCTTGGTCCATTAATCTTGTTTAAATCCATACTATGCGCCGAAATGGTGCTTATGTCGTAATATGACGTCTTTAAGTGATGTTTAGGAAAACTGATGTTATAGTTAGTTAAAAATGTTAAAATAGTTATTTAGTATAGCATATCAGTAGGTAAATGATTTACCTTGAAAAGATTGATTAAAATCATTTTATCAGTCACAAGGACTAAAACCGTCATTTATCGACATAGTTTAAGGACCTGCTTGAAAACTCAGTTTATAACCTAGTTTAACATCCCAAATAATTCTACTTATAATATTACATCAGTAGAAACTCATTTTCAAGTTAATTACCATTTAAAACCTTGTTTTATGTAAAAATGGCATTTTGGTCAAAGATGGCATAATTATGGAACTTGCGCATAAACTTGGATTCTGATTATGATCATGTAATATAACCTGAGAGGGTTATGCTACATTATATTATGATCATAATGCAACTTTATATCAGTAGGTAACTAATCTAAATCGGTTCAGAACCGAAAGTCAAAGAAGAAGTCAAACTTCGCAACTTTCGGTTGCAAACCGACCCTAGAACTGAAATTGACGAGCCGAACATCTTTATACATGTTCTAATAATTATTACCAACTTGTTTAAGTATCAAAACAGGTTTCATAACATATATAAGATCAATTTATGATTTTTCCGAAAAATGGCCAGTTTGACTTTTTAATAACATAACTTTGACCCGTCAATTGATCTAGCAAACGTGATCTTCAGGATGTGCCCTTTATAGGGACTAACACCCACCTTATTATGATCACTTAGCCATGTTCATTTCGAACAATGGTTGGACCATAATGGTCTTAACCGAAAGTCAAAGCGTTTGCTATAATACGCTTGACTTTTGGCGATAGAAGCCTATAAACGAAAATGCAAGAGTAAGGAACACTTACAAGAGGCTCCTACAATGAAAGAGAACTAAGTTGGATGCTCCTTTCAGCTAGGAACTTCCAGATGAGGGAGAAGAGTTATGTTTAAGAAAGGTGCAAGTTGGAATGAACACTTGAACACCTATTTATAGTTGGAGAACTCAAAGGAGGTGAAGCCAGGTGTTTAGGGGAGTAAGAAGAAGCTTACAAGTGTCCCAAAACGTGGCATAACAGTTTAGAGAAGCCATAGTTTCGTTTTAATGGTTTTCACATTTTTGCTTGAAGGCCAAACAATTTTCTGCGTCAGAGCCTGTCTCGCGGGGCGGAGAGACTCAGGCCAAGTCTCTCGCGGCCCGCGACCGCCCCTCGGCCAGATTCAAAAGTTGACACTTTTGACCCATGAACTATATAAAGCCTCTAAAGAGCTTCTAAAACACCTTTTTAGCACTTTTAGCCCTCCGTAGCCAATACTTGGCATACCCGGGATTATGCCCGGACATTGTTGAGCTCTCGGTTCGTTAAAAGGTCACTCAGAGGTATAAATTAACATGTTGACACTTTTAATCCCTCCATAATCCAACTTTCACATATTTACAAAATTGAACCCTCTCGTCCAACAAATGGCACGTATGAGAGTTAGGACTTCACAAAGGATCACTTAGAGGCTTATTACAAGCATGTTGATTCCGATGTCACTCAGAGGCTGGGCATGTTGACATATCAGTCACTCAGAGGCCAAGTTTCAAGCATGTTGACGTATCAGTCACTCAGAGGCTAATGATTTAAGCATGTTGACATCGGTTCGTCACTCAGAGGCTCAACTTGAGCATGTTGACGCCTTTAGTCCTTATTGGTCTTTAATAGACTATATTAAAAATACAACATGTGTCACTATACTATTGGACGCAATTTTTACAGGGTGTTACAAGGGGTTAGACAAGGAGAACTATTATCTTCGTTTCTGTTCCTTTTGGTTATGGAATCTCTTTCTAGCATTTTTTGCAAAGCTGGGTTTCAAGGGTTTTTTTGAAGGAATTCAAACTCCTAATAACGACATGGTAATCTCTCATCTCTTTTATGCTGACGATGCTCTATTAATGGGGGATTGGGACAGGGCTAATGTGATGAATGTCGCTAGATGTCTGAGAATTTTTATTTGTGTTCTGGTTAAAAATTAACTTTCATAAATCAAATTTATATGGGTTGGGTGTGGAAAATTGTGATATCACGGATATGGCTAAGGTGATTGGGTGTAATACTGATAATATCCCACTTACTTACTTGGGGATTACGGTGGGGGCTAATATGAACAGAATTAATAACTGGACACCGATAATTGAGGTTTTTGATAAAAGGTTGTCGTTTTGGAAGGCGAAAACTATTTCGATAGGGGGGAGGCTTACTCTGATTAATTCAGTTTTGGAGAGTCTAACTATTTATTACTTCTCTTTATATAAGGTCCCCGTCGGTATAATTAAGATTCTTCTGAGAAATTTCCTTTGGGCGGGATCTAGTGATATTAACAAAATGATCTGGGTGGCATGGGATTGGGTCACTGCCCAAGATAAAAAGGGGGTTAGGTATTAAGAGACTAAAAGAGGTTAATGAGGCCCTTCTACTTAAGTGGGGAATGGAGGTATAAGGTTGAAAATCAAAATCTGCAGAGGAAAGTGGTGGTAGCTTTCCTTTGTAAAAACAACCAAAGGAGCTTCTTTCCACTTAAGGTAACATTGCGGGGTATTGGAAAACTATTGTGAAGTTGATTTCTAAATTGAAATTAAATGGGAAGGGATTAAATCGGCTGATTTTGGGTAAGGTGGGGAACATGGATGATATTCGTTTTTTGGATAGACACCAGGGTGGGCGATCATTCTTTCATGGAAAGATGGCAACATCTGTTCAGGTTTGGAATTGTTTAAAAAATTCAGGGTTGCTGATATAATGGAAGCGAACCAAGGAAATGGAGGTTTTTTATAGAATTCGTCTAGACAGCCCGAGTCTGATGCTAAGCTTAAGGAATGTTAAGATGTTCTCAACATGGGGATGCTTTCCAATGATAATGATCCGTGGTATTGGAATGATGGTAATCAGGAGGGTTTATCGGTGAAGTCCATAAAAAAGGCTTTAATTACAGAAAGAGGGACAAGCCATCTTCCTAATTTTGAATGTTGTAAATGGGTGCCTCTCAAACGTAATATTATGGAATGGAGAGGCAACTTGAATAGGCTAGCAACTAGAGTTAATTTAAGAAGAAGGAACGTGGATATTACATCGGTTATGTGTCCTTTTTGCGACGATTATGAGGAAACAGTGGAGCATCTATCATGCGTGTTCGGTGGCTAATCGGGTGTGGTCGGCTTTCAGTGCCTGGTGCAACATCCCTCCGATATACATTTTTGACTTTAAAGACATACCGGATATCCACAATTTCCTTTAAGTGGGAAAGAAAGCGAAGAAGATCATTCATGGCTTGGTGATTATTTCGTGCTGGTCCATTGGAAAGGAAGGAACGAGATGGTTTTCAACCAGAACAGGCGAAGTTCATAAGAAATTATAGGGGAGATAAAATCGAGAGGTTTCACTTGGGCTAAAAATAGATCGTCTTGTAATTATATTAAATGGATGGATTGGTGTAAAGATCCATTGTATGTGTTGTAATTGTTTACCCTTTGCCCATCTGGGTCAGGGGTGTTGTTTTTGTTTGGCCTTTTGCCCGGTTGGGTCAGATGTGCGTTTTAATGAAGTCTTATTTAAAAAAAAATTGTGTTTGGATATCTATTAACTTTTGGGTTCTTGTTAGATTAGATTATTTTGGAAACTCAAAACCTAGCATTATTCCCAGTGAAAATGCTAATAAAAGGTTCTATGACTACAATTGTGTAAATACATTTCGTTTATAGTTTTATTTGGACAACTTTTTTTTATTTTGTAGTCACAAATTTCAGTATAGGTATTAAGTTAAAGATAAGCACGAACTTTATATGATTACAAAAACAAGTGGAAACAATTAAAGTCGGGAGCTGTAGTGGTCCATGCATTTAGGATCATTTGACATTGATTTGCTCATTGATTTGCATTTTGTAGGAGGATTTGAAGGAAAAGATTTATAAATTTCAGTATAGGTATTAAAAATCAATAAGTAGAAACTACATATGATTACAAAAGAAATGCAAACAATTAAAGTGTGGAGCTGGTAGTGGTACATCCATACTCATAATACGACTCGTATAGAGGTATACATGTCATATATGAACACCTCACCATATAAAGTTATGAGTTATAAAATTATTGTGCGGTAGGTATCGTTTCGGTAAAGTCATTGAGAGACTATTAAAAATTATCAAACCAACTCGTATTAAAACAAAAAATTATAAAAATGAATATCGTTAACTATACCGATGTTTGGGCATCAGTAAAAAGTTAGGTGTATCACAAAATAAATTGAAAAGTTTATTTCTGTAGTTTAATTACACCATCACAAAATAAATTGAAAAGTGTTATAAATATATTATTTATTAGCGACTATCCACATTACCAACTCTCATATTATATTTATGTTTGTATCAATGTCATAATGCCTATATATTGACATTTGTATACGATATTAATATCAATGAGAAAGATTCTCATTCTCTTATTTTTTATGTTCTTGTTTTTTACATGATCTATATAGTCTTTTTTTTCTCATATTTATTGTAGTTGTATATTGGTTGCTAATAAACCGTTGTTTTATAACAAAAGTTTATTTTAATTACACCAAATTACATGAGTTGATTATTACAAATTATATTATTTTAATGCTAAATGAAGAAACGACGATAAGATCAGTTGCATTTTAAAGAATGATTAAAACCATTAGTATTTGTATCCTTCATGTACATGAGTTGATTGTTACAAATTATATTATTTTATTGCTATACGAAGAAGCCACGATTTTTTTTGGATTTATAAGTGGTTTGAAGATTTACCAAGTGTCACTATATCATTCATACTCAACACTTTTACTTTATTTATAATTACACTAAAAAAAATACTATTTTTTTCTCTTTTCAATTAAATAATATTTTTTATATTTTTATCATTACTTTTTCTCTCTACTCACAACCACTTTCAAAAATATTAAAAAACTATAGAGGCGAACAGTATCGTCTCTAAATTTACTGATAAACAGTAACTTTTTCTTTTTTTCTCTCCTCCACTCACAACAATTTACAACCACTCTCACAAATATAGATGTTACACTCACATATTTTTGGATGGTCCATTGTGAATGCTCTTATGTGTTATTCTTTGGAGTTGTTTGTTTTGGGGCTCTTAATGGTTCAGACTGTTTGTTTTCTAAGCAGATGTCTGAATGGTTTAGACCTTTGTCTCTAAATGATTAAGCATTATACTGAGTCGGAATGGTTAAGACCTCTAATCTGAATTGGTTAAACATTTGTCTCCGAATGGTTAAGCATTATTGCGGCTCTTAATACTTCAAACATCTTACTGGTTCAACACCTAATGATTCATACCTCTTATTGGTTCAGCATTTAACTATTCTGAAGTTGCCAAACAGCCTCTTAAAGATGTTTAACAAATAGGTAGTTCACGAACTCATGTAAAATTCTTGATTTGAGTAATTCATGCAAGTTTTTGTTTTTTTAATAACAATCCTAGATTTTCTAGGATACTCTGGAGGATTTGAACTTTCAATTAGTTCAAAGCACACCACTTTACCACTAGGATGTTCCTGCCAATTGAAAAACAAAATTAATATGCAAGAAGCTCTTTGTTTTGTTGAAAGATCATTTCTTCTTCTGAAAGGTGCACTGTTGCTTCAATACCTTCTTTATGCAGTGTCCACTAATACAAGATTCTTGATATTTTACTTGTACTGGTGTGCCCCACCCAAAATCCACTTCATAAAGAGGGAACAAAAAAGCTTGAAGTCCAAAATACTTTAGGACTATCATCACTAGGGCTATACTTTTTATCGGAAACCCGAAAACCGGCTTGAATTTGAAGTCATCCGAACCCGAATTAGAGAATAACCGGAAAACCCAAACCCGACGAACCCAAACCTTAAATGGGTCGGTTATCGGGTCATTTTTCCCAGCCAAAAAACCCAAATAACCCGAAACTTGAAATCCGAATAAAAACCCGAACATTAATTGTCTTTTTTGTAGATGCGATTTAATTTGGAGTGTTTTGTATTTGAAACATTTAGTTTTGGAGACTTTTGAATTGTATCATACCATATTTTATTAAGTGATGTTTGAGTTGTGATGATATTTAACAACTTGATATATTTGATGATATATTGTGAGAAAAAACATTCTTTTTTTCATTTTAATGTAAACTCGAGAACCGAACAACCCAAGCCAAACAAACCCGAACCCGGCCGAATAACCCATACCCGAACAACCTGAACTTTAAATGGGTAGGTTATCAGGTCACTTTTTCCTAGCAAAAAACCTGAACAACCTGACCCGAAAAAAACCCGAAACCCGAAAAAATAATCACCTCCTAACATTTTAATTTTTGTTGTATACTTTTCACCTATCTCTTGCACATCTCTAATTTCTTCGGTTTCTAGTTTCCCTTTCCTTTAACTTAGCAACCACTTTATTTATAGCATTAGTCGCGGATTCAAAATTTAATTTTTAGATCAAACGATTAGGGGTTGTAACCGAACTTTTAAGGGGTGATCTAGACTTTTACTTACAAAATACACTATTTTTTATGAGGGCACCCACCCCACCCTTACATGTGGCTCCGCCACTGTTAGCGCGAGTTCATGTGAATCAACCTTCCTTTCAACCACCATAGTGAGTATGTTGCATGTTGCCTTTACAGGTTCGTTCTTGATGGTTTTGTTTCTAATGTTCACTAATATGAACCATGATTGATGGCTTGAGAAAATATTAGAGATAACATAACATAAATGATCAGGTTTGTCTCTGAGAATCCATAAGAGTTCGAGGGCTCTGAGCGAGTAGAAAAATTGGGTCCCTTCAATCGTTTGTCTTTTTTTGTTGTCTCCACTCGCCACTTTTATTTAATTGGGTTTAAAAGTGTGATTTAAAACAATATTGGACTAACGGGTTTAGTTGGGTAAATGGGTTTAATTGAGATATGGGTTTAATTGTTCAATGGGACTAGATTAAATCAAAGGTTAATGGGTTTAACAAACAAATTGGGCTTTCAAAATTAATTTTACTCTTTTATTCAAAAGAGTTAAATGTCATTTTAGTCCATGTGGTTTGTATAGATGGGCATAAAAACCGGTTTCGAACCCGAACCAGTAGAACCGAACTGGAACCGGTTCCAGTTCCTACCCGACATTAAGTAAAACCGGTTCCGGGTTCAAAATACCCGTTGGTTCCAACCCGGTTCCACAATTTTACCATTTGAATCGGGTAGTAACCGGTTCCTACCCGTACCCGGTTCCTACCCGTACCCGGTTCCTATGTGGAACCGGTTCCTGACCGTTATAATATTACCGTTGGAACCGGTTATAGCCGTTAAAAATGTTACCGTTGGAACCGGTTATAGCCGTTAAAAATGTTACCGTTGGAACCGGTTCCTGACCGTTGGAACCGATTCTATATATATTGTTTTGAAATCTATTGTTTAGCACACAATTTCTCATATCTATTCTTCTTGTTACATTTCTTTCTTGTTCTTTTTCACATTCTAATCAACAAATGGCCTCAAAGAGTTCCAAAAACGCAAATTCCCAATCCGTTAACAATGTTCCTCAAGATCAATCGGTTCCATATGTGGTTGGAACATTGTCTCATAATCGCAGTAAGGAAGTTTGGAGCAATTGGGAGTTGGTCGAGATGAGTGACGGCTCGCAAAAAGCTCAATGTAAACATTGTGGATCGTTATTAGCCAAGGAGTCAAACTCAACGTTAACGAAGCATATTAATAAGTATTGCAAAGTTTTAAAGGAAATGACATCCGGTCAAGTTCCACTATCCAAAGATGGTACCATTTTTCGTTATGAGCAAAATTAGCTCGCGATCGGATGGCGAAGTTGGTGATACAAAAAGCGTTGCCGTTTGGACACTTCGACGACCCCGATCTTACAAATCTTATTCGGGAGACGCTACAACCTCGCTATAAACATGTAAGTCGTCGCACTTTAAAACGTCTTTGTTTAAGTTTATGGGAAAATGCAAAAAAAGATTTAATTGTTTTTTTTAAGAATTTAAAAACTAGTGTAAACCTAACTAGTGATGTGTGGTCGGCTCCACATGGTTTACCGGAATCGTACATATGTGTCACCGCTCATTGGGTTGATTCCGATACATGGCAAATGATGAAGCGTACGATTGCGTTTGACGAGTTTCCTTCTCCTCATACGGGAGAAAATATTTATAAAATTATAAATGGCACAATAATTAAATATGGTTTAGAAGATAAAATTTTTTCAATATCCTTTGATAACGCTTCAAACAACACAACGGCGATTGAAAAATTAAAGTTGAAGTACAAACCAATACTTGATGGTGTTTTTTTTCACACACGATGTGTTGCACATATTATTAACTTAGTAGTGCAAACCGGTTTAAAAGATCAATTTGTATCGGATTTTATTATAGCATTTAGAGCTATGCTCCAAGATGTTTTCAAAAGTGGAAAAGAAAGATATCAAGAATATAAAAAACTTTGTAAAGATGTCAACCAAAAAATTATTGGACCGAATTGGGATATACCGACTCGTTTGAATTCAACTTGTCATATGTTTGAAATGGCTATAAAGCAAATGGGCACTTTAAAATCTTTTCATACAACTTTAAGTGATGAGTACCTTGTCGTCCCCTTTCCCGACACAGCTTGGGAAAATATTAATAACCTAAGTACTTTTTTACAAGTTTTTAAAACTACAACGACTTTGATTTCCGGTGTTTATTATCCTACTAGTTCTAAAGTTGTGGACCAATTGTATTTGATAACAACTAATTTTAAAAAGTTTGAAAATTCTAGTAACATGTTAAGGAATATGACGAGACCAATGATTCAAAAATTTTAAAAATATTTTTTAGAATTACCACCCGTTTTTCTATGTGCCGCTGCTTTAAATCCAGCTTTAAACGTACCGGGTGTTGAAGCTTTAATTGATGAAATTTATGACAAGTTGGATATGCATGAGGAGGATCCAACTTTAAAAGCAAAAACAAAAAAAATATTCAATGAGTGTATGGCCAAACTTTATAATCATTATTTAAAAAAATATGGTGAAAAAAATCATACAAATTTGTTTGAGTCTCGGTCAACGGCCTCTAACGATGAAACAAGCGGGGATCCACTTATAACCATGTTGAATGTCGTTAGAGACGAGACCGCTAGACAACAAAGGGGTAGTGAACCAACAAGTGAACTTGGGAGATATAAAAAAAATCAGTATTCGCTTACTATGACCACCGAGGAGTATAGGAAATTTGATGTTTTGGCATGGTGGAAATCGAAAGAATCCGAATACCCGATTCTAGCCACCATGGCTCGTGATATACTAACGGTCCAAGCTTCCACGGTAGCTTCGGAAAGTGTGTTTTCTCTTAGTGGCAGGGTTTTGTCAATTAGAAGAACAAGACTAACTCCGGAATCGCTAGAGATGGCAATATGCTTAAAGGACCATTTGGATGCCGCTGATCGTGTTCAACATAAAACTAGTCTAGAAGATGAAGTTGAGTTAGAGCATAAAATTGTTGACGAAGAGGAGGACGAAGAAGTTGAGACTAACGATTCGGACGACGATTGTACCGAGTTACCCGCACCTAAGAGAAACTCGTCGGAAAGTGTTGCACCTGCCGCTAGTAAACGATCAAAGAAATAAAATCTTACTAGAACCGGTTCTGAGTAATTTTTTATTGTAACCGGTTAATTTTTTTTATATATTGTAACCGATTAATTTGTTTTTTAATTTTAACCGATTATTGTTACTATTTTTATTTATCAATGTAACTAATAATAAAAATCAAACATAACAAACACAATAGAAAGAAACATTACACAAACTTTATTAAAACACCAACGATAACATTTATCAGGAACCGGTAAGTAGGAAGGGGTTTATATAAAAAACGATTTTTTAATCAGGAACCGGTTTCACCGGTAACATTTTATCAGGAAGCGGTTCTGAACAGTAAAAGTCAGGTTTTTACTGTCAGGAACCGGTTCTGAACAGTAAAAGTCAGGTTTTTACTGTTCAGAACCGGTTCTGAACAGTAAAAAACAGCTTTTTACTTTTTACTGTCAGGAACCGGTTCTGAACACTATCAGGAACCGGTTCCGCACCATACCCGGTTCCAACCATACCCGGTTCCATAATACCCGTACCCGGTTCTACACGGTTCCATATTCTTGGGTGTGAATCCGGGTAGGAACCGGACCCGGTTCCACACCATACCCGGTTCCAATGACATCCAAGCAGAACCGGTTCCGGGTTGGAACCGGTTCCGGGTAATAATAAAACCCGATTATGCCCATCTCTAGTGGTTTGGGTCATTTTGCCAGTTTAGTTCAAAGGTTCCGTTTTTCGCCTGTGAGTCCAAAAAGATTTCACCGTTGTCATTTTAGGTCCACTGGTTAGCTTCATCAATATTTTTATGTTAACGAGAAGGGTAATTCGGTCATTTTATATAGCTGAATTGCCCTTCTAGTTAACAAAATTATATATAAAATGACCGAATTGCCCTTCTCGTTAACAGAAAAAATGGATGAAGTTAACCCAGTGGACTAAAATGGCAACGGTGAAACCTTTTTGGACCCATTGGTGAAAAACGAAACCTTTAAACTAAACTGGCAAAATAACACAAACCACATGGACTAAAATGCATTTAACTATATCTAAAAAATTATAAATATAATATATATAATTAAAACTTATGGCCCACGGGGAGAGTGGCTCCTGCGGTCACACACTTTGCCCCCTCTCCATGAACGGCACCGTAAATGATGATATTTTATAACAAGATAAACTTTGTTTAGTTTAAAAGGTTTGTTATCACTCAATGAAGAATAGAAAATTACGATATACACAATGAACTATTTATGTTTAAGGTAGTTATAATACACCCCCCCCCCTCTCGAAATGGTGGTGATCCCAAACAAAACATAGCACAAAAGTAATCAAAATGAGCATGCGATAGACTTTTTGTGAAGATATTCGCCACCTGAAGCTTAGTAGGTGCAAATTTAGTGTGCAACTTTCCTCAAGAAACTGTCTTTCGAATAATGATTGTCAAGATCAATATGCTTCGCTTGCTTATGAGCTACCGGACTTTGAGTCATAAATAAAGCATTTTTATTAGTCGATCAGGTGGCAAAGCATGAAACTCACATAACAGGTGAGTGCGCCAAAAAATGTCTAAAACATTGTTTGCCGTTGCTCGATATTCTGACTCACAGCTGGAACGAGAGACATTTGGTTGTTACTTTGCACTCCAAGAAACCAGATTACAACCAAGGAAGATAGAATAACCGTAGGTGGATCGTCTTGTCTAAATACAATAAGCTCATGCTACATCAGAATCACCCATACTATAAGTAGTATAAGGTTTGATAAATGTGAGACAAAATGCAAGTGTACCTTTGACATAACGTAAAATACATTCGACACGCTAATAATCAGTGACCGTAGTATAAGGTCTGATAAAAAAAATACATCGCCAATATATTAGACTTATTCTTTTTTCTTTTGTCATTTAAACAACGTTTATAGGCCCAAGATTTAGATATTTACACTAGGAGTCCGCACTGTCCGCGCTGGCAACACATCAACCCTCGTTACTTGCGGCATCTTTTGACCAATGTGAAACTGATTGAGGAATGAGCGAAATTAGGGCCGAGATTAGGAAACATCATCGTTATAGTTATTCAACACCTTAATACCACCACCCCATAAGTTGCAACATTAAGATAACCTTGTTCACAAAAAAAGGTCTTGTATAATCTTAAATATTACCATAGAATACCAAATAATCAATGTTCATGTTCGATTACAACTGAAAAACGACATATTATACATTTATGTGGTCTTGGTAGGCGTTGTTTCGAGTCCAAATCCAAACGGGTATAACGGGTCATAATGTGGGTCCCCAACATTCATGGGTAACTGATTAACCGACTTAAACCAAGTCCGTGCCAGCTTTCCAGTGAAACCATAATCACCAAACAAAACATCCGTCACACCTTGGCCTTCTGTTCCAGGAAGCCAAGCGGCTACAAGTGCGTCTATGGTGTCAACAAACGGCTGCACCACCACCGGTCGCCCTGTGATTAGGACCACAGCGCATTTCACTGAGCTGCATACGTTTTTTATAGTGCTGGGGCCCGGCTCGGGGATTGTGAGATTTGAACTGTCCCCAAAAGTTTCTGCATAGGGTGGTTCTCCTACCACCACTATAGCAAAGTCAAAGGTGTTTGACTTTACGAAATCTTGGTTGGGATTCTCATTGTAGATTACTTGAGTGTTTGGGTCAACTGTTTTTTTCACTGCTGAGAGGATTGTGGTACCTGTAAAGGTGGAAAATGGCGATTCAGTCGACTTGTGTGATGGTCAAAATGGGTTTGGGTCATCTTCAAGTTCAGTCAGAATGGGTTTGATCATGTTGGATTACCTTAAATCAATTATTTTAAGAGTTAACTGCCATTTTCATCCCTGTGGTTTGTCCAATTATGTCAGTTCAGACCAGTTTTTTTTCATACCATTTCCGTCCCTGACATTCTCGAAACATGCCAGTTTAATCCAAAAGTTAACAGCTGTTAACTTTGACCGTTTAATGAGGGGTAAAATGGTTATTTTAACATAGTCTTTTTATTTTTCATTTTTAAAAATAATACTAAATTAAAATTGAAAAAGAAAAATGGAATATTACCTTTTAGCCCCTCATTTAACAATCAAAGTTAACAACCCTTAACTTTTTGGATTAAACTGCCATGTTTCAAGAATTTCAGGGATTGGACGAAAATGGCAGTTAACTCTTTTTCTAAAAATGAGTTATCTTAAATCACATTTTTTGAAAACTGGCTAATCTTTTCTACTTTACCCGTTAGAATCGTTGTCAATAAAACCGACCCGAATCAACCAAATTTCATATGAATCGGTTTAAAATGCTATCTCTAAAGTTAAAGACTTTTAAGTGATCTGAAATATCATACCCGCAGTAACATCGCCCGAAACTCCTTGCCACTCAATGGTCCACCCGCCACATTGATACCCAATATTATCAGCATGTGATCCTGCAACTAATATCTTCGACGCCTTTTTTGGAAGAGGCAGCAATGGCTGCATTGAAGATTTACCATTCTTTAATAAAACAAGCGTTTTCCGCACTGCTTCTCTCGCTAGGTCTCTGTGTTCCTGTTTCATTAGAGCAAGTAAAGTAAAAGAAAAAAAGATGGTTGACTTTGGTCAAACCCGAACAAGTTTGACTAAGTTACCTGACATCCCAAATATTTGGTCATGCTGTAATCAGCCAATGGATTTTCAAACAGACCCATTGTAAACTTCACCGTTAAAATCCTCTGAACCGCATCGTCCATTCGGCTCATGGGTACAAACTTATTTTTGACTAGATAGGCCAAACCATCAGTAAACTCTTTGTAGTTCATAGGGACCATAAACTGCAGCATTCGACAAATGCATTAGACACATGCGCAAAACAATTAGAGGTGGCAAAACAGGCGGATTGGGTAACGGGTCAAACATGGTGGTTGGGTCAACCCCATGTTCAAAATTTAGAGCTTTGTAATACACAATCAGTGTGTCAAACATCAATACAAAGTTTATTATTATTTCAATAGTACTTTTTAACTTAAAAGAAAATATGATTTAGAATGTTCTATTGATTAAAATTACATTTTTGGTAGGGGTGCAAACGAGCCGAGCCGAGTCCAAGCTCAACCAGGCTTGAGCACATGCTCAATCAACTTATGAGAGCTCAAGCTCGGCTTGGCTCGTTTACAATCTTTTAATTAACATATTAAATAAAAATAATATACTCGTTTAGGCTCGCAAGCTCGATAATTGAAGCTTATGCTCGTTTATTAAACAAGCTTATTTTTAGGTCTGGGCTCTGCTTGTAAACAAGTTTAAATAAGCTCGGCTTGGCTCGGGTCGTTTACTACAACTTTAAATAAGGGGTAAATATTAATAAATAATTAATATTACACTAAGACTTGATAAGGCTCGGCGAGGAGATGGATTCATGATTTTATTTTGTCACTATAATATGAACGAGCTCACATGACGTATGACGTAAAATGATAAGGGTAAATCTGTTTCTAACAAACGTTTAGGAAAAATCCAATGAGATAATTAATTTATTTTCATATCAAAAGTTGTTCCTTAATCACTACTAACGGACATCTATTTATACCCAATTATAGTAACCAAATCATTAGCTCAATCAAAATTTTAACTTTAATCTATTTATACCCAAGTAAATAGCGTATTAACTATGGCTTCAATGAAAATAATGTAACCAAATATTAATTTTAATATAAAGAACCGAAAATCAAATAAAAATGTTTGCCTTAAAAAAACCCGATTATTAAAAATAGAGTTAATTACACCATTAGTCCATGTGATTTATAAAAAGTAACAATGTTAAGTACTAATAGTTTTAAGTTGTACTTTAAGGTTTTAACTTTTCATTTTGTAATAGCCTAACAATGTTAGGTACTAATAATTTTAAGTTACACTTTAAGATTTTAATTTTTCATTTTGTAACAGCCTATGGTACTAAGACTAACAAATGTTAGTTTTTCTGTTTTGATTTAAGGGCATATCAGTTATTTCACATCTAAAGGACTATTTTTGTAACTTTATGGTTATTGAGAGACTGTTTATATAATTTACTCAAAAGAATCGAAATATATTATAAGATAGGATTAATATCAAATACAAAATACAATATAAATACGAAGTATAAGAAGAATTCTAATTTATTGATCTTAGATTTGGATGATTGAGATTAGTTTTAGAGAAAAGAAAATAATAGAAAGGAATAAAAAGAATCAAATACTTTCTCTCTCACATGTAAGTAACATGTCAATTCCCTCATCAAATTTAAAACGTCCATAACATTTTCATACGACATTTGTTTTTTTTTTAAATTCACCATCATAACGAGCGTTTTTTTATATTTAATATGAGTATGATATTACTATATCAAAATAAAATTAAAAAAATCATTTTTACTGGTTTTCTTTGTATTGTGTTAAAGGCTGTGACTATTGTGTCTTTCAACTGGGTTTTGGTCCTTACATTTTTTACTAAGATTTCTATGCATTGTATTATTATCATAACTTATAACACAAAGTTAATTTGGGTTATATTCATTGCATTTTTATCAGAAACTATAACACAATGAAGATGATGTTTTATTTGGGTACTCTATACATTGTGTTATAGGTTATGATTATTGTGTTTGTTCTGCTATCCATTGTGTTTTAACCTGTTATGCGTTGTGTATTAGTCTATTGTTCATTGTGTTTTAGTTTGTTGTCCATTGTGTATTTTATTTACTCTCACCAATTGTGTCTTTTATCTGTCGTCATCAATTGTGTCTTTAGTTTAATACTCATTGTGTTTTACGTTATGTCCATTGTGTCTTTTATCTGTTGTCATCGATTGTGTTTTTGGTCTACTTTCCATTGTGTTTTTAGTTTGATACTAAGTGTGTTATACGTTATGTCCATTGTGTATTTTATTTAGTTGTCGTCGATGTGTTTTTGTATACTTTCTATTGTGTTTTTGTTTTATACTCATTGTGTTTTTAGTTTGATACTTATTGTGTTTTATGTCATGTCCATTGTGTAATACGCAACTGGGTTTTCGATTTTTTTTCTAAATATAACAATGTGGTACTCAAATTAAAGATAAAAAGACAGCTCGATTTTATGGTATAATTTTTTTTAAACAAATAACGTATAAAAAGTTATAGACGTTTAAAAAATAGGGGGAAGTAGCATGTGAGTTGCATGTGCATAATCTTTTTATTCTCTTTGACAAAATTACCATTTTCACTTGATTTCCCTGAGACACTTGTCACTCTATAGTAGTTTCTTACAATTTTTATTTTTATAGTTCTTTGTAGAATAACTGTAACCCTTATAAGATCATTTGTGTTAAATATAAATACAACAGAGAAACAGAGGTGTGTGTTATCAGTGATGGTGGTGTACTGTTGACTACCAGCGCCCGCGACACCACCGTCCCTATCGATTATGCATTTGTCCCCAATTACAGATCCATAACCAACCACTGCTATCACGTAGCAAAACACTTGTCGTGGGCTCTTCGCCCTTTAACTGATATTGAAACACAAAGGGTAGTGGCAGTGGTTTATGGTGGTGTAGTAATTGGCTTTGGCTACAAGGAAACAAGATAAATAAATCGAGATCGAGTCACAAGTTGCTTTTTAATCTTTCTTTTGCCCGGCCAAATTAGAAATTCCATTCCAAAATAGTCCTTGAGATGTAAAATGACTAATATTCCTTTAAACCTAATAGAAAAACTAACATATGTTAGTCTTAGTACCCCAAATTGTTATAAAATAAAAAGCTGAAACCTTAGAGTGTAACTTTAGACTATTAATAACTGATATTGTTATTTTTCATAAACTATAAAGACTAACATTATAATTAACTTTTAATATATTTATTCTTTTGCGAGTTACAAGATCATTTCTTCATTCTTTTTTCCCACATTTTCATTAATCAATGTACAAGCCAACAATTTAAGCTTTTACACCTTTAAGAGCATCTTGGAAGGTCATACGTTCAAGTATCATCAAAAGAAATAATAAAAAATTGTTAAAAAAAATACCAAAAGTGGGACAAGCATATCCGAGCTTGTTTTTCATCCGCTATTTTTTTAAGGCAAATTTTAATCACTGACGGATCACTGGAGCAGGAACGTACCTATCTCAAGTCATTGGTGGGCGGGCGCACCTTTTGAAAAAAATATTTTTTAGTGTTATTTTCGTCGGAAATCCTGACCGCACCCCTTGAAAATTTTCAATCGCCCCACTTAGAAAAAAAAATATATTGTGAATTTGTAAAAAAAAAATTAAACACTGATTATTATTTAATATATATGTATATAACACAATCTATATAATTATTCTTTAACCACTTATTCACTTAATTACTTAACACAATCAAAACCCAATCTACAATCTATTTTTATTAGCCCAAACCCAACCCAAAGAAATTTGAACTAAATAAAATAACCCAAACCCATCCACCCATTCCAATTCCAAATCCCGCCCCCAAACAAACTCCCATCGACTTGCGCCACTGCTCACAGACCGGACGACTTTTTTTGCCGGAAAAACCAAAATTCCGGTAGGACCGACCCATATTACGCCAAAATTCTGATATAGAACTAGTATGGTTTCTTTATTGATTTTTTTTTGTTTTATGTGACAATTAGGAGAAAACATAGATGTATAAGGGTTGGATCTTTTTATGTTTTTTGATTTTTTTTTGTTATTCTAAACTTGTAGTTAAATGATTTTGTTGTTTTATTTATAGCTTTGTTTGTTTAAGTGATTAGTTACAAGTAATCAACATTTAATACTAGGGCTTGAATGTTTGAAAATAAAACTGAAAATTATGGACCATGGTTGTACATGATTGTTTATTTTGTTTAAGTCTTTAGTGTTATTTTATGAATTTATGAAGCGGAATATATGTGATAGGAATAATGAGTAAGAATGTAATGAACTTATGGAGTGTTTACTATCTTTAGATGATGTTTTGGATAAATTTCAAAAAAAATGAAAAACTGTAGGGCACAATTTTATATACGTTTGTAATGACGTTTGATGTGTTTTTGATGATTATATAAATTTTAGGTTGATGTTCTTTTGTCTTACATGACCCGACCTGATCCGTCCCGCTATAAACCAATTTTTTATATAGATAGGGGCCTAAAATCTTTAAAAATATCCCGCACCCCTAGGAAAAATTTCTTCGTCCGCCACTGGACTGGAGTATTATCATGCCACTAGTGGAACGGCTCAATCACATACATCTCCACTAGGCAATAATGCTTATACATCAATTTAGAAGAAAACCTAATAAATCTATGAAAAAACCTCTTGTGTTGCCACTCCACTGCGAGCCAAAAACATCAAAAGACAAAATTTAGATTCCAATTCTATTGAAACGCACCCTTAAGTGCATGCACGCAGCTCCCAAGTCGCAATCTTAGCCTTATGTTCGATTGTTCAATGCGGCTTTGGGAAACCACCACCGGCCACTATGATGTGTCGCATGCCCGCAACGCCAATCGAGTCGCTCCTAATCGCATTTCAGCCTTGATCAAGCATTCTTTGCGTTTTCATCAGTTTATTTTTTGCACCTAGTGAGTAAAAATCCTGGATTCGCAACTCATACAAAACTGATCCAAAAGCTAGTAGACTCGTACCCGGACAAAGCAAAAAAAAAATAGAAAAAAGAAGAACCAACTTAAAACAAACACAACTTTCGCTCCGTTAAGAATAACGGGCCATAAGTAATAGATTCAATTGTCTAATATTATAGCAAATTCATCATAACATTATTTAAAATACATAAAGTACAACCTCAGATGCATTTAATACAAGCCCTATTATTACCAAACTTTTAAAAGTTTAGTCATGTTACCAATTTATATAAATAAGTACTGGGCAGTTGAACTGTTTGAGCATCTGATCCTATAGCATACAATCTGCTAATGAAGGCAGTCGTCGGAAAAAGTTCAATGCGGGTGACGGCATCCGATCTCTAAAGATCTGGTGCCGCATGTAGTAAAACCCGAGCGTCATCGCGACCATTTTCGATGGTACGAGGTACAATACAACCGCAACCACCAAAGACATCCCAACAAAAATCCCCGTGGCATGCGGGTCACGCCACGTAACCAACGCCTGCACCCGTTCCCCTTGTGTCGCGATATCACCTAGCACGGTCTGTACTCGTGCTCCTAGCATACGTAGCTTGTCGTATCGCGCTCGCACCATTTCGTTAGATCTGTTACAAGGTACCGGGTCGAACTCCTCATCAAGCTCGTTACCGTCGATTGTTTCGGCCAGTGAGAGCTTTGGGTCGAAATGTGGGGGCCGGGCTCGAGCCCGGTACCGATAGTTCCACACATGTAAAACGCGAGTGTCGGGATGATTAGGTCCGGGAACCACACGAGCATCATGAGGAGTACATGAACCAAGATCGTAGCCGTTGGGTTCTTCCACGAACGCGTTTCGTCCAACCATTTGACCATGTCGATGACCCCGGATAAAACGTTGACTATTCTTAACAAATTGGCACGGACTTTCCTCATGCTGAATGCATGCGAGTCTGCATCCAGCATGTACGTCACCACTTCGCGACGAAGTGGTGGCTCAGATCGTGCAAAATGAGCCGCGGTTATTTTAACCGCTATGGTTCTAAGTACCTCTTGTTGCACCACACCAATCGGCTTAATATGGTGCATTATCGGCAAAAGGGGTTGTGCATATACGTTCAAGAAATCGATCCTTGGTGCCATACGGACAAACCGAACCGCCACCTCTAGCTCGCCCATTTTCTTTAGACCGCCTACGTTTAGTAACATTAAGGGATACGAGTTTTTGTACACCTTCCCGATCTCTAAAGTAGATAACCGTATGCACACTTTTCCCATACGAAAGTCCGACCTCGTGGACTCTTTTTGACCATCAGATCCGGATCCATACGCCTCCCAACTATCAAAAACCCCAATTGTTAACACTGTGGACGGGTCGTAAACTCTCCACGTGTACTGCTCGTTCCATTTCGGATCTAAATTATCCGATATAGCCCGTGTTCGTACCCACTTGTTACCATACTTCGCAACAGCATAAGCATCAGTCGACCCCTTGCCATCAATAGACTTCATTGGTAACAAATTCTTGCACCCGATTATTCCAAGCTCGATTGTGCCGATCGGTGGTTTCCAAAGCTGCTTTGCGGTGGGTCGATAGTCACTACAAACGTTAGCCGATTCGTCCATCACATGGTATCGCCATCGAAAAATATTTTGACTTGAACACGACCGCGATAAACTCTCTTCTCTTCATTTGGATCTTCAAAAGTTAACCATCTTGAAACCACCTCTCGATCGTCCACACGTCGCTCAATGGTGAATAAAGGGATGGTCGTAACCCCTTTAACCGTGGTATCTTTCGAGCCACGTTGTTCGACCAAAAACAGCAACAATGAATGGTCTGTGAACGGTTCGGCCGCTACAAATATCAAGTCTTCGTTCCACGAAGCCGATCCGTATTGGTGATAACAGACTTTGTTTTTTGTACTTGAAACCCGATTTGCGCTTTGATTTGGAACGAAGACGAGAGCGAAACGTCTTGAGCCTCGATGATCGTAGCACGCAAATACCACAACTTCGGTGATTGGTAGATTTTCAACCGGGAGCTAGGATTACCAGCCGTGTCGGTTTTCCATGCTTCTGGAAACGACTCATCGGCTTGTGTCCCTACCCATGTAGCCAACATGAGATCCCCTCCGTGAGCCCCACCTCCTTCTAGCCTGTACCATTGTGTGGCCAACGGGCTATCAGGTGGGTCTCGCAGTGGAATCTCAGTGGTGTCAAAACATATCCCGCCTAAAAAATTATGCCCCGCCACATCCGACATGGAGCTAGAGATCAACGGGTCCCACACCGAGATCTCGAGGATAGTACCAGAATCTTGGGTGTCTTGTCGGAACGCGAACGTTTGGTCCCACTCGAAATACATCGTTTTCCGAGCCGGTTTCGACATGACTTGGCTACCCGAAACCACTATCTTAACCACAGGGTTGCCCGGAGTAGGTAAAGACCGCGCTTTAACCACCTGAACAAAAAGGTAGTGCATTTTCTCCACTAGATCGAACGAAGACCGTTCGATAGGAAACCGATCCGATACGTTAGACGTAAAACTACTAATCGACGACACACGAGGGATCGGTTTTGGACCGACCGGAATATCACCACCGAGTCTTATATCCGGCATCGATCTCGACGTCCTTAGTTGATCTTGAACAACCCGTTCTTCCTTCACCGGTGTACCCGGTTGCACACCATCACCTGGATCTTCATCGTGATCCGAATCATCCTTCGCTGCCACCTCAGCGTCTGGTGGTCCCTCATTTCCTTTTTCTTTCTCCGTAGGGCCCGCGCCCATTTTAGCTTCCGGTTTTGGTTCACCTTTCACCTCCTCCACAGCCGGAGACGTGGCCCCGGCACCGACACGTCATCACTAAAATAAATTTTTAAACCAATTTCCCCTTGCACCCAACTTAACAAATGCTTCTTTTCCAACGGATAATAAATCAAAGCCTCTTCACCTTTCTTAACAAACTGTCTTGAATCCAACCTGACCCGACCCGACCCAGAAAATTATTCCGGGTTGTCGGACCGAGACTCCGGTCATGATTAACATCAACTTCAAGCATATCACCAAACACATCCGATGGTTTTCCAACATTAAACTCCAAAACCTCATTCCAAACCGGGTTTAAATCCCGAGCCACCACTCGGGTCTTCCGCTTTTGCCGGTAGAAATCGAGAACGGCATACGGGCTGGACGTACCATGCCCGTCTTTCGGAGCAAGGTTTTGGGCGTCTACTACTTCTACAATGAGTTTCCGAACGGCTGCCATTGATGGAGCTTGATGAAGAAAGAAAAAGGTTGTTTGTGATGACTAACTGAGTTGAGTTTGAATTCACATTGATGGTTATGATGAAAGTGTTGAGTGGAAGATGATATGAAAAGGTGGTGCTTGCCTTCATGTGTAAGGTGAAGGTTTCTTTTGTTGGGTGCTCTTTATTTGTTGTTGTTTATGGAGGGAAAACATTCTTTATTGCTTTTTTTTCTTTTTTTTTTAAATTGCAGCTTTGTTTGCCTTTTTTTTTCTTTTCTGTTCTTACTATGGTAGTATTTGTAAGGTTGGATCTAGCTTCCCACTTTTTTTATTATTTTTTTGGTATTTAACTATTTTAAGTCTCTTAGGTTATGTTCACAATATATATCGATTATCGGTTCTCTGGTGAGATATTGGTGTAAAATATCAGTCTGTATATCGGATGGCTATATAACCGATTTTTCCGATATCAGTACCTTTATTCTTATTTCTACCATTCGTTTTTCTTCTTATTGCTGCTTTTAGTGTTTTAAGTCTTAATTGTTAATTGTTAGTGTTTTAAGTTTTAATGAGTCCTACTTGCTACTATTGTAGTGTTTTGCAAGTTGTAAAAGGTTAATTTGTTAATGGTAGGAAAGTATACCAAACTGTTAGTGTTAAATTGCTACATACATAAACTCAGCATGATATTAAAATTACCGATATTGCACCGCAATAACCGATATCTTAAATATCGTTCCCTGACCGATATCTAATTTTTACCGCATTAACTACTTAGCTCTTAGGGTGAATGGAATGGAAGTGAGACTAAGTAGAATACGGCTGAGTTGGTTATTGGTAATTTGGTATCGTGTGAAAACACAGCGGAGGCAGCAATCAGGAGATAAAGCAGGAAGTGCATGAGAGAGCTTGGGAGAGGAATGCGGGATGGAGATGGCTAAAGAGAGCGGGAATACCGTCAGTGGCGAAGCTTGAGATATTATACGGGGATCAAAAACGTACATACCCAAAAATTTCTATACAAAAGTTACACATATAACACTACTGAGCGAAAAGTTCGGGGGGTCGGGCGTCCCCCTGGCCCCTTCTAACCTTTGCCCCTAAACACCACCTCGTTCTTTTGCAACCGAAGAACACGAGAGCCAGAATGTGTTGGTTTTTTATGATAAATTTCTTTCTTTTATCTTTTCTCTCATCATTCCTCGAGTATACATGATGTTTAATTGTTTACTCATATTTTAAAGGCTTTATTTTTTTCATTGCAACGTCGTCATAGTCATAACTCTTACCATTGCAGCGGTAGCTCATGATTTATGTCGTTGTAACATTGATGGTGTGCCCCTTGTCATCGCAACCATTATGTCGCTATGGCCATAGATCCATAGTTGTCGTTTGTCTTCATTGGATACATGTATAGCTTATGTTTAAATGTATTTGTTTGATATATAATAGAACTAGCTACATGTATAGCTTATGTTTATTTTCTTATTACGGTTTTGTCCATATTTTTTTAAAATTAAAAATTATGTGTTTTGTTCTCACTGTTTGTCTATGAGTAACACATTTGATTGTTACATTATTTTTTTTGTTACTTTGAAAGGAAAAGACTAATATACCCCCAATGTTAGAAATAAAAAAAAAAGAAAAAAGAACTTCACTCCTTGAGACAACGTGTCCGCTTGAGCAGAAAATGACCAAGGGTAAGTAACGTGATTTAAGGTTGGTTCTTTTTTTTTTCTAATATTTTGTTCTTTTTTTTTTGCTTTTCGATAATAAAGGTATATTGGTAATTTTACAAAGCAAAATAAATGTTTGCATATGTTAATGTCAATTACCAAAATGTTACCCATGAATAAACAAACACTTAATTTCTTAAAAGTAGTGACAAATCACAATACAATACATACATACTATAAGTCTGTAATCTTTTTTATATAAAGTTAAATTTAAAAGTAATGTAAACGCAAATAAATACATATTCAACACGTATAATCTGAAATAATAGTATTCATTGAATATATTCAACACGTATAATCTGAAATGATAGTATTCATCGAATAATGAGTATATATATATATATATATATATATATATATATATATATATATATATATATATATATATATATATATATCAAAGAAAAGGCTATCAAAATCAATTTGAGGAATCTCTGTTTTGGTATGTATGACTTGAGTGACATGTTAGAAAAGAATATAATTTCTGATTTCCATTGTAACGAATAATAAATTAACATTAACATGTACACTTTGCTTCAAGGAATCCCTTTCTCCTAATTTTTTAACAGCTTAAATTACACAAAATTTATTTTTAACGGTGCTTAAACTATTAATCTTAAGAGAAGCAACATCTTAATTTCAATGAATTTGTCAATTGAACACAACCCATTAACTTCTTCTCCTAATTTTAATAATTGCATTTTATATTTTTTTCAGTAATTTATTATAGTCGTTAAAAAAAGTTTTACAAACACTTTTTAATCTCGTTGTTAGTCATATGGTTTTTTTTAAATTATAATTAAAATATTATTTTTTATTAAAGTTTTAAAGAAGTTGATGTCAAGTCACAACCTAGCTGCTTGTCGACCGATCATCAGGGGCCGATCTAGGGGGTTCTGGGTTCCTTAGATTCCTTCAGTTTGGAAAAAAAAATAGAAAGATATAATGGAAACATTATATGATTTGCATAAGAATAGTAAAAATCTATCAAAAGGAACCTTTCGAAAATATTCTTGGATCTGTCATTACCAATCATCCTATTTCAACGTAAATTAGAAAATTGTAACGTTTTAATTATCCGAATTCATTTTGAACCTACCTAACTAAACATGTTCGATTCACACGTCTTTCTTAATCTCTACGAATGATGCATAAAAACTTATTTATATGATTTGATTAATTTTAAAATATGTAAATAATAAACTAGAAAAAGATGAAGCCAAAGTGGTGGCGTAGCGATGGTATAATCATGGAATAAGACCGAACGGCAAACAAATCTAAGGCTTTTGACAAATATGGCTCCCTTTATGTCACCGACCCTCTTTTCTAACTCACTTTTTTGACCTATTTCTACAAATTCTGCAACAATTTTGTAATTTAGATCTAACAAAAAATGTTCTATATAATGTGTGGTCTACATTACTACAAAAATTCATTTGGAGTTATAGAGGTTAAACGATACGTAAACGATGATATTGGATACCTATATTCTGAGGCGTCTATGATAATTCATGTACTTTGTTCGAGCTCGAAAAATGTAACCTTATACCTTAACGAAATATACTGTAAACTAGTATTGGGTTCACTAAACATGTCAATGACTAACTTCTAAACCATAAAATTTGATTTGTAAACGAACCTATATTGGAATTGGTGTTTGCTACTTAAAAAAAATTAACATATGTATCGGACTATTTTTTAAAAACACGTGCCGCTTGAAATCACGGACCCTGACCGGTTTTGAATATAAAAGTATTTAACATTTTCACTTACGCTCTGTGTTAGGTGGTATAAGAGCTCGTTAATATTGTAATGACACGGTACCTTGCAATAACTTCACTTTATTGTTAATATAGTGTATATTGTGGGAGTAATGGTTTATGTTTTCTTTTTTATTTGAGGGTCTCTGTTAGGGTTGGCAAAATCAAAACGACACTCTACATAACCAGTGTGACCCTTGAAGAACTATTGCATTGTAATTGATAGTTGTGGAAATGTTCAAAAATCACGAGGATGGTAACCATATATTGTGTTATTCGGTATCCTCGTAATAGGGGCACCAACATCACTTGTATAGGAATCAACGAATCCTTCACGAAACAGTGTTCTAAACGATGAAAACGGTACCTGAATTCGGGTGTTTGTACTTCTAATTAACAAAAATCAATAGCCTTCTATCTATGTTCTGATCAGAAGCCTAAAAATATCGGTTTGTAATTTGGAAAAAGAAAATTAATTCCGTTATTTTTTTAACGACGGACTATTTTACAAACAAAATGGAAGAGTTTGGATTATTATGGGTAATTAACTGAATTAGGATTATTATCGGCTAAAAAGAGCTAGTTTGGATTCTTAAAATCCAATTTGCCTTTTATTTATTAATAAAGAATAAAATAAAATACTTTTCTTCCTATAGCGACGACATGCCATCGCCAAGGGTAACCTATCATCAAAAGTTGAGAAAATCTATATCGACGAGATGTCATTGCTATAAGCCTTTCTATGCCAACAACACTCGTCGTCACTATAGATGTCGTGGGCTTTGGGACAAAATTATTATAGTTCTTAAAAATGTTAATTACTTAATCAAACTCGATCGAGCTAGAGACGTGTTTCGAATTTCGGATTATGTATTTATGTAGATGTTCAAGGTTTACTTACTTGAATTGAGCTCCAGTTTGATATTAGGTCAGTTAGGTTTATCATAGTCCAATTCAGGTATTTTTATGATTTTTACACCTTATTACTAACTACCGTTCTGGAAAGTAACAAACCAGACCAGCTTGGTTGGTTGGGCCAACTAAACTTGATCGGTTTTAACGGTTTGACTCTGTTAATATGTTTTAAAAAATTTTATACATAATCAATTTTTTTTAAATTTTAAAGTATATAAAATTAGTTGATAAATATAATGCATATGCATAACTATATACACTGAAAATATAAAGAGTAATAAAATAATAAAGGTTTAACGATCAAGTTCCAAATCGTCATGTGAACATTGAGCGACTGAGTTGGTTCAATATGGACGCTCACATCAGTGTCCAACAAAAATGTTGTAACATATTAGACATTTTTTTGAACGACCAACGAATCCTTCACGAAATTCACCATACCAGAACTACTTTACTAGATTACACACCTAATAAGTAAAACATGTGTAAAGCAAGATGCTAAATTGTATCAACAAATAAATTATTAAAAAAAGGTGCACGTGAAAATGAGGTTGAACATGACAGTTTTCATGTGAAAGTGTATATATGTGACGAGGAAGCTTTTTGAGACTCTTGGACGACACATGCAAAGATTCACCTTAAAAGATCTTTAGCAGAACTTGTGTCAAGGATACCATACATTTTAACGGCGGATCTAGAAAATATTCGTAGGGATAACGTTTATATAAAAGGGGTAATTAGAAAACGAAAAAACGTCAAAAAATGTCAAATTTTTCCAAAATTTACACTACCTCCGGAGCGTCAAAGGGTAGCGGGGCTACCCTCCGCCTAAGGTAGGTCCGACCCTGCTATATTTACTAATAGTGTTGTTAATAATAAAAGGAATGGAGTGTCAAGGATGCCATACTATATTTACTAAAAGGTGAAGTTGGTGTGTATGAGGGGTGTTTGAAGAGATATACAGCATAATAAAGAAGTAAGAAGGCAAGGAACAATCGAAAACTTTGAACATCTTTGAACTATGAAGCTAAACTAAGTGCATTCAAGGTGTTAAAGCCACTCATTTCTCAAAAGATTTTGCTTAATGGTTCTTGAGTTTTAAACTAGGGCTCAAAACGGAAGATTTTATGTTATAACGTTTTTTGATAAAAAAAAAAAGGTTTATTCGTCATTTGTATTCGCTTAGTAATGCCATGTGGAGTAGAATTAACCATTTTATGTGTTAATTTGACTGGATTTTGATAGGTAAGTACATGTTTTATGAAACACGTCAAATGTAACATCCGTCAAAAACCGGGTTAACCAAACCCGCTTCGTTTATTAACCGAACATCCAGTTAAAAATTTCGTTGCGTATTTATGACGTATTTTAATTTTAAATAATAAACAAATTAGAATTTATAAACTATAATTGTTAAAAAGTAAAAATAAAACAAGTAAAAGGAAAACAGGCTGCCGGGATTCGAACCCGGGTGAGCCGGGAAACCTAGTGACTTAACTCACACACATCCAACCACTCCGCCACTTGTGTTATTTGATGATACATCGAAACAATTAATACATATAACAAAACTCGAAATCAAATTCAGTCAACAGCGCGCCCATTTCGCTGTCGCCGGAAAATCCGACGATTTCGCCAATTATCGATGGTTTCTTTTGACTTAACGTACGTATTAACATCTACATCGGTTATAACCGATGTCTAGTTCTGCGACAACAGTCATAACCGCCGGAGAAAGGCTGACCAATGAATCGAGAATAAAATCAGACCCAATTCAACTTGATTCTTCCCTATAGATGCACACCCAAGCCTCTGGTAATCATTTCGCTCAAAATCGCACCATTTCTCGAATCAATTTCACTCGCCGGAGATTTTCTGCAATCATCGGACTTTCGCCGGAAAACCGAGATTTTCATCAAAACGGTAAATACCTCGACTCTTTCTGTTTCATTCCGTTGTTAGACTATTACTAACTTCAATCCATCAATCAGAATCAATCCCAGACGACGTAGCCGGAATATTCAGCTCTCGCCGGAAAACCTCTGGAATTTCCAATCTCGCGCTGTGAATCGGTATAATCATTCAAAACTTCTGTTAATCCTTGTTTAGTACCCCACTTTCATAACTAATCAAACAAAACTGTTAATTGATTCAATCAGAAGGAATACACAAATCAGAGCCGACGTCCATTGCCGGAATTCTGAGGAAATACAGTTTGATCGGTACATTCGATTCCTGAACTCATTTTATTCATCACATTTCAACCAGTATTATGTTCGATGAACGACTCAATCAAGAACAGTTGAATAATCGTCAACTGAGTCTTTGAGCGAAGAAGACGAAGTTGACTATGTTTATAAGATTAATTAAAATCAGTATAATAAACGGGTTAGACACACAGTCCAGCGGTGGACTGTGTGCAAACAATGAACACACGTCTCGAGTTCGATCCCTGACCCAACCTCACTCTATTAAATAAAAATGCTCTTTTTAAAACCGAACCGGGTTAACTCGCTGAAAGATGTTAAGTATAATAAAAACCAGAATATTAACCAGGTCAGACACACAGTCCAGCGGTGGACTGTGTGCAACGTCGAATCACAGGTCCCGGGTTCGAGACCTGTTGAAGGCACCGGTCCGATATAATTAAATCCTTTTTAAAAATAAATGATTTCCGGATTAAATTAAATAGTGTATAAATATAATTAAAAACATAAATATTTCGGGTTAGACACGTAGCTCAGTTGGTAGAGCTGCGTGCACGCGTACGGGAGGTCACGGGTTCGAGTCTCACTCAGTGCAAATATATACACGACCGAACCGGTCAACGGTCAACAGTCATGGTCAATGGTCAACGGTCAAAGTCAAAAAAGTCAACATTTTTTTATATTTTTATTTATTTATTTAATTTAAAAATCAATTAAAAATACTTAAAAATAATGTTTTTAAAGTTAGAAAATAGCCTTAAACTCACAAAAATATATCCAAAAATCCTATTAAAATTGTTAATAAAATCCACTTATTTACCGTATCTTTTCGTTATTAATTAGGTTAGTTATTCCTCGTCGATCAATCCTCTAAACTCGTGCGCATTCAACATCATCAAACGAACGCACCCAATGTGAGTGAATTCTTACAAATTCCCCTTTTTATTCATGTTTTGGGGTGTATCATGTGTCGCTTAAACTAATTCGTTTATTCAAACTCGTGCTATACCATATTATGATCTAAACTTAGAATGTAAATATTGTTTGTTGTTATGTATTACATATTGTCAAGTTGTATGCAAATTATTTGTTAGGCCCATCAGTTCCTCGTGGGAGACGAGTTGAACAACGCGTGCCTTAAAACTCATTCATTAGGCCCATCAGTTCGTAGAACAACGCGTGCCTCAAAACTCATTCATTAGGCCCATCAGTTCCTCGTGGGAGACGAGTTGAACAACGCGTGCCTCAAAACAATCTATTGTTGTATGTGTGTGCAATATTGAATATTAAGTGTTTTGTGAATAAATTTACATCTACATTTACTCATATGTGGTTATGCACTTTATTTTATAATCAATTCAATAAACACGTTTAAATGTTTTAATAGGATTCACTCGCCAACTTTTTGTTGATCCAAAAACCATTTTTACACATGATACAGGTGGACAGGATGAAGCAAGGAACACATAGGAAAGTGCCTTAGAAGAAAAATAATGAAGCCTAGAAAGATGTATAGAACATGTTGAACTTGTATGATATGATTGTATGATTTCCTTTAAATTGTAATAATAAATATGAAACATTATAATAAATGTCATGAGCTTTGATGAAAACCCAATCATGCCCCGATCACCTTTTCCGCTGCGGGTCGGGGTGTGACATCAAACACGTTGAAATATATATATAGTAAATTACTAGTTAAGATTACTATGAAAGTATATCCCATCATTTGTTAGACGAGAACAATTGATTTACATGATTATGATTTTACTTTATAAAGAATTACGAATATTGAATTGGCAAGTGTTATAAAGCATATAAGTTAAACCAAAGTGTTACTCAACTAAGTTCAACTTTAGCATCCTTTATTAATGTAACGCGTAAGGAGTAAATATGTGCTATGCGTGTTTTACAATCTTGAGCTTTTTTAGATTACAGATTTAGTCTTCACTGTTTGTAAAATCATAATATCTATGAACCTTATCACAACTAACAACCGTTAGAATACGTACGTTAAATCCACGTCATTTATCATTAACACACGTTCGGTCCTTAGGCCACTCGGTGTGAGGGGTCATCCAGACCCGGCCTAGCCAGGCGACGCCCACCAACACCATTTTGGGTTGGCCAAAAGGAATATTGAAAAGAAAGTTGTCAAGAATGAAGCTTAGTCAAAGATCCCTACGAAACCCAAAAGGAATCATGAGTCAAGTTTCATTCCAAACATCCCCTTTTCTTTCCTTTTGTAGGCTTGTCAATCTTTGATGTTATGAATATCATGTGTCATGATACACATTTTTATAGATATGAAGTTCCAAATGTATAATTTCTGAAAAAGAAAAGACCAAACCCGTAAACTATACATACTAAAACAAGTAACTTACTCGAAAGTTACAAGTTAATTTACAACTAACATAAATATTAATAAAATAAACGATAAGTGATTATGATAGGTGTCGTGTTGAATTTGTAAATTAAGAAAATAACATAGTGTAACTCGTTCATATCTTGTAGATGATAATTGTAAACCAAGATTACCTAGATATTGACGACCTCCGTCGCAGTTGCAATTGTCAAGTTTTCTCCGTCGCAGTTGCAATTGTCAAGTTTTCTAGTAGTATGTATATTTTAAAAAAATGACATATTTCGTAATCAAATACTTCATAATTCATATATTAGTAAATTCGACCATATTACTTTTTACAAACAAAAAATCAAATATTTAAAAGGAAAAGGACCATATGTTACAACTATATAAATAAACCATAACCAAACCATGTGAATTATCCATCCCTATGCATAGCATAAACCATAAAACAATATGAGACATGAAACATAACAAAAATGAAAAACACATTCACCAAAAGAGCTCGATCACAAAACGAAATATGTAGAGGCAAAAAAAAATTACTAATAATAAAAACCCTTAAAGAACTTTGATTAATTCCACTCCAAACACCCTAACCGAATTATTCAAACCAGTTCATATAACAATAATAATAACAACAATAACAACGTACAACTTAGAAATACTATTCCAACCAATTCATAAAACTATAATAATAACGTACAACTTAGAAAGAACCTAGATCAAGCTTCATTCGATTATTCAAACCAGTTCCTAACACAATAATAATAACGTACAACTTAGAAAGAACCTGGATCAAGCTTCATTTGAAACAGAATATTGAAAATGTAGTTGTCAAGAATGAAGCCTGGTCCGAGATCCCTAACTAAAGGCAACGGGAATCTTGGAGCAAACTTCATTCCAAACAACTCCATTTCTTTCCTTTCACTATCTCATTATTCAAGAATCAACAAAGCTGCATGCTTGTCAATCTTTGATGTTATGAATATCATGGTGTCATGATTCACATCTATATATAAAGAAGTTCAGAAAGTTATAAAAGATTTAGTCATAATAGCACATGAATTGACAGGTCACTTTTCCATATGAGAAAATGGAAGTGAGGGGCTTGTCTTGTTCCACTTTATTCACAGGACAGACAATGGAGAGTGGTTACCAAATTTATGACAGTTTACAAAGAATTTAAGAGTGTACAACTCATCATGCAGAATGTACAAGTTCTAATATAGGATTTTTTTTCATCATCACATGCAGTGGCGGATCTAGAAAATATTTGTAGGGGTAACGTTTTATAAAAAAAGGGTAACGAAATTGAAAAAACGTCAAAAAAGGTCAAATTTTTCCAAAATTTACACTACAGCCGAAACGCCAAAGAGTAGCAGAGGCTACCCCTTCCCTTAAGGTAGGTCCGCCCCTGATCACATAAGTCCCAACCATATAAATGTGGCCTGGACCAGTTTCTTATATCATATTATCATCACTCAGCTTTTGATTATTAATCTTGAAATCTTACATGTGAAATTACTATTTGACTCCTTGTGTTAACAAAAAGGGAAAGAGGTTTTGGAGGGTAGATTAGTAATTCTACCATTTTAACATTCTGTTGAAAACAGTTGATCCAAGGAAAAATTATATGCAAAGACAATATACATGAACATGACATCAACGTAAAGGGTATATTTGTAATTTACCAACTTGTACGGATAAAGGTTTTCATGTTGAGAGAAAGCTACAGTCTATAGTGGTGAATATGTACAGTTGATTTAACAGCAATTTTAGAAAACTTTAACATAATGCTGGATACTAGAAATATGATAAAAGATATATATATTGATTGATATCAAATTAATAAATAAAGGTTGTTTGTTTTGACATTCAAATATGGAAGTTGGACAAGTATAAGAGAACAAATGGAGTGGTTATTTTTTACACCAATTATTATTTAACTACAGTTGGCAAACTCACGAGGTGGAGCGGGTTGAGTCAGGTTAGATCGACCTATAAACACTTACATATTCTTTTAACTATCGGTGCCAACCTCGCAAGGTGGGAGTGCGGGGCAGGCCGGCCAAGTTAGGCTAAGCACTTTTTAATGCTTTTATTGTGTTTGAAACATGAGTACAAGTTATATCTTTATATAATACTCCGAGCTTTTAGGCAAGTGATTTATAAGGTGTTACATGTTTGAATGACTTTTAACCACTTTCTTGGATAACCTTTTAGCTTTAGTCAGTTAAAAAAATAAAGATAAAACACAACTCAAATCGGTAATATATAAATCAATACGCAAGATGTTATCAAGTGTAATGAGACGCGATGTAGAGGTGTTCGGCTGTGCTTATACTACTTGAAGTTGTATTTTTTTATAATCACTAGTTTAAACATTTGGGATATTATTATTATTATTATTATTATTATTATTAGTCAAGTAATGTGATAGGATAATATATACGGAGGCCACACATGTAACCCTTTTCTATTATATATGGATCTCGTATTAAAGCCACTTTTTAGAGCATTTACAATGAATACTTTATCCGTATCCATATATTTATACTAAAATAACTAATTTTTTTCTCTCATTTTCAAGTAAATGATATTTTTTATACCTTTATAATTAGCTTTTCTCTGTCATACACTCATAATCATTGCTAAAAATATTAAAAAAAATAATAAGGTTTTCACTCTCCAAATATTTTTTCCCATATATTTACAAATAAACAGTAACATTCTCGTATATTTTTTCTCTTCTCCACTTACAACCACTTAAAAACACAAACAACCATTCCTTACACTACTAGAAAAATGTCTTTTTGCAGCGTAAATTTCCAACGCAAAAAAATGCGTCACAATTTCCAACAAATTTGCGACGCATTTTGACGAAAAAGAACCTAACTTTTTAAACAAATTTGCAACACAATAGCGACATAAACTAAAAACACATAATTAAATTATATTTAAATACAATTCTGCAATTTTGTGACATGTTTTCAACAAAAACCCAAGTAAAACTACTAATTCTAAATTGTGTGTTAGAAACGTGTAGCAACTTGCTACATATTTGTAACCAAATGTTATAGAACCGCGGATAAAACGCGATTAACCACCACTAACCAATTAAATATGTATCCCTAATATCTCAACTAATTACACTTATACCATCGCCTTTGAAAACTCTACATAAACCATACCTTCTATCTTTTTAGTCAAATTGAAATTCAAAACCCTAAATCCCCAATTTTCACCACCTCTCTTCTGAATCCCCAAATTCACCAAAATTCCGTTCATGTCTCCGGAAAAAAGACAAATCTTTTTGGATCGTCACTCATCTGAAGCAGCTTTCAACGGTCGATTTCACCATCCAGTAAGTTCTGTTCCTCCACAAACCCTTACTCTCCATCTCTCTAAACCACCAGCATCAACGAGACACAACGACGACGTACTCACAAGAGCTCTATCTATCGGAAAGTCCACTGAAGGTCTCCGTACAATTGAACAAAACTCAAAAGTTTGACGCACCTGTTCAAGAGGTTGAAAGCAAATCAGAACCAACGCTTGTGGAAGAATTAGGGCAATATGTTGATGAAATCATTGTGAAATATGATGAGGTACGTTTTTGTTCTTGAAATTGAAAGTTTAAGTGCCTCTAGTTGTTTAATTTTTGGAGATTTTGTTCATGTGAGTTTTTTTAATGGTTGATAATGATGTATGGTTTGGTTGATGTATTGATTGTTGAGGAATTGTTGATTTAAGTAGTTAGTGTGTAAAATAGGAAACGACTTTGTTTGTTTCTTGCTATACATACGTGTTTTCTATGATAAATTGATATGCTAATTGTAGAATTGAAGCTAAATTTATGGGTTATGTGATGTCATTTGGCTTTCCGTGAAGCAATGGCCTACTAGAAGCCCTGCATAGTGACATATAGCTGCTAAATGCTTAACTGAAATGTTTGAATGTATACTATATTGACGAAGTTGATTTTCCGGTTGTTATGGCTGGTGTTCTCAGTACCTATGGTCTGATTATTGATGTCATTATTGGTACAGGGATTAACCCAAGACAAAATCTTATTATCTATATGATAGCAATGCACATCTTTCCTCTGGTCTGGCTTGTGGTCTTGTAGGTCTATTTGCTGGAATGGCCATCGGAATCGTTGCTGAGCCAGCGTAAGGTAATGATCCTGGTTCGTAGTTGATATAAGTTATTGTTACAGAGTCATATTCGTGTTTGATGCATATAGACATGTGGACTTAATATCAATTTAAAGGTTCTTAATCTGTGGCTACCAATGTTCTGCACAACAGTGTTCACTCTTTGGATATTAGGCAACGTCTAAAGATGGCAGATGTTGTACTTTTTAGTTTCTGCTGTTAAGCCTCTTTTGATTTAAGGATTTTTCTTTTCACACACACACACACATATATATATATATATATATGTGTGTGTGTGTGTGTGTAGTATAGGAATGGTGGGGCTTTTGCTTGCTATCTTCAACCACAATTCTTTTAATGTTAATTCTTTAATATCAGATGGATTAAACTAAATAGGACACGTGTCATATGGGTTGGATGAGAGACTGAGTTCTTACAACCTTATTACGTGAGTTGCTATTAATGTTGCAATCCGTTTAAAATTTTCTTACGAGACTTTTCTCTGATCATCAGGTACTTATACCACGCCATGATTGCTGAATTAAGCATACCACGCCCCGGAACCAAAGATTTGTTCTACCGTGTGTACCATATCTCTGAATTAACCGAAACCCGGCATACACTGCTGTACATTTCGTGTTCGCTACCGTCATCGTAGCTATTGTAAACTAGTTCAGTTTACAATTTCTTGATTGTACTTGTTGCAAGAGGGGGACCTCACTAATTCTCCTGATGACCCTGAGGTGTGGGCTCGTGTGCAGGCAGGAGGTCGCAAGATCTTTGGATCTGCATTACATGGTGAGCGAGACATCATCCTCTTCTAGCGGGTGTGCACCATCATCTGTTGAGTACCAACAGTCCCTAGAAGAGGTATCGTGTTCATACTCAAGTTTTTTGTTATGTTGATCTGATTGCTCCAGTGACAATTATAGGTTGTGGTGATGGCAAAATAAATGGAAGTCTTTTTTGGTGGATAAACAAGTGTGTCCTTAATAGCAAAAACATCAGACAAACAGAAACTGAATATGGCTAAAACATTAAGAACGGTCTTGTTGTTTGAAACTGATGAGGGATATAGTGAATTTAGAATTGGTGATTATATAATGGGACTCGGTGTTTTTTAAGATTTGACAGTTTAAACTTCAGTGAAAACTTGTTAGTAGTGTAAGATTTGGTATGGTTAGCAGGGTTAGGATCAAGCTTAGTGGCAAGATTGTTAGGCTTAGTTTGGTTAGTGGATTTGAGATCAGGTTTAGATGGTGGTTGTTTGGGTTGGTTAGCAGGTTTAGATTTTGGTGATTTATATCTTATATCGACAACCATGCTAAAATAACATGGTTTGGTAATTAACTAAAAATAAATTCAGAGTATAATAGACAAGGAAGTTTATTGATATCCGTATGCTTACTAAACGTGTGAAACGGTTAGATAATATGTCGTTGTATTGTTTTACTAATAATATCTTCTAACAATTTTTTCAGGCTCAAGCTATGCGGACAGTTGGCAGAGATTCAAGTTTGTCTAAAAGTGAGATGAAGGAGAGGGAAGATCTTAGAGTTCGTCTTGAAAGTGAGAAAAAAACGAGAGAAGACCTCCAACAACACAAATAAAACCATGAAAAGAAAATTACAAGACTTTATGATGAATTGGCGTCCTACTTGTAATTAGTTAGCATTTGTTTATCTTTTTAGAGATATATGCATGTTAAACGTTTGTTAGTCTTGTGGCTTATAAACACTAGAAATTGTGTTATGTATTATTTTACAATACGGTGATTTTAAAACTGGTTTATTAATGTTTTCGGTATATTTTTGATGTTTTTTCATGCAACATTAAGAAAAAACAGGGTTTTTTTTCAAGAAAAATTAAATTTCTAGTTCTTATAATTTTTTTTATAAAATTTTCGTTGCAAATGTGTTGCAAATTCTTTAGGAGATGCGTTGCAAATTCTTTAGGGGATGCGTAGGAAATGTGTTGCAAATAAATTTCCAATGTCGTATTTCTGTAATTAGGATATAAGAAATGCGTCACAAATTTCCAACATAATATTTTCGTTGCAAATAAGTTGCAATTTTTGTTATAAATACGTTGCAGAAAGTATTCCACGGGGCTTTTTCCAACATTAGGTTTTTGTGACAAATGCGTCACAAAGTCAGATTTGCGACGCATTTGTGACGGAAAAACACATTGCAAAGTTCCGATTTTCTAGTAGTGTTATAATATAATTAAACTCTTAAACATATTTTTAAGGTCTTCATTGTAAATGCTCTTACATCATGTATCCCCTTTTGCTTTTATATTGAGGGGTTGTTATGTAGTCTTTTAAAGATTCTATTAAGATGCTATTTTTGAATTAATGAGGTAGAATGTGTATGGTTCACTTAAAAAACAATTCTTAATGATTCATGGAGTCTTTTAATGAGTAAGTTTTAAAAATATGTTGATCGACTGATCGATCAGACCGCTTAATGACTCAGCACAAGGTTGCCAAACAGACCTCAAATTCGTCCATAAAAATGCCAAATGAAGGTACTACCGTCAACGTTTTTTATAGGACAAAAATAACATTGTATTGATCCATCGAATAAGAACATTTTGACGTAAAAGCCAATTTTCAACTGAAACTCAGCTTTTGGCACAAAACGAGAACCTATTACCTAATTCGCTTTCAGTTTAAAATAAAATATTAATTTCACTTGCTTTTTTACAGTATTAGTTTGGTTCAGATTTTGGTTTAGCTTGCTTTAAATCGAATATTAAACATCATTAGTTGGTTCCAGATACAACATATTTGAGAAATGATCGGGTTCAATCCCCCACGATATTATGCGTTGTTGGATCATTTGGTTTAGACTATCATTTGAGTAGACTCAATAAAATTGATTTACTTATCACATGATGGACCAGGAATATTTTCTTATCGATCAGCAAGGTTTCCGGGATTTAAAATTAAACTATAGTTTACCAATTTTTCACCTTTAGTCCCCACCTTTTTAAAATAATATGTTTGTTCCTTGGGGTTTAACAAATTATTACTCAGATAATCCCTATAATGGATGGGTGTTAAATTATTCGGTTAAAGGTGAGTAAAATTACAAATACACCCTTACTAATAAAAGCAAAAACCAAGACAATAAAGAAGAAAATTAATTATTCCCAAATCACTCACTCCTTATCATCTAGATCCTCTTTTCTCTAATCTGTATCAAATCTGTTTCACCAAACTCAATCAACAATCTAGGGTTTACAAATTATCCAATTCAAACAACTATCACAATTTACCCAACTCCACACAAGTGAAACATGACCGTGCAATACGACTTCGCCGCGTAATCGACCACCGGTGGCTCACTCTGCTGGCAAAAGAAGCTCCGGAGATTGCCAGTTTCCGTTCTACCCCGACGATGATGTCATGGTTCAAAGAACGTCCGATTCATTCAGTCAACGAATAAGTCCGGGCGTGTGGTGGGAGTTTTGTAGGAACTAGGTTCACTTTTTATAAAATATAATTACTAAATATATAATAACGAGACTCTCGTAATTCATAGGAAATATCATAGTACAATATCGTTTGCGATAACTAAAAAAAAGAATATAAAATATAATTACATATACCAATCTTGATTCAAGCCACATCTCTGGTGAGTCCTTCACCTGCAGTTTATAGCATCCTAGACTGCAACAAAGAGCACACTAAAACGTTGACGATTTTGGTTGAGGCACGTGTTCAACATGCTTCCCTTAAAACAGATTCCGCGCCTCTACTAAAGACGACGCGACTGTTTCCCAGGGTACAACAGCCGAAGCAGTATGTACTGTCGAAAATGGCTCACGCGCCCGAGGTTACACTGGGTAATTGTAGTGTTTGAACTTATGGAATAAATAAGAATGTGATGGTGGTGGAAAACAAGTAGAGAGTACTCATATCTCTAGTTGGTCTTCAAGTGTTCATCCTCCTTCTAGTCTTCTTCATGTATCAAGCAATACCATATTCTTATATACACAAAAAGAAGCACATAGCCTACTAATTGTACATAAGTTAAGGATTAGTGAAAGGTTTCACTTAATTAGTCACTTAATTAGAGACTTAAAAACTCTAATAAAACTAATTAAATGTCATAAGAAGCTCTACTCAAGAGTTTCTCTTTTATTCACACATGAAGATTCTAATTAATATTTATAATTTCATTAAATTATAAATATATTAAATATCCATTCACCAAATTTCCAACAATCCCCCACATGAATGGAGATCATTCAAAACACATAAAATTTCCAAAGGAACCTCGACAGTTGAGTTTGCATATGATAGGTAGGTGTTACCCTTTGAACCTTCGCTCATGAAATGCACTTAGCCCACTAGCTCTGAGTAGACATCGATGTCTTTGAACTCGTCTTCCGTTTGTGTAGACGACAATACACTTCACACAAGACTCTCCTTAGCCGGGTCATCTCCTCATAGTCGTGTCAAATAACGGTCGTGGAACACTTTCCTGGTTCTGCGAGAGCTCTAGGAATTGTGCCCTCAATTCCATTCGAAGCGACCTCACTTCTCTTTAACATAGGTGACTCTCCTTAGATCATTAAAAGCATTGTGGTTATTGTGATTTATCCAAATCATTTACCACATATTATGCTTAGCCTCACTCTTTGTCACTGAATATCATAGGAATAGACTAAGACGTATTTAAACACCTTTTTATACTTTGGGGGTATGTATAACCATATATACTAGCTTATGCATATCATTTATGCACTCACAGTGACCACCCTTAAGCATATGAGTTAGTTGTCCTATTGAACTTAGATCTTGGGATCTCCAGTCAACTAAGTTAGGTTTCCTTCACATACCCTTTTTCATGGGCTTTAGTCTCATTCCACAACTTGATCTCTAATAAACCCTTAGGTTTTTGAATCTATAACATTATCTTTGACTTTGTCCAGTCACTATAGATAACTTTACTTATTTGAGGTCAGTTGTCATGATGTGTTCTTAGCTCGCAAGTTAATTTGCCTATTGTCAACTTCTAATACTATAACCTCAGTGACTATCTGAATCTGGTTATAATATATGTCTTTCTAAGATAAACGCATCAATTAAGGCAAATACATCTCCATTATGCACTACGACCTTTGTGTCCTCCACTTAGTCGTCTGTTTGCAATATTAGATTGGATTACAAAATCCTTATTGTCAAACTTTTATGATACAAATGCAAGACACCCCCACATTTAAGTGTTATAGGATATCATCCAGATGGGGTAATGAAAATCATTTCTACATATCCTTATAGGGTTGTTTCTAAATGGATCCTCCCCCACATTTCTTGCCATTTGATCAATATTTCCATAACTTCACTTATGACGACATTTATATACAATGATTTGTCACACCCCGACCCGCAGCGGAAAAGGTGATCGGGGCATAATTGGGTTATCATCAAAGCTCATGACATTTATTATATGTTTCATATTCATTAATACAATTTAATGGAAATTTACAATAAATGATACAACATGTTCTAACTATCAGTCTAAGCTTCTTGGTTCTCTTCTAAGGCATATCCTATGTTTTCCTTGCTTCAACCTGTCCACCTGTATCATGTGTAAAAAGGTTTTTGGATCAACATAATGTTGGCGAGTGAATCCTATGGAAAAACATTTGAACAAGTTTATCCAATTGATTATAAATAATGTGCATACCACATATGAGTAAATGTAGATGTAAATTTATTCACACAACACATAATATTGAATATTGAACACACAAACACTAAATGATTGTTTTGAGGCACGCGTTGTTCGACTCGTCTCCCACGAGGAACTGATGGGCCTAATGAATGAGTTTTGAGGCACGCGTTGTTCTTACGAACTGATGGGCCTAATGTATGAGTTTTGAGGCACGCGTTGTTCTCGTCTCCCACGAGGAACTGATGGGCCTAATGAATGAGTTTTGAGGCATGCGTTGTTCTTACGAACTGATGGGCCTAATGTATGAGTTTTGAGGCACGCGTTGTTCTCGTCTCCCACGAGGAACTGATGGGCCTAATAAATGAGTTTTGAGGCACGCGTTGTTCTTACGAACTGATGGGCCTAATGTATGAGTTTTAAGGCACGCGTTGTTCTCGTCTCCCACGAGGAACTGATGGGCCTAAATAATTTGCATACAACTTTGACAATATGTAATACATCACAACCAATAATAGTTACATTCTAGTTTAGTTCATATAATGGTATAGCACAAATTTGCATAAGAGAATTAGTTTAAACGACACATGATACACCCCAAAACATGAATAAAAAGGGGAGTTTGTAAGAATTCACTCACATTGGGTGCGTTCGGTTGATGAGGTTGAATGCACGCGAAATGGTGTTAACCACGAGTGAAATTAACCTAGATAAATCGCATTATGGTTTGGTAAGTAAACGGATTTTATTAATCTATTTTAGTAGGATTGTTGGGTGTATTTTTTGTGAGTTTGAGGCTATTTTCTAACCTTAAAAATGTTATTTTTAAGTATTTATAATTGATTTTTAATTAAAATAATTAAATAAAAATAATAAAAAAAATATTTTATTTTTGCTACAGTTGACTTTGACCGTTTGACTTTGACTGACGTTGACCGGTTCGGAAGGCATATTATTGTGCGCTGGGTGAGGCTCGAACCCGAGACCTCTCGTACGCGTGCACGCAGCTCTACCAACTGAGCTACGTGTCTAACCCGTCATATATCCGATTTTAATTACATATATACATTAATTAGAATTAAACAGAAATCACTTTATTTTAAAAATGAATTAAATCTAGCGAACCGGTGCGCTCCACAGGTCTCGAACCCGGGACCTGTGGGTTAGCGTACACACAGTCCACCGCTGGACTGTGTGTCTCACTTGGTTATAAACTCGGTTATCATTATACTTAACATATACCCAAAACAATCCGGTTCAGTTTTGCGGAAAAAAGGATTTTTATTAAGGCAGCGTGTGAGGAACAATACTCGAACTCGAGACCATAGCGTTAAAAGTTCACACAGTCCACCGCTGGACTGTGTGTCTAACCCGGTAAATAACTTGATTTTAATTATACTTAACCATTACCGAAACGTCGTCTTCTTCACTGGTTTTAACCGGAAGTGACGACTGACTGGTTCGAAAAGTTGATTCATGTTCCTTTAGCGTTTTATGATCAATTACAGTCGAGATAAAAGTAAAAAGAAAGGAATCAGGCGTGAGAAGTACCGGCTGTTTCTCCTCTGTTTTCCGGCAGAACTCCGGTGGCAGCAAGTTCTTCCGGCGACGAGTCTCTTGCAGCAGAGAGTCTTCCGAAAGGTTACAAAGGTTGTGGGTGACTTCGGTAAAAGTTTAGGGGTTTCAGTAAAGATCGGAGGCTAATAATACGGTTTTCCGGCGATGTATCAAATATTTCCGGCGAGTGATTTTTCGCCGAGAAAAGGTGCGATTTGAGTGTGAAAGGTTTCTGGCGAATTGAGGGTGTATTTATAGGGTAGTATTGAGATGAATGGGGTCTGAATTCGGTCTTAATTCGAAGTCAGCCGTTCTCCGGCGGTTACAGCTGATGTCGCGGGTTCATATGTCGGTTATAACCGTCGTAATAGTTAAGTCATCGGTTGAATTGAGCGTAAACGTAATTAAACGGCGAAGTCGTCGGGATTTCCGACGACTGCTAATTGGGCGCAATCTACTGAATTTAACTTTGAAACTTGAATATTTGAATTAATTGTTTCTTTTTATTAACAGAAAAACAAAGTGGCGGAGCGGTTGTTCGGCTAGGTGATAAGCTGTTTGTTTGAACCGGTATGGACCCGAGTTCGAAACCCGGCATGAGTAAATCATTTTTATTTTGCGATTTTTATCAGTTTTTCAAAAACTAAATATATATCCCTGCATAATAATTGATTACGTATCGTTTAAAATTATTTTGGGCATTTAAATCGCAACGAAAATTTTAACTGACTGTTCGGTTGATAAACGGAGCGGGTTTGGTAAATCCGTTTTTGACGGATGTTACATGATTGAACAAGATCAACCTCATTGTATCAGTGAATTCAACTCATATTGCATTAGCTTACATAAGCTTCCGAGCTGACCAAAGCAACACATGCATTGTCATAAGTTTGTCACCAACTTAGAATAATTCTAATTTAACATCTAGAATAAGCCTAGACAATGAGTTCTCGTCATAAGCTTTTCAAACAAACTCTTCAAAAGTTTCATGTTTTTTCCTTATAATGAATGAAAATTCTCCCTCAACTTTGTCGATACAACCACGGGGTGTCAGCCCAGTGGCCAGCCTCACCCATTCCAAACGGGAGGACGCGGGTTCGAGTCCAGCTCGGCCCGAATAATCCTGCTGGGTAGTAACCGCCAGGCAGCTATGGGGCTAAGCTAGCTTGGGGAGGGAGAACCCACCCGCGGTCAGGGGTACCGTGCATTTACCCTTTTTTAGTCTCTGTCAAGACCCATAATTAACCAAGTACTAGTCTAGCATGCTTTAGACTACAATACTTTAGCATGTGAACAGAAGATGCATCATTCTGATTCTTGACAGCCCTAAGGATATCATAATATCACTTTGTAACATTCTTCCCTTGTTAACAGAAAATAATGAGACTTATTCATAATCCTAAAACATCAATATTTAGGAAGGTGTCACAAATTATTGTATATAGCACATAGCTAATTTTTATCATTCAATTAAGGAACATAATTTGTTTACCTTGATCTCCAACGCTTTACCATTGACTCATAAGGACTTAAACATAAGTCTTAATCCAAGTCACTTGGTGAGCACATTCATCACCGACAAGATGAATGTTCCTCGTGTACAATCACTATTATGTGTGTGATAGAGTCAATTAGATCGACACTCAACAACATGGCATTCATAATTTTGCCATAAGTGATTTGTACACATCTATTGTTATTCATTGGATATATATATATATAGGATGCTCTCCCAAACGAATATAAAATCTCCATATAGTTCTAACAATAATCAAGTGGTAGACGTATCTACGTATAAATCACTCGAAACAAATCTCACAAGATTTATCAAAGGTATACAATAACATATAGTACTTTTTCTTTCATATGTTAGAATTCACACTTGTGAATTTTCCAATCACTTCTAACGAAGTATGTTGACATAGATCTCGTTTGTGTATTTCATCTCAAAATACTGAGTACGTTCTTTCATTATTCTCTCATGATGTGGTTATACATTAAAAGTTTCGTCTTTGACTTTCAGTCAACGCAACAACCCTCAAGTTGTTTATGCCCAAATACATTCATGTACTATCCGTTTAAAACCATTTGCTTTTAAACAATGTATAGTTGACGTTATAATTACTTTCCATAAAAATAATTTATACATCACAAACATTAGTGATTTATTTCTTTGTAAAAAATTGCATGTATTATCTGAAGATATTGAACAGAAAACAATAAAATACATTGGAAACTAAATCATAAGTGCCAAACACTTTTGAAATTTAAATGAAAGCATAGACGATATGTAGATATCAAATATCAAAGTGCTTATATCTTCAACGCTTTGTAATCTGACCGAAATCTTCTCAAAGATATCGTCCCATGACATGTTTTGAGGTACTCCCTCAATAAGACTCCATGCACTTGTAAGTACAAGTTCCCCATTTCATCATAAAACTTGGACAATTTTGCTCAAAATAACACCAAGTTGTTACAAAGGCTACATTTAAGTAGTAAACTTGAACAATTAAATTTGTTCACAACAACACCAAGTTGCTTTCCATCAAATAATATTCATGAGATTGTTACTTTGTTCAACATATGCTACTTCTAGCAAGAGTAGCAGACCATTTGAATTCTTAAAACTGTACGAAACTTTGTTTTAAAAATCATTTTAAATTATTTCATTAGTTTTGCAATGTACAATATTCATAATATCAATAAGAGTTTATGATAACATAAATCAAAACCCAAAATATCAAACGGTTTGATATTGTTTAGTCTTACTACACATGTACTAAACGTTTTCTAACACACATGTTAAAAAAATGTTATTAACGGGCATATTACAGAAACAAACGTTTACATAAAATGTTGGCCAAGAATAAAGTTTATAAAATAAACTATTTCTCATCATTTTTAATTCACACATAGGCAATTAAATGTTTACAAAAAACATTTCCATTCATTATGACTTATACAATGTACAATCTCTAACATTGTATTTGTGATACACATTTTCTAACACACGTGTTAGAAAATTTAAGTCATTTTTTTATATAAAACCATGACCATATGGATTTAGAAATCACAAATTAAAGTTGGTGATAAATCCCACACAACTACACCATTACTTTATGGTGATTTAATTCTTGTATTCTTACTCTTGTAGTTTTCCAATCTCATCAAATTAGGCACATAGCTTACTTTTAATACAAGAGACATGAGATGAAAAGAGTCTCACTTAATTAGAGATTTATTAGAGACATAAACTCTAATAAAAACTAATAAATTGATATAAAACTATACTTAAGAGTTTATCTTTCAAATAAAGAGTCTAGTAAATAATTATAATTTCATTAGATTTATATAAATAACATCATCACATTATGGTGATTTAATTTTAGAAGTCAATCAAGCATCAACTTTAATGTATGAACTTTTATTTCTAAACCATACAAAGCATAATATAAGTGTTTATATTCATTAAAATCAATGTTATAACAAATTACTTATATAAAATGTTTACATAAAACATTTCAAAGCATTTGTATTTTAACCATTTTTAACAGTCATGTTAAAAAGAAAAAAAAAATTCTAACGCGCACGTTAGAAATATTAACATTTCCACAAAATGTTAATTCGACTTGCTATAAACCCATATATGGTTCAAATAAATAAGTCATTTCCAATACACACGTTAGAAAATAAACAATTAAACAAAATGCTTCCAAACTAACGCTTTTCATATTTGTTTCTAACACACATGTTAGAAATAAATGATTACAAAAATCATTATAAGACTTATTAGTTTATATAAAATAGACTTATTTTTAACACTCAATTTTTTTATCCATATTATATAAGTAATATGATCATTTCTAACAAGCATGTTAGAACATGAAACGTTTACAAAAAAGTATTGTTTATAAAATAAAGCCGGTCTAACGCACATGTAGGAAATATAACGTTTACAAAAATGTATGGTTTACACCAATAAACCCGATCTAACATAAAAGTTAGAAAAGATTAACGATTCCAAAATGGTTTCAAAAAACCAAATGGTTGAACCAAAACTACTTGTTTTATACCACATGGTATAGGATTTAAGATTGTATCTCAGTCTCAATAAATCCAAACACAAGAAGTTGTACTACGTACATATTTCCCAAAAAAAATATTTATAAGATCATAATCTACAATAATTATGTTCTTTTTATTTATTTATTTTACAAATCTTTCGTGAACCCAAAATCCTTATAAATAAGGTTTTAAGATTGTAGCAACAATCTCACGAAATCTGTTTTAAGTTTGTAGGAACTAGGTTCACTTTTTATAAAATATAATTACTAAATATATAATAACGAGACTCTCATTATTCATAGGAAATATCATAGTACAATATCGGTTGCGATAACTAAATAAAAAGAATATAAAATATAATTACATATACCAATCTTGATTCAAGTCGCATCTCTGGTGAGTCTTTCACCTGCACTTTATAGCATCCTAGACTGCAACAAAGAGCACACTAAAACGTTGACGATTTTGGTTGAGGCACGTGTTCAACACGCTTCCCTTAAAACAGATTTCGCGCCTCTACTAAAGACGACGCGACTGTTTCCTAGGGTACAACAGCCGAAGCAGTATGTACTGCCGAAGATGGCTCACTCGCCCGAGGTTACACTGGGTAATTGCAGTGTTTGAACTTATGGAACAAATAAGAATGTGATGATGGTGGAAAACAAGTAGAGAGTACTCATATCTCTAGTTGGTCTTCAAGTGTTCATCCTCCTTCTAGTCTTCTTTATGTATCAAGCAATACAATATTCTTATATACACAAAAAGAAGCACATAGCCTACTAATTGTACATAAGTTAAGGATTAGTGAAAGGTTTCACTTAATTAGAGACTTAAAACCTCTAATAAAGCTAATTAAATATCATAAAAAGCTCTACTCAAGAGTTTCTCTTTTATTCACCACATGAAGATTCTAATTAATATTTATAATTTCATTAAATTATAAATATATTAAATATCCATTCACCAAATTTCGAATAAGTTTGGAGGTGCTAGTTTGGTGAGAGTGAGGGAGAAAGGTGTGGTTGGTTCGGAGTGGTGCCGATGTCGAAGGTGTATAAGAGGCGGATGAGGGGGGTGGTGGTGTAAGTCTGATGAATGGGGGTGGTGTAAGTCCGATGAAGGAGACGATCATTTGGTGGAGGGTTGGTTCATTAAAGATTTAGATATGTTTGGTGGGGCCCACTTGGGTATTTATTGATTAGTTTTTTGTTTATTAGTAAGGGCATAATATATATATATATATATATGTAATTTGACACTCACTTAACTGAATAATCTAACGCCCATCCATTATATGGGCCAATTAAGTAACAATTTATCAAACCACATAGAGCAAACAAGTTATTTTGAAAAGATAGGACTAAAGGTGAAAAATGATAAACCACAGGAACCATCTGGGCAATTAACTCTACATTATATTATCCATTCGTTAAATGCTAGTTTTATCTCCCTTAGAAACGTTTATTAAAGCCTCGTTTGGTATAGACTAGTGGGTCGGCCCGCGCGATAGGCGGGTGTCACCGAGGCTCTTTAGAGCAAATAAGAAAGTAAAGCACCAACATGAAATGAAAAGGATTGATCTTGACCAAACACGTTTCAACAAGTTTTTTTTAATAGTATTTTTTTTTCACAATGCCAAGCCCCCCAACAAAATAGGGCGGCCGCAACCAAAAACCACAACAATTACATAACATCGAATTTACACCAACTATCCTAAGAAATCCATCTATCTATCAATCTATTCCTATACCACATACACCCAAGGGATTTAATTTCTTGCATAACCTTCTCCACTCTAACCTCCTTGTTCGAGAACCTTTTGTCATTCCAAGTCTTTAAGAGCACCCAACAAGCAACCATGATAATGCCTTTAAAAACTCCTTTAGTTGTACATCCAAGGCCCATATGCTCATGGAGAGTAACCAAATCATGCACAGAAAACACATAAATGGGACCCATCTTGCACCAAGAGCTAATGAAGCTCCAAACCATCAATGCAAAGAAGCAAGAACACAATAGGTGTTTCACCGATTCCAGTTCAGCGCCACATAAACCGCACGAACATCTCCATTATAGCAATTTCTGGCTTGAAGCGCATCAACCGTGGGGATCCGATTTTCAATCAATCTCCAAAGAAAGTATTAACTTTCTTTGGAACCCACTTACACCAATCAACCTTGCACTTCTTTTCAGTTTCCAGTTTAAAATGATGATGAAATCTCTCCTTTAAAGGTTCACTACAAAGCCATGGGTCAAGCCATTGATCTTTACTAAACATGTTTCAAATGTATATAATCATCTTTCTTCTCTACCACCCTTGGAGTGAAGTTGTGCAATTTTGTTGTGTTTATCTATGATATATAAAGAAAATACATCGTTCACAGACTGAAACTATATATGACTATAAAAAAATATTTATTAAAAATACTAACAAACTAAAGTATTCACAACAGAGGCATTCATCTCCCCCAATGATACCCAATCCAACCCAGCTTCTATGATCAAATCATTCTAGCAATCACTAAGTGGTACACGTCTCCTCTTTCTAGTATGACGTCTGAAAAAGAAACCGTTTGGTTCTTTTAGGTAAAGTAGAGCGTGTTACGTGTGTAAGAAACATTAACATAATCAGACCATCACTCATTAAGCGCCTAGGAGAATCATTATGGATCAAATAGAAAATAAATAACAAAATGGAAAATAACGATAGCATCTCAAAGCTGGGCCTGCTGTTCCATAGCTTGCAAATGAAACTAAACTATAGCTCATTGTTTTGACTCGCGAGCCCAACCGAATCCCTCTGTATGGAGAGAAAATAAATGAAATATAAGACAACACCAAAAGGAAACGTTTGCAGAAGGTATCATCACAAAGTTGGGCCTGCTGTTCCGTAGCTTGCAAAAGAAACTAAACTATAGCTCATTCTTTTGACTCACGAGCCCAAAAGGAAACGTTTGCAGAAAGTATTTCGAAAAAAACTTGATGACAAAGCCCGCCTTCAATAAGGTAAGTTGTGCAGACAATGTAGTTACTTCAATCTATAAAGTTTTGACATTTCTGAATCAGTAACGTAATGCATTTTCCGTTCTTTTGACTCCTTAAAGGGAAGTTAGCAATGGTCATCAATGTCCAATGTTGGTTATGGTGGCATCTCATTCAATGACGATGCACAACCTTGCTTTCTAAACGATAAGACCATGCGTAATGGTTAATGCTGTAACATTTGTCAAAAACGGGTTTTCCAAACCCGCTGGGTTTGTAATCGGATATCAAGTTATAAATGTTTCGTTGCGTATTTATGTCCATTTTAATTTTTAATGATGCATAATTAATAAATAAACTAGAATATAAAAGTTATAATTGATAAAAAGTACAAAAAAAAAATAAAAAGAAAACTAGGCTGCCGGGACTCGAACCCGGGTCAGCCGGGTTTAAGCTCAAAGTCTTATCACACTCACATATAACCAATCCGCCACTTGATGTTTTCTGTAAATTCTAGGAAACAATTAAATTTTATAGTCAATCATAAATCAATCCGGTTACGCTAACTGTAACCGAAATCGGTCACCAAACGTCCAAAAACGTTTGATTGTTCGCGGTTTACCGATTATAACCGATACACCGACACCTCCAATCAATTTAGCTTTGAATGGACTTGAATTCATGTGGGATCGGTTTTAACAACTGAAAAGTCTGCAATTCCTGAATTACTTCAATCATTGTCCCCTCTCGCGACTCAAACACATTCTGCAAACCTTCAATTGCATTTTCGCATAACTTTCAGTTCGCCGGAGAAGCTATATGAACTCGCCGGACTTTCGCCGGAAAACCGTGTTTTCCATCAAATCAGTAAGTCTCTCAATTCTTTCATTGCCTATCAGTTGTTAAGCTATTGCTAACTCAAACCCTTCAATCGGAATCAATTTCAGACGTCGATATCGGATAATTTCTTCTCGCCGGAAAACTTCTGAAAATTCTTATCTTCCGCTGTAAAACGGTATAGACATTCAAACCTTCTGATAACTCTTGTTTAATACTTCAATTCCTCGCTTAGCTAATCAAAACTGTTAATTTATTCGCTCAGTCGAAATCCGTAAAACAGAGCCGACGACTTGCCGGAATTCTGAGATAAATCGTTCTCCGGTATGTTTACTTCTAAAAATAGTCTCTGCCATTTCATTTTAGTCTTTTGAATGTTTGTCAATCAAATTAAACAAGAAACAATAGAGTAATCGTAGACTGTAATTTGGTAACGAAGAAGACGAAGTAGGTTGATTATAACGTTAAAGCACAGGTCCCGGGTTCGAGACCTGTTGACGGCACCGGTTTGTTAATTAAAATCCTTTTTAAAAATAACTCAAATTTGAATAAACTGAATTAGTATATAAATATAATTAAAAACAGAATTATTTCGGGTTAGACACGTAGCTCAGTCGGTAGAGTTGCGTGCACGCGTACGGGAGGTCTCGGGTTCGAGTCCTGCCCGGCGCATACATTTACACAATAAAACCGGTCAAACAGTCAAACAGTCAATGGTCAACGGTCAACACAAAAGTCAACATTTTTTTTATATTTTTATTTATTTAGTTTAATTCAAAAATCAATTAAAAATACTTAAAAATAATGTTTTTAAAGATAGGAAACAGCCTTAAACTCACAAAAATATATCTAAAAATCCTAATAAAATTATTAATAAAATCCACTCATTAACTATACTTTCCGTTATTATTTAGGTTAGTTAATCCTCATTGTTCAATCCTTCAAACTCGTGCGCATCTCATCATCTCCAACCGAACGCACCCAATGTGAGTGAATCTCTACAAATTCCCCGTTTTAATCACGTTTTGGGGTGTATCATGTGTCTTACCATTTATTATATTTAAATCATTGTGCATACATCATATCATGAACAAATGTGTATTCAGCTTGTATCAACTGTTGTGTGGTTATTGTTTAGATTTAATTTATTATTTTCAGTACATGCAATTTCATAGGCCGCCGCTCCCCATTACATTATGAGCGTTGAGCAGTTCCCCATTACATTATGAGCGTGAACCTGGCGTGCCAACATACGATCGGCTCCGTTTAATTGAGCCTTGATCGCACAGACATTCATCATAGGCCGTCCGTTCCCCATTACATTATGAGCGTGAACGTGACGTTGCCAACATATACAGTTTCATTCATGTTATATATTCATGCAAGTTCATATGTTATTGTATGTTATAATTGTGGTTGTTATTGCTATTGTTTGATTTTTACATTTGCTCACATATGACTATTGCACAGTTTTTCCTTGATAAAATAACAAGAAATCAATAATAAATGTTTATCCAACAAGGTTCACTCGCCAACTTATGTTGACCCAAAAACCCCCATTTTTACACATGATACAGGTGAACCAGCTGCAGCAAGAAACACATAGGATTGGCTTAGAAGAATAAACTGGTTTAGAGCTTGGATTGTTTAGTTGGATATTTTTCTTTGTATTTGTATGGACATGTTTGGATTATTGAGAATGTAATTTTGACTTTAATAAATATGAAACATATTAGTAAATATCATGAGCTTTGGTGATAACCCAATTATGCCCTGACTCTTATTCCGCTGCGGGTCGGGGTGTGACAGATTGGTATCAGAGCCATGACTATAGGGATATAGGATAGGTTATTAGACCCTTAGAGCCTATACTATAGTTGATTAGAAATTTTAAGATTTTTGTGTGTTACATGCAAAATTCATGATGTTTATATGTTTCATGTTTAATGTTACATTCAATATTATGCAAGCATGTTCATAAGTACATATTAGTATATAATGCCTATCATGACTCATATTCTCATAATATATCATATCAATGAAAGCACATATCACATCATTTTCATGATTGTTTTTTTTCAATGATTTTTTGTATTTTCAAATCACATCAAAGTGAGTTCTCATGACGGGCATGTAGTAACTGGAAGGGTACAAGTACCGGTAGTCGGAACGTCCTGTCTAGGCTGGCATTCGTATAAATCCAAAATAAAGGACCAGTTTGCCTACCTGGGGACTAACGATGAGAGTACGAAGTACCTATTAGGCCAAAGCATGCTATTCCAAACGTCGTGTGAGCTAACCCCACTTTGAGTTGTCATTGTGTCTACACCTGGACACATTCCGACCATACATCTCGTAAACATATTTCGTGGTTTTCATTCGGGTGATGCGAGTGTTAAATCGCCAATACTAATGTGAATCCTACCAAGCCAATAGACATGGGGGCCCACATGACTATACGGGTGAAGGTATGGGTGACATTTGAGGCCCAACATGAGCAAACCCAAGACATCCTATGGATGTAGTTGCATTATTGATATTTATGTTATTTTCATTTTCTTTAAGACACATGACACCTAAAAAGACTCCATAAACTCACAATCTCCTTATGTATGTTCCTGTAGATGTCGGTTAGACAACAACGAGGGGGTAAAAGATCAGGAAGGTCTCACGAACGCTTGGCCACTCAAATCGCGAAACAAATGGCCGCGGTGCTTCCTGACATTGTGGTTCAAGTACAACAAGCTCTCGCCACAAATCCCACCAATCCTCCCCAGCAAGATGACCAGAACATCGGCAACCCTCCTACCAGCAAGTGCTCATATAAACATTTCAAGTCTTGCGATCCTCTGAAATTTGAAGGGACCAAAGGTGTCACTGCTCTCCTCCACTGGTTTGAGGAAATGGAGAACACTTTCCTCAACTGCGATTGTCCCGAGGATCGCAAGGTACGATACGCAACCGGGAGACTATTTGGGGTAGCTCTTACCTGGTAAAATACTGAAAAGGGAAAGAGGGGAATCGAAGATGCTATGGCCTTAACGTGGGAGGAGTTAAGGGAAATCATGACGAGACGATTCTGTCCTAGAAGTGAGATTAAGAAGCTAGAGGACGAATTTCATTCTTTGAAGCAAAAGGAGAGAGATCATACTTCCTACAACAAGAGGTTCTTAGAGTTGAACCAAATGGTCCCTAACTTGTTCACCCCAGTTTACCGTTTAATCGAGCATTATATTCGAGGTCTTCCCTCGAAAATTCAAGATTCAGTTCTCAGCACTTCACCAGCAACACTTGAAGCTGCTATGGAACTAGCTAAACTGACCGAGAATCGAATTCGCAACGGTAAGTTTAAAGAGGAGAAAAAGAAAGCCCCCGTTGAGGGCCAAACTTCAAACCACTCCACCTCCTCCTCTAAGTTTGCTAACAAGAGGAAACGTAACACCAGAAACTTCGCTGTCACACAAACCAATTTCCCTATCCCTGCTGCACCCATTACCCAAGTTGCCCCCTCACCTGCACCATACAAAAGGCCATACTCTGGCCCATTACCAAAATGCAACCGTTGCCAATACCACCATTTTCCTGATCATCCCTGCCAACATTGCACCGACTGTGGTCGCGCAGGTCATACTGTTCAAACCTGTCGCATACCTCAGCGAACGAACCGCCACCAGCCTTCAACCCAAACCCACCAACAAATAATGGGTCAAGCCCAACAACCACTACTACTACCACCTACCCAACATTTAGCCCAATCATACTACCAACCCAACTATCCCATGGTACAACCTATGCGGGCTTGCTACAATTGTGGAGACCCAAGCCACTTTAGAAACACTTGTCCACGGTTGGTAAACATTATTCATGCTCAAGCCCAAGCCAATCCGGTGAATCAAGCTAACCAAGCTCCTCCACCTGCAAGAGGAAGAGCTTTCAACATCAACGCTAATCAGGCTAGAGCTGACAGCAATGTGGTTAACGGTACGTTTCTTATCAACGGTAGTTATGAATCCATGTTGTTTAATACTGGGGCGGATAAAAGTTTTGTGTCTTTAGAGTTTGAACCCATCCTAAACCAAATTCGTGATAAGCTCATGGAATCCATAACAGTAGAAGTTGCTGACGGAAAACCGGTCTCATTAAACTCTATTATACGCAATTGTACTCTCACCTTAAACGACCACGATTTTCCAGTTGACCTTATTCCTATGAAGTTGGGAAGCTTTGACATTATAATTGGTATGGACTGGCTCAGCCAACATCAGGCTGAAGTGGTATGCCACGAGAAGTTTATACGCATTCCTCTTCCAAACGGTCAGACTCTACAAATCTTTGGAGAAACCCCATCGAAAGGGCTCAGATTAATGTCCTGTCTTTAAGCCCAAAAATATCTTCGCAAGAATTATGTCGCATTTTTAACCCATGTCGTCAAAAAGGGAATCATGGAGAAGAAACTCGAAGACATCCCAGTAGTAAAAGATTTCCCGCAAGTTTTTCCTGACGACATTTCAGGACTTCCTCCCGTGAGAGAAGTCGAATTGCGCATTGATCTTATACCTGGTGCTACACCAGTTGCAAAGTCTCCTTATAGGTTAGCTCCCTCTGAAATGCAAGAACTAGCCAGTCAATTGCAAGAGTTGACTGACAAAGGATTCATACGTCCTAGCTCCTCGCTTTGGGGTGCACATGTCCTTTTTGTGAAGAAGAAAGATGGATCGTTTCGCATGTGCATCTACTACAGAGAACTCAACAAGTTAACGATCAAGAATCGCTATCCATTACCTCGCATTGATGATCTTCTTGACCAACTTCAAGGCGCCAGCTGTTTTTCAAAAATCGACATTCGATCTGGTTATCATCAACTCAGAGTACATGAAGAAGACGTCCCAAAGACCGCTTTCCGAACTCGTTATGGTCATTATGAATTCATGGTCATGCCATTTGGTTTAACCAACGCTCCAGCTGTCTTCATGGATCTAATGAACAGAGTCTGCAAACCCTATCTCGATCGTTTTGTTATAGTCTTCATCGACGACATCCTCATTTATTCAAAGTCCAAGTCTGATCATGAACGGCATCTTCGACTCATCCTTACACTTCTAGAGAATGAAAAGCTTTACGCCAAATTCTCCAAATGCGAATTCTGGTTAAAAGAGGTACAATTCCTTGGACATGTAGTCAATGACAAGGGAATACATGTCGACCCCTCAAAGATCAAAGCGGTACAAGAATGGCAAGCGCCACGTACACCAACTGAAGTAAGATCATTCCTTGGCTTGGCTGGTTATTATCGCCGTTTCATTTCAAACTTCTCTCGCATTGCTGTACCACTCACGGCTTTAACTCATAAAGGAAAACCTTTCATATGGGGACCCAAACAAGAAGAAGCCTTCCAAACCCTTAAACAAAAACTCTGTGATGCACCAATCCTCACTCTGCCTGAAGGTTGTGATGACTTCGTGGTTTATTGCGACGCGTCAGGGCAAGGACTAGGCTGTGTTCTAATGCAAAGAGGAAAGGTTATAGCTTATGCTTCGAGACAACTCAAGACTCATGAGAAGAACTACACCACCCATGACCTAGAACTTGGAGCCGTTGTGTTCGCTCTTAAGATATGGAGACATTATCTCTACGGTACTAAGTGTGAAATATACACTGACCACAAGAGTCTTCAACATATCTTCAATCAAAAGGACTTATACATGAGGCAACGAAGATGGGTCGAACTTCTAAATGACTACGACTGTGAAATTCGGTACCACCCCGGCAAGGCAAATGTGGTGGCTGATGCACTCAGTCGAAAGGGTTATGAGAACTCCATTCATCTTCTATGTTCACAAATCATAACTGACATTAAAGATCAAATTCGAGAAGCCCAACATGTTTCAGTAACGGAGGATGATGTACGAAAGGAGCTGTCCTGTGGAGCTGAACTTAAAATTGAAACTAAATCTGATGGTATTCTGTACTATTTAGATCGCATATGGATTCCTGACCACAACAACCTTCGTGAATTTCTTATGAATGAGGCTCACAAAACTCGATACTCTATACACCCAGGAGCCGATAAGATGTATCAAGACCTTCGATACACCTATTGGTGGCCTGGAATGAAAAAGGATATTGCTGTTTTTGTTTCCAAGTGCCTTACATGTTCCAAGGTGAAAGCTGAACACCAAAGACCCTCAGGACTTCTGGTCCAACCTGAAATACCTGTATGGAAGTGGGAAAACATAACCATGGACTTCATTACCGGGTTACCTCGCACTTCTGGTGGGTATGACACTATATGGGTAATCATTGACCGATTTACAAAATCAGCTCACTTTATTCCTATCCGCGAAGATTTCAAGAACGAAAAGCTAGCTCGTATTTATATCAACGAAATCGTAAGCCGACATGGTGTACCGTTAAGCATTATTTCAGATCGTGATGGTCGTTTCACTTCACGAACATGGCAAGCAGTACAAGCCGCTTTAGGTACGCGATTAGATCTCAGTACCGCTTATCATCCTCAAACTGATGGACAATCTGAACGCACCATTCAAACTCTTGAAGATATGCTTCGAGCATGTGTCATAGACTTCAAGGGAAATTGGGACGCTCATCTACCATTAGTTGAATTTTCGTACAACAACAGCTATCATTCAAGTATCGGCATGGCACCTTTTGAAGCTTTATATGGTCGTAAGTGCCGATCTCCAGTATGTTGGCACGAAATTGGGGAAGCTCAAATCACCAGACCAGAATTGATTCAAGAAACCACAGACAAGATCCATCAAATTCGAAACAATCTTCTAGCGGCTCAAAGTCGTCAAAAGAGTTATGCAGATAAACGACGAAAGCCTTTGGAGTTTAACATTGGTGATCATGTACTTTTAAAAGTATCACCGTGGAAGGGAGTAGTTCGTTTTGGTCAAAAAGGCAAGCTAGCACCACGCTACGTAGGACCTTTCAAGATACTCGAAAGAGTAGGACCTGTAGCATACAAGCTTGATCTACCAGAAGAACTCAACAGGATTCATCCCACATTCCACGTATCAAACTTGAAGAAGTGCCTCGCTGATGAGAACCTCCATATTCCTCTGGAAGATATTCAGATTGATGAATCTGTGCATTTTATTGAAAGACTAGTAGAGATCATGGACTTCGGAGAAAAACGTCTACGACGAAGTCGCATTCCAATTGTTAGGGTACGCTGGGAGTCGAAACGGGGACCTGAGTTTACTTGGGAACGTGAAGACTCAATGCGCGAAAAATACCCGCATCTTTTTCCTACTACTACTACTTAAATTTCGGGACGAAATTCCTAAAAGTAGGGGATACTGTAACATTTGTCAAAAACGGGTTTTCCAAACCCGCTCCGTTTGCAATCGGATATCAAGTTATAAATGTTACGTTGCGTATTTATGTCCATTTTAATTTTTAATGATGCATAATTAATAAATAAACTAGAATATAAAAGTTATAATTGATAAAAAGTAAAAATAAAATTAATAAAAAGAAAACTAGGCTGCCGGGACTCGAACCCGGTCAGCCGGGTTTAAGCTCAAAGTCTTATCACACTCACATATAACCACTCCGCCACTTGATGTTTTCTGTAAATTCTAGGAAACAATTAAATTTTATAGTCAATCATAAATCAATCCGGTTACGCTAACTGTAACCGAAATCGGTCACCAAACGTCCAAAAACGTTTGATTGTTCGCGGTTTACCGATTATAACCGATACACCGACACCTCCAATCAATTTAGCTTTGAATGGACTTGAATTCATGTGGGATCGGTTTTAACAACTGAAAAGTCTGCAATTCCTGAATTACTTCAATCATTGTCCCCTCTCGCGACTCAAACACATTCTGCAAACCTTCAATTGCATTTTCGCATAACTTTCAGTTCGCCGGAGAAGCTATTTGAACTCGCCGGACTTTCGCCGGAAAACCGTGTTTTCCATCAAATCAGTAAGTCTCTCAATTCTTTCATTGCCTATCAGTTGTTAAGCTATTGCTAACTCAAACCCTTCAATCGGAATCAATTTCAGACGTCGATATCGGATAATTTCTTCTCGCCGGAAAACTTCTGAAAATTCTTATCTTCCGCTGTAAAACGGTATAGACATTCAAACCTTCTGATAACTCTTGTTTAGTACTTCAATTCCTCGCTTAGCTAATCAAAACTGTTAATTTATTCGCTCAGTCGAAATCCGTAAAAACAGAGCCGACAACTTGCTGGAATTCTGAGATAAATCGTTCTCCGGTATGTTTACTTCTAAAAATAGTCTCTGCCATTTCATTTTAGTCTTTTGAATGTTTGTCAATCAAATTAAACAAGAAACAATAGAGTAATCGTAGACTTTAATTCGGTAACGAAGAAGACGAAGTAGGTTGATTATAAGTTTATTATAATTTGGATATTATCTCGGGTTAGACACACAGTCCAGCGGTGGACTGTGTGCACACATATATCACACGCCGCGAGTTCGATCCTTGATACACACACACCCTCTGTAATTAAAATGTTCTTTTTCTAAATGAACCGGATCCTTTTCGCAATTAGATGTTAAGTATAATAAAATCCGTATATTAACCAAGTTAGACACACAGTCCAGCGGTGGACTGTGTGTAACGTTAAAGCACAGGTCCCGGGTTCGAGACCTGTTGACGGCACCGGTTTGTTAATTAAAATCCTTTTTAAAAATAAATGAAATTTGAATAAACTGAATTAGTATATAAATATAATTAAAAACAGAATTATTTCGGGTTAGACACGTAGCTCAGTCGGTAGAGTTGCGTGCACGCGTACGGGAGGTCTCGGGTTCGAGTCCTGCCCGGCGCATACATTTACACAATAAAACCGGTCAAACAGTCAAACAGTCAATGGTCAACGGTCAACGCAAAAGTCAACATTTTTTTTTATATTTTTATTTATTTAATTTAATTCAAAAATCAATTAAAAATACTTAAAAATAATGTTTTTAAAGATAGGAAACAGCCTTAAACTCACAAAAATATATCTAAAAATCCTAATAAAATTATTAATAAAATCCACTCATTAACTATACTTTCCGTTGTTATTTAGGTTAGTTAATCCTCATTGTTCAATCCTTCAAACTCGTGCGCATCTCATCATCTCCAACCGAACGCACCCAATGTGAGTGAATCTCTACAAATTCCCCGTTTTAATCACGTTTTGGGGTGTATCATGTGTCTTACCATTTATTATATTTAAATCATTGTGCATACATCATATCATGAACAAATGTGTATTCAGCTTGTATCAACTGTTGTGTGGTTATTGTTTAGATTTAATTTATTATTTTCAGTACATGCAATTTCATAGGCCGCCGCTCCCCATTACATTATGAGCGTTGAGCAGTTCCCCATTACATTATGAGCGTGAACCTGGCGTGCCAACATATGATCGGCTCCGTTTGATTGAGCCTTGATCGCACAGACATTCATCATAGGCCGTCCGTTCCCCATTACATTATGAGCGTGAACGTGACGTTGCCAACATATACAGTTTCATTCATGTTATATATATTCATGCAAGTTCATATGTTATTGTATGTTATTGTATGTTATAGTTGTGGTTGTTATTGCTATTGTTTGATTATTTACATTTGCTCACATATGACTATTGCACAGTTTTTCCTTGATAAAATAACAAGAAATCAATAATAAATGTTTATCCAACAAGGTTCACTCGCCAACTTATGTTGACCCAAAAACCCCCATTTTTACACATGATACAGGTGAACCAGCTGCAGCAAGAAACACATAGGATTGGCTTAGAAGAATAAACTGGTTTAGAGCTTGGATTGTTTAGTTGGATATTTTTCTTTGTATTTGTATGGACATGTTTGGATTATTGAGAATGTAATTTTGACTTTAATAAATATGAAACATATTAGTAAATATCATAAGCTTTGGTGATAACCCAATTATGCCCCGACTCTTATTCCGCTGCGGGTCGGGGTGTGACAAATGCCCCTAAGGGGGCATTTTTCGCCACATCAGCATCATGCGCGCCAACGCCTCTTCATGAACTTTCTATGTCACGCTGGCATGAGCATCCTTTTCCTTTAAAATCACGGAAAGACGCATCACTCTCGACCTTCTTCCTCTCTCTCTCCTCTCAACTTCACAGCTTCATCACACGCAAGCTTCAATTCACGGTTAGTCCCCACGCACGCTGCGGTCCATTCCTCTTGGTGCTCAGCGTTCAACTTTTGCTCCTTAGCAAGTTTTTCCTCTGCATCACTCACTCGCCAGTTCAAACTCTTCTTCTCTGAATTGAACTTCTCCCTCTCAGCAATTAATTCCCTCTTGTCAGTTTCAAACTCCATGACCTGCTCATCCATCGACTACCACTCGCGTACTATCTCTTGGGTAGTAGCAAAGTAGTTCACTCCAAAGTGTACATGGTCGTCCAACAATCTGAAGCGATCCCTATTCTTATGATATAAACGTTCGGCAGGGGGAGAGACATAGAATAAAACTCATAGCAGTTGTCCAAACTGTCCATCCGGGACCCCTGTACAAGGGACCAACGAGGAGCGTGAGGTAAATGGTCGCATGCAGGATTATAAGCCATCCGCGACCCACTCGTTTCCCTCCTACCAGAATCAGAACTACCATACCCTTCAGAACGCCCATGACCTTCACCACCAGACGGCACGCGACGCGTGTACTTGGTCAATGGGGGTGGCTTCACTAGACTCCACATTCGTTTCTACACCTTCCACCCTTTCACGAAAGGCTACCACAGGAAAAGTAGACTGTTGTACATTCTCCACAAAAATAGATTTCGTAACACCTTCAAGATCCTGCACCCTCGCATCCGCGGGGCCGCCAGAGTCCCTAACAAGAGATTCACCAAAAACAGCAGCAGGTGGTAATTTAGGACTAGGGATGGATGAAATATCTAGAATAGTAGGCTTTGAAGAACGAGTAGTCGATCGTCAAGACCTCGAATCGGTCACCTTCATCGGCTCTACAAATACAATCTATAAAAGGAGAATCAATAAGTTTTCGTACAGCAGACTCCACAAACAAGTCTTCAAGTATGTTAGCAAATTTCTTCTTGAAACCACTCAAGTCAACCTCATTCGTGGATTGACCCATCAGTTTCCTCTTTTTCTCAGACACATTCAGGGCAGCCTCAGTGTCTAATTTACGCTTAGCATCAACTAAGATGCTCCTCTTTTTCTCCATAATTTGGGTGATGGTGGCTTGATCCTCATCAACCTCCTCAGTAGTTGGTTTAACACCTACGTCCAATCCAGACAATGTGTTAGACACAACAACATAATCCAAGCATTGAGAAGTGTGCTTACTGGTCTGCACTCCCGGTTGGGTCTGCACTTTAGGTCTCTCTTGCACCGACTCATCGGTGCCAACCTCAGGATCCACGGTCGTAGGTTTAGTATGAGCACCAGCTTCAAAACCTCTAGGGGCTGCACGTGCGGACATGTACGCATTGTGCAAGATCGATGAATGAGACCGTTAGAAGAAGCAGTAGACTCCTCACTCGAGAGGAGAATAGTCTCCCCTCAAGCAGATGGCCTTATCACTTCAAGCTTCACTGAAGTAAGGGGATGCGCACCTATGGGAGTGGCAACATGAATGCTTAAGCTCTCCTCTGTTGGGTGATGGAAATAATCTTTTATTTACTCCAACCATGGAAGCTCTCCCTCAGGAAGTATCCGAGTTACCATCTCACCACCAACCTTCGGATCCAAAGCATTGATCAATCCCTACGCTAAAAGGTGAATTCTAATAAACAATCCAACATACGGAAATATCAGTGTAAAAGAAAACAGACATCAAAGTTTACCTTTGTTTTTTAAACCATCGACAGGTGCCCCCTTGGATTCGTAGGCGCCCGCAACATGCTCATACCAGCCGCCACCAAGGCTTTCTTATCCAGTTGAAGCATAGCAGTTGGGCTTCTGGTCAAAGTCTTGAACCATTGCTCATCGGCGTATGGAACCACATGTAATTTGGGGACACCCTCGTCAGGAAGACGGTAATGCATGTCAATCGGTATTACACCACGGTGGATGTAGAAGAATTTGTGTTTCCAATCATGTAAACTCTTGAGGGGATCCTTGCTGCAAGGAAGAACGTTGGTAATACGCAAGATGAACGAATAAAAACCCCCGGTGCAAGAGACATAGTAAAAAACATTAAACATGTCCACTGAGGGGATCAAGCGTTGTGCCCAACATATGAATTCAAAGTGAGTGACCCGGGGCATACCAACGGGACTAATTTGGGATATATGCAACCCATAGCGGGACCAAGAAACTTGGTGATAGGAAGACAAAAGTTACCTTCCCTGAAAAATGCACCATACAAAGTAATGTAACCAGGGGGAACGTCAAGGGCCGTACTTCCCGGAGTTGGAAACCCTAGTTAACCGGAAACTGGAACGTCCGACACAATTGTTGGAAATCATCCTCTTTCCAGCTTACGATAGCCTGATCGGCCCTCAAAGGGCCTTTGGTTTTAGACTTCTTCCCTTTTCGGGAATCCTCAGGTTTAGTGGAAGAAGGCATGATAAAGATCAAAGGATGAAGATGGAAGTGATCGGTTGAAAGAAAGAAATTAAAAGGGAGAGAAATCACCATAGAAAAAGTGAAGGTATGGCTTCTAAATGGTCAACCTCCGGGTCTTTATATTTAATGCGATGGGGAACCGTACCAAAAAGTAGGAAACCCTACCAATGGGGAGGGCGAGAGAAACTGAAATGGCATCTTACAAGGGCGCGTGGCAGCCACGCGCCTGACATGGTCGTAAAAAGCAAATGTCACCCTAACGTCTACCTGCAAAAGATAACTTCTCCACTCTCCGATGCAACAACCATCTCAACCATCAGAGCCATATTGACATCTGTCAAACATCAATCCCACCAACCAAACAACTTGCCCTTTAGCTAGAAAAACTTCTCCTTGAAGAAACCTCAACCAAAACCAATGCGCTTTTTTGGCTCACTTCTACACGCCAAAACCCATGCGATTTTTTGGCTCACTTCTGTACGTCAAACTTCATTCGCTTTTTTGGTTCACTTCTGTACGCCAAACTTCGTACGCTTTTTTGGCTCACTTCTGTACGCCAAAGTCCATGTACGTTTTTGGCTAACTTCTGTACGCCAAAACCCATAACGCAAAAATCCACAAGCCTTTTTTAGCTTGCTTTTGTATGCCAAAATCCTTATGAGTCCAGAATCCCTCCCGGTTGATAAACTCATCTGGAAACCACACTGGACTGGGGGACTTGAAAAGATATGGTCCCAAACCAAGTATGGACACGTGTCAACGGGACCACACCACTCCAAACTTGCGACCTCGCCATGCCCAGGGGATGATGCTGGGACGCTATCAAACCATTTCAAGCCTCTATAATTCACATTACGTATGGCCTAAAGACGGTTAAGAATTAGAGGAGAATTAGGACACCCTAGTCACTGATTTAGAATTCACTATCATTTTAATCGTTCATGATGGCATTAAAGTACTTAATTAAAGGGCTTGTAAGTTAGGGAAGAACAAAAGTCCTTGGTTCTTGAATTGAAAAAGAGTAGTATATTTTAATATTTATTTAATTTATTTTATCTCTAGTAGTATGAAGCGAAAAGGGGTAAAAATGGAAGAAAATAAAAAATAGTTTTGCCATTTGAACTCAGACATTTCACATGCCATCCTAAAAATGTGTGTTACTTTTGTGCACATCCTATTTGCTTAATAATGCATTATAGATATGTACAAGATAATTATAGCTTTTGCACTTTTAATTGTCCCATAACATATTAGTCACCGGGCTTCCGAAAGAGTAGTTTAAAGGAAGTGACTCATTGTATTGGCGAGGTATAAGTTTATGAGCGAGTCCAATTGTCTTATGTCCAATCGTCTTATGTAAGTCGAGTAAAGGTCTAGACTCGCGATCATTCATGTACATCCTGCCGGGTCTAGGTGTGGGTTAATCTAACTACATCAAGATCCAAAATATTTTCTCCCTCATTAATTAGAGTTTGGTTTTTTTCTGAGGTGATAAAAGACATATTTGAAGCTTCACTCTTATGGTGGGGTTTTCTTTGATTTTGAGTTTTAAAAGTTGTGTATGACTTAGTTTCGGATGATGAAATTAGGCTAGTTTCAGCTTGAATCTTGACATATTTTAATTATTGTTTGTTTAGCATTCAACCCAGTGGCGGATCTAGAAAATCTTCGTAGGGTAACGTTTATTAAAAGGAGGTAACAATCGAAAAAAAAGTCAAATTTTTCCAAAAGTTACACTATCGTCGGAGCGCCAAGGGGTAGCGGAGGCTACCCCTTCCTCTAAGGTAGGTCCGCCCCTGATTCAACCCATCATACCAAACCATATTATCCTTTCGCTTTGCGCAAAAATATTTTACAAATTTGTATTTCTTGTATGGGTAAAAGCTTACAAGGATCGAGGGCACCGATCATGGATTGCTCCATCTCAAGCGTGCTTAAGAGTAGAGTTATCCCCAGAAAACACGTTAGTAATATCCGAGACAGGAATTTCTTATGATCGACGTAGTATCATGTCACACTTTGATCCTTTACGGCTTTACATAAATCTTCTCCAGATTCTTTGAGAAGTTTAAACAATTAGATGCTAACAAAGTAAAGGGGGTTTCATAGAGCATTATAAGTTCACATTATATTATCAGATTTATGTAATCAAGCAAAAAATGGGCTATTTTGGTATAATATCAGATTTACACAATTGAACGGTGGCATCAACAATAGCAAGTGGTGGCAGGGGCGGATGTACCTCATAATTAGGGTAGCCTCCGCTACCCCTTTGGCGCTCCGGATGTAGTGTAAATTTTGGAAAAATTTGACGTTTTTTTCGATTTCGTTACCCATTTCTTTTAAAATATTACCCCTATGAAAGTTTTCTAGATCCGCAACTGAGTGGTGGCATATCCACCACAACGGCCATAATGGTGGATGAGGAGAGATTGTAAGAACTTTTATTCCCATGAACATATAATATCTTACAGGTTATAACACGTAGATCTACATGGCTAACAAGAGAACATAAAACACACACAAAGATCACCCCAAAAAAAACTCTAAAGCAAGAAACTAAAATACTTTATAAAACATGAAACACACACAAGAATCACATCTATAAAACCCCAGCTAGCCGCGGTCACAGTAAGTATTCTTGACGCACTCTCTTCGTGCCTTATTACCGTTATACTTTCCTTTACATTCTTGGTCGCAAAATGGAGGAGGCTTGAGCACAGGAATAGTAATAGATTTCGTTTGGCCTAGAATCCTTCGATGTTCTTCGGTGTCCATAAGAAACTCTTCATCATCTTCCACAAGTGTTGGGCACTTAGCCATAGTGCCATTGCACACATCTTCATACTTGTTTGATGAAGATAAAGATCCTTCACAATGATTGATCATCATGAAGATGATTGATAGCAATAAGATGACACAAGTCAAGATGGTGTTTCTTGATACATGATCACTTGATTCAGTTGCCATATTTTGGAAGAATTTGGTTAATTGTTCTTGAATTGGTATGCAGACCACGCTCAAAATGGGTTCTGTAACCTTTTTTGATATATTCCAAAGAGAACCAAACACAACCATATAAAGGAAAATCCAAAACCCTATACATGGAAACTAATAAATTGATTACAAAGGAAAAAGGAATGAAGATCCTCATTTACGGAGGACTATAAAAGACCCACCATTCACTCCATAATTTGTGTTCTCTATTTTTGACCAAATATTTTAACACTCCCCCTCAAGTTGGTTAGTGGGGTCTCCAATACCCAACTTGAATAAAACTGATTCAAAAACTCTTGCTGCAACCGCTTTCGTTAGAATATTTGCAAGTTGGTCTTCAGACCTGACAAACGGAGTTCGACAGTACCATCCTCAATTTTTTCTTTTATGAAATGGCGATCAATTTCAACGTGCTTGGTCCTGTCATGTTGTACCGGATTTTCTGAGATTTTAATTGCGGCTTTATTATCACACATTAGCTGAGTTGGGTGATTAAGAGGGAACCCAATTTCTTTCATTATCTTCTTTAACCAAAGGATCTCCGTGATTCCTCTAACAATACCTCTGAATTCTGATTCTGCACTCGATAATGACACAACTTTCTGCTTCCTACTCCTCCACGTTACCAAGTTTCCTCCAAGAAGAGTAAAGTAACCGGCGGTTGATCGTTTGTCATTAGGATTTCCACCCCAATCAGCATCTGTGAACACTTCAGCGTCTAGGTGGCCATTCTTCTTGAAAACTATACCTCTCCCTGACGTACCTTTAAGGTATTTGACTATCCTCATCAAAGCATCCATATGATCTTCTTGAGGATTGTGCATGAATTGGCTTACAACTCCTACCGCATAGGCAATGTCCGGCCGAGTGTGAGCCAGGTAAATTAATTTTCCCACTAGCCGTTGATACCTCTCCCGATCTACTGGTTTGGCTCCGTCAACTATTCTTAGTTTGTGATTTACGGCCATAGGAGTATCATTTGGTTTGCAATCCAGCATACCAACTTCCGCAAGCAAATCCAAGATATATTTCCGTTGAGATATAAAGATTCCTTCTTTTGACCTTAGCACCTCGATCCCTAGGAAATATTTTAATCCCCCAAGATCTTTCATCTCGAACTCTGTGAAGAGGTTTTCACGAAGAGAGTTGATTTCTTCTTTATCACTTCCTGTTATGATCATGTCATCGACATATATTATAAGGCACGTAACCAGTTCCCCTCTCCTTTTGTAGAATAGAGTGTGATCTGCATTGCTTTGTTTATATCCATACCATTTCATTGCCATTGTAAACTTACCAAACCATGCACGCGGAGATTGCTTGAGCCCGTATAAAGCCCTTTTAAGTCTACATACCTCATTTTCTTGAAAATCATCTGAGAAGCCAGGAGGGGGTTCCATATACACCTCTTCTTTCAAGTCCCCATGAAGGAAGGCGTTTTTAACATCAAATTGATGGAGAGGCCAGTCTCTATTTGCGGCTACTGAAAAAAGAACTCTAATAGTGTCGATCTTGGCAACCGGGGAAAAAGTTTCAGAGTAGTCAATACCATATGTTTGAGTATATCCTTTGGCAACTAATCTAGCTTTGTGCCGTTCAATCGTGCCATCCGATTTATATTTGATATTGAATACCCATTTACAACCAACCGGTTTTTTTCCTTGTGGTAAGATACATCTTTCCCACGTGACATTTTTCTTGAGAGCTTCCATTTCTGCGTTCATAGCCTCTTTCCATTCAGCCGTTTGTTCCGCTTCCTGGGCTGTATTTGGAATCTTTTCTAAAAACAGAGTAGCCGCGAAAGCCCTGGCAATTTTAGCGACTTTGTTTCTGCTAGTTTGTAATGGGTACTTAGAGGCACAAGAGACATGTCCAGGGGAGTACCGATTAGGTGGGACCCCTCTATTTCTTCTTGGAGGGAGTACATGAGTGCTTGATTGTTCCTCTTGTTCCAAATCTGGAGTACCTGAACTGTCATGACTTGAACCATGCATAGAACTGTTATGATATGGACTCTCAGAATTGTTTACTTCATTTACCTCATTGTTTTCCTCTGGTTGATCATCATTTGATTCCACGTCGGTGTTTGCCTCTTGTTGGACATTGTCCTCAGAAGATATATCAGTTGTGTGAACTGACTTGGCATCCTCTTCTATATTGGTAGGGGCATGTTCGGTGGCGCCATCTACCAACTCTGTTAGAACCTCCTGAGAGCAACTTTGATATAGCAACCAATCGAGGGAATCACTTACATTCTCCCCCTGAGCACGAGATTGGGGTTCGAAGAAATAATCAGATTCAATGAAGTCGCAGTCCATGGTGACATGGACTCGACGGGTGACCGGGTTGTAGCAACGATAGCCTTTTTGATTAACACCGTACCCAACAAAAACACATTTTTCGGCACACGGACTCAGTTTGTTCCGATTAGCCTTGTGTATATGAATAAATACGGAGCAACCAAAAACACGGGGTGGTAAGGTCATAATAGAGGGAACTCGGACTTGAGTGACTAGGACCTGTAATGGGGTTTTATTACCAAGAATTTGAGTTGGGAGTCGATTTATAAGGTATGTGGATGTTGCAAGAGCTTCTGGCCAGTAGGACTGTGGAACCCGAGATTCAATCATAATAGCACGAGTTTTTTCAAGAAGGGTACGATTTTTCCGTTCAGTGGTACCGTTCTGTTGAGGAGTATTAGGACATGTAGTTTGGTGAATAAGGCCATTTTCTTGAAAGAAAGTTTTCATTGTTTTGTTCACAAATTCTGTTCCATTGTCAGAACGGAGGATCTGGATGTTTTTTCCGAATTGAGTTTGAATCATTTTATAAAACATAAAAAAGATTCTAGGAACTTCTGATTTATGTTTCATAAAGTATATCCAACTCATTCGTGAAAAATCATCCACAAATAACACAAAGTATTTTAACCGGCTGTTGGTGCTGTTAGGAGCCGGACCCCACACATCAGAATGGATTAAAGAAAAAACAGAATCAACTCTAGTATTACTTTGATTAAAAGAAACCCTATGACTTTTTGCTAAAATGCAAGTTTCACATTTCTTGAATGGAATTGTTAACAAAAAGACTCGGAAATAAAGTTTTGAGATAGCTAAAGGAAGGATGACCAAGACGTCGGTGCCATAACCAAAGTTGTCTCTCGGTAGTTCCATGAGCCAGCATGGCATGTCCCCTGTGAACAACCTCATCAACATAGTAGAGACCTCCTCGTTCAGTACCACGCCCAACTATCTCCTTCGTACGAATGTCCTGCAAGACACAAAAAGTAGGATACATAAGCACCACACAATTGAGTTGCTTTGTAACTTGGCTAATAGATAATAACTTTGAGGATAAGGAAGGGATATATAAACAGTTGTTTATTTTCATTTTATCAGAAAAAATAATAGACCCTCCCCCTTTGACATTAACAATCTCTCCACTTGCAGTTTCAATATGGGACCTAGATGGAGAAGATAGGTTGCAAAAATCTTTAGGATCATATGACATGGTATCCGTAGCCCCACAGTCAAAGATCCAATTTTTAGAAGTCATCGATTGGGATTGAGAAGTGGTTTGAACATGATAGGCTTTGATTTTTCCATCTAGTGTATTTGGATCCCTTTGTTCACAGAAAGAAACATTAGGACCATATATAAAATTGTGAGTAGAGAAGGGGTCTGAGACATAATCCTCAAACCCTTTACCTATGGAATCACCATCGGAGGTTATGGCTATTCCCCCAAAACCTGTGTTGTTTTCTTTTTTTCCTTTCTGACTTTGATCATCTTCCACACTAGCCCCCGAGGAACCCTTTTCCCGTTGGTTGCTCTTTTGTTTATGGCCGTCATCCCACCACTCCGGGTAGCCGACGAGTTTGAAACATTGCTCTTTTGTGTGTCGCTTCATCTGACAATGGGTGCAAAATAATTTGGATTTATCTTCTTTTTCCTTGGGTCGGAATTTTGCTTTCTGCATCGAGGCTTTGGCCGCCAAACCTGTTCCGAGTTCCGTCGACTCACTGTCAGAGATACCCGACTTCAGTATATTTATTCGGGCAACTTCCCTACGTATAGTGGCGTACGCCGTCTCTACCGTTGGAAGCGGATCCTTCTTTAAAATGTCTCTCTTGATTGGTTCCATCTTTTCATCAATTGCTGTGAGTAACTGATAAAGTCTTTGTTCTTGTGTCTTCTTATTGTAGATCTGAATGTCTTCTGGATCTTTCATTGGGTTCGGATCTCTCCGATCGATAGACATCCAGATGCTTTGTAGTTTATTCCACAGATCTTCCAGTGAATCTGAACCTTATCGGATTGAATTAGCCCTTTTATGAAGATCGAAAACCTGCAACGAGTCCGTTCCAGATCCATATGTAGTTGCTAGCCCGTCCCACAATGCCTTAGTGGTTGGATACTGTGAGACAGTGTTCACCAAATTGGATTCAAGGTTTTGAATAATCCAAGTAAACACACACTGGTCATCTTGTTCCCATCTTGCATACTTGTCATCAGTTTTAAAGGGAGGTGAGGGTTCCCCTGTAATGTGAGCACTCCTCCCCCTACCTCCAATAGCTTTCTTCATTAGGGTTGCCCATAGGGCATAGTTGTCGCCACCGAGTTTAATCCCAATGGACAGATTTTCGGAATTAGTTGCTGTTTGTTGTGCTCCGAGACCATTCCGCAGGAGTGCAGCGATTTGCATTGTTAACTCATCGGGAATTTGGTTGGTATTGGCTACGGTATCGGCCATTTTGAAGGTATGTAAGAGATCCCAAGATTAAACCCGCTCTGATACCATCTTGAATTGGTATGCAGACCACGCTCAAAATGGGTTCTGTAACCTTTTTTGATATATTCCAAAGAGAACCAAACACAACCATATAAAGGAAAATCCAAAACCCTATACATGGAAACTAATAAATTGATTACAAAGGAAAAAGGAATGAAGATCCTCATTTACGGAGGACTATAAAAGACCCACCATTCACTCCATAATTTGTGTTCTCTATTTTTGACCAAATATTTTAACAATTGTGTTGATGCTTGTGGTGCATTCACTTAGGTGAACACTGAGTGTATTATGTATGTTACCTAGTGGGCAAGTGGAAATCGCATTTACTTTTTCTCTGGAAAACGTGTATTGCCGAATAGACAAGCACGTTAATCAAACCTAAAATGCCCACCACACCCCCCCCCCCCCCCCCCCCCCCCCGCAAAAAAAAAAAAAAACAGAAAATGATGAGATTGGTATTTTTTAGATATTTTATAAGTAACAGTTATGCAATGTCGTGTATCGAGTAGCTAAATGTATACAGTTTTAACTTTTATGTTATCTATGACGTTTTTTGGTTTTTAAATCTGATTCGAACAATCAAACAAGTGAATCGGCAAAGTGGCCGCTTCGTGTTCAAGTCGATAATCTAACAAATTTGTATTTAACGAACTGGCAACTTAGCCTGCACTAAGTTGGGGGTTTGCTAGGTATCGACATGATCGGCATATGTAAGGGTAACTGACCCAACCAATACATATTATTAAATATCAAACGTATTATTAGAGGAACAAACAAATAAAAGAAATCTAAAGTTATATGATTAAATTACACGAATTAATAATTACTAAACATTATGTGACTTGTATGTCCCGAAACTGTTTGAACTTGAACACGTTTTAACTATAACCAAAATATTTTTTTATGTGGCCTGGTTTGACGAGACATGTTGCCCGACCGACACGGCCAATACGTATTATCTGATGTCAAACATATTAATAAAAGATAAAGTATTATTAAATACCATAAGTATTATTATAAGAGAAAAATTAATTAAAGGCATTTTAATTAACGTATTAAATTCAACTAACTAATAAATATTAAATACTATGTGATGTGTTCTAATCCGAAATTGTTTTGACCCAAAATCGTCTTGACTCAAACAAAAATAACCATTTTATGTGACTTTTTGTGATGCGACATGCTGTCTAACCCGACCTTGACAAATACATATCATTAAATATCAGACGTATTACTAAATGAAAAATGAACAAAAGAAATCTAAAATTAAAATATTAAATTCAACTAATTAATGACACAAACTCATTTTGACTCGAACCAAAACAACTTTTTATGTGACCTATTATGACGCGACATATTGTCCAATCTGACCCGACCAATACGTATTGTTAAAAGAAAAAATCAATTTGTATTATTAAATATCGAACGTATTATTAGAAGAAAAATAAATAAAATAAAATTTAAATTTAAAATATTAAATTCAACTAGTTAATAAATACTAAATATTATGTAACCTGTTATGTTTGTCACGAAATTGTTTTGGCCTAAAACCATTAACCCGAATCAAAATAACCTTTTTCACGTGACTTGTTTTGACGCGACATGCTATCCTACCCGACCAGACCAATACATATTGTTAAGAGAAAATCGAGTAAAAGAAACTTAAAATTAAAATATTAAATTCAACTAATTAATAAATATAAATATTATGTTATAAATAAAAAATATATTTGTAAATTCAACTAATTAATAAGTATTAAACATTATGTAACATGTTCAGACATGGAAAAATAACATTTTATGTGATATGTTCTGACGTGACATGATACCCAATCAAGAATTGTTTTAACCTGAACCCGTTTTGACTCAAACCAAATAACCCTTTTATGTGATATGTTCTAACTCGACATGTTATCCGACCCGACCAATACATATTATTATATACCAAAAGTATTATTAAAATAAAAATGAATTAAAGAAATTTAAATTAAAAAAGTAAATTCAACTAAGTAATAAATATTAAATGCTATGTTATAAATATAAACAATATTTGGAGAATTTATGTTATTATTCTGTTTATCTATTCTGTATAATAAAAAAAATAAGTATGGGCCACGTGTCAGCTCGATATTGCTCCACAATTTTGTTTTGGCGCACAAACATTAGGGTCCTTTTTTCATTAATGGATATTCATCTTCTTTACTTCCACGCATGTCGATTATATAGTCGATAATGATTTTATACTTTATATTTGTTTTATCAGCTCATTTTTTTCTAAAATTTTGTCTTTTTCATCGCCTAAGAGGAAGATGGCGATGGTGATGGTGGTGGTGACCTAAAGAGGAACAACAACAGTGACATGGGTTGATTTAGGGTTTCTCCATTAGTGGTCTTATGATGGTTGTGGTTCAAGGCAACGGCGAAAGAGCGGCAGCTAGGGTTTACTTATTTTTTTTTTGTGGTAGAGATACTTATAGGCATTTAGAAAATATTCAAACACTTATATTAATTTACATTTTGGGGAAATTTTTCTGCTTCTCATATTGTGATTTGTTAGTAGTTTTCCCTTGGTGGAATAACAATATAGGTCCTTTGTTGTGTATCAACATCTTATACATTGCAAGTGAAATTTGCAGATGGTGAGGTGGTGTGACATGCTATTTATTGTATTTCAGATCACTAGTTTTCTGTTTCATCTTTACTCATTTCATCGTTAGGGGTGGTAGTGTAAATTTTAGAAAAATTTGACGTTTTTTCGATTTCGTTTACCCTTTCTTTTAAAACGTTACCCCTTGGCACTCCGGCTTAAATAGTACAATTTGGAAGCTTGTATTTTATATTAGTAGCATTTTTTAATGTTTACTAACAAATGGTCAATATGTTATGATTAAGAAGCTTGTATTATATATTAGTAGCATTTTTTAGATAAGATTGATTTAGGAGCCGTTGATGCCTTAAATAGTACAATTTGGGTTACTTGTTGATGTATTGCAAAATACATATTTTTTCGGTGTACAGTTTGTATAGTTTATGATAAGTTTTGTGTCGTTTCACTTGTAATATCGCTTTGTACTTATTCTTTTGTGTTTTGCATGTGTCAGGTGGAAAAGGAAGTGAAATGTGTGATAACAAAGAAAACCAAGCTTTCAGACGCGTTGTAGTTGATTGGGGAAGCGAACGAAGAAAAATGGTTGGAAAACACCCCTGCCGCGTGGCGCGACAGGGTAAGGACTCCTCCCTCGTGCAATGCGAGGGCCAATATTTCTCCGTAAAAAGACTAAAATACCCTCGGGGAGTTACGGTTATTTACATATTTTGCCACCACGTGACTTTACCATGTCGCGTCATGCGACAACCTTGTTATATACCCCTCGCATGACACGAGGAGACTTAATGACGGGAAAGAGTTGTTTTGTTTTCCAATTTTTAATACATTAACCCTATTACGAACTTTAAACATAATAATCTGCTATTTGGATGAACTTGAGGTTACTATGGGCGAATTTGGCAAGGCACAAGGCTAGGATTCAAGGTTTCGAGCTCTACGAACGAGATTTCTCGGGTGTTAATCATTCGGTTCTTTTTTCTTCGATTCCTTTGTTTTCTATCATGTTTGTTGAACTTGTCTTGACTTTAGTTTGCTGTTTAAAGAAGATTCTTGGCTAAATTCATAGAACTGCCTGGGTTATGATGAATACACGTTATTGACATTTAATCTTTCGGTTTTGGAAATTGTTTGTGGATTATTAATTGTGAAGTAAAAGCTTTTTTTCCTGATTTGATGTATACGTGAATTTAGATTTATTTGATTGCATGATTATCAAACTCCACATGTGCTTTGTTGAATGTCTTTTAGTTATAGGTGCAAAGCTAGATCGTTTACTATGTGTTCTCGATTGTTAAGTGGTTTGCTAGACATAGTAAAACATAGGAGTGATAATTGTGAATTTAGTAAAGCTAAGTATTCAACCAATCTTGATATCCATGAGGTGAGAGAGACTGTTGGTTTGTCTTAAGTTCTAGGGTTCTAGGAGTAAAGCCTTTGTGAGAAGATTTCCCTAGTTTACTTGTGATCCCTTGCCTATAGAGTCTAATCAGGATTCCAATAGTTACCTCGTGCCCTTTTAGTGTATTGAGACCTTTGCGTTGTGAGGTAGATTGTCTAGCGGGTACTTCATTGTTAGAGTTAGAAACCCGTGAGGGAATCCACATAACCGGCAGTCTTAACATCTTTTAGGAATCCTCTAGGTGAATCCTTGATAAAGGTCAAGGGTCCTTAGATCATCCTTTGAGTTTAGCACACATTTAGATTCCGGTTCCACTATATTTCATTACCTATAGAAAACTTGTCATTCATGTGTAGGATTCTGACCTAGGTAATACTTTTGCCATCATTTTATCTTGTCTACAGTCATACTTCATGTCTTAGTTCACTTTAGTTAGTCATTTAATTAATTGTAGTAGATTGTTAGAAACCCCCTCAAAACAATAAAACAAATAAAAATCAGTGGTGTAGATAAGTGATCGAGTCTAGTTCACATTTTCAATAGAAGTTTCCTGGTTCGATATCCGGGCTTACTTTAGCTTTGCTAGGTATATGGGTTCACTTGCCTATCAGTAGTATAGTCTTTAAAGAGTCTAAAGTACTACTTAGTGTCTACTTTAGGGTTAATTTAGTTAAACTACTCGAAGCACATCACTTGTAACCCGGTTGACCCACTTTTTTTGTTTTTTTTTCCTGTTTGAGATGAGTAGAACTTTAGAAGAGTATGTATCAATTAATAACGTAATATAAATGGTTCTGTTGCTGTTGTTAGGCCTATTGATATTTCTGTTTTAAGGCATGTTAACCAGGCTATCTATCTACTTACACTGATGCCAAGATCATTGTTGAGCGACTAGCAGATGAGCTTATCAATGCTTCAAATGGTTCTATAAACAAGTACCTCTTTTTAGGTATACGTTATTAGTGCGTTACGATTATTTTTATTTTGGTTTATGGTTATGGTTTTTTTTTCTTCGATGTCTTGATTTGTTTTTTGTGAAGTTATGCAAGTAAGGAGAAAGATGAGATCGAGAGGGTTGCTAAGGCTAATCGTTAAAGAAGAAGATTTAACGTGAAGGTGGTCAGTTTTAATTGCTTTATTTTGGTGTTTTTATGGACAAAATAGTTAATTATCAAAACTTTAGGCCGTATTGTATTTGGATTTGATATCGAAGAGTTTTAGTTGCAATGGAGCAATTACAGCTCTTTTAAAGGAGTGTTACGCTGCCTTTAATTAACATATTATCTGACATTGCAGTTAGTGGCGGATCTAGAAAACTTTCATAGGCGTAACGTTTTAAAAGAAAGGAGTAACGAAATCGAAAAAAACGTTAAATTTTTCTAAAATTTACACTACCGCCGGAGTGTCAAGGGGTAGCGAAGGCTACCACTAATTATGAGGTACATCCGCCCCTGATTGCAGTCTCACCTGAATAAAGACCACTCTGATGATGCAAAACTCAAAGTTCAAGGCTCCACATCAGGAAAACCTAAGCGGATTTGATTACCATAATTGGTTTTTACAGGTGGACTATGCATATATGATGGATCTTGATGGCTTTGGGTTCAATGTAAAGGTGGTGTTGATTATTTTCATTTACTTACCACCATATACATAATTAGGGTCGAATACAATTACCTAAGTTGTACATATTTGGAGGTTTTATGCATTAAATACACACTTCATGCTTAACCCATTTCACCTATGTCCCTTTTATGTTTTTCTTTTTACCAGTTGGACCCGTTATACATAATCTGAATTAACACATTCCTTATTTTTTAATGGCCAACTAAATCATTGGATAAGCATCCTGGGATGTTCTAAACTTCATTGCCACCACCAATGTCCTTCAAAGTTATGCTTGTGGGAGTTGAACTTGGGACCTCATAAAGAGAAATCAAGTGACTAACCACTAGACCAACTTATCAGGGCAGACATTCCTTATTAATGGGCTAATAGACAATGTAAACTTAAATCTGGTTTTGATGATTATTTTTTAATTGTTGTGTTTGCCAAATATGAAGCGATCGAGGTTCATGATTTACAAAACTGGCGATCTGAAACCAAACCGGAGCCAACAATTTGAAAATAGGGCAATCGAACCAGACTGTATGAAACTGGTTCATTTGCAAGCAAGGACGAGACTCTTGGTCAAATTTTGGCATTCTTTCCAAATTTAGGGCCGTAAGGTTCTTGAATTGTGATCATGTAAAACAACATGTTGAATAATTACAGACAAGCCTATGTTGGTCCTTTTATTCGCAAGCAAGGACGAGACTCTTTGTCGAGTTCAAAGTTCAGATTAGATCGCTCGTATCAACAGTACCTTTCGTACATTCTATATTTTATGTACTTTAAAAATTTATTTTCACTTCGTTTTTTACGGTTTCAGTTTGGTTCAGTTTTTGGTTTAAACCAAATATTGAACACCACCAGATACAACAGATTTGAGATGTGATTCGGGCAATCCCTCATGATATTAAGAACATGGTAATAATATTATGCGTTGCCAGATGAATTTGGTTTGGACTAGAGATGGGCATAAAAACCGGTTCCGAACCCGAACCGGTGGAACCGAACTGGAACCGGTTCCAGTTCCTACCCGACAGTAAGTAGAACCGGTTCCGGGTTCAAAATACCCGTTGGTTCCAACCCGGTTCCACAATTTTACCATTTGAATCGGGTAGGAACCGGTTCCTAACCGTACCCGGTTCCTACCCGTACCCGGTTCCTACGTGGAACCGGTTCCTAACCGTACCCAGTTCCTCGTGATATACTAACGGTCCAAGCTTCCACGGTAGCTTCGGAAAGTGTGTTTTCTCTTAGTGGCAGGGTTTTGTCAATTAGAAGAACAAGACTAACTCCGGAATCGCTAGAGATGGCAATATGGTTAAAGGACCATTTGGATGCCGTTGATCGTGTTCAACATAAAACGAGTCTAGAAGATGAAGTTGAGTTAGAGCATAAAATTGTTGACGAAGAGGAGGACGAAGAAGTGGAGACTAACGATTCGGACGACGATTGTACCGAGGTACCCGTACCTAAGAGAAACTCGTCGGAAAGTGTTGCACCTGCCGCTAGTAAACGATCAAAGAAATAAAATCTTACTAGAACCGGTTCTGAGTAATTTTTTATTTTTTTTTATAACCGGTTAATTTTTTTATATATTGTAACCGATTAATTTGTTTTTTAATTTTAATCGATTATTGTTACTATTTTTATTTATCAATGTAACTAATAATAAAAATCAAACATAACAAACACAATAGAAAGAAACATTACACAAACTTTATTAAAACACCAACGATAACATTTATTAGGAACCGGTAAGTAGGAAGGGGTTTATATAAAAAAAAAAACGATTTTTTAATCAGGAACCGGTTCCACCGGTAACATTTTATCAGGAACCGGTTCTGAACAGTAAAAGTCAGCTTTTACTGTCAGGAACCGGTTCTGAACAGTAAAAGTCATGTTTTTTACTGTTCAGAACCGGTTCTGAACAGTAAAAGTCAGATTTTTACTGTCAGGAACCGGTTCTGAACACTATCAGGAACCGGTTCCGCACCATACCCGGTTCCACACCATACCCGGTTCCATAATACCCGTACCCGGTTCTACACGGTTCTATATTCTTGGCTGTGAACCCGGGTAGGAACCGGACCCGGTTCCACACCATACCCGGTTCCAATTACATCCAAGCAGAACCGGTTCCGGGTAATAATAATACCCAATTTTGCCCATCTCTAGTTTGGACTATCATTTTAGTAGACAATTCAATAATTATCTATATATTAAAGTTTATAGGCTATAAATAGTAACAATTTGATACTATTTTATTTATTTTATTATTATATTATTTTAGATATTTACTTTTGAGTCTTTTCTTTGATGATACATATATTATATTATATATATTAATACTAACTCATGATTAATAGTGACATAAAATAAATAGTGTTTTATTTTTTTATTTTAGTGTTAAATTCTTGAAAATATGTTGAATCAAATATTTTTATTTTTTTTCAATTTTAATCAAGTTATATATTTTTTATTCAGTTATAAATAAGTTATATATATATATAATTGATTTTCTACCATGACGAATCGAATAGATATCATACAGGTATCATAGGTATTGGTAATCGTTTATGTTTTTCTCGATATGCCGGGACGAACCGATTCGATTATGACCGAATAACATTGGTACCTTTAAAATTGTTGCCGGTTGTTACTATTCATAACTAGTTTAGGTTTAGTCGAAGATGGAGTTGTATTCGCTTATGTATTCGTTTTTGTTTCTTTCGATTTCTATATCAAGTGCAAGTATCGTACCAGTTTCGTAATAAATCGAACCGGTATCCGTCGAAAACCCGCCGCGAAGTGTGGGGAAATCCACTAGTATTACTTATACCTCGACAATACAATGAGTCACTTCCTTTAAACTCCTCTTTTCGCTCACAGTTAGGGGTGTAAACGAGTCAGGTCGAGCCTCAGCCAGACTAGGCTCGAGTTCGGCTCGTTATGTTTTGATTTAGCTCGAGCTCAGCTAGCGTGTAAAACCCAAAGCTCGAGGACGGCTCGAGCAATTTTAAAAACCACCTCAAATGAACTAAAAGCTCGGCTCAAGCTCGCTTCAACATCGCTTAAGCGAGACAAAGCTCTGCTCGAGCTCGGCTCGCCATTGTTATCATCATTATTATTATATTATATATAAAAAAACTCAAATTTTGCTTGGGCTCGTTTAGGCTCGCGAGCCTAAACGAGGTTTGTATTTCAGGCTCGAGCTGGGGATCGATAACTAAAAAAGCTCTATTTCAGGCTCGGGCTCATGCTCGTTAAGGCTCGGCTCGTTCGAGCTTTTAACCGAGCCGATCACAAGTAGATCTCGAGCTTCTAGGCTTGTTTACACCCCTACTACTCACAGTGTTAATACCGGTTTTTTTGTAGTGTAAAATATTGGATTCCTAAAAGTCCGGCCCCATTGATTTGAATTTTGAGAGTCTGGCCCCTACTGATTTTTCAATCAAGCTCCGCCACCGGTAAAAACTTCCAAGGATTGAGGGCAGCAATCTTGGATTACTCCATCTCAAACATGCTTAACAATAGAGTTATCCTCTCATCCTTAGTTAATGCGTATAAAACATATTGGTAATATTTAAGAGAGAGAATTCCTTATGATCAACATAGTATCTCTCATGTGCCCCGAAAAGAACAATGTGGTATTCGCCTAATTTGTCACACTTTGATCGTTTACATAGATCTTCTCTGGATTCTTTTGAAAAGTTTGAACAATTAGATGTGTACAAGGAAAGGGGGCTTTCATAAAGCATTATAAGTTGTACATTGGATAATCACATTTAGATAATCAAGTAAACAGTTGTGATGTTGTAAAATAGATATAGTTGTATCTATTTTTGTGTCTGAATGGAATGTTGTGGAATTAGGGATGTTTAAAATTCGTTTCAATATCGAAAAATTTGAAATTCGATTTGATTATCAAGAATTCGTTTCAATTATAAGAATTCGAATTCAACTCAATTCGAGTCAAGTAAATCGAATATGAATTTCTAATTTCAAATTCGATTCGATTCGAAATTCGAATAAAAATTATACATTTTTATTTATTATTTTTATATATAATATATATATAACTTTTATTGGACTATACTATAAAGTATTTGCAAAATTATTCTAGGTATTAAAATTACTCATTACCAAACCCACTACATGGCCCATAACTAAAACCTAAGTAACAAATCTATCAATAGATTTCTAACCCAAAAATACTAACTTATAATGTGGAGTGGTTATTTCCGACTTCTTATTTTGAATTTTAGAATTATGGTACTTTATTTAAAACTTTTTAACGTGATATCTTGTTTTATGTCTGCTTTAAAATTTATGTTTCATTTTGATAGTTTTTATATGTTTTTAAAGAATCTGAATCAAATCAAATTTATTCGAATTCAATTCGAATTTTTAATCGAATACAAATTAAATACGAATTGGGTTTTTCTATTCGAATCGAATTGAGTAGGTTTTAATCGAATTCGAATTCAAGGAAAAATAGAAAATATTCGAATAATTCGAAAATTCGATATTCGATTCGATAAATACTCCTGTGTGAAATGTTGTACAATGGCAAGTGGTGGTGTTAATTTTAGTGTTATCTAACGGATTTTCGTAATATGGGTTTAACTTGTCGACCAAGTTAATCTTGTTAATAATTGGACGAGTTAAAAAATGCAGGAGTGCATGTTCGTATCATGTTAACAAGGTATGGCGTATTATTGGTTTTGATTCTAACTTATAATAAAGATTTCAAATAATACAATATTCTTTTTCTCTTCCCACTTTACAGTTTCAATTTTTTATTTTATTTTAATATATTTTGTTTAATCCATATTCTTAGTGTTATTGAATTTTGAACCATACCTTATTGAAATAAGTGCACCTCACATCAATTTTTTATTTTATTTTAATATATTCTGTTTAATCCGTATTGTTAGTGTTATTGAATTTTGAACCATACCTTATTGAAATAATTTCACCTACCAATTTTCATTTGTATTTTATTTTATATATTTTGTTTAATCCTTATTCTTATCATTATTTTAATTTGTATTTTATTTTAATACATTTTGTTTAATCCTTATTCTTATCGTTATTGAATTTTGAACCATACCTTATTGAAATTTAATTAATATATCTAGCCATAACATTTATCTAATTCATTGCGGTTACTTATTAATATATTTACAAACATTTCACTGAATTATAACGTAGCCTTTAAACTTCATTATACTTATATAAAAACGATAAAAATTACATGAAGGCTTTGAGTTCTAAATTTATTTTTAAGTGTTTTTCTAAACATATAAAGAATAAATTGAGCTTTATGTTATGGAATTTCTAGTCCACAGTCGATATGTATAAATTTCCGATTAATTTGACTTATGGATGTTGAGTTATAATAACGACATCGATTATTATCTAACCTGATAATAAAAAAAGTAAAGCAAAGTAAAAAAAATTAACTCATGTAATACATAAATCTCTAATTTCTAAGCTAATAATAAATAAAAACTAAGTAAATATATAATAAGTAAATAGTAAATCAAGATCATATTTTTCAAAAACATATTTTGACAATTGTATTCCTTAACCAATTACATTATATTTATTTAAACCGTGTAATACACATGTTTATTTAACTCGTGCAATAAAAAAGTTCTTTAAAGATATACCTTTTTTATTAATTAATATATGAAATTATATTTAGTTAAGCCGTAAGCATACAATTTTTAACTTAAATGGAACATATATATGATTTTAAAATTAACCCAATAGGTAATAATCTATGTATCGAGGTTGACTTCTTGGACTACATAGTGAGCTAGCTTCTATATATACAACTTCCTATTCTTGTCAAAATTACTTAATTTTAATTTATTTAGTTTATTCGTCTAATAAAGCTATATCGAAACAATTTATTAGTTTTATACTATACCATCAAAGCGAATTTATATACCAACATCTTTTATCTATATCCATATTCTTATTTCTTCACACTTCTCTGTTTTAACTAACCAGCAACACTTTTTAGTCATCGGTCGTGTCAGTCCCACATCTTTTTTTTTCAATTTTATTTTAATATTATATATACATCAATAATATTTCACTTAAAAAATGGCCAAACTTCCTAATACCCTAATTATTAAATATTAAAACTAATTTAATCATTTTAAGTAACTTATCATCATGTTAAACAAAGCCGTTATATAACATTATAAAATTCTAATATAAATATTTAAGTGCTGATTACTAACTAAAGAGGTTGTTTTGGCACTCAAAGTTATAGTTTTAAAAAATTTAGCCCTATTTTTTTAAATGTATATTTTAGTTATAATCTGATTTTTTTAAATATAATATTTTCTATGCTAGAATTATATTCGTATCTCGTCCGATTATCTATAATTTCTAAAATAATATTATATCAAAATATTTATTACATCATTAATATATATAATAATAAAATTTAGTTACAATTTATTTTTCAGAACCATGTAACTTACAAGTTACTTTAATCACACTTTGAGGCTTATCAATATTATTTTTAATTTTTTTTTATTTTACCATTTAACAAATATATATGTATATAAACACATATATAAAAATTAATTATAGTCACTTATAAAAGAAGTGAAAACTTAGAAACTTATATTTAGATAGCTGAAAATTTAACTTATGTTTTTGCTTCACTTACTATTTTATGTAATAAGTCATTTCACTTATAAGAATTTTATATAATTTTTTTATTTACACTCCGTGTAACATACGGGTATCTAAGATAGTTTATTATAAAATTATAAATTAAATGTATATATATTTAATAACTAAACTTTTGGGCCTTATATAAAAACTCGGTTTTATATATATTTCCATGTGAGCCTTTAGATTGCATGGATCAATCTGATGGTTTCTTAAAAACCAAAACTACAAACCGTTGGATTTTGAAGGAAGGTCCATGTCAATTTGATAAGAGTAAAATGTAACAAACCTATGCTTTTGGGGTATCTTACACAATGTACACGCAAAGGAAGATACAGTTTTCTTGGTCGAAACATCAAAAACTGGTTCAAACATACGAACAGAATAGGTACGGCGACTTCTCAAAAATACCAAATTCGTTTTAGACGACTCTTGGTCTTATCCGATCAAATCTTTGAGTGTACCATCAATGTTTGATCTGAAAGTGTAACACGATTTCAACAAGTGATGACATATCCACAATGGTGGAGGAGGAGAGATTGTAATAATTTTTATTCCCATGAACATATAACATCTACATGGCTAACAAGTAACAAGAACAACAATCTAAACTCTAAAGCAAGAAACTAAAATACTTTTTAAAACATGAAACATACACAAAAAACACTTCTAAGAAAACCCCAGTTAGCCGCGGTCACAGTAAGTATTCTTCAAGCACTCCCTTCGTCCCTTATTACCGTTATACTTTCCTTTACATTCTTTGCCGCAAAATGGATAAGGCTTGAGCACAGGAGGAGTAATATATTTCGTTTGGCCTAGAATCCTTCGATGTTCTTCGGTGTCCATAAGAAACTCTTCATCGTCTTCCACAAGTGTTGGGCACTTAGCCATAGTGCCATTGCACACATCTTCATACATGTTTGATGAAGATAAAGATCCACAATGATTGATCATCATGAAGATGATTGATAGCAATAAGATGACACAAGTCAAGATGGTGTTTCTTGATACATGATCACTTGATTCAGTTGCCATATTTTGGAAGAATTTAGTTAGTCGTGTTGATGCTTGTAGTGCATTCACTTGGATGAATCAAGTGAACGCTGAATATATTTATATATGTATGTTACCAAGTGGGCAGGTGGAAATCGCATCTACTTTTTGTAGCTAAAAAACAATAATGTTTGAATAGACAAGTACTTAATCACACCTAAAATAAACACCACCCCCCCCCCCCCCCCCCCCAAAAAAAAAAAAAAAGGTATGGGTATCCTTTCCCTTCACCTCAGCAAAATAACAATCAAGAGTGTCCCCGCCCCCATGTCACAACGTCATTTGTAGGGGGGAGGGGTACCAAACATAACTTTATGTTCGTGTTTGTTCGTTAAAAGAATTCAGTTGTTCACGAACAGTTCGTGAACATTGGTCTCGAACCCAAACAAACGTAAGCAAATAAAAACGAATGCAAACAAACATTTAACTTGGAAATATTAAAAAAAACATTGTTATCATTAAACATTGGATATAAGTAGTTAAATACACCACCAAACGATGAATCAAGTTTAACTAACTTAAACATTATTATCCCTAAATATGTCTTAGAATGTCCAAATTTTAGCTAGAGAAAAAAATAGGGTTTCAAGTTTTCAATACTTTTAGATAAAATGTTTATTATATATTATTTTTTAATATAATCAAACGAACACGAACGAACATAACCGAAGATATTACTAAACGTTCACGAACGCAGTCGAACGAACGAGACCTGTGTTCGTGTTCATTCGCTAAGCTGAACGAACGAAATTTTTTGTTCGTGTTCGTTCGTTAAGCTAGTCGAACAAACATAAATGAACTTCCCACCGAGCGGTTCATGAACTGTTCACTGAACGTTCGGTTAGTTTACAACCCTAGTCACATCCTCAAATTCTACATGCGGGGTTTTGCCATGGGGCATGCGACTGAAATGGATTCAGCCACTAATCATGTTGAACCAATTATTAAAGTTATAAAGTCATCACAATCAACACGATTATTGATCAAACTTTAAAAGTCCAAAACAAAGTTTACAGCGGAAGCAAAGGTTGAAAAATCCAGAAACAAATCAAAAACCACAAGTTCATAACATAAGTAAAATGTAAAATTTGATGACCCATGACACTTCTCAAATTGCAACCCTCCGTGCAGCTATATCTAACGACCTGCAAAACATGCAATAGTGTGTCAAAATAAAGTTGGTGAATTCACAATTTTAGTTAAGCGTAAAGTGTAAGGTAAGTTCACATGCAAAAGCGTTATAAACCATCATTCGGGTAGCTAATCCTCATCAAGACAACTAAACTATGTGTAACGAATGTTAACGTTATAGTTTTTGTGCCCTCATCACTATCTATCCGCATTGATGTAATGAAAAGGTCAATAGTTCATGCCCGACTTCCAGCGCGGTGTGAGTTTTGTCGAACCTAACTAATACCCCGCCTACCAACCCGGCATGCTAATCGGTAAAATGTGTTGGGACTTCCAGATAGAGTTTGCGTTTAGTTAAGTGTACTATTTCCACATCAAGGGATAGTAGAGTATGTGTGATCCCAATCCAGGAACGCGTGTGTAGCTCCAAACCAGGGGTATCGTATATGTTTCCCAAATCAGGGAAATAAGTGTGCTAACCCAAACCAGGGACGCATGCTTTTAATAAAAAAATGTTAACTCACCTTAGTTTGCTCGGCTAGAATATTAAATGATTTGAAGTAGCAATGGTCAACCACGTCCTGATATGGTTACCGTTTTAGTTATATTGTGCATACTTAAATTCTACACGTAACTACCAAATAATATGCAACACATTGACACTTAGTTATCCGTTCGTATGATTATGAGTAGGTGTACCTCTCATATTATGTATCATGCTTACTTAAGTTTTAATCATGCATAGACACTTTATATCTACTAACACAACCAATAACAAACACAAACATCAAGTTTCAACTTACATAGTTTCATATAAGTTTTAGAGCTGTTTTCTGGAATTTATTTAAAATAGTAACCTATACTATAATAATTCCAAATAAATTATGAGACATGTCATTAAATTGGATAGACCTTGTGTAATTTCTCAAATCCTAATAGTTTACATAAAAAAGCACTAAATATCATATAGTACACATAGGTCATATTCATCACATTCTATCGACAGTTTACGTATAATTTATTTAAAAATAATCGTTGATCCTTTTTACAAAATTCCACTCGGAGAATTTTCTAACCTGCTAAGACTATCTACTGTGAAAATTTTAAGTATTAGTTCCAATCCTAGACCAAGTTATAACTCCCGTAACAGGCTGCAATTTCTAATGAAAAATGCAGCCTGCATCTGCGTTTCGTTTTAATCTTTTAAAATATCGAAACTCGTCAAAAAATTATGAAACAAGTGGGGTTTGAAGCGTATTTCAATGAACTACATTTTAGACTCAAGAACCAAACGTTTCCATTATGTTTTGATTAAGTTATAGCCAATACGAGTCGGCTATAAAACTTAGACAAAATATGTTTGAACTCGAATCTTTGTAAAAACATGTTTATGAACATTATATCATATTATTCGACTACCAATATACATATAATAATATGTAGATCAGTTTTATAAACAAGTTACTATCAAACTCATGTTATAAATCGAAACCCTAACAAACATGCATACTAATACGTAACATATGATTCATCAAACTCATAAACATAAAGTTTCTAATCAAACCCTAGTTTGCATGTATTCAAGAAATCACAACATCAATCATTCTCAGACAAGACACATATGACAGAACTATAAAAAGGAATAGAATAGATTACAAGAAGCAATAAGGATCAAGAAAGTTTGAAAAGCCTAGAGAGAGTTGGGAGCCTTGTTCGTCATTCAGAGGGAGAATAGAGATTGCATCAACTGAATACGATTAGGGTTTGCATGATATCTTTATATACGGAACCTTTGAGAGTCGGTGGAAGTTGTTCCGAGTTTATATAAAAGAATAACAAAGTTCGGAATTTGTATAATAACTCAAGGGAATTCCAGATTTAAGTTTGTGGGTTCCGAATTTGTAAAAGGGACAAAGGGGGTTCCGAATTTGTGGAATGGGTTAGGGAATTCCGAATTTATGATGTGGGTTCGGGATTATTCCAAATTTGTGATGATGTTTTTATTAATTACACATTAGTCCCTCAATTACAACCTTTATACTCTTGCACATGAAGTTTAGTATTTTAACTTCAAGCGTAATATACGAAACTAGTCCCACTAGTTTATAGTAGTTCGTGTATTATAACCTACACGTATGTGTGCATGCATCTATGAAAGTACAAGTAAATCATAAAGATTTAAAAGAGAGAGTTGACGGTAAAAACCTGAAAATGCGAGTTGTCACACATGTTACCCGGCCCGACACAGCCAATACGTATTATTAAATGTCAAACATATATTTAAAAGAAAAATGAATACGTATTATTAAATGTCAAACATATATTTAAAAGAAAAATGAATACGCATTATTAAATACCAATGTATTATTTGAGAGAAAAATAAATATAATATTTTTAAATTAAATATTAATTTCAACTCATTAAGAAATATTAAATATCATGTGATCTGTTCTAACCCGAAATCGTCTTGCCTCAAGTCAAAATAACCCTTTTCAATTGACTTGTTCTAACGGGACAATGAATAAAGAAATCTAAAATTAAAATATTGAAGTCAACTAATTAATGACACAAACCTATTTTGACTCAAATCAAAATAACTTTTTATATTACTTGTTCTTACGCGAGATGTTGCTCGACTCGACTAATACGTATTATTAAATACCAAACGTATTATTAAAAGAAAAATGAATAAAAGAATTTTAAAATTAAAATATAAAATTCAACTAATTAATAAATATAAATATTATGTGACCTGCTCTATCACAAAATTGTTTTGACCCGAACCCTTTTGACTCGAACCAAAACAACCATTTTCATGTAACATGCTTTGACGTGACATGTTATCCGATCCGACCAATACGTATTATTAAAAGAAATTACCTCTTGTGGGGAGACCAAAGTTCAATCCTTATAAGGTGTTAAAAAAATAAATTGAAATATTAAATTCTTCCACAATTAATAATATTAAATATTCGGTTATAAAATAAAAAAGTTTATATTTGTAAATTCAACTAATTAATAAATATTAAATATTATGTAACATATTCTGATCTGGAAGTATTTTGGCCCGACCCGTTTTGACTCGAACTAAAATAACTCTTTTTATGTGGCATGTTCTAACGTGACATACTGCCCCACAAGGAACTGTTTTGACACGAACTCGATTTGACTCAAAACAAATTTATTTTTATGTGACTTGTTCTAGCATGACATGCGACTCAACCTGATTTGACTAATACATATTATTAAACACTAAACATATTATTAAAAGAAAATTGAATAAAAGAAATTTAAAATTAAAATATTAAATTCAACCGAGCGATAAATATTGAATATTATGTTATAAACAAAAATAATATTTGTAGACTTTATATCATTACTATATTCACTAAATATTATGTTAATATCATAAGAGGGAGAAAATGGTAATTGATAATTTGTTTATGCATCTTCTTAAATGTTTTAAAGTTAAAGTAGATTCTTGCCTTCAAAAGTTTTTCTTACATTAAAGTATAAATTTATTTAAGAGTAAATTGCACAAAACGTCTTTTAAGTTTCATCAATCTTGCTGTTTTCAGCCTTAATCTTTAAAAGTTGCCAAAACAAGCCTTTAAGATTAAATTAGTAACGGGTTTCATCCTTTATCACTAACCCGATTATTAATTCATGTTAAATGGCCTCACATGCATGGCATGTGAGGGTAAAACCGTCTTTTTCATACATGTGAGCTTATAAAACCCATAAAACACTGATTAAATCCCAAACGTCTTCAATACTCACAATTCACATAAAACCCTCATCGCCCATTCAGTGTTCCGATCAGGAACAGACACTATTCCGATCAACACTTACAATTCTCTTTAAACAAAAATCATTCAAAACCCCAAATGGCTAACAGAGGAGGTGGATTTCATATACGCAGAGAAGATGATGATGTTTATGATGTCGATGAACTTCATGGTAAAGTTCAAAGTTCAATTTTATCATATTTTACTTCGATCCATTTCATGTATGTGTTTAAAGTTTAGATTTTTTATCTTTAAAATGCAGAACTTTATCCAATGTTCTTCTCAATCAACATGCATCATGGAGGATCATTTACAAACAATCCAGGTCGTATGTATGTAAATGGTTTGTTAAGTTTCGTTGATTTGGTAGATGACGAGAAATTTGGGATTTATGAATTGGCCCTAATGACGAAAGAGTTAGGGTATGATCTTGATGTCCCTACCTTTTACCATTATGTTGAGCCAGGGGGTGTCACACCCCGACCCGCAGCGGAATAAAAGTCGGGGCATAATTGGGTTATCACCAAAGCTCATGATGTTTATTAAGATGTTTCATATTTATTAAATTCAAATTACAACTTAAATATCCAAAACAAAATTCATACAATTACAAGAAAATGAACTACATAATTATTTCAAAGCATAAACTTGTTTATTCTTCTAGGCCTTCCTAAGTGTTTCCTGTCACAGCTGGATCACCTGTATCATGTGTAAAACGGGGGATATTTTGGGTCAACAAAAGTTGGCGAGTGAACCTTGATAAAACATTGTTACTAATTTCTTGTTTTATTTAATAAGGAAAATTTGTGCAATAATCACATGTGAGCAAACATATATAGATAAACGATCACAAACCACTTTGAATGAGTATATGACATGAATGATGATGTATGCGAGATCAAGGCTCAATCAAACGGAGCTGATCTAATGAGGCTCCTGATGCTCAACCCGTCTCCCACGGGGAACTGATGGGCCTAATGAAATGCGTGCACTGAAAATGATAAATCCAATCTACATATAATTCACACAACAATTGATACACATTTGATCACGGACATGATGTATGCACAAGTGTTTTAAATAAAATAAAAGGATTATACGACACATGATACACCCCAAAACATGATTAAAACGGGGAATTGGTAGAGATTCACTCACAATGGGTGCGTTCTTTGATGACGATGAATGCGCACGAATTTATGATTCAATCGATGAGGGAAGAACTAACCTAGATAATAACAAAATGATTCGATAAATAAATAAATTTTATTTGAGATTAATATTTTTAATTAGTGCTCTTAAATGGGATTTTTAGATTTATTTTTGTGAGTTTAAGGAAATTTTCTAACTTTAATAATCTTATTTTTAAGTATTTTTAAATAATTTTCCAATTAAATAAATAAATAAAAAAATTGACTTTTTGACCGTTGACCGGGTCTTGACCGGTCAGACTGTGTTTTCTATGCGCTGAGTGAGGTTCGAACTCGGGACCTCTCATATACGTGCACGCAGCTCTACCAACTGAGCTACGTGTCTAACCCAAAATATTCTATGTTTTAATTATATATATATACTAATTAACCTTAAACTTATTTGGTTTTTATTAAAAATGATTTATATGGCCGAACGGGTTGCAGAGACCCGGAGTCGAACTCGGGTCCTTTGGTTCGAGTGCGCACAGCCCAACCAGTTGGGATGTGTGTCTAATCTGCTTAACTACTGAATTATATTCCTCTTATAAACATTCTGTGACTTGATCTGATTAAGTTCTAAAAATGTTGGTTTTATTTCTGAAAGTCGGTAACTTGTGCGATTCGAACTTGGGACGTGCATATTGTATTTGCACACAGTCCACCGCTGGACTGTGTGTCTAACCCGTTTGAATATCCGGTTTTAATTATATTAATACATATTTTCGACTTCATCTTCTTCGTTTACAAGAACACAGAACAGTGAAATCCGACTGTTCTGTTTAATCGACCATAATTTATACTTGATTGAAATGGAGAAAAAAGATTAAGTGATATGGTATACCGGAACAGAGAGTTTGCTTCAGATTTCCGGCGGGATTCCGACAGCTCTGATTTGCGATTTCCGGCTAAGTGAACTGTTCATCAGTTTCGATTATTGGTTTGAACAATTAAATTATAAATCAAGAGGTAGCAAGAAGGTTTAGATAATTATACCGTCTGATGAACGAATGCGGTTTTCTGATCAGGGATTCCGGCGATATTCCGGCGAAATTGGAAATCTCCGGCGACGAGCTTTTGAAGAAATGAAACTTCGAAAAAGTGTGCGGTTCTGAGCGAAAGGGTTACCAGATGATTGAGTGGGTATTTGTAGTGGAATCAGGCCAATTGATTCAATTTAGAAACCATGATTTCGCGGTCAAGATTTTCAATCTTCAAAGGTAACGGTCTTGACCGAAATTGATGGTTAGACATCGGTTATAACTGATGTCGAAGTCGGTTATCGCGTTTTAATCAAAAGGAAAAGGCAACATTAGTGGAGTTTTGGTTTTACTCCGGCGATTCCGCATTCTGAGTGCGCGTTGAATTTCCGGTTTTGAATTCGGGTTTACTTTAAGTATTATTTGTTTCAGTATTGTCACAAAGAAAGTGTGTGGCGGAGTGATGTGTTGTGTGTTTGTGCTTGCGGGTGACCCGGGTTCGAAACCCGGCGTCTCCATTTTATTTTTTATTCACTATTTATTATTATTTATAAATTATGGTTTTTAAATTCTAAAGTATTTATTAATTATGGATTGTTTAAAATTAATCTGAATAATAAATACGCAACGAAACTTATAACTGATTATTGATTAATAAACGAAACGGGTTTGGAAACCCGTTTTTCGATGAATGTTACGGTATCCCCTACTTTTATAAATTTTGTCCCGAAATTTAAGTAGTAGTGGTAACTGGAAAGAGATGCGGGTATTTTTCGCGCATTGAGTCTTCACGTTCCCAAGTAAACTCGGGTCCTCGTTTCGACTCCCAACGTACCCTGACAATTGGAATACTACTTCATCTTAAACGCTTCTCTCCGAAGTCCATGATTTCTACCGGTCTTTCAATGTAGTGCATCGATTCATCGATTTGAATGTCTTCTAGAGGAATATGGAGGTTTTCATCGGCGAGGCACTTCTTCAAGTTTGATACGTGGAATGTGGGATGAATTCTGTTGAGCTCTTCTGGTAGGTCAAGCTTGTATGCTACAGGACCTGCTCTTTCGAGTATCTTGAAAGGTCCTACGTAGCGTGGTGCTAGCTTTCCCTTTTGGCCAAAACGAACCACTCCCTTCCACGGTGATACTTTTAAAAGTACTTGATCACCAATGCCAAACTCCAAGGGCTTTCGTTGTTTGTCTGCATAACTCTTTTGACGACTTTGAGCCGCTAGAAGATTGTTTCGAATTTGAATGACCTTGTCGGTTGTTTCTTGAATTAATTCTGGACCGGTGATTTGCGCTTCCCCAATTTCGTCCCAACATACTGGAGATCGGCACTTACGACCATATAAAGCTTCGAAAGGAGCCATGCCGATACTTGAATGATAGCTATTGTTGTACGAAAATTCCACTAATGATAGGTGAGCGTCCCAATTCCCTTTGAAGTCTATGACACATGCTCGAAGCATGTCTTCAAGAGTTTGGATGGTGCGTTCAGATTGACCGTCAGTTTGAGGGTGAAAGGCGGTGCTAAGGTCTAATCGTGTACCCAAAGCGGTTTGTACGGCTCGCCATGTTCGTGAAGTGAAACGACCATCACGGTCAGAAATGATACTTAATGGTATGCCATGACGGCTTACGATCTCGCTGATGTAGATACGAGCTAACTTCTCATTCTAGAAGTCCTCGCGAATCGGGATGAAGTGAGATGACTTTGTAAGACGATCGATTATTACCCATATGGTGTCATACCCACTGGAGGTGCGAGGTAACCCAGTAATGAAATCCATGGTTATGTTTTCCCACTTCCATACAGGTATTTCGGGTTGGACTAGGAGTCCTGAAGGTCTTTGATGTTCAGCTTTTACGTTGGAACAGGTAAGGCACTTGGAAACAAAAACAGCGATATCCTTTTTCATGCCAGGCCACCAGTAGGTGTATCGTAGGTCTTGATACATCTTGTCGGCTCCTGGGTGTACAGAGTATCGTGTTTTGTGCGCCTCATTCATGAGGAAATCACGAAGGTTATCGCGATCAGGAATCCATATGCGATTTAAATAGTATAGAATACCGTCGGATTTGGTTTTGATTTCGAGTTCAGCTCCACATGACAGCTCATCGCGTACGTCATTTTCTGTTACAGAAACATGTTAAGCTGCTCGGATTCGATCTTTGATGTCAGTTATGATTTGCGAACATAGAAGACGAATGGAGTTCGCATAACCTTTTCGAATGAGCACATCAGCCACCACGTTTGCCTTGCCAGGATGATACCGAATTTCACAGTCGTGTCATTGAGAAGTTCGACCCATCTTCGTTGTCTCATATTCAACTCCTTTTGGTTGAAGATATGTTGAAGACTTTTGTGGTCAGTGTATATTTCACACTTGGTACTGTAGAGGTAATGTCTCCATATCTTGAGAGCGAACACAACGGCTCCAAGTTCCAGGTCGTGGGTGGTGTAATTCTTCTCATGAACTTTGAGTTGCCTAGAAGCATAGGCTATCACTTTTCCTCTTTGCATCAATACACAGCCTAGTCCTTGCCCTGATGCGTCGCAATATACTACAAAGTCATCGCAACCTTCAGGGAGTGTGAGGATAGGTGCGTCACAAAGTTTTTGCTTTAGAGTTTGGAAGGCCTCTTCTTGCTTAGGTCCCCATATGAAGGGTTTTCCTTTATGAGTCAAGGTCGTGAGTGGGACAGCAATACGAGAAAAATTGGCAATGAAGCGTCGATAGTAACCAGCCAAACCAAGAAATGACCTTACCTCGGTAGGGGTACGTGGCGCTTGCCATTCTTGCACTGCCTTGATTTTTGAAGGATCAACATGAATTCCCTTGTCATTGACGACATGTCCAAGGAATTGTACTTCTCCTAACCAGAATTCGCATTTTGAGAACTTAGCGTAGAGCTTTTCAGTCCTTAAAAGTGTAAGGATGAGTCGAAGGTGTCGCTCATGATCGGATTTAGACTTGGAGTAGATAAGGATGTCATCGATGAAGACTATAACGAAACGGTTGAGGTAGGTTTTGCATACCCTATTCATTAGATCCATGAAGACAGCGGGGGCGTTGGTTAAACCGAATGGCATGACCATGAATTCGTAATGACCATAACGAGTCCGGAAGGCGGTCTTTGGGATATCTTCTTCATGTACTCTGAGCTGATGATAACCAGAACGAAGTTCGATTTTTGAAAAGCAGGTGGCGCCTTGAAGTTGGTCTAGAAGGTCATCGATGCGAGGTAGTGGATAGCGATTTTTAACCGTTAACTTGTTGAGTTCTCTATAATCAATGCACATGCGAAACGTTCCATCTTTCTTCTTCTTACAAAGAGAACGGGTGCACCCCAAGGCGATGAGCTAGGACGTATGAATCCTTTGTCAGTCAGCTCTTGCAGTTGATTGGCCAGCTCTTGCATTTCGGATGGGGCTAACCTATAAGGAGATTTTGCGACTGGTGTAGCGCCAGGTACAAGATCGATGGGGAATTCGACTTCTCTCACAGGAGGGAGTCCTGAAATGTCGTCGGGAAAGACTTGTGGGAATTCTTTCACAACTGGGATATCTTCGAGTTTCTTCTCCTTGTTTCCCTTTTTGACGACGTGAGTTAGGAATGCGACATAGTTCTTGCGGAGATATTTTCGGGCTTGAAGGCAGGACATTAATTTGAGTCCTTTCGAAGGGGTTTCTCCAAAAATACGTAGGGTCTGACCGTCTGCAAGAGGAATGCGAATGAACTTTTCGCGGCACACTACTTCAGCGTGATGTTGGCTGAGCCAGTCCATACCGATTATAACATCGAAACTTCCCAACTTCATAGGAATGAGGTCAACTGGAAAATCGTGATCGTTTAGAGTGAGGGTACAATCGCATATAATAGAATTTAATGAAACGGGTTTTCCGTCAGCAACTTCCACCGTTAGAGATTCCATGAGATTAACACGAGTTTGGTTGAGGATAGGTTCGAATTTTAAGGACACAAAGCTCTTATCCGCACCAGTATCGAATAATATGGATGCATAACTACCATTGATGAGAAACGTACCGTTGACCACGTTGTTGTCAGCCCTAGCTTGGTTGGCATTGATGTTGAAAGCTCTTCCTCTGGCAGGTGGAGGAGCTTGGTTAGCTTGGTTTACTGGGTTCGCTTGGGCTTGAGCATGGATGATGTTCACTAAGCGTGGACAAGTGTTCCTGAAGTGGTTTGGGTCCCCACAGTTGTAACAGGCTCGCATGGGTTGCATCATGGGGTAGTTGGGTTGGTAGTAAGGTTGACCTATGTGTTGCGTGGGTGGTAGAAGTAAGGGTTGTTGGGCTTGACCCACTGTCTGATTTTGGGTTTGGATTTGTGGTTGACTGCGGTTCATTCGTTGAAGAATACGGCAGGTTTGGATGGTGTGACCTGCACGGCCACAGCTTGTGCAATGTTGGCAAAGAGTTTCGAGAGGGTGATGGTATTGACAACGGTTGCATTTTGGGTGTGGGCCGGTGTATGGCTTTTTAAATGGCACAGCTGAGGGAGCGATTTGGGTGATTGGTGTAGCAGTGATAGGAGGGTTGGTTTGAGTGACAGCAAAATTCTTGCTGTTTCGTTTCCTCTTACCAGCAAACTTTGAGGAGGAGACTGGGTGGTTTGGAGTTGGGGTCTCAATGGGTGTTTTCTTCTTCTCATCTTTAAATTTGCCGTTTCGGATGCGATTCTCAGTGAGTTCTGTAGCTAATTCCATTGCGGCTTCAAGTGTTGCAGGCGAAGTGCTTAAAACTGAATCTTGGATTTTCGAGGGGAGGCCTCGAATGTAGTGTTCGACTAAGCGGTACAAGGGGGTGAACAAATTAGGGATCATTTGGTTCAGCTCGGAGAATCGCTTATTATAGGAGGTGTGATCTCCTTCCTTTTGTTTCAGCGCGTGGAATTCATCTTCCAACTTTTTGATTCCGCTTCTTGGACAGAAGCGTCTTGTCATGAGTTCCCTTAACTCTTCCCATGTTAAGGCCATGGCATCTTCAACTCCTCGTTTACCCTTTTCTGTGTTCCACCAGGTAAGGGCTACCCCGAACAGTCTTCCAGTTGCATAACGTACCTTGCGATCCTCGGGACAATCGCAATTGAGGAAAGTGTTTTCCATTTCTTCAAACCAGTGAAGGAGAGCGGTAACACCTTCGGTCCCTTCATATTTTGGGGGATCGCAAGATTTGAAGTGTTTGTAGGAGCACTTTTTGGAAGGAGGGTTGGCGACGCTCTGGTCTTCTTGATTGGGAGGATTGATGGGGTTTGCGGTGAGAGCTTGTTGAACTTGAATTACGATGTCAGGAAGCACTGCGGCCATTTGTTTAGCAATTTGTGTGGCCAAGCGTTCATTTGATCTTCCTGACTTTCTACCTCCACGTAGTTGCCTAGCCGACATCTACAGGAACATACATAGGAAGATTGTGAGTTTAAGAAGTTTCTAGGTGTCATGTGTCGTAAAAAGAATGAAAAATAACATAACTGACAATAATTCAACTACATCCATAGGATGTCTTGGGTTTGCTTATGTTTGGGCCTCCAATGTCCCCCATACCATCGCCTGTGTAGTCATGTGGGCCCCCATGACTATTGGGCTTGGTAGGATTCACATTGGTGTTGGCGGATTAACACTCGCACTACCCGAATGAAAATCGTAAAATATGATTGCGAGATGTATGGTAGGAGGGTGTCCAGGTGTCGACACAATGACAACTCAAAGTGGGGTTAGCTCACACGACGTTTGGTATAGCATGCTTTGGCCTAATAGGTCCTTCTTACTCTCATCGTTAGTCCCCAGGTAGGCAAACTGGTCCTTTATTTTGGATTTATACGAATGCCAAGCCTAGACAGGACGTTCCGACTACCGGTACTCGTACCCTTCCAGTTACTACATGCCCGTCATGAGAACTCACTTTGATGTGATTTGAAAAATACAAAAATCATGGTAATCGTGAGGTGTGTGCTCTCATGGATATGATATATTATGAGGATATGATTCATGATGAGCATTGTATAATAACATGTATTTGTGAGCATGCTTTGCATAACATTGAGTGTAAAAATAAACATAAAGCATATAAACATCATGAATTTTGTATGTAACGCATAAACAATTTAAAATTTTAATCAACTATAGTATAGGCTCTAAGGGTCTAATAACCTATCCTATATCCCTATAGTCATAAGCTCTGATACCAATCTGTCACACCCCGACCCGCAGCGGAATAAAAGTCGGGGCATAATTGGGTTATCACCAAAGCTCATGATGTTTACTAAGATGTTTCATATTTATTAAATTCAAATTACAACTTAAATATCCAAAATAAAATTCATACAATTACAATAAAATGAACTACATAATTATTCCAAAGCATAAACTTGTTTATTCTTCTAGGCCTTCCTAAGTGTTTCCTGTCTCAGCTGGATCACCTGTATCATGTGTAAAACGGGGGATATTTTGGGTCAACAAAAGTTGGCGAGTGAACCTTGATAAAACATTGTTACTAATTTCTTGTTTTATTTAATAAGGAAAATTTGTGCAATAATCACATGTGAGCAAACATATATAGATAAACAATCACAAACCACTTTGAATGAGTATATGACATGAATGATGATGTATGTGAGATCAAGGCTCAATCAAACGGAGCCGATCTAATGAGGCTCCTGATGCTCAACCCGTCTCCCACGGGGAACTGATGGGCCTAATGAAATGCGTGCACTGAAAATGATAAATCCAATCTACATATAATTCACACAACAATTGATACACATTTGATACACATTTCATCACGGACATGATGTATGCACAAGTGTTTAAATAAAATAAAAGGATTATACGACACATGATACACCCCAAAACATGATTAAAACGGGGAATTGGTAGAGATTCACTCACAATGGGTGCGTTCTTTGATGACGATGAATGCGCACGAATTTATGATTCAATCGATGAGGGAAGAACTAACCTAGATAATAACAAAATGATTCGATAAATAAATAAATTTTATTTGAGATTAATATTTTTAATTAGTGCTCTTAAATGGGATTTTTAGATTTATTTTTGTGAGTTTAAGGAAATTTTTTAACTTTAATAATCTTATTTTTAAGTATTTTTAAATAATTTTCCAATTAAATAAATAAATAAAAAGAAATAAAAAGATTGACTTTTTGACCGTTGACCGTTGACCGGGTCTTGACCGGTCAGACTGTGTTTTCTATGCGCTGAGTGAGGTTCGAACTCGGGACCTCTCGTATACGTGCACACAGCTCTACCAACTGAGCTACGTGTCTAACCCGAAATATTCTCTGTTTTAATTATATATATATACTAATTAACCTTAAACTTATTTGGTTTTTATTAAAAATTATTTAAATGGCCGAACCGGTTGCAGAGATCCGGAGTCGAACTCGGGTCCTTTGGTTAGAGTGCGCACAGCCCAACAAGTTGGGCTGTGTGTCTAATCTGCTTAACTACTAAATTATATTCCTCTTATAAACATTCTGTGACTTGATCTGATTAAGTTCTAAAAATGTTGGTTTTATTTCTGAAAGTTGGTAAGTTGTGCGATTCGAACTCGAGACGTGCATATTGTATTTGCACACAGTCCACCGCTGGACTGTGTGTCTAACCCGTTTGAATATCCGGTTTTAATTATATTAATACATATTTTCGACTTCATCTTCTTCGTTTACAAGAACACAGAACAGTGAAATCCGACTGTTCTGTTTAATCGACCATAATTTATACTTGATTGAAATGGAGAAAAAAGATTAAGTGATATGGTAAGGGTGGCATGTGCAGGTGATATTCCTGGTGTTGAAAAGGTGGAACCTGTTAAGAGGCCAAAAAAAAAGTTAAAAAGAACCAGAAAGAAGGGGACATTTCTATTGAAGGAGGGACTGAAATTGAACATGATGGGAAAGAAGGAGGGACTGAAATTGAACATGATAGGAATAAAGGAGGTCTAGAAAAAAAACACATTAGGGGAAGAGGTAAAAAGAAAAACCCCTAAGCAGTTTGTATGTCCCTTTGTGTTGTTGGTGTCTAGGGATTCAGTGACAGAGAGTTGGATAGTTAAGACTCTAATAGATGAACACAAATGTTTAGAGAGCCGAAACATTTATCACTGTAGTTCAACTTTCTTAGCACAACAACTGATGGAACAAATCGAAGATAACCCCAGCATCCCTGTAAAAGCAGTACAGGAACAGTTTCAGCGAAAATATGAAGTTTCAGTTTCTAAATGGACAGCTTTTAGGGCCAAAGCAAACGCTCAGAAGCAGCTACATGGTGACTATAGTTCATAGTATCGTCTACTTAGACAATACCTTGATGAATTGCTTAGGACAAATCCAGGAATCACTATCAAGTTAGACGTGGAACCACCAGCAGAGCCTAGTGAGCCTACAAGAAAATTTAAAAGAATCTACATTTGTCTTGGTTCACTAAAGCAAGGATTCAATGCTATTGGGAGGGATTTGGTAGGGCTTGATGGTGCATTTATGAAAGGACCTTTTCCTGGTCAGGTTCTCACAGCTGTTGGAATTGACAACAACAACATGATTTATCCTCTTTCCTATGCAATTGTTGAAGCTGAGAACATTAACTCATGGACTTGGTTTCTTCAATGTCTTGGCGATGACTTACAACTTGCAAGCAATTCAAATTTCACATTCATGAGTGATAGACAAAAGGTACATGTTTTACATTATTAATCTGTTGGTTTATCATACTTATGTATTTTTAAATGTGTAACAGGGAATTCAGAATGCAGTTTCAAATTTGTTTCCAAATGTTGAGCACAGATTCTGTCTCAGACGTATCCATGAGAACATGAGATTATCTTATAAAGGGAAGGAGTACAAAGACATGCTTTGAAAAACAGCAAGTGCTGCAACAGTTGTACAGTTTGAGACTTGTATGGATGAGCTAAAGACTTTGAATTCTAATGCACATGTGTGGTTATCAAAGATCCCACCAAAACACTGGACCAGATCTCACTTTTCAGGTAATACACTTGCAATTATTTAAAATATTAAATTCCATATGTAGACTATTACACTTGTAAGTTTTTGAATTTGTGCTACATATTTTGTGAACAGGCAGGGCACACTCTGATGTACTTCTAAACAACATGTGTGAGGTATTTAATGCCAAAATAGTACAAGGGAGAGATAAGCCCATAATCACAGCTTTAGAATACATAAGGGAATACCTTATGAGAAGGATAGTTAATGTCTTACAAGTTATTGATAAAAATGATGGTCTGTTGACACCATATGCTACCAATCAGTTGTCAAACATAAAGAAAGTATTCAGTTAGTTGGAATGGGGATGAACACTTTGAGGTATCTCATGGTATTGACCAATGTGTGGTCAATGCAGTTCAGAAACATGTAGTTGCAAGAGGTGGGAGATTACAGGAATACCTTGCAAGCATGAAGTAGCAGCAAATTGGAATATGGCCAGCCATGGTCAACAGGTTGTCTTTATTTATATAATATTCATTTTGATTTGTTATTGAACAATAATTGTTGTATACAGGTTGATATACCAGAAAATTGGGTGCACCCACTGTACAAGTTGGAATCATGGAAGCATGTTTACAGTTTCAAGATATTTCCTATCAATGGTAGAACTTTATGGCCCAAATCCCAGGTGCCAACTACTATAACACCACCAAGTTACCACAAGCAAGCTGGAAGGCCAAAAAAGAAAAGGAAAAGGTCTGTAAGTGAGATAGAGGATATGTCCAAAGGTGGAAAATTATCAAAGAAGGATGCTTCTGTAAAATGTGGAAAGTGCAAGGGCCTTGGTCATAATACCAGGACATGCAAGAATGTTGCAGGTTCTTTAGGTGTCAAGAAGGGTGTAGGCTCTAGTGGTGTCAAGAAGGGTGCAGGATCTAGTGGTGTGAAGAAAGGTGCAGGATCTAGTGGTGTGAAGAAGGGTGCAGGCTCCAGTGGTGTGAAGAAAGGTGTAGGCTACCGTATTGTCAAGAATATTGCAGGGGCAAAGGCAAAATCTCAGAAAAAATCGAAATGATTGTTTATGTTTGCTTGTGTTAGGATGTTTACATGGTTGTTCTTTTGGTCTTAAAAACCTATGTCATGTTTAATTGTCTTTGAAAACTATGTAGACTTGGTGACTTTTGTTATGTTTTGTATTAGACAGTATTTTCTTTATGGTATGTCATGTTTTTATTGTCTTTATATGATTTGAGGGTGTTATATGTTATACGATCGTTTAATGATTTGAGGGTGTTATATGCTATACAATTAATGCAGGGTGTTGGGGGGCAGGTTACAATTTCTGCAGGTGGTTCTGTTTGCAGACACTTATGCTTTCACTTTGTTATGTCCGCGGACACTTATGCTTTCACCTTGTTATGTCCGCGGACACTTATGAGCTCACTTTGTTATGTGCGCAGCTATACAAACATGACATAAACAACAACTGCAACAATATCCATATGATCGAAATTTCCAAAATACATTCCATTAATAATATCCAAAATGTATAACTGCCTTAACATGATTCACAACTACAAAACACAATACATCAAGATCATACTAGATTTCATTCCACTAACTAACTATTTTAAGGAACACAACAGTGAACAGCATCAACCAACTAAGAATCATGTACTTTTTCCATTTTTTTTATTCAGCTCTATTGTCTTTCAAATGTTCTTCAAGTTTCTTGTTTCTAGCATGAAGGTCATGATTTGAATCCATAAGTTCACTGTTAGTCCTTAGTAATCCTAGAATGGTATATTGTGCTTCTTCATCAGCCTTTGGTTCAGCCCATCCAATGAAATTCTTACAAATCGGTGATGCCTATAAACAAAACAACATACACTAAACATTGATTTTCAAATTATGGTGAATTTGGGGAAAACTTACTTTGAAGGGACACGAGTGAGACAGTCATCTGAGTTTCTATCTGACCGAGAGGTTCGTAAGATTGCTTCCTTCCCACACAAACAATAAACAGATGACATTGAAGTTGGGATTAGAATCTAGGGTTTGCAATATGCAATTGTGTTAGGTGGAAGAACAAGAACACAAAGGGTCTGGGATTTTATTAGGGTTTTATAAGCTCACATGTATGAAAAAGACGGTTTTACCATCACATGCCATGCATGTGAGACCATTTAACATGAATTAATAATCGGGTTAGTGATAAAGGATGAAACCCGTAACTAATTTAATCTTAAAGGCTTGTTTTGGAAACTTTTAAAGATTAAGGCTGAAACCAGCAAGATTGATGAAACTTAAAGGACGTTTTGTGTAATTTACTCTTTTTTTAATATGAAACACTTGCTCCTGTTATATTACAACAATATTATTTTAAATTTATCGCATTTGCCCATATTTAAATTTGAAACATCTCTTTTAAGAAGTAACGCCTCTATTAAATAGATCAGCCCTACATCGACCCATTAAATATAGATAGGATATTCATTTCAAATTAAATAAATTGTCCCAAAAAAGGTCGTTAAAAACAAAAAAGTATCTATTTGTGTTATTATCGTGTTTTACAAAACACGATATAAATTGTCGAATTTAAAACAAGACGAAACTATCAATACGTGCAAACACCTTAAAAGTTATTCCTTTGCATGTTCAAACATACTTTTATTTTATTTCTATATCAAGCCATGCCTTGCTTTCACAAGAATCTTTGGACCCAAAGTTTTGGTCATGAAAAGCAAAACCAAGAAACCAACACAAATGGAAAAGGAATAACGCCTTCCATTCATACTACTATATAAAACAAGTTGTTCGAATCGAAATCGATCATCTTTCAAGTCATTCTCTATTTTCTATCGATTAGATCGTTCTCTCGATAGTGTGATGGACCCAAGAGTTGGAGGCACCCAAACCTCACTTCCCTACGACGACGAATTTGAACCTCTTTGCACATGGCAACGGGGGGAAAGTCAGGACATACTCGTGATCCATTTGCAAGGTATAAACTCGTATTTTTGTCTTTATTTTGTAAAACACGACAAAAGAAATATTTTATGGGCATAGTAAAAGATATAAACAACTTGTTATATTGATATCAACAATCATATATTCAGATTTCAAGAAAGAACAACTAAGAATCCAAATAAGCAATTCGGGTGTAATGAAGATCACGGGTGAGAGCCCCCCAGAAGGTAAAAAAAGAAGCCGTTTCGTGAAAGAAGTAAAGGTTACAAAAGACTACGATTCAAGCAATATTCATGCCAAATTCTCTCAAGGCCGCCTTCGTATAACTTTGCCCAAAAAACCCTTGAAACCTTCCGTGCCAGATCCTACAGTTGTGACCCCGTCTCCTCAAGAAGATAAAAAAGTTGAGACGCCGTCACCTCAAGAAGATCAACATGATAGCGCCAATGCAAATGCGCAAACTGACATTCGCGATAGCAAGTCAAGAGTTGGTCAAGTCTTGAGATCCAAAATGTGTGCTCAAGTGATGGTGAATTTTGGCCTTGTGGCGTTTGTGGCTTTTAGTGCTTATACTGCATATAAATATTGGACTTCTTATGTACAGGTTGACGAGGATTAGATTCAATCGTTGAGAAACTCAAAGATAACATGTATTTGCTTGTGTAATGAATTAATATTGTATGAAAATAAGATGGAGATATAAGATTCATTTATCTTGTATTATATGTATCGACTAAAAACACGTATGTCATTGTATACATCGTCTGATAACACGCAAATCCGGTTTTTTTTTTTTTTTTTTTTTTGTATTTTCTAAGGTAAGTAGAGTTGTGTTTGTTGTTTGACAACAATTTGAAATGCATTTAAATATTTGGTATCAACTTCCCTTAAAACCATGTGTAGTGGTAAAATGAAGTGGCGTGAATAGGCCCAAATCACACCGCATAACGCCCCTCTCTCCACCCTCCCGGCGTGAAGCGATAAAAAAAACAAAGGCGTGATAATATGGTCTATTAGGGTAATATTATTTGATGTATTTCCTAAAAAATATTAAAAATAAATAATTGGGTAATCATTGCAAGTGCATTATGAGGCATTATACCACTACACAACTTTTGAACTTCAAGTGACATAATACTCTTGCTGACTAGGATGTCACGTGTCAGATAATGCCAAAAGGTGAGGGCTTGAAGTACAGGCCCACTACACATGGTCTCACGGGGAGATCTTGGTTTACTCCCAAAGTTTGGTTAACCGATCCCGAATGAGGATTTATCCAGTTTATCTGAAAAACAAGTTTCTTTTCGTAAATTCCACGAGTTAGACTCCGTATCCAACATGTCTCTATGCCATTATTAAAGAAAAGGAAATGAAACCACAATTTATTGAACCATAACCGTTAACTCACTTAAATTGGAAAGATGTATTGTAACACGCTAAAAATGTTATACCTCCTAGCAGTGATAGACCCAAAAAAAAATTTTAATCGGGTTCATTTTTTCCAGTGTTCAAAATTTTCACAACAATTTTCAGGTCGGCTTCGTTAGGGTCGGGTCAGAGCGAGGTTTAAATTAGATTTAAAAAAAACAAAAATAAAAACAAGCTATATTAGGATTAAAGATATGACCACTTGTTGGTAAAGAGAGTGGTTTACCACTACACAAGCATTTTTTTATGATGTTTACATAATTATATTTACGGAGTCCTTATAAAATTTAATATACATAATCTACTAATTATTTAGAAAATATCAAAGTCTGGAACCCCGATCCACTCTATATAGATCCACCCCTGTCTCCTAAGATGGATTGGCTCATGCCTCCAAAGTTTAAATTACAAAATATTTCATCCAAAATTATGTTTGATTGGTCAAATAAGGAATGAGAAATGAAAAAGTTTCCTTCAATCATGCATTTCAACTTTCCTTAACATTCCAATGGAATGTCAAAAATTTACCAAAAAGCCCATCCTCAGCATCTACTAATTCATCTTCATCAAGTATTTAACTATTTCATCTCCATCATCCAATATTCAAAAACAAAAATGATCCATAATGTATAATTCATTAACTCAGATGATGGGTAAAATAATAAAACCGTCCACTCCATTCTCCTTTCTGGACATAAATCAACCACACATTTTTTTGTTAAACAATAAAATAATCTAAGTGCACAAAAAATGTTGGATATTTGAACGTAAGTGAACGAAGTCTAAAACTTTGTCCTATATAGGTGTGGGAATAAAATAGAAGTTAGTGTATAAGGTAATGTTTTACCTAACTAACAAATCTGTTTAAGGGAATTGTGTCAAACACAAGCCCGGTTCGCTGTTTCTTTGTTTCTGTTTCAATTTTTCCGTTACATTATTAGCAGTATTACTAAAAAAAATGTAGATTTAACTGCACAAAAATAAAACTTCTAGATCTTGGGAAGGGAGTGGATGAATGAGGATGGAGTTGTGTTGATAAAAGGGTAATATTGTAATTTTTTTTAAACATTCTAATTCCCGAAATAAATTTACAAACCAAACACCTTTATTAGATTATGAAGGATTTCATTCAAAATCTAATTTCAATTCTAATTTCATTAAAAAATATTTCATGAACTAAACGACCCCTTTACTGATTGTTTAGAATCACTCTTAGGGGTTGCATAACTTTAAAGGAGTTTTGGGCAGTATGATTAGGTGCCAATGACCTTCGTGGTTTTTATGTAGAGTTTACATCAACAACTCTCAACTGAAGTTATTTATCACAAATATAGCATATTTATTTTTAAAAACTTTGTCCAACTAGCAAAGCTTCGACACCTCTTACAAAGTGAAATGTGCTCTAATTTATGTTAGACGTGATCATTCATACAAGCTAAACGTCCTTCATCTAAATGACCCGAACGTTCAGTGAATTGTTTGGCAGGAAGTTCGTTTACGTTTGTAAACGTTGTTAATTTATGACCGTTTATGTTCGTTCGATTACGTTCATTTAGTTTGTTATTTTCCTTCATGTAAATGACCCGAACGCTCAGTGAATTGTTCGGCAGGAAGTTCATTTACGTTTGTAAACGTTGTTAATTTATGAACGTTTATGTTCGTTCGATTACGTTCATTTAGTTTGTTATTTTCCTTCATATAAATGATCCGAACGCTCAGTGAATTGTTCGGCAGGAAGTTCGTTTACGTTTGTAAACGTTCGTTACTTTATGACCGTTTATGTTCGTTTGATTACGTTTATTTATGTTTGTTATTTTCCTTCATGTAAATGATCCGAACGCTCAGTGAATTGTTTGGTAGGAAGTTCGTTTACGTTTGTAAACGTTCGTTAATTTATGACCGTTTATGTTCGTTTGATTACGTTTATTTATGTTTGTTATTTTCCTTCATGTAAATGATCCGAACGCTCAGTGAATTGTTCGGCAGGAAGTTCGTTTACGTTTGTAAACGTTTGTTAATTTATGACCGTTTATGTTCGTTTGATTACGTTTATTTATGTTTGTTATTTTCCTTCATGTAAATGATCCGAACGCTCAATGAATTGTTCGACAGGAAATTCGTTTACGTTTGTAAACGTTCGTTAATTTATGACCGTTTATGTTCTTCGGTTACGTTTATTTATGTTTGTTATTTTCGTTGATTTAAGCTTGTTAATTTTTTCCCATTTAAAAAATAAAGTTAAATATCTTCAGTAAGTGATGCCATTCTTTCCACCCACAAACAAAATGTTTCCTAAAACTCCAACTATACATCTTTTTTTAGAAAACTTTTTGCCATTTTTTCGACCCAAAAAATGTTTTCTACAACTCCAACGATACATCCCTTTTTTAGAAAACTTTTTTATTAACTGACTAGTTTAAATTTTCAAAACAAGACGTGAGAAGAAAAGAAATTTTTATTTATTCTATTGATCAAACTTGTATTATAAATTAAATATATATGTCTATACCATGTATGTGATTTTTCTCCATCCAAATCATTGATCCCAATTACTAATTTATACAACCACAAAAGGATTTTTATTACAAGTTTCTAATAAACAAACCCTTACAAAATTCATAAAATCCTATTTTTCTTCATCTCCGATATTATAAACATTAAGTTTCATTAATCTTTATATATCTTTTAACACTATTAGTCCTGACGCTTGGAATGTTGACACTATTTGTCCACACTATCTATCTGTGACCCTAATGCTCGTTACCAAGTCCGACAGTTACCCTCCACATGCCCAACAACTGTAGTGGCGCCCATCAAGTATTAACGTTGTCTAAGAATGAGCAATCAGAACTAGGTACCGAAAATACCAGTTTTGAACCAGTATTACCAGTACCAATAATACAGAACCGTACCTATTGATTGAATTTTCAATACCATGTGGTACCATTTTTTATGTTTTCCAGGATCGGTACTTTCAGTTTAGCGTGGTACAAATATATTACCCTTTTTTACCTTTGAATACCGCACAATATCAGTACCGCTACTGTACTGTATTGAATCGATCAATTTCGCCAATAATGAAACCTTAAATTTAGAGTAAACTTCCGTTTTGCTCCCTGTGGTTTTATCGTTTTAACGGTTTTGATCTAATCCTTTAAAAATAGTAATTTTACTCCCTGATCTATTTAACTTATCATCATTTTGCTCCACGCCTCCAACGCCATCCATTTCCACCGTTAATTCCTGGTCACGTGCCTCTCACATGAGGGGCATTTCAGTCTTTGCTCATCCTCTCTCGTAAAAAAAACCTGTCATCTTGTTCAATTTTAAAAACCCTAACTTTTCACTACCTAATTTTCTTCTAGATCTACTCAACCTTAACAACCAGTTGCCACCACAACCATCTCTCTCTAATTCAAAACCAGGTCTGAAAAAGGGGATTAATTCCCAAAAGTGCCGTCGACGAAGTCACATAGATCTAAAACCAGATTCGGTTCACACACACACACATATCTAAAACAAACCACGGACGAAGACACGAATGGGAGCCGGTTGTGCTTGAACAAAACTCTAAAACTCAACACACAAATCTGGTGATAGCTGTCGTCGTCATTGTAGCCGCTAGACACCACCCTTATCATCACGCTAGTGGTTGTTTGTGTTGTAGGATGGTTAAGGGTTCAATGTTCACATCTAACATCTAGATTTTGGATCTGGAAGTGATGACCGGAACAGATTTGGTGTCCGATGGTTGGGATCGTGTGTGTGTGTGAGAGAGAGAGAGATAGTGGTGGTGGTGGTCAGTTTATGATGAGAGATCAATTAAGAAGATGGTAGTTTATTATAGAAGGGGATAGTGTGGTGGTGATGGTGGTTGCAGGTAGTTACATGTGGTGGTAGTGGCGGATGGTAGTTGAAGGTGGCAGGCGGTGGTAGATGTTGGTGGTGGCGGTAGTAGTCTACTTGTTTGGATGTTTAAAACTGATCCGTCCGACCACTAAGATTTGTTTATGTATGTTTATATTATGTAAAATAAGTAATGTATATAAATAAGAATAAAAAATGAATTTAATGAATTAATAATAAAATGAAAATGATAAAAAGTTTAACTTGGAAAAGATTGTAATGCCTCTCATGTGAGGGGCACGTGACCAACAATTAACTGTGGAAATGGATAACGTTTAAGGCATGGAGCAAAATGATAATAAGTTAAATAAATCAACGAGTAAAATGACTATTTTTAAAGATTCGGTCTAAACCATTAAAACAATCAAATCTAAAGGAGTAAAACGAGAGTTTACACTTAAATTTTTTAATTTAAATGCAATCCACCTGACACCTATTTATCTATTCAACAATAAAAAAAAAACGCTCGGCTGTCACTCGACGGCATAACACAAGTCAACCACCAATCGCAACCGTCACGCCGCCGGCACAGAAACCGAAGATACAGGAACAAGTTATAAACAAACCGGAAAAATTGAATCATCAAAGATGGAGGAAACCCTAACCCTAGGTGAAGAGAAAACGGAGAATGCAGAAATTAGAACTAATCCGATGACGAAGAAGAAAGTTAGGGTTGTGAAGAAGTTCGTGAAGAAGAAGATTATTAGAAAGGTACCAAAGCGTGTGTTAATTGCATCCAATTGTAATGATTGTAGTGATCTATGAAAAGTTACAAGCCCTAACCCTAATGTTAAGTGTGTTATGGAAATTGAGAAAGATAAGAAGTTGAGAGTGTGAAGAAGGTGGAGGTTAGTGGTTTGGTAGCTTCATCATTGTTGTTAGGTGATCAGGTTTGTAATGAGTTGAAGGATAGTGATCGGGAGTGAATCGAGTTGCGGGATGGTGATAGGGATCTAAATGGATTACAGAATAGAAGTACATTGGTATGATAAGGATCGGAATCATATTGAATTAATTCAGGATAGTGATGAGAATCAAATTGAATTGGTAGAGATTGATCAGAAGCGAAGCGGATTGCAGAATAATGATAAGAATAGAAGTGCACTTCTAGAAAGTATTCAGAGCCGAAACAAATTGCAGGATAATGATCAGAATCGAATTGAATTGCGGGACGGTGATCTGAATCGAAGCGGATTGCAGAATAATGATCAGAATAGAAATGCATTGCTGGAAAGTTCTCAGAATCTGATCGAATCGCAGGATAGTAACGAGAATCAACTTGAGTTGTTGGATACGGAGCACAATACTAACAGCATGAACGTAAAAGAACCTGAAGATGAGAACAGTGTGAAGGAGCTAATAAACACTGAAACCGATGCTTTAAAATTACAAGAAGCTGTAAGTGAAACTAACATACCAAACGGGAAAATGGTACCATCCAAGCTGTATACAAAACATGTGAAAAAGATTTTCATTCATGGGTTGGGTCAAGAGACGAAGGAAGAAGATATTAGAAAAGTTTTCGAAGAAGCCGGTGAGGTTGTTGAAGTGAAAGTAATATTAAATTTCAAAACAGGGAAAAAAGAGGGTTCGGTTTTATTACTTTTGCTTCAGCAGAGTTTGCGAATTTGGCTCTTACCAAATACCAGAATGTTGAGGTAACTCTACTTTGTCAATGGTTTTTCGTGTAGAGTATACTTTTAGTTGTTTCTAATGGTTAGTGTATGGTATGAAGAATTTGATTGAATGTGATTTTTTTTATTAAAGTCCGCTGGTATTTCTTTGTTTCTCGTGTATTTTCTAAAATACAACTACAGATATGTGGAAGACCATGTCGAACATCTGCTATCGAAGGGATTGATACTATCTTACTCAATAATATCGATAAGAAGTGGAACAAAGAACATGTAAGTCATAACATAGTTACCAATTTAACCAAGTTTTTAGTGTAAAGTACACGGATGGTCCTTGTGGTTTACCAAAATTTTGGATTTGGTCCCTAGCTTTTCAACAGTACTCAAATGGTCCCTACGAGTGTGGTTTGCACTTTGCAACTCATTTAGTCTCCAGCTTTTTTCCAAAAGTACATGGATGGTCCTTGTGGTTTGACTTTGTAACGCATTTTCATCCCTAACTTGGACATGCTAAAACCTTTAAATTTGTTGGTTGGGGACTAAAAGGTTACGAATTGCAAACCACAAGGACCATCCGTGCACTTTTGGAAAGCTAGGGACCAAATCCAAAATTTTGGTAAGCCATAGGAACCATCCGTGTACTTAACGCTAGTTTTTATGCTTAACAAGATAATTCTTTTTTGCAGGTTGTTGAATCGTTGCAGAACATCGGGATCAAGAAATTAGACGAAGTTTTAGTTGTACCAGACCCTGATAACGCTAAACTGAACTGCGGTTTTGCCTTTCTTGAATTTGAAACAAAACGGGATGCTCAAATAGCTTACCATAAACTTCATAATGAAAATGTTTTTGGAAAGCGTTCAAATATAAAAGTTTCGTGGGCCTCGTCATCTGTTGATCCAGTTGAAGAAGAGACCCATAATGTTAGTTAATTGTTTAGCTTTAGCTATTTACATTAATCATTATTCATCGTATTTAGCTTGTTTAATTTTTCAAAGAAGTCGGTGTCAGGGATGAGATTTTTTTCCCAAATACCCGTACCCATAGCGATACCCATACCCGTACCAATTTTGGCTATTCGGTACATGTAACGGCACCTAGTTTTATTGATTTTCATACTTTCGGTATCAGTACCGGTAAAAACGGTACTGGTACCGAATTTGATTACGGATGAATCTATTATGTTTTATTTTCATATTATGCTATTGTGGTACTCATATCGGTTTTACCTATTTGATACCCGTATTATATTACTACTCGTATCAATTTTATCTTATCGGTACCCTTACTTTATTGGTACTCATACCGGTTTTATCTATTTAGTACCTTATGAGTGCTTAAAAGTACGAGTGCCTAAAAGACAGAAAAAATCAAAATGGTACCAAATCGAGTATTGTATTGACATACCGGTACCGATACCCGTACCGTAGCATAATATTTGGTACCGGCGAGTATTGTACCGATCTCATCCCTACATTCAACCCGGTGTGATCCGTTTCCTTTTAAGTATTTTTTTAATATTTTATTTGGTTGACACATAAACATAAAACACAACCCGAACTAACACATTTATAAGTAAATTGGTCAAAATCGCCACATCTGTTATCCAAAGAAAAACTAGTTCCTTGTCATGTGACACATGTAAAATAGTTTCTTACACTCAAATTCATATTGCCTTTTGTGTAGAACAAATCTGTTTATGCTGAACATATACCATTGTCTTGGGATGAAAAGGAAGTAAACGACCATTTTAAAACCTTCGGTGAAATTGAAAGTATTGCTCTTGCCAAAAATCTTCTAACAGCCAAGAGAAATGATTTCGCATTTATTAATTACAAGACGTGTGAAGCTGCTCATTCGTGTATCGAGGCTTTGACTTGCAAGAAGTCAACCAGCAACATTGGCCCAACGGTATGTTATAGATGTGTTATCAGTTTCATGTCTGATGCAAAAACAATGAAACTTTTAGTGGTGTAATAAGATTAAATATTTACCTAAATTGAGTTTCTTAGTTTCAACCTAAATTGAGTTTCTAAGTTTCATTCAATAACGTCTCTATACTCAAAAACATATGATTATTACAAGCATATATAAAAACTACTTTATGCAGCTTGTCGTTTAATTCATGTTTATAATGAGTAAAGTACACGGATGGTCTTTGTGGTTTACCAAAACTTTGGATATGGTCCCTAGCTTTCCAAAAGTACACAGATGGTCCCTGCGAGTGTGGTTTGCACTTTGTAACGCAATTAGTCCCCAACTTTTTGAAAAGTACATGGATGTTCCGTGTGGTTTGCACTTTGTGACACATTTAGTCCTTAACTTGGACATGCTAAAACCTTTAGATTTGTTGGCTGGGGATAAAAGTGTTACAAAGTGCAAACCACTGGGACCATCCGTTTACTTTTGGAAAGCTAGGGACCAGATCCAAAATTTTGGTAAACCACAGGGATCATCCTGCACTTTACTTGTTTATAATTGTGTTGAAGTTATCCATTGTTTACAGAGTTAAATGCTTGGTTGGTCCCTGTGGTTTGCAAATCTTGCAGACTTGGTCCCAGTGGTTCACTAATTACACACTTGGTCCTTCAAATTTTGCACTCGGGTGGTCCTTACCACTAACCTTTGTTAGATTTCTCAGTTAAGTATATGCAAAATTACTATATTACCCTTGAAATAATAAAAATAAAAAAATATAAAAAAGAGGGGCCCACTACTCATCTTCTTCCTCACTCCATCTCTCTCTTTCAAAAACTCAGCCACCACCTCTCCTTCACAAACCTGCAACCTCCACCTCCACCTTAAACCCACCACCACCTCCACCGTCAAACTGATAAGTGGAAAAGGATCGGTTCTGGTTTGGGTCAAAAACCAGTTCTGGTTCACAAACTGGTTTCAAACCGGTTTTTTTGTTGACCTCTACATTGACCTATAACCGTCTTAAAATTGAGGCTCAGGTGAGTGTGAGGAGGTTTCTTAGAGTAACTTTCCTCTTACCATTTCGACTGGCGGCGTTTTCTTAGGATGATTGATGATGATGAGTGATGATGATTATGTTGCTGCTGTTGTTCCATTTAGAAAAGGCTATGACGATGGAGATTATATTGCTCAAAATCGGAATTTACATATCGGATCTCTATCTTTGCTAGGCAGCTCTGTTGGTATGTATTTGTTTTCAGAGAGAATGAACTCTTACATATCGGACTGTGATTGCAGCCATGGCGGATCCGACAACAAATTCCGATGATAACATATATGAGCCTCAAAACTCTATTTCATATGTCCTCGAGATCTGAAGATTTTCATGTTGAACATAGAACCATATAAAAACTTTCCGGTGATTGTTGCAGTGGTGGTGGTCAGTTGACGGTGGAGGTGGTGGTGGGTTTAAGGTGGAGGTGGAGGTTGCAGGTTTGTGAAGGAGAGGTGGTGGCTGAGTTTTTGAAAGAGAGAGATGGAGTGTGGAAGAAGATGAGTAGTGGGCCCCTCTTTTTTATATTTTTATTATTTCAAGGGTAATTTTTGCATATACTTAACTGAGAAATCTAACAAAGGTTAGTGGTAAGGACCACCCGAGTGCAAAATTTGAAACTACTGGGACCAAGTGTGTAATTAGTGAACCACTGGGACCAAGTCTGCAAGATTTGCAAACCACAGGGACCAACCAAGCATTTAACTCTTGTTTACATCTCTTTGGTTTGTAGGGTCAGTTGAAGGTTTCTCTTGCAAAGTCAATACCAAAAGTCAAACCAATGAAGACGGTCTCGGGTTCTGCTGTTACTGAGGTCTCTCATGCTTACCCAAACACAAACCGATCAAGACAATCTCATAACCAATACCAAAACGTGTATCAATTGAGACAATCTCAACAAAAGTCGTCATATGACTCATATTTAGGTGTCTACAAGCCGCCACAAAAATCTAAATTCATGATCGGTAAACGTGAAGATTCTAGAAACAATTTAGCATCGTCAACTACTGCTGAACTTGTACAACTTTTAAGGGAGCAAGCATCTTGGAAGCAAGGTGGACCAGCTATTGAAATAAATAATTTTTCATTATCATAGATACATTTAATATTGAAAATAGAGTAAAGTACACAGATAGTCCATAAGGTTTACAATAATATTTTTTAGTCCCTAGCTTTTCAAAAGTACATGGATGGTCCCTGTGGTTTGCACTTTGTAACGTATTTAGTCCCCAACCAACAAATCTAAAGTTTTAGCATGTCCAAGTTTGGGACTAAATGCGTTACAAAGTGCAAACCACAGGGACCATCCATGTACTTTTGGAAAAAGTTGGGGACTAAATGTGTTACAAAATGCAAACCACAGGGACCGTCTGTGTACTTTTGGAAAGCTTGGGACCAAATCCAAACTTTTGGTGAACCACAGTCCATAGGGACCATCCGTCTCTTGAAAATATTAGGAATAAAGTTGTTTCGATTGACCCATTTTTACTTGTTCCTCTTATCGTTATTCCTCTCGCAGGTCATCATCAACCCTCATTTGGAGGGAAACAACCGTTTACCGAACTGGTAATTATATGGATCTCACAAATTAGAAAAAAACCCACCATTTTTTTCAAAAAAGTATTATTAATATTGTTCGGTGAATTATATATGCAGGAACGCAAATCAACATATCATCATGATCCACGAGCGTACCACCAATCTCATCTTCAAATTCCTAATGCTACACATCATAGGTTTGTTAATCTCGCTTTGACTTTTGGTTATGATTTGTATAATTTGAATTTTATCAAATGAAGCGACTAAATTTTACAACTTTACAAACAGACCAATAGTAAATGTGACATCCATCCCTCATTATGATCAGCAGCGTGTTCATTACGAATCTGGTATGATATTTATTCATCATCAAGCTTGGTTTATTGCTGTACTCTTTTTTATTTAAATTATTATTATATATTCTTGATGTTTTTACTTCGTAGGATCATTAAATATTTCCAACCCTGATCGTAGGTATATCCAGGTAATTCTTAGTTCTTACATAACACAGAAATACAAAAGAAAATAAAGAGTAAGATTATTAAAGAAAAAGTTGTCAGGTTTTGCAGAGACGAGACCAAACTACTTACCCTGGAAGCAGTACGATGTACCGGCAAATGCATTAATTGTAAGTCGATAGTATTTTTCATAACCAAATTATTTAAAAATTGTTTCGGCTTGAACGACGCTGAATGATGATTTTACACCTCTCGTGTGTGTTGACATTTATGGAGTCAATGATTGATTGAACAAAGTGTAACGCATCGTATTTTTATTATTTTTCTAGATGATAATAATAATAATAATAATAATAATAATAATAATAATAATAATAATAATAATATAACAATAATAATAAACAAAATAAATTCGACGTTTTATGAAACTTGTACTTAAAATCGGATCTCGTCGGTACGTTCGGGCCACTCAAAAACGTTAGAACGGGTTAACAAGCTTTGGCCCAACACACCACCTAAACCTAACTAAACCCTAAACCTAATTACAACTAAATAAAACCCCACACCCTCACACATTTCACCCACACGCTCATCTCCCTGCCCCCTTCTCCTTTCCCGCCTGCACACAACCCTCGCCCCCCCATCCCTGATCTCCCCTGCAGTTTCCATCGACACCCTTTCACCTCTACAGCCGCACCCACTCACCCCTCACACTCGCACACCCCCTGCAATCTCTTAAACCCGACACACACACACCCGCTTAGATGCTTACAGAGAGAGAGAGAGAGAGGGAGCTGTGAGGAGAGAGAGACTAGATAGAGCGACGGCGGTGCGGCGGCGTGGCGGCGGAGCAGCGGCGCGGCTGCGACGATGCATCGGTTCAGCAACGGCGGTGCAGCAGCGGCGGCGGTTTCGATCGATGGCGGCAGCAGCCGTCACCTCCAGCGGGCGACGGTGGTGGTGGGTGATTCAAACGAAACATAGCAGCGGCGGCAGCAGGCTCGACGGCAGCAACACCAGCATCATGTTCGTCTCCAAAACCTCCGGTAAACACCTCTAAGCTTGTTCTTTCCCTTTTTCTTTCAGATCTGTAAAGATCCGCGTCTCCGGCCCCGTTTGGTTTCGTTTCAGGTGGTGCCGGCATGGCCTACGGCGGCGGTAGTAGTTCATCACGGCGGCAGTGATGGTGGTGGCCCTCATTTTGTGACTCGGTTCTCCGAGTCGACTCGGTTCAGGCTTGATTAGGGTTCGGGTTCGAGCTCAAGTGTTTCGGGTTTAGTCAAGTTTGGCGACTCGGCTCGGTACGACTCAGTTGTCCGAGTTTACTCGGTTAACACCGGGTCAAACCCGGTCAAGCTGGTCAACATCAGTCAACAGACAGATTTGGTTCAAAGTTTCCGTGATCTCGGCTCGGGTTAAGTTTGAATGAACTTGGTCAACGAAAGTCAACTGGTCAACTGTGGTCAAACAGTCAACGGTCAGCCTTAGTCAAAGTCAGATTCGGTTCGGGTCAACACTAGTCAACAGCCGTCTTGGTTCGTTTCAGGTTCGAGTCTCTTATTCTATTTTGTTTCCGATTTAGTCAGTTTCGTGTCTCAACTCGACGGTTGTTTTGTCGTTTCAGTTGGCTCGGCTTTCACGACACAAGTTAACTCGGTTCAGTTTAGTGCGACTCGGCTTAGCTTCAGTCAAAAAGTCAAACCTGGTCAACTGTCGGGTCAACGATCTAGAAACGAGGCCCGGTATAGCAATGACGTGTATATTAAACCTTGTTATTCCATATTCATTTATTGTTTTAATTGTGTAACCTAATTTTATATATAATTTGGAAACATAAGTAGGATATGTAAATATATATTTGTATTGTTTTGATAAAATTGTTGAGTTTTGAAAATGTTATCGACAACTAGATTGTCGGGATCATCCAAAACAAGAGGAAACTCTGCCCGTTTATCGAAAAAAATAAATATACTTATTTACTATACTTCCGGCAATATATATATATATTTTCACTTTATGTTTTTCGACAAAACACATTTATTCATTACACCGTTCAACAACATATTTATTTAATAATCCTTTCGACAAAGTATATATCTATTTAACGACAAGATATACTCATATTATTCCTTCCGGCAAAATAAATATATATTATATACTTTTCGAAAATTATACTTCTCTAACGGCAATATATATATATATATATATTACGTGTTTCCGACAAACAATATATATTTATCCATTATTCTTTTCGTTAAAAAATACATATATGTCTATTATCCCGTTTCGTCAAAATATGCTTTTATCTACTTTCTTTTCGCCAAAAATATATATATTTATTGTATTATTTTGATAACACTTTTACGGCACTTTTGACGAATTTAACTTTAGAGTCGTTACACAAATCCCGTGCTAAACGTACACGTATCTTCAACTCCGATTCGATTATTCATCCATGTTCGTTGTCATTTAAGGTGGCATTGGTGTCCCTTTCTCTCACTCATCAACTCGTCGTGGAATTTCCAAAGAAGACTTAGCAATTTTGTGAGTACACTCGACCCACATTTGTTTTATATCACTTTTTGGGTGTAACATGTTTCCATATACAAAAATCACAAACACTTAAACTTTATGAAACGCACAAACAATCCTATACACATGACTACTTGAATCGTATACTTGTTGCTTGTCTGGGGATAAACGTTGTGCCGTGCTTTAGTCATTAACTATTTTTAGCCTTGTTTGACATGCTTAGCGCTATAGGAATTCACGCAGCCACCTCCATCGCTTTACACGTGAGGTCATGTTAAAACATCGTGATTGCGTTACGGGTTTGATTATTAGCATTGCATGCCTTGATATTGCTCTTGTATAGATTTAGTTGCCATGAGGATTGTTAAAACTTTATTCGTATACGTATGCTATGCTTAAACTTGTGTACTCGCCTTTGCTTTTGCATTGACTTTATTTTAAAACATGTTACAGGTTGAAGGAGATGGCACTATGAAAACAATATAGCAAGGACTAGATACACACAAATTAGACGTTAGGTTTAATGTCGACGTATCAATTTCGTTATGACTTTGCAAATGTTAGATTGTTCTTTGTTTTGTTACATTGATGTATTTGACAATTCTTATGAAATGAAATATGGTTTAATTAATTATTGTCACTTAATAATGTTGTGAGCAATGAGCAATCTCGTTTTCGTCTCATCCCGATGTTTCCGCCATCGGTTGGGGTGTTACAGATTGGTATCAGAGCCATAACTATAGGGAATTAGGTAGATTGCTACGCTTTTGACCTAGTCTATAGTTAAGTACCATATTTGACCATACGTGATTCACATGCTAATTTCTTAAAACGTCTCTTATATGTTAAATTTATGAAATGCTTTACGTGTTCATACTCGTTACATTATTTCAATCATACGCCTTCCCTAATGCATTTTACTCGATTATACTAAACTCGAAAACACTCATATTACACAAGTGAGACGACTTCACCGAAATAGGCGTGATATCCACAATTTGGTGAACGATTCTCATTACGCTTATTCTTTATATTTTTACGAGGTTACACCATCAAGTTAGGAGTGACATCCACACCTTGATGGAAAACTTCCCATTCAAACTCTAGTGGACTCTCGTCAAAGTGTCGAAATTAATTTTGACCCGAAGAGTGCCAACCACACTTAGGGTACGAAATCGTCGAGTTAGGGGTGAAACCCGCACCTTGTCGATTAAGTCCCATTCCTCGATTTTCAATCTCGCCAAAGTTTCGATTTTCCAATCGATTAGAGACGTGTAATAACTGGAAGGGTAAAATGCCGTTAATCGCTTCTCGACGAGAGCGTTTTACCTATAGGCCAAAGCACGTTTCTCTAATTCGAAAGGATCTTCGATTCACTTTGGAATAGTCGACGTTTCTCTACCCGAAACAGTCTAATGTTTTCTGAGACTCTCTTTTATACCATTTCAATTTATACATGACTTTTTATATACTTGTTACCCTCTCTTTCAAATTTCTAATTTATTTTAAGGTTTTTACGCAATTCGTATTAAACCTTTTCATCCACTTATACATTATTTGCATACATGATTTCAAAACGTCATCAACTAGACTTATATTTCTCGGAAAGTCCGAAATGGAGACCGTCGTCGAGATAGGAGTGAATTCCTTACCTAGACGATCAAACTTCGTTTCCTTCCTTCCTTAAAACGACCTCACCAACGGATTAGGGGTGATTCCCATACCTCGGTGATCGTTACCAACCCTCCTTCTTGGAGACTCTATTACACAAACCACATGTTTAAATTGTATACCTAAATCTTTTACCATGTTGTCAAAATTCTTACTTAGACGAATTTCAAAACGTATTATTTTATCAAACGTATTTCCCATCCGGTAATCTATTTCATATAAATCCCATACGCATATACTTGGTCACCACATGAAACGTTTTGTTTTACGATTTTCAAAACTCGACAGAATGCTACCTACCAACTTAATCGGCCTAACGAATACCTTGCCCACAAGTCTTACGTTTAACTTAATCACTAAAACATGCTCACGCAATAACTTTATGTTACAAATTTTCGTTGTAAAAAAAAAAAAAAAAAAAAAATCTTATAGGCATTATGGGATCGTTGTACTAAAGGTGTGTTTGGGATTGTTTTGCAACCTAATATTTTGTTTTGTGTTTGGAGGCACAAATATTAAATAAATAAATAAATAAAAATCTATTTTTTTGTGTTTGGAAAAATATATATATATATATATATATATATATATATATATATATATATAATATATATATAAAAAAAACTGATTTGTTTTACGTATTTTAGAGATCAAAGCTCGTCTATTTATAACTTTATATGTACATGTATATATATTTTTCAAACACTCAAATAGTTGATTACCTGATTATTGTGATATCAAATAACATAATCAAATCCAAACACTATCTTCCTACAGTATGTTTTGTTACAACTAATTATCTGACTTTGATTATTCAGAACGCATAATCTATTTTCAAAACTCAACCCCAAACACCCTCTAAATCTCTCATCGCGATTAAGAAAACATTTCGCTAAACGTTTTTTTTTCAACGGTCATTAAATCAATTAACACGGATTTCCTCTCAAGGGTCAACGTTTCACAAGCACCACTAAATTTCAAATCTCTTATATCCTTTGAAAACAATGCAAACCTACTATTTTAAGACCTTATCATACACCTCCCGAAATGTCACATGAGTTTCAAAACACGTGGGCAAGAAAACTTTATGAAGACCAACCATTTTCGACCTACTTAAATTCTTTTAAAACAAATGGTAGCACTCCCGTCCTTTACAAAATACGTAACGCATAATCAATAAGTACCTTATATTCCTTTATATTCACACACTAGATCCTATATTCTAAGTTAAACTTAAGCCTATTTTAGAAGCGATAACCTCAAAGTTTTGCTCAAACAACAATACATGCGTATCCTCGTACATGGTTTAGTCAACTGCTGCATGACATTTTAAACGTATCATTCGTTTTACATACCCTGATTTCTCGACTATTTTATGTAAATAAATTCGTAGCATTCAATTCATATCATACGCACCATTATCGTCTGTTACACTTGTTGACGTTCATAATTATACACATATTCATGTTCATGAAAATAACGTGTCATTTTTCATGCGTATTATAACACCTAATGGCATACCTCCCAACATCGTCCGTAGACAAGAGAGATTCCTGGCTCGTAAGTAATGCCCTACCTCTAAAATCACCAACGCGTTTTGGGCTTAATGCTAGTGGATGAGAGGAGAACTCCACAGTTAAGCGTGCTCAAGTGGGAGTAGTACTAGGATGGGTGACCTCCTGGGAAGTCTCCACCAGGGCAACCAAAAACAAAGTCGTGAGTTCCTGGATGGGCCACCCATCAAGGGCAAAGCGGACAATATTGGTGATAACGAGGGGCAGGAGTGTTACGGGGGTATTACACTTATACTTATCATCACATTCATGCATATACGTCGTATATCCATGCTTATACTTATTTCCATACTTATGCTTATACTCATACACATACCTATACTTGTACTCGTATTCATATTCGTGCCTATGCGCGAGCGAAACCCGAGGGATTCGCTTACGTGGGCCACAAGCTATTTGCACGTAAACATGCCTACGCACTACATTCTTACACGCACGCAAACTTATTTTCAGAATTTATGTACACCTTTATTCATGCGCTGCTAGTACAAGCTATGCGGATCATGTGATACATCGGTATAATCGCGGGTGCACACGGGATTATAGCGATAAGCGCATGAGAACATAGAGTGTACTACCGCGTATGGTAACACACGGAACGTAACATTGCATCGAGTAACGAAACGGTCGCAACGTGGTCAAAACATGGTGGATACGCCGCTGGTGCTTCCTATACATAAGTGTTTTCACCATGCTGCCAAACTTTCGTAATACGTGCCATGAGAAATTCGGTGATCTACAGACCATAATATGACCTAACACGCCAGCTTTAAACAACTCACAACTGCATTGCTAAGTGCGCGCTACCCGATTATCCACGACGAGTCTTAATCCCTAACGTAACGTTTTCGTTTGTTCATATACATATGTCATCCTTACACGAGTATTCGTTGATTGAATCAATCGTCCGCTCTTATGCCTCCGTTACTCCCGTTAACCTCGTCTTTTTATACAACCTTGTTTACAATCAATCGGGTAAGCATTCAAACCCTAAATGTCTTCTTACTCTAAAGTTATCTCCCACTCTCGTAGATAGCGACACGCTTGATTGGCCGCTACCTCGATAACTAGCTTATTTTAAATACCTAACCTTCTCGTTTTCCATCATTAAGCAACTTTCTACAAAATCGAGATTTATTAACGATCTTCAAAGTCGATAGAACTTTGTAACAACCTACGGTTCGACCACACTCACCATTAAACTGCATACCACTCCTTACGATAGCTTTTTTTCTGCTTAGATGGCATATCATTGAATTATTCAAGCTCGTTTAAACCACACTCCTATACGCATACTTACGCGCTTTACTTACGCTTGATGGCTTTAATCTTTCTAGTCAAGCGACTTCTTCTTGCAAACCTAACTCTTCGTTGCTCTAAACTCCATGCTTACCCTCACGTATCCAGAACTTCAAGTCTTGACCGTTAACCCCCAATCCCTTAACCAATTCCTTTCAAGTCTTCCTCTTGAATAAATTTCGGGACGAAATTTCCTAAAGGAGGGGAGACTCTAACGCATCGTATTTTTATTATTTTTCTAGATGATAATAATAATAATAATAATAATAATAACAATAATAATAAACAAAATAAATTCGACGTTTTATGAAACTTGTACTTAAAATCGGATCTCGTCGGTACGTTCGGGCCACTCAAAAACGTTAGAACGGGTTAACAAGCTTTGGCCCAACACACCACCTAAACCTAACTAAACCCTAAACCTAATTACAACTAAATAAAACCCCGCACCCTCACACATTTCACCCACACGCTCATCTCCCTGCCCCTTCTCCTTTCCCGCCTGCACACAACCCTCGCCCCCCATCCCTGATCTCCCCTGCAGTTTCCATCGACACCCTTTCACCTCTACAGCCGCACCCACTCACCCCTCACACTCGCACACCCCCTGCAATCTCTTAAACCCGACACACACACACCCGCTTAGATGCTTACAGAGAGAGAGAGAGAGAGGGAGCTGTGAGGAGAGAGAGACTAGATAGAGCGACGGCGGTGCGGCGGCGTGGCGGCGGAGCAGCGGCGCGGCTGCGACGATGCATCGGTTCAGCAACGGCGGTGCAGCAGCGGCGGCGGTTTCGATCGATGGCGGCAGCAGCTGTCACCTCCAGCGGGCGACGGTGGTAGTGGGTGATTCAAACGAAACATAGCAGCGGCGGCAGCAGGCTCGACGGCAGCAACACCAGCATCATGTTCGTCTCCAAAACCTCCGGTAAACACCTCTAAGCTTGTTCTTTCCCTTTTTCTTTCAGATCTGTAAAGATCCGCGTCTCCGGCCCCGTTTGGTTTCGTTTCAGGTGGTGCCGGCATGGCCTACGGCGGCGGTAGTAGTTCATCACGGCGGCAGTGATGGTGGTGGCCCTCATTTTGTGACTCGGTTCTCCGAGTCGACTCGGTTCAGGCTTGATTAGGGTTCGGGTTCGAGCTCAAGTGTTTCGGGTTTAGTCAAGTTTGGCGACTCGGCTCGGTACGACTCAGTTGTCCGAGTTTACTCGGTTAACACAGGGTCAAACCGGTCAAGCTGGTCAACATCAGTCAACAGACAGATTTGGTTCAAAGTTTCCGTGATCTCGGCTCGGGTTAAGTTTGAATGAACTTGGTCAACGAAAGTCAACTGGTCAACTGTGGTCAAACAGTCAACGGTCAGCCTTAGTCAAAGTCAGATTCGGTTCGGGTCAACACTAGTCAACAGCCGTCTTGGTTCGTTTCAGGTTCGAGTCTCTTATTCTATTTTGTTTCCGATTTAGTCAGTTTCGTGTCTCAACTCGACGGTTGTTTTGTCGTTTCAGTTGGCTCGGCTTTCACGACACAAGTTAACTCGGTTCAGTTTAGTGCGACTCGGCTTAGCTTCAGTCAAAAAGTCAAACCTGGTCAACTGTCGGGTCAACGATCTAGAAACGAGGCCCGGTATAGCAATGACGTGTATATTAAACCTTGTTATTCCATATTCATTTATTGTTTTAATTGTGTAACCTAATTTTATATATAATTTGGAAACATAAGTAGGATATGTAAATATATATTTGTATTGTTTTGATAAAATTGTTGAGTTTTGAAAATGTTATCGACAACTAGATTGTCGGGATCATCCAAAACCAGAGGAAACTCTGCCCGTTTATCGAAAAAAATAAATATACTTATTTACTACACTTCCGGCAATATATATATATATATTTTCACTTTATGTTTTTCGACAAAACACATTTATTCATTACACCGTTCAACAACATATTTATTTAATAATCCTTTCGACAAAGTATATATCTATTTAACGACAAGATATACTCATATTATTCCTTCCGGCAAAATAAATATATATTATATACTTTTCGAAAATTATACTTCTCTAACGGCAATATATATATATTACGTGTTTCCGACAAACAATATATATTTATCCATTATTCTTTTCGTTAAAAAATACATATATGTCTATTATCCCGTTTCGTCAAAATATGCTTTTATCTACTTTCTTTTCGCCAAAAATATATATATTTATTGTATTATTTTGATAACACTTTTACGGCACTTTTGACGAATTTAACTTTAGAGTCGTTACACAAATCCCGTGCTAAACGTACACGTATCTTCAACTCCGATTCGATTATTCATCCATGTTCGTTGTCATTTAAGGTGGCATTGGTGTCCCTTTCTCTCACTCATCAACTCGTCGTGGAATTTCCAAAGAAGACTTAGCAATTTTGTGAGTACACTCGACCCACATTTGTTTTATATCACTTTTTGGGTGTAACATGTTTCCATATACAAAAATCACAAACACTTAAACTTTATGAAACGCACAAACAATCCTATACACATGACTACTTGAATCGTATACTTGTTGCTTGTCTGGGGATAAACGTTGTGCCGTGCTTTAGTCATTAACTATTTTTAGCCTTGTTTGACATGCTTAGCGCTATAGGAATTCACGCAGCCACCTCCATCGCTTTACACGTGAGGTCATGTTAAAACATCGTGATTGCGTTACGGGTTTGATTATTAGCATTGCATGCCTTGATATTGCTCTTGTATAGATTTAGTTGCCATGAGGATTGTTAAAACTTTATTCGTATACGTATGCTATGCTTAAACTTGTGTACTCGCCTTTGCTTTTGCATTGACTTTATTTTAAAACATGTTACAGGTTGAAGGAGATGGCACTATGAAAACATATATAGCAAGGACTAGATACACACAAATTAGACGTTAGGTTTAATGTCGACGTATCAATTTCGTTATGACTTTGCAAATGTTAGATTGTTCTTTGTTTTGTTACATTGATGTATTTGACAATTCTTATGAAATGAAATATGGTTTAATTAATTATTGTCACTTAATAATGTTGTGAGCAATGAGCAATCTCGTTTTCGTCTCATCCCGATGTTTCCGCCATCGGTTGGGGTGTTACACAAAGTTTACTTGTGATTTACAGGACGTGTTCGCTGCTAAGGTGTTGCTTAACCGGGAACACAGTGTTTTATCTATGAAGAAAGCCTTATTAGTTAACATGTTAATATGTTATAAATCCGTTATCTGGAGTTAGCAATTACGATTTTCAGCATTTTGTAAATTCAATCTAATAGCAGAAAAATTCTCCAAGACAATATGGGGAGAAGGCAACTTCAGGTTAGACCCCTTTTATATGACAACTATAGTTATAAAGGCGCTTAGCGCACTCAAGGCGCACAAGCCTCGTTTGAGGCGTAGGCGCAAGGAGAGAAAAGAAGTGAGGGTCTGAGGGAAAAAAAAACGTGCTTATATATATATAGGGTTCGATGAATTGGTTCCAACGCTCTTGGAGTTAGTTCAACCGGAGTTCGTTTGATCCGGTTTTCTACGTTTCTTAGGTTAAAAACATTGTGTAGTGAAACCAACCCATATGAGTTCGTTTGATCCGGTTTTCTATGTTTCTTAGGTTAAAAACATTGTGTAGTGGAACCAACCCATATATATTGAAAAATAATACTATTCTTTAAATAAAATATATAAAAACTATTATATTTAGAGGTGGCACCAATGGTCCAGTGGTCATGTAAATTTTATATACTATGTTTTTATGTTGGTTATATTTAAAATAATAAAACAAATTGAAGAAACAAAGTCCTAATCAGGTTCGGGACACTAACATTTTTCTTAGTTATACATATATGTTTTTTTTCTAAAAGAAGATTAATAATAGACATTCTTTTAGCCTTTTAGGAGATATTTCATTCAACTATCAAGGAATACCAACACTTAACATTTTTCTATATTAGTTGGCATGTATGTTATGTTTAAAAGTTCAAGTCACTAAAAAGAAATAGTAAACTTTCGTTTTGCTTCTAGTGGTTTGCCCTTTTAACGGTTTTGTCACAATCATTTAAAAACGACCATTTTCCTCTAATAGTTTACCATGTTTTTCCATTTTGCTCCTTGTCTCTAACTCTATTCAAATTGTTTGTTAACTGGAAGGGTATTTTGGTAACTTTAAGTATAAAGCTAAAGGTATTTTAGTAATTTTATATATAATAATTTAATAACTTATTAATATTTCAAAAGTCAAAATTCATTTTTGTTTTAATGTGTCAATTCATTTTTGTTTTCCTTTGTCACATATATGCAGAGATTCCAAATTCATAATTCATTTTCCTAACCACACCATCACCACTAACACCCACCACCACCATCAACACCGCTAACCAGGGGCGGATCTACGTTGAGAACTACGGGTTCACACAAACCCACTTGGTTTCAAATTTTTAGTAGAAATGTTAATACAAAATTTGGTATGAACCCATAAAAAACATCTGGGATGAACCCAGTAGCCAAATTTATGGATGGTGGAGTGGTTAAGTCATGTAGTTCCACGCTTGAGGTCACGGGTTCGACTCCTCCTGGGGTTAAAACTGTTTTAATTTTTTTCGGTGAACCCACTGAAAAAAATTCCTAGATCCGCCACTGCCGCTAACTACCACCGTCACCAACACCAACCACCAATTAACTTCAACAATCAACTACCGCCATCACCAACATTAACCACCGCCGCCAGTACCAACCGTCGTCTCTCTTTTCATTAAACCACATCCACTGTTAGCATCATCTCCATAACACAAAACCCATGTCATCTTCATCAGCATCCTCTTCATTAGATCTAAGCAAATCCAAGCCACCAAATTGGAGTCCAGATCTGAAACTTCTGGCGGCCACATCAGATCTGAAACTAAGGAATCCGCTGTCACCATCAGATCTGTTTTTTCACATGGCTTCAACCCCCAAATGTGATAACCCCTAAATCGAGTTGATTGTGAACCACTTTCCAAACGAACACGGTTAGTTGTGATGGTTTAGGTTTTAAGCTTCGATCCACTGTTAGTTGGATTCCGGTTAGAATCAATGAAGCTTAATAATAAATAATTAAATCTATATTAATTTGGATTGAAAAAGATTGAAATACCCTTTCGGTTAACAAACAATTTGGATGGAGTTAGAGGCGGGGAGCAAAATGAGAAAAACACAGTAAACTATCGGAGGAAAGGGCAAAACTGTTAAAACAATCAAACCACAGGGAGCAAAACGGAAGTTTACTAAAAAAAGTTATTTGAAGTAAGATTCAAAGGAGTTTGGTGAGGATTATATTTGGATATTTAGAAATGTAGAATTTACATCTTTCTAGATTAGTTGTCAAAGGCTGCAAGTCTAAGAGCGTGTTTGAGATTGAGTTTGGAAATAACTTATTGATTTATTAGTTCTTTTAAAAGTTAATAAGTCAATAAATCATTTTTAAAAGCTAGGATTTGGAGTTTTTTCGAATGACTTATTGGCTCAAATAAGTTAATAAGTCATTTCCAAACTCAATCCCAAACACCCTATAAATCTCCTAATTTTGCAATAAATATATTTTGAAAATAAATATAGAGAAAGTATACTATACAATTGGCCTTAACGTACGAGCGTACGCGATGAGAATTCTGCACGTTATAAACCTCAAAAACCATAAATCCGCATGTTGGATCACCATAAATCCACATGTTATAAAACATCAAGTGTTAGTCATAAAATCCGCATGTTATAAAACATCCAAGTGTTAGTCATAATATCCGCATGTTATAACCTAAAATCCGCATCTTATATTTTCATCGCGTACGCATCGTACGTTAAGGCTAATTTACGTTAATTGACCCCAATAAATATAAGTGTTTTTTTTTTTCAAAACAGATTCACTACTTAAAAACTGTTGATCATTACGAGAGTTAGATTCAGGGGTTGTTTGGCAACCTGAGTAACAGGACTGATTGGGTAAAAGTTTCTAAACACGTATGTGTTGTCGATGTGATGGTAATTGGTGATGGGTCGAGGAGGTGGTGTGTGAGTTACCAGATGAGGGTTGTGAAAATAAATGATGAGACAGAGAAGTAAAATTTTCATTTAACAGACAAGTTAGAGAATAGCTACACGATTTAGAGATGTCATGTCATTCTAGTTAATCAAACACACTTAATGTTGACTAATTCAAAGGTAGCCTTTTAACAGAATCATTAGGAGGCTACCAAACAGGCCGTTACATGGGTGTATATTATTGCTAATACATAGAACTTTTATATCACCGTTGACTATTTAGTATTTAGGATATGCGGAGGATCCATTAAACCAAATGAAAAACAGACTTAAAAACGTTAAAACCATGCACGCCCACTATGGCGTATTAACGCGCAAAAGTTAGACTGAAACGTATGCCATAAAAAATAATAACTAAGATGACTTAGGACGAAAGAAAAGACGTAAAAACATTAAGCACAGACGCGCTCGAAAAATTTATGCTGAAATGTAAAAGAAAATATAAAAAAAATGAAAAGTATAGGAAACCAAAGTATAAAGTGAAAAAATGTTGAGGTTAAAAATGAATAATATTGTGTGAAAAATTTGTAAAAAATAAAAGTTATAGAAGTTAAAAGTTGAAAAATGTTTTGAGTTAAAAGTTTGATATGTATTGTCACCATATTTCACATCATCAATTTTTCTCCGTAATATCTCTTCACAGCCCTAAATAAAATAATATTCTATAAAATAGAAAATAGTAACACCAAGATAGGTATATATATATCATATCCTTAAATTGTATAAAAAATAAAATAAGGTTAGAGTTGGAAGAGTTCTATATCATATTCCTTTAACCTTGAAATTATATGGAAATAAACTATAGAATCTTAAATTTACCAATTCCCCAATAATTTATGCTGCTACAACGATTATGCAGTGGCAATAAAATATATTTTATTGATATAATCCAATATTTAACGAGGAGTCGAGCTAGAATCCCTCGCTAAAGAGGGAAAAAATTTTAAACATATGTTCAAATCATATCACGATAAGTGGGTTTCACATGTTAAACTTTTGAAAGATAATATTGTACTGGTCAGAGTCTAATATTTCTTTAAAGAGATCTCGATCTTTAATGCTTTTTAAATATGTATGCGATGATCTTTATGGAATATCGGTTAATTACTATTATTTTTAATTTTTGTGTGTTTCTTTCTATGCTTTCTAAGGTTTTTAGTTTTTTTATGGATGTAAGTTTTTTTTTCTTTTAGATAAGAGAATCCATGGTAAAAGACTTAGAAATTAATAAGTTGGTTGTGAAGAAGATCATGAAGAAAAAGATTATTAAAAGGTACCAAAGCATGTGTTGGTTGAGTCCAATTGTAAACATACGTGTGACAAATCTAGGATTTTTTTCTATAAATTCATTTTTTTTAATTTCTTACAACCTAATGTTAAGTTTTCGACTCAGGTCAGGTAATGCCAAACATTGATGATCTTCTTTTCAATTATTGTTTATATAATTATATTACCTCTAAAATTTGAAGGTTAATTTGGAATTAGTATTAAGTTGAAGGGTAATTTTAAAAAAGAGATTTATTAATTAATATTTAACTAATTATTTGAATATTTAGAATTATCTGGATTGATTTAATTCGTAAAAATAAAGATGTGAGTTAGTATTAGATTATAATTTATAGAGAAAGGATCTCATACATGACACTTTTTCCATTCGAAGCCTACGAGACAAGGATTTGAGGACAAGTGGTATTTGCTTTAAAGGTAATTTAGTCATTTATCACTTGAGACAACTTCCCTCGTTGATTTTCAAACGGCTATAACTTTTTTATACGTTAATATTTTTAAAAACATTACACCGTATTAACGAGCATTTCACTCTCTTTGATTCGAGCAGCCTATTGCTATAGTTTTCTTTTAATAAAATTACAGGTTTTGAATACACATTAGTTCATTACGTGATTTTGGATACCCAACACATGACTACATGATTTTGGATACTCAACACATGACTACGTGATTTTTAAATACCTATTACGTGATTACACATTCAATATAAATCCATTACTTGATCACACATTCAATATGATTTTTTATAACTAATGTTATTACAATTATGCTTATAACATAATCACTCAGTGTATTTAACATAAAATGAAATCAATAATCACGAAATTAGTATTCAAAATCACGTAGTCACTTGGTAATACATAGTCAACTATTGTTACGTAATAACATAATTACTTAGTGTGGTTTCACATTCCATAATGAAATCACGTAATCGGTATTCGTAATCACGTAATCACGTGCCTGTATTCTAAATTATGTAATCACATAATCAGTATTAAAAATCAGATATTTAAAAAAAATTATAGCAATAGGCTGCTCGAATTAAAGAGAATGAAATGCTCGTTAAAACGGTGTAATTTTTTTTTTAAAATGTTAACGTATGAAAAAGTTATAGCCGTATGAAAATTAAGGGGGAGTTATACTACAAATGCCTCACATCTCCATGCTCTTATAATGCTCAAAGGGACACTGTTGAGGGCATTATCAAACTCCTTCATACCTATATAATGTCCTATTATGCATGGTCTTATAAGACAAGGCCATGTTGTTTCTTACTTTTATTTATTTATGTCTTTTTACCATTTATCTTGTGCCCTAACTAGTGGTGAGTAAATTAACCGCCATAACCAATAAGCGATAAGTGAATCATAACCGACATAACCAAATGGATTTCAACCAATAACCGACGTAACCAATGGTTATGGTTATGAAATTTGTTTAAACGACCGAGTGGTTATGATTATGAAGCATTGTTTAACCGATATAACCGAATTTATATTGTTAGTATGTGTAATAGATTTTCATTTAACACTAAGAATGCAGAGGTTTTTTACAAAGATAAAGGTATGATTTTAAGTTTGTAAAAAAATTATCTTGATGTAGGTGTCATTTATTTTGATAAATAATTATACTTCTAATCAAGGGCTTAAGTAAGTTTTTTTGTTGATAATTATCTGATATGCACAAAATGCAACATATAAATTATATCAAACAAGGCATAAAAGCAACCCTTTTATGTACTGACGTTGGAAAAAGTGCGTTTCTTTGTATACTTTTAATTTTCAGGACTAAATGAGCTTAAACGAAGAAAATGAATAAATTAACGACAAAATACAAAAAAAAAAAAAGAAGATGACACACCATGGCTACCCCCAAGCTTCACCCAAGACCAAAACAACAAATCAGAAGACAAGCATGGGGTCGTGCCACCAAGGCATGGGGCCGTACTCCACTCTAGAATACATGAAAAACAAGACAAACAGAGAAGACAAGAGACATGGGGTCGTGTCCCATGAACTTAGTGTCGTGGTCAACTCCTAAATATGCAGAATCTCTCAAAGGACCCCACAGTACTGACCACGGGGCTGTGTCTTCTGACACACGGGGCCGTGTGAGGAGTCTGTTTCCAACTATAAATAGAGGTGTTTGGTTTATTATTAACTCATTCCTTGACAAACCACTTCTCTTACACTTGCTACCATTCCACCACCACTACAACACTTCAATATGGTGAGCTTGGAAGAAGTGTCGATATACAAGTGTTTGTAACTTAAGTCATTATGAATTTGAACCTTTTTCTTTTCCTATTCAGTTTGTTACAATATAATCATTTTTAGCGTAGAAGATTACTAATTTATTTATTAAACTATTAATGCTTATATTCTCCAATTTTGGCTTATTTGATTCGTTTTCACCGGTCCATTTTTGGTGCAAGCAAGAAAAAAGTTAGTTACTCTACTGAACAAACAAGTAAATTCTTAGCAAAAGCCACCAAGTAATATCAATGTCATAATCATCTAATGACCCAACAAGTAAATTCTTAGCAAAATTTTATTCTATATAGAAACAAACACTCACCTAATGATCCAACTATTTTGAGTAGTTAGTTTGTGGTAATGAGTAACACCACCATCCATTTAGTCGGGTCACGGGTCACATTAGATCATTCACTGGTTCGATTAATCGATTCAGTGACAGATGCTTACAACAACTCCTCAATCAAAGCAAGTTATGATCCCCAAATCGCCTTTTCTCCTGTTCACTTTTAGTTACATTGTTTCTTAATAAAACGAAGCACAAACTTGAATCCATCAAACAATCAAAAACTTTACTCTCAAAAGTTTCGACCTAAAACTTTATGCTCAAACGAAAACATAATGATGCCACGCAAAGACGACCTCTTCATCCATACACACAATTTACGTACGCATTAATAACCAAACTAATTGAACAGTGCATCGCAGCTACGCAGCTGCCGGTGGCATGGCCATCTGAAACAACTCTTGTATTTTTTTTTTCTAGTTTGATCCTTATGCAAAAATCTCTTAAAGGTTTTATTTCTCATATTTATTAGCTATTTACTAAAAACTACCACCTTAGGAATTTAGGATCATTTCACAAAGTTTTCCAGACATACCTCGTTTTCCAAATTACAGAACCTTTTCACTAACTAATAAGTAAATCTAATTCCTATAAGGCAGGCTACTCGGTGTGGGGTCTTCCTGGCCCGGCGACGCCCCCCAACACCGCCCCGGGTGGTCCAGCGTCGTCTTGGGGGTCCCCTAGGAGACGTTGGAGACGAGGCTAATATTAACCTCCACCTCCACTGCGGCCTTCACCAACTGCAACCACCACCGTCAGAATCACCACCCACCTCCACCGTGAACATCACCACTCGCTAACCACCCCACAACCACCACACCAAGCAAATCTTTCTGGTAGTTGTGGTTCACAATAGAGACGTCGGCAACGGTTTCCGGCGAAAACTCGACGAGAATCAACAAGAGCGGCAGATGAAACGATGATAGTTCGAGGTAGCGACGGAGATGAAGGTTGACGGTGAACCGACAACGGCGTTAGGGTTTCAAGAAAAACATGAGAGTGACTTTACAGATCTGACCACTTTTTTTATTTTTCCGACAACCATTGCAAATGACTTGATAGTATGGGTTTTTCAAATGGTTGTGGCGTCAGATTCGGTGGACTAGAGAATTATGGTGAGATTTAGGTGAGGCAATGATGGTGTTTGGTGATTATGACGGTTACTGGAGATGAAGACGATGGTAAGAGTGGTGGCCGGAGGTGGAGCTGATGGTGTTTGTGTGGTGGACGGCTATAATATTAAAAAAAAACTAGACGGGGTCGGGCCGTCACCCATTTCCTTGGTTCCATCCTTGGAGGGGCGTCCTCCAAGGACTCTGACGTGGCGGGTCGTCCTCCAGGGAAGCCCGACACCCACACCGAGTAGCCTAAGAAAAAATGTAAAACAGTGGTCTAAATCCTATGTCTCAACTAAAGCTCTATACGCAAACTTCTATCTATCAAGTTAAAGGGTGTCTGAATTTGCGTTTTGGAACTGATTATCTAATTATTTAGGGCTAAAAAAATTAGTTTCATACCTAATGCAAAAACATTGAACTTTAGTGGTGGGAAAAAATTACATATTTACCCTCTTTCAACCAATTCTGAGTTTTTTTAATTTCAATCAAGAACCGTCTCTATACTCAAAAACATATGACTATTACAAGCATATTTATAAACTATTTTATGTAGCTTGTTGTTTTATTCCTGTTTATAATGAGTAAAGTATACCGATCGTTTCCATGGTTTATCAAAATTTTGGATTTATTTCCTATCTTTTTAAAAAGTACAGATGGTTTCTATTGTGTGCATTTTGTAATGCATTTAGTCTATGTGTTTTACTAAAATTTTGGATTTAGTCCATAGTTTTCTAAAAGTATACAGATTGTCTTGTGTTTTACACTTTGTAACACATTTAGTCCCTAGCTTTTTTTAAAAGTACATGGATGGTCCCTGTAGTTTGCACTTTATAACATATTTAATCCCCAACTTTTTTTCTAAAAGTACACGATGGTCCACGTGGTTTACCAAAATATTTGGATTTGGTCCTTAGCTTTCCAAAAGTACACATATGGTCACTGTGGTTTGCACTTTATAACACATTTAGTCCCTAGTTTTTTTCCAAAAGTACATGGATGGTCCATGTGGTTTACTAAAATTTTGGATTTAGTCCCTAGCTTTCCCAAAGTACATAAATGCTCTCTGTGTTTTACACTTTGTAACGCATTTAGTTCCTAGCTTTTTTTCAAAAGTACATAAATAAAAGTAAGACGTTGAGGCAGGTAGGCTATCGTTTATTAGGGTTAACTACATGGGTATTATAACTTTAGAGGAACTTAAATAACAATTAATTTTTGTTCACATCATCACAAGAACTATAAAATGGAAAATATCCTAAAATTTGAAGTCTTTGTGATACATAGAATTAAGGTTGAAAAAAGAAACGGAAAAAAATATGATCATGGTTTGCTTGGTTAAGTTCAATTGAACAAATTAACAAACACTAAAACTTAAATGAAAGAATTTTGATATTCTAGTATAACTTAACAAAATAAGTTTATTTATGTTCTCTTATTTAAAAAGGTGAATAAACTCTTAAAAAAATGTTCACTGTATAATTTGTCAAAAAATAAATCTTAAATATTCAAAGTATTCATTTTCTATATGATTGTATATGTTCATTCATTTTAGTAATACCATGATGTATATACACATACTCAAAAATGGACGACCATACGTAAATGAATCCTAATGAATGTATTACAACACATAACTAATGAAAGTAAAACAAACGATATGTATCCTTGTGTTTATGTTCGTTCTTAGTTAAACGAACATAAAATCTATTTTATATTTGTTCGTTTAATGAATAAACAAACTTTTTGTTTAACGGCTTTATCTTTTATTTTTTTATTTAGTCTTTTTAAATTTGGATCACTTGAATATTATCGTGCCATTAGGGAACTACCCGATCATATCCGTTTCCACTAGGAAATAATGCATATATACCAATTCAGGAAGAAACCTAATAAATCTTGGAAAACCCCCCTTATGGGAATCGAACTCAGGATCTAATGGTTCGCAAGCCCTATCCCACTTCTAAGATGTCACTAGGCTATAATGTCATGGGCTTTTATTTAATGCTTTGTAACATTCATGATATTTACATGATATAAAGTACTACTAAAGTTATAAAAATATGCAAAATAAGTTTAAAAGCATAATTATACTTCTACAGTTCTTTTAGTTGTATGTTTTAAAAATATTAAACATAATGTGCACTATTTTTGTTTATTGTGACTTGAATCCTAATCAATGATAGGGTCGAAAAAGAGTGAGACAAGAATAAACCGTACCTCAAACCTAACATACATCTTTCAAAAGAAATTGTCAAACTTTTAGCCTAAGTTTGGTTAGCTAGGGCACAATAGTCTTTCACATTTTTGAGATTGCTTATTAACTTCTCATTTTCTCTTTTTTTGAAAAATCACTACCATCTAACTTCTCATTGTTTGTCTTTTCAAAGCATCAAAACTCTTTTTCAACATATTACCCAAACATCATCTTTTAAGAAAAGAAAAAAACTCCTTTTTATAAGACGGCTGGGTGTGAATCGGGATGGTGAGGCGGCTCTCATCCCCGAAGGGGACACCGCCCCTCCCATCTTCCCGTTGATGTCATCGGGGAATTCTTCCTGTTCATCTTGAATGCTTCTCTCTCTCTCTCTCTCACTTGATATGATTGGATGGGGATAGATAGAGAAATCATTTCCTATGGATGAAGGAAGAGAAAGAGAAGAAGAAGGTGACGAGGTGGAAGTGATGTGAAGGTAGGGGAAAATGAACCGTATCCCATAGTCTAAAAGTTATAAGTTAATAAAGAGGTTTCAAATAGAATCTCAAACACCCAATCTTTTGCCTCACTTGATGGGTAATTAACTAATTATGCTCTAAACCAAGACATCTCTTTATTTTGAATATAAGTTTTTGTTTTAATTCATTAATTGTATGTAAATAGTTTACCAGTTAAGTTATGTTATTTTCTTTTCATTTATTTGTCCTTGTATTTCTTTTACAACTGTCAATTGCTTTTTAATGCAAACTTTTTCATTTATTTATGTTAATTTGTGTGTTTAGTAGCTTTGAAAAAAAAAATAAAAAGAAAAGTGATGTTCAAAACATTATAATACGTGGGATTTTCTATTTATTATGTATAATAAACTAAATTTCTTAGTTATATATTTAATGATTTAATGTCAATTTATCGTCGTTTATTGTTTTCTGACTAAACCTAATTGGACACGACTTATTTGATCATTCATTTTGACTCGACCCATATTTGCTCCCCTTACCAAAATTATAAAATAAGTAATATATTAAATACATTCAGATGCATCATTATATTGTACCCTTTGTATTTTATTTTTATAACAACAATGTTTAATTTTTATCATAAGTACAACCTAATCAATCTATATTAGCAAGAATTTAAACACACATCACAATTTTTATAGGCAATCTTTAATGCCGCTACAAGTACTAGTCTTTACCAGCTTTCTATTAAATTTGTACCAAGCTACAAGGCTCTAACCCATTCATGTAAATTACATAAATCGTCCTTTACATTTTTGATGATTGAGGAAGGGTGGTTACGGTTTCATGGTGGCTACATAGTGGTCGCAATTTTATAGTAGTAGTCGACAAACATCACTGTCTTTGGGATTAGGAAAGTTAATTATATTGTAGACTTTGTCCTGGTAGTTATGATGACGACGATAAACTTGTTGGGTTTGAAATACTTTGCTTATTGGGCTTGGTGAAGACTTTGGGCCTGCTTTGATCAATGATTGTTTTCTTGGGCATAAGTTTTAAGTTATAAACCTAATATCTCTATACATAACTATGTCATGTATAGTAATCTTTGTACCGTGCTTAATAAAATATCTAGTTGCAGCCCATGGATATTATTGATAGGGAATTCAAACCATGTAAAATTGTTGTTTCTATTGCTTTTATTTTTTGAAAACGATATGAAGGTTTTTTTGGGTTCTTTTGTTATTAAAATAATAGTAATATTATAACTTATTAGTTTCGGGAATGCAAATAAAGTAAATACAAGTTTAAGGAATCGAAAAACTAAGTTTTTGAAAATTGAGAAAAAGTTATAGTCTAATCAACTTTTTGTTTATTAAGTTCCATTACACCATAACAAAAACTATAAAACCATGTGTAATGGTGAGTGAAACAAATGTCCCATCCTTAGACATGAAGTGACACGTGGTCGCCTAGTCAGCAAAGACGCATTATAGAGCTTTAAGTTAAAATGGGTGTAGTGGTATAATGCCCCATTTCATGATTAACCAATTATTAATTTTTTTTAAATCACATCAAATAATATTTCATTAAAACCACGTCTCTCTATTTTTATTGGTCAATTTCATTTGTACCCGGCATTTTTTAAAACACGCCAAAACAAAAAAAGCAAAAACCACGTCCCGCCGTAATGATGTGTGAGCGTGTTTGGGCGCTCCACGCTTAAACCACCCCCACCACGGGGGTTCTAAGCAAAAAATAAAAAACTTGCATCGGTTTTTATAATTTACTTTTGATTAGGAACCAATGTATAGTTTACATCAAACCACAACAACGATTTTGCAATCTACTTATTATTCATTACATGTATTTTGACGTATGTAAACATAGGGGAGATCAAAATATCATATTTAAACGTTCTTGTCTGAGGAGAGTTTCGAAGTGACCTTCAGGAAAGTTTTCGCTAAAGATGGTGTGATTTTAACATTCGAGATGTAATAACACAGTTTTTGTTTGTTTAGTTTCCTTTTGCTTTTTTTTTTTTATTTTGTTTGGGTTTTACAGCTTGCTAGTCCTATTTTATATATCGTAGAATATTCTGCCATTAAAACAAATGTATAGTAGCTAGTTGAATAAAATAGCAAGTGTCTAATATTAATATTGTAAAGCAGTGATAAATAAAAAATAATTATGGTTGGTGAAATCTTACAAAATGGCATTAGAGTAATTAATGTAAATGTTGCTTTTAAAGTTCAGCTTTAAATTGTGAAAATTATATGAGGCTTATTTTTGTGACTTTTTTAACTGAATCTCATAACCTCCTTTTTATTACTAGTTTAAAACATTTGAATACATAACCTTACAAATTTATTATTCAATAACAATACGTTATTTAAATTTTAACCGGTTTGATTTGGATTTCGAAGTAAGGAGAGCGTGTTTCAAGACAAGATACAAGAGAAACCGTAATCATCATACCGGAAATTAGTGATTACAACGTCATAAGAAGAGAGAAGACGGTGACGTTTTAACTTATCATGATACAAGCCTTCAATCATCTTCGAACTTTTTTTAAAATACGTGCAACTTATTTAAAAGGGAAAATTTCATATTTTGTTTCTTTAACTTGTAAAGTTATATTTTCTTTGTGACACAAGTTTTCGATACATTATCCTCATCTGTCATGATTTAAGAAAAATAGTAATCTTAATTGTATGTTTTTAATATATATTCCTCCTTAACTCAAGTTTTCAATATATAAAGTTCCCTTTTTAAGGTTGTCAACCCAGTGGCGGATCTAGAAAACTTTTATAGGGGTAACGAAATCGAAAAAACGTCAAAATTTTCAAAATTTACACTACCGCTGGAGCGCCAAAGGATAGCGGAGGCTACCCCTAATTATATGGTACATCCGCCACAGTGTCAACCTTTTGAATCTATTATTCTATTTTATAAGTTTTGTTTCTATTGAATCTAGGATGGTGAAAATAAAAAATAGCCATGATTAGCTTTTGTTGTAAAGTAAAAAATATCAAACGAGGAAAAGATTAAATGATAGATTTTTTTTCTTTCAGCATGCTGCATGCCATAAACGAATCTGAATAATAGTTGTATTGAATATAATTTCGTTTCAATTGTGACTTTAATAAAAAATGTATGTGATTAATTATTTTCTACTACATTGTCTTAAAAAAAGAAGAATAACAAGTACGTGCTTTTATAAAAGTTTCGAATAAAGTGAATGTATTAACATTATTTATTTTAATAATACCTATAAGTTAATTTAGGTACAGAAAGTAGTATTATTGTTATTATTATTATTATTATTATTATTATTATTATTATTATCATTATTATTATTATTATTATTATTATTTGTATATGATATTAATTTACCATATATGGTCATGATTTACATGTGATAAGTTTATGTACTAAACTTTTTCCTATCTGTTATGTCATATGGAAAGATGAAAAAACAGTTTTAGAGATACATAAATTTGTTCTTGTATTATTTATTATAAAAAAAGTCAATTATACTTCCAAGATACGTGTAGATGATTTGTTAGTTAAATAGGCTTAGTTACATCAGAAGTGTATCTATATTAAATTGGTATGAGTTTGACTTCCACTAGGTGAATTTTAAAAGTAAATTTAAAAAATATATGTTTGTTATTAAAATACTATTAAAATAACTAAAGTGAAAAATAAGCACCCTTAGTTTCATTTATTATTCTCTTAATCCTTTATAATCACGTATACACTAATTATAAACGTCAAATACAACAAGAAATCTATTCTTCATCGTCTACAGACAGTCAAAGTGTGTCATTCTATTAAAATTACCGACCCAATACATGTGAAACCATTCACGATACCAAACACAACCGTAAAATACAAAGTTCTCATTTATTGAAATTTTGTTATTGCATTATTTATGGAAAAGATATAAACAATATCTAAAATTCTAAAATTTTTAATATCTAAAATTCTAAATGTCTCTTTTCTTTAAGTAATCTAATTAATAACCAGAAAAAAAATTAAATGCAAATTATATCAACACAAAGATTTGTATTTTGTACACCCTATAATAACACCAGCATACACCAATTTCTTCTCCTGTCCCCTGCAAGAATCATACATTCAACTGAGGGTTTCAACGGTTCTAACAAATTCAGGTGATTTTCTCCACCAATTTCCATCTTTACATGTTGTACACAACAATTTCATACAGTTTATTCGAATTCCTCATGTTTGTTAACTTAATTTGCTCTGCATTCACCACACAAATCACTCGATTTGTTTGAAATTAGGGTTTTTGAAGGACCTGTTGCCGTTTTGTTTTGATTTTGTTGATTTGTTCAGTGATGATAGGTGGTTGTTAATCCGAACAAATATGATAGTTTTTTTTTAAGGGCATAAATGTGCTAGCTGTATAGTTAATTTTATTCTGTTTTAGTGTTCTGAAAGTTACTGATTGTTTTGCATTTTGTTGTGATTGAATTTTACTGTTTTTTTGGTTTTCTTAGAGCTATTGAATCATGAAAAGGTTTGATTGGGTGAACATATCATGCACACAGATGATTAAGCTAGTTCATTGAGTTTGATTTGTATGTAAATATCTGCACCTATGTTGTCAAAAGCGCTTCGGGCGCATGCCTAGGTTTTTAGCCGAGGCGCGCGGAAAACGTGTTGCTGTCATCCAGGTGGTCCGGTGACCTTTGGGTGAGTTTCGGGCCAAATCCTGACAATATCGGGATTACCGGCAAAATTCTATGAATTCCGGGCTAACTGGATCCAGCCTAAGTTAGCCCTAAGCGCGCTTAAAACATGTTTAAAACTTCAAAAATTTGTATGTTTATGCTATGTGCCTTGCTTATCTCGGGCCCTTGCTTCATAAACGCCTTGCGCCTAGGCCCAGGGCTCACCCTTTGCGCGCCTTGAGTGTGTCTTACGCCTTTGACAACTATGATCTGCACAATGAAAAAAGATACACATTATCAGTTTGTGTGGTTTGATTAATGTAAGAGAGTTAAATTTGTGATATATTGTGACCTAAAGCAACTATTCCATCTTACAAACCCTAAAACCTAAGAATCTAATTCTGTTTTTTTTTGCATCCTTAAATATTATTATTTATAAGAAAATTAGCTCATGGTTAACATGATACTTCATGAATTTTGTTTGATTAGAAATGGCGCATCTCTACAAAAGCAGACTGCAAACGTATGCTCAAAAGAGAAACATTCCTCTCCCTACATATACGGTCGAAACACAAGGTCCTCCGCATTCTCGTCTCTTCAAAGCACAAGTCACCATTAACGGAAATACGTATGTGGGGCCAAGTTTTAGCTCGAGTTTAAAAGACGCAGAACATGAAGCCGCCAAAGTTGCTTTCATGTCATTATCACAGGATGGAGCACAAGACGTTTGCTTCTAAACTATCTTTATCGATTTATGTTATTAGTGTTACTTTGCTATTTCACTATTACAACTAATTAACTCTTGGCATGTATGTTTTGATTTAGGATGATTGTTTGTACAAGAGTTTATTACAAGAACTAGCTCAAAAGAGGGGTCTTGCTCTACCGATTTATGTCACAAATAGAAGCGGCGCGCCTCATATGCCATGTTTCGTTTCTACCGTTGAGATTTCAGGTCAGTGGGACCCACATGGTCCTCTGGGTAAACACATAAATATAAGAAAAAATGTTTTTGGTAAATGCACAATTGCACTACCTGATCATTAATTTTGGATTTGCTTCTAAAAAGGTGAAAGCTATGTGGGGGAAGATGCACGAACGAAGAAACAAGCAGAAATGAATGCTGCTAAGGTTGCTTATACGGCTCTTACCGGAGGTAATAAGCACATTTGATTTTCTCTTATGCACTTCATGATGTTATTTTAATGTCAATTAGATCTCATAATGAATTAGAGGAATTCTTGTTTATGTGAAAATCATTAGGATGGGATTCGAATATTTGTTCTATGTTACAATTAAATACATATGCCATTATAACAGTGATGTACATGGTCTATAACCACCATGTGCAATGGTAGTATATAAGCTGATTTTGTTGGTCAACCATTGGTGATGCATGCTGTTGGTGCACACTGGAGGTAGAGGTGTACAAACCGGTTTTTTTTACAAACCGAACCGTTTTTTTTGGTTGTAAACAAACCGGTTTCCAAGTTTCAAACCCCATACCGGTTTTTTTTACAACCGGTTCGGTTTATAAACCGGTTTCAAAGATCGAGAATACGACCCGGTCTACAAACCGCCGTTCGGATTGGGTTGAAACTGGGTTTTCAAAAACTGTTTTTCTTTTATTTTCAAACCGGTTTTTTTGCCCACCTCTAACCTGGAGGTGGCAATTCCGACCTATTTACTTGTGAACGCGTTGATTTGTGTTATGTGTTATCTATAATGGGTTACTAACTACCACCAGTTGCATATTTTAGTAACATAATCTATATTTTTTTTTTATTTTTCCATATATGATGCTTAGGTGGACCAAGAGTTTCAAACAATGCAACTGCAATCTCCAACACTGTAGGAACTTCTAGTTCTGGTTCTTCCATCTTGCAGACGTTTACGGCTCACAAAAATGAACCAACCCCTAGTAAGATGCAACCGATCATTAACAGCCAAGCCAGTTACACAATTCCAAGTGACCCGGAGAAAGCGAAAGGTAAAATTTCAAAGAGTTTAACGTACGTTTACGTACAAGCAGGGGGTTGTAAATGGAAACCACATAGTAATCCAAATTCATATCTGATGTAAGTAGAAATGGCCGAATGAGTGGTTCGGCAGGTTGGGTAAACGGTCAAAAACAGTAAGGTTGTTTATGTAAAACGGGTCGGGTCGACTTAAAACACCTTTGTCCAAAAAATTCAATCTTTTTCCAAAATAAAAACATTAGCAAGGTGAATATCGGAATATGATTATATATATACATATTTATTATTTTGATAGTAATCTATTTATTAGAATAAAAAATGATTTGCCAAGTTTCTTGCATCACAAATATACTTCAGCCAAACCATTTCTGTTATAGCAGTTTTTTTAATTGTTTGTTGCATCTAGTAAAATGCCATGTTGTCCCTGAGGCTTGGCTACTTTTGCAATCCAAATAAAATGTGTCAACGTCTCTTGGTAATTTAAGTTATAAATATGTGGATCAACATTTTAACTATTCATGACTATATTCTTGAAGCTTCAAGTTTTAAATCCATTTAAAGTAAACTGTTGCCTCCTAAAATCTTTTTTAGGGTATCTTGAATTAAAAGACTGCAAGATGTTATTGAGAAGCATAAAGTGACCGTGGCACCTGTCATGATCAATCAACCGCAACCAACATCTACACCGATTATTGTTGATTTTGCAAAACAAGATATCAAACAGAAAGGCCATGTAATTCAAGCCGGTGAAGGTACATGTGTTTCCAACACTCTTGTATATAAAATATAAGAGTAAGGTACACGGATGGTCCCTGTGGTTAACCAAAATTTCGGATTTGGTCCCTAGCTTTTCAGAAGTATACGGATGGTCCCTTTGGTTTGCACTTTGTAACACATTTAGTCCCCAGCTAACAAATATAAAGGTATTAGTATGTCCAAGTTAGAGACTAAATGCGTTACAAAGTGCAAACCATAGGGACCATCTGTGTACTTTTGGCAAAAGTTGGGACTTAATGCATTACAAAGTGCAAACACAGGGACCGTTGTGTACTTTTGAAAAATTAGGGACCAAATCCCATCCATGTACTTTACTCAAAATATAAATACTTGTATGGTGTTTTAGAATTAACGTCTATGAGTTATCATATCTTCAGGGTCGAAATCGAATGGTAAAATTATCAAACCGTCTTTCAATGAAGCTATTTTAAACCCGGTGATTGATTCGGGCTCTGCAAAACCGTCACCAAATGTTGATGATGTTCCAAAACCGAGTATCAAACTAACAAACCATGTGATTCAAGCAGGTGAAGGTACGTGTTTTAACCAACACTTTTGTGTATAAATACTAAATCCTACTTATTTAACCCTGATATGGTATATAAGAAATAACATTTATGTGATATGTTACCTTTAGGGCCGGGCTCAAATGGTAAAAAAATTCAACCGTTTGTCAACGAAGCCACTTTAAACTCAGTGATGAGTTCGGGTTCCGCAAAGCCACATCCAACAAAGATTCTGATTCGACCGCACATACAAGGAATGACTTATGACGGTCCCATTCAAGTTGCAGATGAAGAATGGGTGGCCATGAAAGTGAATATGGATTATATGGGATTGTAAGATGAATGTGAAGCTTTTCTTAATCATTTTGTATCTACATGGTACTATTTTGACGTAAGAATTAGCGGTGATGTCGTGAACCAGGAGTTCATGTCTTTATACTATCGAGTTTTGGTCCTAGAAGACGGGTGTCGGAAAGTTGATAGTTTGGTGAACATGTAATGTTCATTAATAATCTTTTGGGTTTAATTAGTAAGTGACCCATATATGCTTAAAATGTGACATTACTACCATATTTTATAACGTGTTTTGACTTTTGAGTAGTCAGGTAAGGTTTTTCGTTTTTTGTTTGAAGTTTAAATTTCTACTAGTAATTAGAATGATAAACATGGTTATAAAAGTTGTGTCAAGATAAAAGCCCATGTAGGTTAGATGTCTGAATCAAAGTGGGTTTGAATTAAAACGAGCAATTTCTTTGGTACGGGCCAAGGTTGTGCTCACATGATTTTTTTTTTAAGTTTTACTTCTGTAGGCAATTAGCATGTCAAATATGATTAAAAATGACATGGTAAAAATAATATATTTAGTAGGGGCAATAATTTTGACACGAGCCGAAACTCAACTCAAACCCGATATGAAAAAAAAACAGGCATCAGTCAACTAACACGACCCATATAAAAAACGGGTCGAGTTTCGGTTTGATCTGTTAACTTCTCAACACCATATTATTTGGAAAATAGCGAACTTTTATATTTTTGTTTTATTTGTTTTCCATTTTACATTTTAGTTATAATAATGTTTGTTTTGCCACACCATATTATTTACTTGTCACGCTCGTATGCACCATTAAAAACATTATTGGTAAAAAACGGGTTAAATGGCTCGTGTTCGGGTTGACCTGAATTTATATGTGTGCGGGTTAGGATTGGAAATCTTTGACACGAATAATCATATGGGTCGGGTTCAGGTTGCATATTTCAACCCAGCAACCTGCAACCCATCAACCTGACACAATTGACACCCCCTAATATTTAGGATGCATCCGAATGCATTTTAGGTGAAGATAAACAAATTATACATCAAGAAAATAGTATAAGATTTGTGGGTTAACACTTCAGAAAATATATATGTAAAACTATAACAAAATGAAACCAATATAGATACCGATAAATTAGATGTATGACAATAAACATTAGAACTAAAGCCACAAATGGGGCTTACTTTTGTTTGATTTAAATGAATCAGAATGTTTCATTGCGCCTAAGCACATTTCAAATGTGGACAAGAGATAGAATTTGTAAACCACGTGGGGCCCAACAAATGGGCAAACACTAGTACTGAATGTCAAGTGCATGCTAGAAAACATGTAACACAACATAATTTTGGACAAAATCCAGGCTATATGAATTATGGATTAATGCATAAACATATGGGGGGTGGTGGTGGCGCAGTTGGCTAGCGCGTAGTCTAGTAGCAAAAGAGCGCCACAATTAAAATTTCCGTTGTTGGGACTTGAAACCGGGTCTCTCGGGTGAGAGCCGAGTATCCTAACCAACTAGACTACAACGGAATATTTATTATTGTGTTTAGTTATCTATTAATAAATGATTACTTGTCATAAAAAATATCAAAATGTAACAAACTTATCCTATGAAATAAATCTCAGAACGGATAAAATATTTGATAAAATAATATGTGAAGAAAGTTGAATCGTAAAGACGGTTCAAGTGACACTTTGGAAAGACTTTGATTTTAAAACTCTGTCGTAACTATAAAGAAAAAAAAAACAAGAACTGAGAACACTTAAGTCACGTATGTTCGAATCAGTTACCAATGACAAGTTGTACCTACTTTGTTAAAATGGGTGGATTTCACTTATGTTTTTTTTTCTAATGGGTCAAACGATTGAACTTAAAACAGAAACATGTCAAATGAGTTATAAGTGACACAATGATGATCAACTAACTAAAAGTGATGCCCTAAATACTTTCTAATAATTATACAAATTCGACGTTGTCCGTTTAACTTTTCTACCGGTGTAACAATATTAACTAGAAGCTTTCACAAGGTCGTATAGGTCAATGATCTTGAATCCTGCCAATTAGAAGCTTTCACCAAGGCTTATTCTGGACTAGAATGAGCTTGCTCTCGTTCTTCTTGCCACCTACTCGGATACTCAATTTGATCAAGAAAAGCTTCACATCTAGCTAATACCCTTATTTGATGGAAGGAATGTTTGGCACATAAATCTTGCTGGAGTCTCTACAGGGTGTTGCGGGAAAAAAGGTAGTTTTTTTTTTCTGTTGCTTTTGATATTTACGGTTGAAAATCTGTCTAAGGTAATTGGAACAACATTCTTCCTAATTTAAAACGGTGTATTCATTTTTGGAAGAACGGTGATCAGTTTGTCATGAAGTTTTAGAAGTCGACTTATTTTAGAGGTGTTGATGTGCTAAAGTAGTTTAATAAAAACAAACTAAATTAACCGAATCTAGACACTAAGTAATACTCTAGACTCTCCAAAATTCGACTAAACTACTAACCGGCAAGTGAACCGATCGACTCTAGTAAAGCAAAGTAAGTCCGGATATCGAACCCACGAGACTCTATTTAATTACGCTAATGACTTTATCTAGACCTAGACTGACACGGACACGACACTAACCATTTTTTTTTTGGGGGGGGGGTTCTAAAAATCCTAGATTTGTAATTTACTTAAAACTAATTAGCTAGACTAATTAAGACACAACTCAGGACGAAGGTTGAACTCAGTAACGATGAATAATTACCTAGATTGGAATCCTACTTAACTTGTAATGGATTTCTATCGATACTAATGTGGTATGGAACCGGGATCTTTATATGCTAAACCCTAAGAGATAACGAATAGGACCCCCAACCATTCTCGTGAAGAAACCTAATGGAACTCTAAGGATCGTTACGCCTACCGGTTTGCTAGACTTCCGCTCGGTTATCTAGCTTCTCGAAAGTGCCCTAAAGTGACTAACTACCTCTCAGCGGAAAGTCTAAGGCAACTAAGGAACTCAATTTAGTTTAATAGACAAGAGTATGGTAAGGGAACTAAAACCGGTTTTTCTCAAAACCTAATCCTAACTATTTACCATTCAAGACCTATTAATAACCTAGTACTTCTCAGTAACTAAGGTTAATAGAATATCTAAATCGAATTATCTTTTGATTACTGTTTCTAAGGTTTATTGGCCAATTCACCAAACGATTACCCAAACCCGCTAAGACCCGATAATCAACACAAATCTATTCTATGAAAGACATTCATCAAGATTCATGTGAAACAAGTAAACAAGTGATAACCAAATAAAGATACGCACATACACCGAATCAATAAACCAAAGTTCGTTACTTTTCAAGAAATTCCATAAACACAATAGAAACCGAATAAAAATCCGGAGTTTATTAAATATTCATCCTAACCTAGGTAGTATAAAGTGTTTAGCCAGAAAACATAGTCATGAAAATCAAAACACAAGTCTTAATAAGAGAATTCATTGGATAAAACTATAAGAAACGGAGAACAAAGAAAACCGGGAGACAAAACCCATTAAGTCTTCAATCCTACAGCTTTCTGCTTCTACCGAATGATTCCAATGCCCCGAATGCTTCAAAACCGTGCTAAATCTGCTGCTGAGTTCGTCCAAGAAGTCCTAGAATCGTAACTAGGTTTGACTAATGAGTTTAAGATGTTTATACATAAAGTTCAGCAGCAATCCAGCTCCAACAACAACTCTTTTACGATCAAGCACTCCGTCGCGTTGCATTAGCTCCGTGTACCGCAACACTATCAACTCTCAAAAAACATTATTTAATGGCTAGACATCATGCGTAGCCATTTCTCTTTAGGGGTCGCGTAGGGAAGGGGTATATTTTCCAGAGTTCTTCGTTTTGCGTTCCCGTTCAGCTACGACACGACCCGAACCTTGCTGATAGCTCTTTTCCAGCTGATTTAAGCCATTTTTTTCACTTTTCAGAAACCGGGACCTATACAACAATAAACTATCAAAAGAAACTAATCTAACTAAGAAAACGAAACAAATGACTACAAAATATGCACAAACTCTACACGATAAATATATGTATTTTGCAATACATCAGGTGTAAAAAATGGCGGATTGGATAGCAAGTCAAAATGGTTCTGAGTTACAAAAGGTAACTTCCTTAAAAGTGGGTTTGGGTCAAAAGATGGTAATTGTGTTCAAAACGGGTCGGGTTGACACCTCTTAACTATTGTGCAGAAAAGCTTGTGATCTTTAAAAGTGTTTATGGTATGAAAATTCTTGATGGTCTCTATTGATTTACAATACCCTTTAAATAGGGGAGATACAATCCGTAAAATAGGAATATACAAGAATAATTATGAGATATACATGACTAATATCAAAGATAACATGTTCCTAAAATAGTGTAAGTAAATATCGGCTAAGACAACCCCGCACTTTGAGCGGGCGGAGGACAGACGTTCAAACTGGACCGAAAAGATTGGAACAACTGTCTTGAGATTCCCTTGGTGAAGATATCCGCATACTGCAACGAGGATGGAACATGAAGAACGTGAATATGACTGATCCACTAGTTGAGCGTCTTGAATCTGAGCAACCTCCCCAATCAGCATCCGAATATGTGACTAATGAGGTTGTGGGGACCGGTATGATCCGAAGACCATACTCAGTGGTGCCCTATAAATACCGAATAATTTGCTTCAAGAAATTAAAATGTGGCTCCCGATTGTTGGACTGCATAAGAAATATCAGGTCTAATGAAAGTGAGATATTGCAATGCTTCCGCTAAACTTCGGTATAATGTTGGATCATGGAACTGAACCCCATCCGTAGCACTCAGTTTAGCTGCCAAATCAACCGAAGTAAGACATGGTTTACAATTAGACATAGATGCACGGCTGATGATGTCTCTAGTGTACTGAGCCTGGGATAAAAACAGACCATTCAACTGACGAGTAACTGTGATGCCCAAAAAATGATGCAATTCTCCCGAATCTGTCATTGTGAACTCCCGCGAAAGCATATGAAGAATCTTATTAAGGATGTTGGAAATCAGGCCCTTGATCGAACACACAAACACGTTACTTGAACAAACTGCTCGACTCTTTTATTATTTATCAATTAAAGCACACTAATTACAATAACCCTAAACCTCTATTTATACTAAAACTCATTCTAGTCCTAACCCGACTCGAACTCTATTAATATAAACCTATCTAATAAACAAATAATTCAAACTAATTTTATCTCTAACTAATTTGAATTATCTTTAACACATACTAACTTTATGGATAATCCTTCAAATTAGAATTATTTCTTCATTCACCCCCTTATTTCTGATTTGGACCCGCTTCTCATCCAGTCTTGTCCGAAAATCTAATCGCAACAACCATGTTGTGATTTAATTGAGTCGAATGATCAAACTACACAAGTTGATCCGCTGTTCATCAACTATGAACTCTTCCTTGACGTTGATATGAGCTGTTTGTGGTAACAACAGGTTTCTATAACGATAGAAACTTTCCACAAATACCAACTAATGTGTAACTGATCTTGTCGGATTCGATTACTCCTTAATCGAATTACAAGATTTCACACCTTCCTTATTGCTCGCACAGATCTTGTCGGATTCAATCACACCTTGATCGAATTATAAGATTTTGCGCCTCCTTGGATTTCTTGGCCCTGGTCTTGACGGATCCGGTCACATCATCATCGGATCAAGATTGCCACGTATTTTTTGATCACTTAAACGGAGTGATTAAACTTCTTCAATTTCGACGAGATTGGCTGCTTCCACACAACCTAAAACGGATCTTCTCGGTACTTTCCTACTCTTGATCGTTGATCTTCTCCTTGTCTTCACACTGATTTTTCAACTTAGCTATTAACGGATTCAATCTTCTTGTTGATCGAATTACAGCTTCGCATGGACAGAACCTAACTGGTTACAGATTTGACCACCGCCTTTGATCGAATTGATTTGACTCTCTTTATGGGAGTTCCACATAGACCCGGTTTGTCTTGCTTCTTGTTCTTCGTTCCCAGTTGGTTCGTTTCAAGAAGCCGAACACCCTTGTTAGTTTTTTTAAAGCCTCACACGACCACCACCTCTCTTCGCCCCATGTGCTTGCTTATTGCCGCCACTGAAACGTACTAATTACATGTCACCACCGTTCTCCCAACGATACTCCCCGTGACATCAGCTAACCCGAACCATCGTTGGCTTTATATGTAAAACAGTTGAACCCTTCTTTGATTGTAGTTTTACCATCATGTCAGACTCCTCCTTAATATGCCTCTCACAAATATCAACCCACCAACAAAAACAACAACCACCTGTTGTTATATCCCTCGATCGTCAAACGAATTCCCATCGTCAAACGAATTCGTTACATTGATCAAATAGGTAAAAAACCAAATTCCCCTATGAATACTTTTACGTATGTTCCTTGAAAACATAATCCACCCATAGACTAACTTTTGAAAACCATGCACACGTACATACCACCAGTGTTTTAGGCTTTCAACAATAATTAAATTCATGCAACCATACACCAATGGCCAACCGTCATCTTCTTGAAGATTCTTATCCACGTTAATTACAACTTGAATTAATACGGTTTGATCACACAATTCGTACCAGAAAAATTGTCTTTGACGACACCGTTGTCTACGCCAATCACTTCAACAACCGACGGTTTCACCTCCGTAACGTCGTCGTACCCCACTAGGGATGCTCCCCCTTTTGAAAACAACTCTCAAAACGGTAAAGCTCTGATACCAATTTTGGAAATCAGGCCCTTGGTCGAACACGCAAACACGATACTTGAATAAACTGCTCGACTCTTTTATTATTTATCAATTAAAGCACACTAATTACAATAACACTAAACCTCTATTTATACTAAAACTCATTCTAGTCCTAACCCGACTCAAACTTTATTAATATAAACCTATCTAATAAACAAATAATTCAAACTAATTTTATCTCTAACTAACTTGAATTATCTTTAACACATACTAACTTTATGGATAATCCTTCAAATCAGAATTATCTCTTCAAAGGAGAGATATAGTAGAGGCGGTCAAAACCATGTCATCCACGTATAGTAACAAATATGCCAACTCAGTACCATTATTGTATATGAACAACGAATGATCACATGCACTGCTCCTAAAACCATGTGAAATAATATAATTAGCAAACCGAATATATCAAGCCCTAGGTGCTTGTTTGAGGCCATATAAAGACTTCTTGAGGCAACGGACAGTTTGGATTCCGTTTGTCAACGAAACCTTGTGGCTGATGCATAAACACAACTTCATTTAAGTTCCCGTGTAAAAAAGCATTTTTAACGTCCAGTTGATGAATAGGCGACGACCTAGATACAGCCAAAGACAAAACCGTCCTTATATTAGCCGGTTTAACAACCGGACTAAAAGTGTCCTCACAGTCAATACCCACAGTCTGAGATTTTCTATTAACAACTAAACGAGCTTTATACCTTTCCAGTGACCCATCAGATTTGAACTTATGACGAAACAACCACATACACCGAATGATCGGTCTGTCAACTGGGCGTGGAACCAAATCCCAAGTATCATTCACCTGTAAAGCAGTAAATTCGGTTTGCATAGCATGTAACCAATTTGGATCCGTAAAAGCTTTGGCATAAGTGTTTGGTACAGGTGATATGGAGGATGAAAGTAAAGTGTGTGTGAAGGCTGATGAGAACTAGATTTTGACCTAGTGGTCATCGGGTGGGTGTTAGTTGTGGGAGTAGACTGAGGTAAAGTCGTAGCAACGTGTATAGGGGATCCGCTGGTGCGGAGACAACAGTTTTCTGGGGAGGATGGGTGGTTAAGGTAGTGGGCTGCGGATGGTTTCGGCAGCTGTAAGTAAGTGGATATGAACTAGAGGGGTCGGGTTGGGGTTAATGGTCTGAACCGCAGGCGGGGCTAGTTCCGAAAGATATATGGCACATGTATAGGGTCATCCAAAAAACGATACGTGGTAGGAGTTGTCACACCCTGACCCGCAACGGAATAAGAGTCGGGGCATAATTGGGTTATCACCAAAGCTCATGATGTTTACTAAAATGTTTCATATTTATTAAATTCAAATTACAACTCAAATGTTCAAATCAAATCCATACAATTACAAGGAAAATGAAACTAAGTAAAACAATCGAAAACTTAAGCTGATTTATTCTTCTAAGTCTTCCTATGTGTTTCTTGCCTCAACTGGATCACCTGTATCATGTGTAAAACGGGGGATATTTTGGGTCAACAAAAGTTGGCGAGTGAACATTGATAAAACATTGTTATTAACTGTTTGTTGTATTTAATATTGAAAATTTGTGCAATAATCACATGTGAGCAAACATATATAAATAAACAATACACAAACCACATTTGATGAGTAAATGACATAAATGATGATGTATTTGAGATCAAGGCTCAATCAAACGGAGCCGATCGAATGACATGAATGATGATGATTTATGTGAGATCAAGGCTCAATCAAACGGAGCCGATCGAATGAGGCAACTGTACTCAACCCGTATCCCACGGGGAGCTGATGGGCCTAATGAAATGCTTGCACTGAAAATGATAAATCCAAACTAAACATAATTCACACAACAATTTGTACACATTTGATACACATTAGATCACAGATATGATGAATGCACAAGTGTTTATATTTATATAATAACAGAATTGTACGACACATGATACACCCCAAAACGTGATTAAAACGGGGAATTTGTAGAGATTCACTCACATTGGGTGCGTTCTTTTGATGACGTTGGATGCGCACGAGTTTTGGGATTTGATCGACGAGGAAAGCTAACCTAAATAATAACGAAAGTGGTTCAGTAAATAAATAGATTTTAATTCATAATCTTAATAGGGTTTTTAGATTCATTTTTGTGAGTTTAAGGACGTTTTCTAACTTTAAAAATATTATTTTTAAGTATTTTTAATTGATTTTTAAATTAAATAAATAATAAAAAGAAATAAAAATTTTGACTTTTTTTTTACCGTTGACCGGACTGTTGACCGTTGACCGGTCGGACTGTGGTTAAGTGTGCGCTGAGTGAGGTTCGAACCCGAGACCTCTCGTACGCGTGCACGCAGCTCTACCAACTGAGCTACGTGTCTAACCCGAAATATTCTCTGTTTTAATTATATATATATACTAATTAACTGTTATTTTATTTGGCTTATATTAAAACGAATTTATATAGCCGAACCGGTTGCAGGGATCCGGAGTCGAACTCGGGTCCTTCGGTTCGTATGCGCACAGCCCAACCAGTTGGGCTGTGTGTCTAATCTGATTAATTAACGGATTATAATACTCTTATAAACATACTGTGACATGTTCTGATTATGTTCTAAAAATATTGGTTTTATTTCTGAAAGTCGGTACGTTGTGCGATTCGAACTCGTGACGTTTGTTTTGTTTGCGCACACAGTCCACCGCTGGACTGTGTGTCTAACCCGTTTGATTATGTGATTTTAATTATACTTATACTTATTCCTGACTTCGTCTTCTTCGTTTACAAACCCCAGATCAGAGAGTTCCGACTGTTTTGTTTAACTCGATTATCAAAACTTATAATTAGTTGAAATGTAATAGTTAACGAGATTAAAGAACGGAATGTACCAAAACAGCGCGTTTAATTCAGATTTCTGGCAAGGGGGCGTCGGCTCTGATTGGTGATCTCCGTCTGAGTGAATCAATCAACGGTTGTGATCAATGAGTTGTGCAATTAAGGTACTAAACAAAGGATCAGGGGGTTTATATGATTGTACCGATTCACAGCGAAACTTCGGAATTTTCAGAGATTTTCCGGCGAGTGTAGGAATTCCCGGCAACGTTGTCTGAGTCGGATTCTGGTTGAACGATTTATGTTATTACTTGTCTAATAATGGATTGAAAACGAAAGAGTCGAGAAATTTACCGATTTGAAGTAAGTCTCGGTTTTCCGGCGAAAGTCCGGCGACTGAAAAATATCTCCGGCGAGTGCTAAAGCTTCGAGAGTTTGTGCGATTTTGAGCGAAAAGATTACCAGAGGTTTGGGAGGGTATTTATAAGGAAGAAACAGAATGTATTAAGTCCGAATTTGGTCTTGATTCGTGGTCAATGTTTTTCCGGCGGTTACGACTGCAATTGACTGTTAGGCGTCGGTTATAACCGATGTCGACGTTGGTTATAACGTTATAGTCAACAGGAAAATGGCTAAACTCGCGGATTGCCGGATTTTCCGGTGATTGCGAGTTCTGCCGCGCAGAAGTCCGGTTTTTGAATTCGAGTTTTAACTTAAGTATTATTTGTTTCATTGATTACACAAACGAGTCAAGTGGTGGAGTTGTGTAGTGTTTGTTTGTTGAATCGGCTGACCCGAGTTCGAAACCCGGCAGCTTCCTTTTATTTTTTCTTCACTTGTTTTTATTGTTTATTAATTATAGTTTTTAAATTCTAATATATTTATTAATTATATATTGTTTAAAATTAAAATGGACAATATTTACGCAACGAAATTTATAATTGACTATTCGATTAATAAACGAAGCGGGTTTTGAAACCCGTTTTTCGACGGATGTTACAGTATCCCCTACTTTTAGAAATTTCGTCCCGAAATTTAAGTAGTGGTGGTAACAGGAAAAAGATGCGGGTATTTCTCGCGCATTGAGTCTTCACGTTCCCAAGTAAACTCAGGTCCTCGTTTCGACTCCCAGCGTACTCTGACAATTGGAATACGACTTCGTCTTAAACGCTTCTCTCCAAAGTCCATGATTTCTACTGGTCTTTCAATGAAATGCATAGATTCATCGATCTGAGTGTCTTCTAGAGAAATATGGAGGTTTTTATCGGCGAGGCACTCTTTAAGTTTGATACGTGGAATATGGGATGAATTCTGTTGAGTTCTTCTGGTAGGTCAAGCTTGTATGCTACAAGTCCTACTCTTTCGAGTATCTTGAAAGGTCCTACGTAGCGTGGTGCTAGCTTTCCCTTCTGGCCAAAACGAACTACTCCCTCCACGGTGATACTTTTAAAAGTACTTGATCACCAATGTTAAACTCCAAGGGCTTTCGTCGTTTGTCTGCATAACTCTTTTGACGACTTTGTGCCGCTAGAAGATTGTTTCGAATTTGATGGATCTTGTCTGTTGTTTCTTGAATTAATTCTGGACCGGTGATTTGTGCTTCCCCAATTTCGTTCCAACATACTGGAGATCGGCACTTACGACCATATAACGCTTCGAAAAGAGCCATGCCGATACTTGAGTGATAACTATTGTTGTACGAAAATTCAACTAATGGTAGATGAGAGTCCCAATTTCCCTTGAAGTCTATGACACATGCTCGAAGCATGTCTTCAAGAGTTTGGATGGTGCGTTCAGATTGTCCATCAGTTTGAGGATGAAAAGCGGTACTGAGGTTTAATCGTGTACCCAAAGCGGTTTGTACGGCTCGCCATGTTCGTGAAGTGAAACGACCATCACGATCTGAAATGATGCTTAAAGGTACACAATGACGGCTTACGATCTCGTTGATATAGATACGAGCTAACTTCTCGTTCTTGAAGTCCTCGCGAATCGGAATGAAGTGAGCTGATTTTGTAAGACGATCAATGATTACCCATATAGTGTCATACCCACTGGAGGTGCGAGGTAACCCGGTAATGAAATCCATAGTTATGTTTTCCCACTTCCATACAGGTATATCGGGTTGGACTAGAAGTCCTGAGGGTGCAACTTGGGTGATTGGCGCAACTTGGGTGATTGGCGCGGCAGTGATAAGAGGGTTTGTTTGAGTGACGGCAAAGTTTCTGGTGTTTCGCTTCCTTTTACCAGTAAACTTCGAAGAGGGGCCAGAATGGTTTGAAGTTTGAGCCTCAATGGGGGTACCTTTTTCTCCTCCTTGAATTTACCATTTCGGATGCGATTTTCGGTAAGTTCGGTAGCTAGTTCCATTGCAGCTTCAAGTGTTGCAGGTGAAGTGCTTAGAACTGAGTCTTGAATTTTCGAGGGGAGGCCTCGAATGTAGTGTTCAACCAAGCGGTACACTGGGGTGAACAAGTTAGGAACCATCTGATTCAGCTCAAGAAATCTTTTGTTGTAGGAAGTATGATCTCCTTCCTTTTGCTTTAGCGAGTGGAATTCATCTTCCAACTTCTTGATTTCGCTTCTTGGGCAGAAGCGTCTAGTCATTATTCCCTTAACTCTTCCAAGGTTAAGGCCATGGCGTCTTCGACTCCTCTCTTACCCTTCTCTGTGTTCCACCAGGTCAGGGCTACCCCAAATAGTCTTCCGGTTGCGTAGCGTACCTTGCGATCCTCGGGACAATCGTAATTGAGGAAGGTGTTCTCCATTTCCTCAAACCAGTGGAGGAGAGCAGTGGCACCTTCGGTCCCTTCATACTTTGGGGGATCGCAAGACTTGAAGTGTTTGTAGGAGCACTTCTTGGAAGGAGGGTTGTCGACGTTCTGGTCTTCTTGGTTGGGAAGGTTGATGGGATTCGCGGTGAGAGCTTGTTGGACTTGAATAACGATATCAGGAAGCACCGCGGCCATTTGTTTTGCAATTTGGGTGGCCAAGCGTTCGTTTGATCTTCCTGACTTTCGACCTCCACGTAGTTGCCTAGCCGACATCTACAGGAACATACATAGGAAAATTGTGAGTTTAAGGAGTCTTTTAGGTGTCATGTGTCGTTAAAAGTAATAAAATGACATAATCATAAATAATGCAACTACATCCATAGGATGTCTTGGGTTTGCTCATGTTTGGGCCTCCAATGTCCCCCATACCATCGCCTGTATAGTCATGTGGGCCCCCGCAACTATTGGCTTAGTAGGATTCACATTGATGTTGGCGGTTTAACACTCGCATCACCCGAATGAAAACCATGAAATATGTTTGCGAGATGTATGGTCGGAGGGTGTCCAGGTATAGACACAATGACAACTCAAAGTGGGGTTAGCTCACACGACGTTTGGTATAGCATGCTTTGGCCTAATAGGTCCTTCGTACTCTCATCGTTAGTCCCCAGGTAGGCAAACTGGTCCTTTATTTTGGATTTATACAAATGCCAAGCCTAGACAGGACGTTCCGACTACCGGTACTCGTACCCTTCCAGTTACTACATGCCCGTCATGAGAACTCACTTTGATGTGATTTAAAAATACAAAAATCGTTGCAAAAATCATAGGAATTGTGAGGTGTGTGCTCTCATGGATATGATATGTTATGAGGATATGATTCATGATGAGCATTGTATAATAATATGTACTTATGAACATGCTTGCATAACATTGAATGTAACAATAAACATAAAGCATATAAACATCATGAATTTTGCATGTAACACACAAACAATTTAAAAATTCTAATCAACTATAGTATAGGCTCTAAGGGTCTAATAACCTATCCTATATCCCTATAGTCATGGCCCTGATACCAATCTGTCACACCCCGACCCGCAGCGGAATAAGAGTCGGGGCATAATTGGGTTATCACCAAAGCTCATGATGTTTACTAAATGTGTCATATTTATTAAATTCAAATTACAACTTAATGTTCAAACCAAATTCATACAAATACAAGGAAATGAAACAAAGTAAAACAATCCGAAGTCTAAACTGATTTATTCTTCTAGGCCGTCCTATATGTTTCTTGCTTCAACTGGATCACCTGTATCATGTGTAAAAATGGGGGATTTTGGGTCAACAAAAGTAGGCGAGTGAACCTTATTAGAAAACATTTGTTATTGATTTCTTGTTGTACTTAATATGGAAAAATTGTGCAATAATCATATGTGAGCAAACGTACATAATCAAACAATAACAAACCACCTTGCATGAGTATATGACGTGAATGATAATGCATATGTTGGCAACGTCACGTTCCCCGCATAGGTAATGGGGAACGGACGGCCTATGATGATGTATGTGCGATCAAGGCTCAATCAAACGGAGCCGATCGTATGTTGGCAACGCCACGTTCCGCTCATAGGTAATGGGGAACGGTTCCGCTCATAGGTAATGGGGAACAGACGAGCCTATGATGATGTATGTACTGAAAATGATGAATTTAATCTAAACATTAACCACACAAACAATTGATACATATTGGATATACATTAGATCATGGATATGATGGATGCACAAGTGTTTAAATGTAATAAATAATAAGCGACACATGATACGCCCCAAAATGTGATTAAAACGGGGAATTGGTAGAGATTCACTCACATTGGGTGCGTTCATTTGATGATGTTGAATGCGCACGAGTTTAGAGAGTTGATCGACGAGGAATAACTAACCTAAATAATAACGGAAAGGTACGGTAAATAAGTGGATTTTATTAACAATTTTAATAGGGTTTTTAGATTTATTTTTGTGAGTTTTAGGTCATTTTCTAACTTTAAACATATTATTTTTAAGAATTTTTAATTGATTTTTAAATTAAATAAATAAATAAAAATATAAAAAAAGTTGACTTTTTGGGTTGACCGTTGACCGTTGACTTTGACTGTTGACCGGTTCGGACCTTGTGTATGTATGCGCTGAGTGAGGTTCGAACTCATGACCTCCCGTACGCGTGCACGCAGCTCTACCAACTGAGCTACGTGTCAAACCCGAAATATTTCTGTTTTTAATTATATTTATATACTATTTAATTTATTCAGAATTCATTTATTTTAAAAAGAATTTTAATTATGTCGAACCGGTGCTCATAACAGGTCTCGAACCCGGGACCCGTTGTTTAACATTGCACACAGTCCACCGCTGGACTGTGTGTCTAACCTGGTTAAAATACTGGTTTTTATTAAACTTAACATCTTACAGCGAGTTAATACGGTTCGGTTAAAAAAAAGAACATTTTTATTTCAAGGGATAGGGTCGTGTCAGGGATCGAACTCGAGACGTGCGCTAAGTGTTTGCACACAGTCCACCGCTGGACTGTGTGTCTAACCTGGTTTAGTAACTTGTTTTAATTATTCTTATAAACATCGTCGACTTCGGCTTCTTCATTCAAAGACTCAGACGACCGATATTCTTCTGTTCTTGTTTAAATCGTTCGTCGAACATATTACTAATTGAAATGTAATGGATAAAAAGAGTTAAGGAATCGAATGTACCGATCAGACTGTATTTCTCAGAATTCCGGCAATGGTCGTCGGCTCTGATTTGTGGATTTCGTCTGATTGAATCAATTAACAGTTTTGATCGATTAGTTGCAAAATTTAGTTACTAAACAATGATTATCAGAAGGTTTAAATGATTATACCGATTCACAGCGTGATTTGGAAATTCCAGAGGTTTTTCCGGCGAGTGCAGAATATCCGGCAACGTCATCTGGGACTGATTCTGGTTGATGGATTGAAGTTAGTAATAGTCTAACAATGGATTGAAACCGAAAGAGTCGAGGTATTTACCGTTTTGATGTAAGTCTCGGTTTTCCGGCGAAAGTGTGGCGATTTCAGAATATCTCCGGCGAGTGAAATTGATTCGAGAAATGGTGCGATTTTGAGCGAAATGATTTCCAGAGACTTGGGTGTGTATTTATAGGGAAGAATCACGATGAATTGGGTCTGATTTAGTCTTGATTCGTGGTCAGCCTTTCTCCGGCGGTTATGACTGATGTCGCGGGATTAGACATCGGTTATAACTGATGTCGATGTTAATACATACGTTAAGTCAAAGGAAACCGTCGATAATTGGCGAAATCGTCGGTATTTCCGGCGAGAGCGATTTGGGCGCGCTGATGACCGAATTTGATTTCGAGTTTCATTATATGTATTAATTGTTTCGTTATATCAATAAACAACTCAAGTGGCGGAGTGGTGAGATATGTGTTAGTTATGTCTTCCGGCTGACCCGGGTTCGAAACCCGGCAGCCGGTTTTCTTTTTTTTATTTACTTTATTTTCACTTTTTAATAATTATAGTTTTTAAATTCTAAATTGTTTATTAATTATGTATTGTTTAAAATTAAAATAAATCATAAATACGCAACGAAATTTTATAACTTGATATTCGATTAATAAACGAAGCGGGTTTGGAAACCCGTTTTTCGACGGATGTTACATTCTTCATGTACTCTGAGTTGATGATAACCAGAACGAATGTCGATTTTTGAAAAACAGGTGGCGCCTTGAAGTTGGTCTAGGAGGTCATCGATGCGAGGTAGTGGGTAGCGATTCTTAACCGTTAACTTGTTGAGCTCTCTGTAGTCGATACACATGCGAAACGTTCCATCTTTCTTCTTCACAAAAAGAACAGGCGCACCCCAAGGCGAGGAGCTAGGACGTATGAATCATTTGTCAATCAACAGTCAACTCTTGCAGTTGACTGGCCAGCTCTTGCATTTCGGATGGGGCTAACCTATAAGGAGACTTTGCGACTGGTGTAGCGCCAGGTACAAGATCGATGCGGAATTCGACTTCTCTCACAGGAGGGAGTTCTGAGATGTCGTCGGGAAAAACTTGTGGGAATTCTTTCACGACAGGTATATCTTCGAGTTTCTTCTCCTTGTTCCCTTCTTGACGACGTGAGTTAGGAATGCGACATAGTTCTTGCGGAGATATTTTCGGGCTTGAAGGCAGGACATCAATTTGAGTCCTTTCGAAGGGGTTTCTCCAAAGATTCGTAGGGTCTGACCGTCTGCAAGAGGAATGCGAATGAACTTTTCGCGGCATACTACTTCAGCGTGATGTTGGCTGAGCCAGTCCATACCGATTATAATGTCGAAACTTCCCAACTTCATAGGAATGAGGTCAACTGGAAAATCGTGATCGTTTAGAGTGAGGGTACAATTTCGTATAATAGAGTTTAATGAGACTGGTTTTCCGTCAGCAACTTCCACCATTAATGATTCCATGAGATTATCACGAGTTTGGTTGAGGATAGGTTCAAATTCTAAGGACACAAAACTCTTATCCGCGCCAGTATCGAATAACATGGATGCATAACTACCATTGATGAGAAACGTACCGTTAACCACGTTGTTATCAGCCCTAGCTTGGTTGGCGTTGATGTTGAAAGCTCTTCCTCTAGCAGGTGGAGGAGCTTGGTTAGCTTGGTTTACCGGATTTGCTTGAGCTTGGGCATGGATGATGTTCACCAAGCGTGGACAGGTGTTCCTGAAGTGGTTCGGGTCTCCACAGTTGTAACATGCTCGCATGGGTTGCATCATGGGGTAGTTGGGTTGGTAGTAGGATTGGGCTATATGTTGTGTAGATGGTAGAAGTAAGGGTTGTTGGGCTTGACCCACTATCTGATGGTGGGTTTGGGTTTAGGGTTGATTGCGGTTCATTCGCTGGAGTGCGCGACAGGTTTGGATGGTGTGACCCGCACGGCCACAGCTGGTGCAATGTTGGCAGGGATGTTCAGGGAGGTGATGATATTGACAAGGGTTGCATTTTGGGTATGGGCCGGAGTATGGCTTTTTATATGGTGCCGCTGTGGGAGCAATTTGGGTAATTGGTGAGGCAGTGATTGGAGGGTTTGTTTGTGTGACAACAAAATTTCTGTTGTTTCGTTTCCTCTTACCAGCAAATTTCGAAGAGGAGACGGAATGGTTTGGGGTTTGGGCCTCAATGGGGGCTTTCTTTTTCTCATCCTTGAATTTATCGTTTCGGATGCGATTCTCGGTAAGTTCGGTAGCTAGTTCCATTGCGGCTTCAAGTGTTGCAGGCGAAGTGCTTAGAACCGAGTCTTGAATTTTCGAGGGGAGGGCTCGAATGTAGTGTTCAACTAAGCGGTACACTGGGGTGAACAAGTTGGGGATCATTTGGTTCAGCTCAAGAAATCTTTTGTTGTAGGAAGTATGATCTCCTTCCTTTTGTTTTAGCGAGTGGAATTCATCTTCCAACTTTTTGATTTCGCTTCTTGGACAGAAGCGTCTCGTCATGATTTCCCTTAACTCTTCCCATGTTAAGGCCATAGCATCTTCGATTCCTCTCTTACCCTTTTCTGTGTTCCACCAGGTAAGGGCTACCCCAAACAGTCTTCCAGTTGCGTAACGTACCTTGCGATCCTCGAGACAATCGCAATTGAGGAAGGTGTTCTCCATTTCTTCAAACCAGTGGAGGAGAGTAGTGACACCTTCGGTCCCTTCATATTTTGGGGGATCGCAAGACTTGAAGTGTTTATAGGAGCACTTTTTGGAGGGAGGGTTGTCGACGTTCTGATCTTCTTGATTGGGAGGGTTGATAGGATTTGCGGTGAGAGCTTGTTGAACTTAAATCACGATGTCAGGAAGTACCGCGGCCATTTGTTTAGAAATTTGAGTGGCCAAGCGTTCATTGGATCTCCCTGACTTTCTACCTCCACGTAGTTGCCTAGCCGACATCTACAGGAACATACATAGGAAGATTGTGAGTTTAAGAAGTTTTTTGGCGTCATGTGTCGTTAAAAGAATAAAAATAACATAATTATCAATAATGCAACTACATCCATAGGATGTCTTGGGTTTGCTCATGTTTGGGCCTCCAATGTCCCCCATACCATCGCCTGTATAGTCATGTGGGCCCCCATGACTATTGGCTTAGTAGGATTCACATTGGTGTTGGCGGTTTAACACTCGCATCACCCGAATGAAAACCATGAAATATGATTGCGAGATGTATGGTAGGAGGGTGTCCAGGTGTAGACACAATGACAACTCAAAGTGGGGTTAGCTCACACGACGTTTGGTATAGCATGCTTTGGCCTAATAGGTCCTTCGTACTCTCATCGTTAGTCCCCATGTAGGCAAACTGGTCCTTTATTTTGGATTTATACGAATGCCAAGCCTAGACAGGACGTTCCGACTACCGGTACTCGTACCCTTCCAGTTACTACATGCCCGTCATGAGAACTCACTTTGATGTGATTTGAAAAATACAAAAATCGTTGCAAAATTCATGGGAATTGTGTGGTGTGTGCTCTCATGGATATGATATGTTATGGGGATATGATTCATGATGAGCATTGTATAATAATATGTACTTATGAATATGCTTGCATAACATTGAATGTAACAATAAACATAAAGCATATAAACATCATGAATTTTGTATGTAACGCATAAACAATTTAAAAATTCTAATCAACTATAGTATAGGCTCTAAGGGTCTAATAACATATCCTATATCCCTATAGTCATGGCTCTGATACCAATCTGTCACACCCGACCCGCAGCGGAATAAGAGTCGGGGCATAATTGGGTTATCACCAAAGCTCATGATGTTTACTAAAATGTTTCATATTTATTAAATTCAAATTACAACTCAAATGTTCAAATCAAATCCATACACATTAGATCACAGATATGATGAATGCACAAGTGTTTATATTTATATAATAACAGAATTGTACGACACATGATACACCCCAAAACGTGATTAAAACGGGGAATTTGTAGAGATTCACTCACATTGGATGCGTTCTTTTGATGACGTTGGATGCGCACGAGTTTGGGATTTGATCGACGAGGAAAGCTAACCTAAATAATAAAGAAAGTGGTTCGGTAAATAAATAGATTTTAATTCATAATCTTAATAGGGTTTTTAGATTCATTTTTGTGAGTTTAAGGACGTTTTCTAACTTTAAAAATATTATTTTTAAGTATTTTTAATTGATTTTTAAATTAAATAAATATTAAAAAGAAATAAAAATTTTGACTTTTTTTTGACCGTTGACCGGACCGTTGACCGGTCGGACTGTGGTTAAGTGTGCGCTGAGTGAGGTTCGAACCCGAGACCTCTCGTACGCGTGCACGCAGCTCTACCAACTGAGCTACGTGTCTAACCCGAAATATTCTCTGTTTTAATTATATATATATACTAATTAACTGTTATTTTATTTGGCTTATATTAAAACGAATTTATATAGCCGAACCGGTTGCAGGGACCCGAAGTCGAACTCGGGTCCTTCGGTTCGTATGCGCACAGCCCAACCTGTTGGGCTGTGTGTCTAATCTGATTAATTCACGGATTATAATACTCTTATAAACATACTGTGACATGTTCTGATTATGTTCTAAAAATATTGGTTTTATTTCTGAAAGTCGGTACGTTATGCGATTCGAACTCGTGACGTTTGTTTTGTTTGCGCACACAGTCCACCGCTGGACTGTGTGTCTAACCCGTTTGATTATGTGATTTTAATTATACTTATACTTATCCCTGACTTCGTCTTCTTCGTTTACAAACACCCAGATCAGAGAGTTCCGACTGTTTTGTTTAACTCGATTATCAAAACTTATAATTAGTTGAAATGTAATTGGTAACGAGATTAAAGAACAGAATGTACCAAAACAGCGCGTTTAATTCAGATTTCCGGCAAGGGGGCGTCGGCTCTGATTGGTGATCTCCGTCTGAGTGAATCAATCAACGGTTTTGATCAATGAGTTGTGCAATTAAGGTACTAAACAAAGGATATCAAGGGGTTTAGATGATTGACCGATTCATAGCGAAACTTCGGAATTTTCAGAGATTTTCCGGCGAGTGTAGGAATTCCCGGCAACGTTGTCTGAGTCGGATTCTGGTTGAACGATTTATGTTATTACTTGTCTAATAATGGATTGAAAACGAAAGAGTCGAGAAATTTACCGATTTGAAGTAAGTCTCGGTTTTCCGTTGAAAGTCCGGCGACTGAAAAATATCTCCGGCGAGTGCTAAAGCTTCGAGAGTTTGTGCGATTTTGAGCGAAAAGATTACCAGAGGTTTGGGAGGGTATTTATAAGGAAGAAACAGAATGTATTAAGTCCGAATTTGGTCTTGATTCGTGGTCACTGTTTTTCCGGCGGTTACGACTGCAATTGACTGTTAGGCGTCGGTTACAACCGATGTCGACGTCGGTTATAACGTTATAGTCAACAGGAAAATGGCTAAACTCGCGGATTGCCGGATTTTCCGATGATTGCGAGTTCTGCCGCGCTGAAGTCCGGTTTTTGAATTCGAGTTTTAACTTAAGTATTATTTGTTTCATTGATTACACAAACGAGTCAAGTGGCGGAGTGGTGTAGTGTTTGTTTGTTGAATCGGCTGACCCGGGTTCGAAACCCGGCAGCTTCCTTTTATTTTTTTCTTCACTTATTTTTATTGTTTATTAATTATAGTTTTTAAATTCTAATATATTTATTAATTATATATTGTTTAAAATTAAAATGGACAATATTTACGCAACGAAATTTATAACTGACTATTCGATTAATAAACGAAGCGGGTTTTGAAACCCGTTTTTCAACGGATGTTACAGGAGTGGACGGGATTGTGTACGAAAAGGTTGTCTCGTCAAAAGTGACATGACGAGATATGTGTGTTTTATCGGTGGTTGGATCAAAACACCGGTAACCTCGAAAGCTGGAGGGCATCCGAGGAAAATGCACCGCACACAACGAGCGTGAAGTTTATGGGATTGGGTGGCGGATGTATTTGGGTAACATGCGCAACCAAACACCCGTAATTGATCGTAAGTTGGATGACATAGGTATATTGCATAGGTGGGAGTAAAGAATTTTAAACGCTTGGTTGGGAGGATGTTGTGAAGATATGTGGTTGTGTGGAGGGCCTCCACCCAAAAAATTGGCGGAAGATTTGCGTGTATAAGCAATGAGCGAATGATTTAGTTCAGACGACAAATCATGCGTTCTGATCGGCCATTCTGGGAGGATGTTTGCGGGCAAGAGAATCGAAATAACAAGCCATTTGAACAGCAAAGTTTTTACATGCGTTATTGTCAAACTCCCCTAAGTCACATTGAAAAGTTTTAATTTTTCTGTTGAATTGGGTAGAAATTAACCGATGAAATTTAGCAAAGGTGGGGAACGTTTCGGATTTATATTTGAACGGATAAACCCAGATAAAGTAAGAAAAGTGATCTATTAAAACCATGTAATATTTGTATCCTGATTTACTAAGCACAGGGGACGTCCACAAGTCACAGTGAATAATATGTCAAATGGTGAAAAAGTAAACGAGTTAGACGCATAGAAAGGTAAACGTTTACTAGATAATTGGCATGAATGACAAAATGACGACTTGTTTTTATTACATGCAGTGGCGGATCTAGCCGGAGAGCCAAGGGGTAACGTTTTAAAAGAAAGGGGTAACGAAATCGAAAAACGTCAAATTTTTCCAAAATTTACACTACCACCGGAGCGCCAAGGGGTAGCGGAGGCTACCCCTTGTTATACACTAGATCTGCCCCTGATTACATGGAAAATTAAAATTGCGACTTAAAATATCTAAAATTTGAGCACCGGGATGGCCAAAACGTTCATGGTAGGGTAGTGATGTAGTTGCAATGAAACAGGATGAGGGCGGAAGTTGTGGAGCAGTGAGCGGATAGAGATCCCCGGTGCTATTGTGGCGGGAAAGAATTCGTTTAGTTGTTAGGTCCTTCAAAGAAAAACCAAGTAGGTCAAATTCAAGAGATAAACTGTTATCGCGGGTAAAACATCTAACAGATATGAGGTTTCTAATAATGTTTGGGTTGTAAAGTATACCTTGGTCAAGACTGACATGGCGTTCAGCCCCCGTATCCATAACGGGTGTATCCGGTTGCTGCAACTGCATGGTAGTGAAAGCGGCTTGAAGATCAGACGGGCTCAAAGCATTGTAATCGGGCTGTTGTTTGGGCATGGCAACCGTGGGTTGGTAGGCGGTGTACTTGGCCGGATCAACGGGCTGCTGATATATGAAGTTGGCTTGAGGGGTGGGCTGGACCGTTGAGTTCATTGGACCATAGTTAGTGGGCCGCAATGTGGACTGGGTAGGGTAAGGGCAAGGAGGTGTGTTCCACCAAGCCCATTAAGGGTAGCCAGTAAACTGAGGATCCCAATTATTGTTGCCTGATTGCTGGTTTCTTCCACCCCGCAACCACTACCGCCACGATAACGTTGACCGCGACCATGTTGATAATTTGGCAGACCCGAGTTCGGGTTTGGTTAGGTGTAGGAGCTGAGTTCGGCTGATTCGTGGCTGTAGTAGCAACAAGAACAGATTGCAGGGATTGGCGGGCTTCTTGTCTGATAACTTCGTCGTGTAGCATGGAATGGGCCAGATCCCAGTTTGCGTCCTGAGCGTTGATGAGGGAGGCATGGTATCATATTCAGATGGCAGGCCGCGAATTAATTGTAACACGAGTCGAGACTCGGTAATCGGTTGGTCGACATCCTCAAGCGGGTTAGCAGCTCTTTCAATTGCTGGCAATAGTCGTCGGGTCGGGAGAAGAACATGATGCAAGTGTAAGATTGACAAACTTTGTTTCTAGTGCGGCTACGCGTGCCTTCTTGTTGCTCAAAAAATTTTCTCGATCTTCACCCAAGCCGCACGGTGCTGTCGAGTCGTTATCCAAAACCCGTACTAAAAGATCATCTGAAATTGTGCTATAAATCCACTTTAGCATGAGTGCATCAATCTCCTTCCATAAAGCAAATTCTGATGCAGTTTCTGCAGGAGACAGGTTATCATCGATGTGGTCAAGGACCTTGTAGGCTACCGCGTGTAGTTTAAACAGTTTGGTCCACGAGGAATAGGTGACCTTAGTGCCGTCTAGGGTATGGATCTTGGTTTGTATGTCCTGACAGAATAAGCAGGGTGTAGAGGGACTTCGGGTTTCTTGGAGGAACTTCCGTCATCTTTAGCCATGCTGATCGGAATTTAAGAAAGGCTGATCGGAATTTTTGTTATCTCATAACCGAGGCTCTAATACCATAAAAGTGTTTATGGTATAAAAGTTCTTGATGATCTCTATTGATTTACAATACCCTTTAAATAAGGGAGATACAATCCATAAAATAGGAAAAATATACAAGAATAATTATGAGATATACATGACTAATATCAAAGATAACATGTTCCTAAAATCGTGCAAGTAATATCGGCTAAGAATCTTGACCCCCTCCCGCTTCTCCACACTACATTTAATCTTGTATTTGAGACCAAGCTAAATGATGCAATAAAATTCGGGTTAGCACTTTCTGATTAAAACAAAAACCGTTGATGTCAATGTTTTAGCTAAAGTCTTAGCTGGTAAAATGATAAGGTGTATATGATGTATATTGTGTTTATATATAATGTTCCAAGTAGAAGTGACCAAAAGAGGAACACCTAAATGTGTTTATTGTTCATAAAAAAAAAAAAACAAAAAGAAGTGTACACTTGTATGCAAGATCAAATAGATGAAAGACCCTCACATATAAGTACACATTTAAAGCGAATAAAATGGATGTTTGACCATAAACATTGAAACAAAACCCATAATTGGTGAGACTTGTGCTTAGTTTTGTTTGACTTATATGTTTCATTGTGGCTAAGCCCATTTCAAATGTGGACAAAATATAGAATGTGTACACACCCCTTTCATAATCTAACCAAACAGTTGCTTCAATTTGAACCTATAAAAAGAGCCATCACTAGCCATCCATCTCCATCACCTGAAGCACTCTCAAATTAACATCTTTTAGCCTTGAATTTTTCAAGATCATGGGTGTCTTGACATATACGGATGAGCACACTTCACCCGTCCCCCCAGCCAGAATTTTCAAGGCCTCAATTCTCGACTCGCATACTTTAATGCCAAAACTCTTGCCGGATGCAATTAAAAGCATCGAATTTATCAAAGGTGACGGTGGGGCCGGAAGCATTAAGCAAATTAACTTTGATGGAGGTAAAGTAATATTTATCCCATTTAACTAACTTTGTGGTTTGACCCGTTTGAGATAGACACGACTCAAGTTAACACGTCCATAAGTAAATTGGTCAAAATAGCCACATGGGCCTCAAATACTAATTTTCTATATGTATTTTCTTGCATGCAGGTTTCGCGAAGCACCAAATCGATGAAGTGGATGAGAAGGCATTCGTTTACAAGTACACTTTGATCGAAGGAAACGGTATATCAGACAAGATTGAAAAGGTATCTTATGATATTAAGTTTGAGGGTTCACCCGATGGTGGCAGCATCGCAAAGATGACGACAACTATTTACACACGTGGTGAATTTGAGATCAAGGAAGAAGAGCTAAAGGCGGGCAAAGAAAAGGTTTTGGGGCTTTACAAGGTTGTGGAAGCCTACCTCCTCAAAAACCCTGATGCATATGTTTAAAGATTCACATTTTAACTTTGTGTTGTGCCCATGTTTGTCCCTTTTATGTTTCCTGTTGTTTTCTTTTCTTTGAATAAAGATTATCATCATCATCATCATCATCATCATCATCATCAATAAAGTTTGAGACTCAAAAAATGAATCTTGCAGCCTTAACTAATCTAACAAAAGAAAGATTCACTGGACCAATAAGAAGATGTATACATATCAAGTATATTGAATCAACACTCAAGTATGTTCTGCTGTTGAAATGAGCGCTTCGTGTTCTGTTGTTATCGATCATTATTTGACCAGTCCCGGTGAGCATTAAGATCTGGTTCAACACACTCCGCAGTGATGGTTCTTAGCTTGTTCTTTGACTGACACTTGATCAACTGCTAAAACTGTTTTATTAAAAAGAAAAAAAACATTCCGTTGGCGGGACTTGAACCCGGGTCTCTCGGGTGAGAGCCGAGTATCCTAACCAACTAGACTACAACGGATTATTATACATTATGTTAAAGTACCATTTCTTAAACGATTAACAGGTAACAAATATATCTGTTTAATACTTTAATACGTATATCAAATCTAAATCTAAATGGATGAAATATGTTATGCAATGATATGTGAAGAAAGTTTACTTTTGTTTTATTTTTAATGGATCAAATGGTTAAACTCAAAACTGAAACTAGTCAAACTGGTTATAATTGACACGCTCAACTATTGAAAAATGATGTACTAAATTATATACCCGAGTCTCTTCAGACTGTTACGCAAAAAGGTAGTTTGTCTAAACAAATCCATTCTCTTGATATCTACGGTTAAAAGTTTGTCTAAAGTAGTTGGAACGGAATTGTTCCTGATCTAAAAATGGTGTTTCATTTGCAGTTTTGAAAGAACACTGACTAGTTTGTAACGAAGTTTTAAAAGTCGATAAGTTACTGTTAAGGCTGGCCAAATGGGCGGATTGGATAACTAGTCAAAAAAGGTAAATTTGTTCAAACGAGTTAATGGGTCGGGCTACCACCTCTAACTACTACTACTACTACCGCAAAACATGGGTTGTGCATACAAACTCTGTGGTCAGTGGTAATATAGTTGAAATCATTGTAAAAAATCATCTATTGTCCCTCATGTTCTCCATTGTATATAACCCGTTATGTACTTGTTCGTAAGTGGGAACTAGATCTAATCACATATGTTTAATTCAATACTTGTAGGGATGACCAAAAATCTGAAGAAATCCATAGGGGCCAATATATGCCTGTATGACAATAAACATTAAATCCATAGCTAAATGGGTCGTGTCAACCTGGTGGGTTCATGGGTTGGTTCGTTAAACCTTTCATTATTTATTTTATAATTTCAAATGTTGTATGTCATAAATTAATTTGGTTGCGGATCATTCCGATATTTAAAACTTAAAATAGAATTACATAAGATTTTTTTAATTAAATTGTAACTTGTTTTCTTTGCTATAAAATTCTAACCCTAAAGTATTAATTTTCGAAGAAAACAAAAACCTCTAGTTAAACGGGTCGTCTTCATGTCAACCCGTGGATATTTGTGTTGTGTTCAGGTTCATATGTCTCACACGCTTTTCGATTCATGCCGTGTTGGGTCTTCGCACAAACAATATTTTTATGGGTCAACTTGATTTATAATTAATGTGTGTGAGTGTGTGCAACTCTCAGCCCATTTAACAGGAACTATGTTCATTTGACCCATTAGAGATAAACAATTAAACACGACCCAATTCTTTTATATGTTTAAAAATTCACATTTTAACTTTGTGTTGTACCCATGTTTGTCCCTTTTTATGATTCCCACTGTTATCTTTAAATAAAGATCTCATCATCAATAAAGTTTTGACTCAAAATTTCAATCTTGAAGGCTCTTAGCACCATTCTTGCACCGTCACATGAGTCACTACTAATCTAACAAAAGAAAGATTCATTTGACATTTTGACCAATAAGAAATGGTATACATATCACTGTAGTGAATATAAACGATTCGGTTCAGTATATTCAAAATAAGAGCTCTAAGCTTGTTACTTGACAGTTAATTAACTACTAAAAGTCTGAAACTGTATGCATATGTAAAACACAGGTTTTGAAATAAGATACACACAGTTCACATGAGCCAATGAAAATATTTTATGTAAAAAAATAAAAATAAATTCCGTTGCCGGGACTTGAACCCGGGTCTCTCGGGTGAGAGCCGAGTATCCTAACCAACTAGACTACAACGGAATTGAGTTAAGACTTTAATATTTATTAACTTTTTGGATTAAAAGGTAACAAACCAAGGGCATTAAGGTTCTTGAATCCCTCCAATTCGAGGCTTTCGCCAATGCTTATTTTGGACTAGAATGAGCTCCGTTCGCTCTTATTGCCATCTATTTAGCTTTCATTTCGGTTGATGCATTCGAATCACTCACATCACTGACCTTTGTAACAAGTTATACTCAATTTTTCATTACTGGAAGATTGGTCATTAGTTTTAGAAGTTAATAAGTAATATTAAGGATGGCAAATGGGCGGATTTGATAACAAGTCAAAATGGGCTCGTGTCAAAAACGTTGATCATGTTCAACATGGGCCGGGGTGACACCTCTAATTACTAATGCAAAACATGATTTGTGTAGATAAGCTCCACTGCATTTTTAAAGTAGTTGAAACTATCTATTGTAAGTAGGAACTTGACATAATCACAAATGTTTAATTCAATGTAGGACCGAATAGATGAAAGACACTCACATACAAGTACACATTTAAAGCCATAAATTGGATGAAAGACACTCAAATTATTAACATATTTTAGCCTTGACAATCATAAATCATAGGTGTCTTGACATATACCGATGAGCACACTTCACCGATCCTTCCGTACAGGAATTTCAAACACTTTAATGCCTAAGCTCTTGTCGGATGCTGTTGCTAAAATGAGATTTAAATTTAGCGGATTTAAACTATAGGTCCTACTATACGTATACTTTATTGGATCTTATGACACCTAATATACGACTCATATATAGTTCATGTAAGAAAACGGATAAACGATGGTATATATTTAGGGAGATTCGTTTGGGCCTTAAATCATCCCTTAGGGACTTACGTTATAGAGGTAATGAAATAAAAGTAAGAAAATGGTTGATAATTTAATATTGCATTCTATTGTATTGTATTTAATTTTAGAGTAAATTATAAAAATCGTTGTTTATGTTGACATTGGATTCATCGTTTTTTGAAACCAAACTTGATGTGATTAACACATCTTTAAAAGTTCAATTTGCATGCTTTAAACAATCATTGCATTCTATTTCTGGCAACACTACTTCTTTAGGTGTGTTTTATCCCTTTATTGACTATCTATCTAGAGGGTGTTTGGGATTGCTTATTTAATTCCAAAAGTGTTTTTTTTTTAAATGTTTATTGACTTATAACTTTTTTACAATGAATTTTTCGAAAAAGTGTTTGAATTAGATTTTGTGGTGAGAAAAATCAATAAGTCAATAAGTTATTTTTTATAAAGTGTTTGGCTTAGCTTATTTATATAAATGACCAAAAAGCACATTCTTGTATATTTAAAATCATTTACTACTTTTACATATAATATTATATATCTACCAATTCTTATTTAAAAAGGTTTGAAATCTTGCCATTTTCATCCAACTCGTTAAATCCATCCATTTTCTCCGTTAAGTCAGAGGTATTTCCAACCTATTTGTTAACTTAAGGGCAATTCGGTTTTTTCAAGGGTATTCGGTCTTTTTACATAAAGTGAAAGACCGAATCAGCAAATTGCCCTTTAAGTTAGCAAAAAAGACGAAAATACATCTGACTTAACGGAGAAAAATGAATGATGTTAACGAACCAGATGAAAATGATAAGATTTCAAATCTTTTGAATCCAGACACGGAAAAACAAACCTTTAGACAAAAGTCACAAAACTGGCTAAACCTTGAACGGAAGAAAATGTCATTTTACTTACTCACTTGTCACTTGGCCCGAAGATTATGTTTATTAGACTTATAAGGTTTTGGGCTCAATAACGGGCCTAATCAGTTACAACATGACGAAGGTGCCACCGTTCTAACCGCCGGAAAGTGGTGATACCGTCCGCCGCCTCCTCCTCCTCCTCCGCCGTGGCTACGCAACAAAATACAGCGGCAGAGTCATCACCGAAAAGGACAACGGCCGTTCACTCGCCGTCAAAATCCACCTCCCAACCACTCAAATCCTCGATCCTAAAGGCCACCCGTTACCTCGCCGTGAACTCATCTGCAAAACCGTCAACATATTATCCACGTCAGCCGACCCGTTCACCGACCTATCCTCATACCTCCAAACCCTAACACTAACCGTTTCCGAAGCCTCCGAAATCCTCAAATCATTACACTCCACATCAATCGCACTCCAATTCTTCCGATTTTGTTCCAATTCAATCCGTAACTTCCGTCACGATTGCTTCACGTACAATCGAATTCTTCTGATTCTATCAAAACCGTCATCGGTTGACCAGATTGACTCTGTTCGTCGGATTGTTGACGAGATGGAGCGACTGCGCGTGCGTGGCAACATCTCGACCGTTAATATTTTGATTGGAGTGTTTAACGGTGAGGATTTGGAGAGGTGTTTGCGTTTGGTTGAACAGTGGGAGCTTAGGATGAATAGGTATAGTTATAAGTGTCTTCTGCAGGCGCGGTTACGGTCGCGTGATTCGAATAAGGCATTGGAGGTTTATTATGAGATGAAGAGGAAGGGGTATCAACTGGATGTTTTCGCGTATAATATGTTGCTTGATGCTCTTGCGAAAGACGATAAGGTCCGATTATATGAATCTATGTAGTTAATATCCCCATTTATCACCGATATATCAGTGATATAGGGGTTATCGGACCCTTGGTGAGATATCAGTGCAAAATATCAGAATATCGTTACAGATAATATTAGCGATATTGGCCGATATTTGACCGGTATGTCATCGATTTTCCCGATATATCAGTTCCTACTTGCTACAATTGTTGGTGTTTTGCAAGTTGCAAAAGGTTAATTTGTTAATGGTAAGATGGTATATTGAATTGTTAGTGTTAAATTGCTATATATATAATATATATATAAAAATTTTGCATGATATTAAAATTGCCGAAATCCCACCGATATATCACCGTATTTCCCGATATCAGTATCTTTGTTCTTAGTTCTACCATTCGTCTTTCTTCTTATTAGCAGTTCCTAATTGCTACTATTGTTAGTGTTTTGCAAGTTGCAAAAGGTTAATTTGTTAATGGTAGGATAATATACTGACTTGTTAGTGTTAAATTGCTATATATCTCAAATTAACCTTGTGCAACTTGCAAAACACTAACTACTTCGATTATGAACACATGTCTGGCTTTGCTTTTCAAAACAACTTATGACTTTTTGGAAAAGTTAGTAAGTCATAATGGAGTGACTTATTGACTATCCCCCTCACATAATAATTTCATGCCGAACACCTTTTAACTTTTCAAAAAGTCAATAAGCTAATAAGTCACTAAAATAAGCAATCCCAAACACCGATATCCCATCGCGATAACTGATATCTCAAATATCGGTCCCTGACCGAGATCCAATATTCTACCGTATTAACTACTTCGATTATGAACACATGTCTAGTTTGTTCATTTATGTTTGTTTAGTTCGTTTCCAAGCCTAAATTTGTTGATGATTAGTGTATGATTTGCAGGTTGATCAGGCAAACAAGGTTTTTGAAGACATGAAGAGGAAGCACTGTGAACCTGACGAACATACATACACAATTATGACCAGAATGACCGGAAAACATGGGAATCCTGATAATTCAATAGCATTCTTCCAAGAAATGGTATCAAAGGGCATAACTCCGAATTTAATCGCTTATAACACAATCATCCAGGTGCTTGCTATGAGCAAGATGGTTGACAAAACGATTTATCTTTTTTCAAAAATGATAGAAAACGATTGCAGACCGAATGAATTTACTTACAGTATCATTTTAAATCTTTTGGTTTCGGAAGGGCAGCTTGGTAGACTCGATGAAGTTGTCGAAATGTCGAAAACGTACATGAACAAGGGCATATACGCGTATCTTGTTCGGACACTTAGTAAATTAGGGCACGCTAGTGAGGCTCACCGGTTATTCTGCTACATGTGGAGTTTCCATGATAAGGGCGATCGGGATGCGTATTTATCAATGCTTGAAAGCTTATGCAACGAGGGTAAAATGGTCGAAGCGATCGATCTGTTAAGTAAGATTCACGAAAAGGGGATAAGCTCCGATACGATTATGTATAACACTGTGTTCACTGCTCTCGGGAAAGCAAAACAGATACCACATCTTGTGGATTTGTTCGATAAGATGAAAAAAGAGGGCCCATTACCGGATATCTTCACATACAATATCTTGATCTCGAGTTTTGGCAGAGCGGGAAGAGTCGACGATGCGGTTAACATATTCGATGAGCTCGAGAACAGTGATTGTAAACCCGATATCATATCGTATAACTCTTTGATAAACTGTTTAGGCAAAAACGGTGATGTTGACGAAGCTCACATGAGGTTTAGAGAGATGGAAGAAAAGGGGTTGAATCCTGATGTTGTAACGTATAGTACGCTTATCGAGTGTTTTGGGAAGTCGGATAAAGTCGAAATGGCTTGTAGGTTGTTTGATCAGATGCTTTCTGAAGGGTGTTATCCGAATATTGTTACGTATAACATATTGTTAGATTGTTTAGAGAGATGTGGGAGAACGGCTGAAGCTGTTGATTTGTATGCGAAGCTTAAAGAACAAGGTTTAACTCCAGATTCGATAACGTATTCGATTCTTGAACAGTTACAAAGCGGTTCTCATAGGAAGTTTAGAAGTCGGAGGCAACATCCGATTACTGGATGGGTTGTTAGTCCGTTAAGATGATAGGTATATTAGATTACAACCAATTTTGAGTGTAATTTGTTTAGATGTGGACCTGTTTGTTATTGAAGTTCTGTTGCGGAGTTTTGATCTGACGAAAGGGGTCTGCATCTCCTTGATATACTCTGTAAGTTCATTGTTGTTATTATTGTTATTGTTATTGCTATTGTTATTGTTATATGTTTCCATAAGCCTGTGATGTTGTATCATACTTGCTGCTTCTAATAATACTAAGTAGAATACAAGGCAATGTGGATTCTATATTGACTATTTTACCAAGTAAGGTTTAGCGAAAATATTGACCTTCAATGATAAATCAAGATTTAATGTCATCATCTAACTTGCTCTTTTTTGCAATATCACAAGCTTGTCTGCACAAACCATGTTTTACATTAGCTAGAGGTGACAACCCGACCCGTTTTGAATAATATTATCTTTTTTTGACCCTATACCATTTTGATTCATTATGCAATCCCAGTTTGCTCCCCTAAAATAAGTGATTACTTTTAAAACTTCATTACATACTGATCATCATTCTACCAAAAATGTCAAATAAATCATATTTTGCAATATTGGTCACACATTTATATGATTTGTGTTGCGTTTTTTTTTTTTTTTTTGCATATTAATTGTTTGCAACTACAGGCTCGTGGAATGGTTTAAGGAGTCGAGAACGCCTCAAGCGATTCTGCAAGATGATTAGCCCAAATATTCCTTCATCAAAACTCCAGCAACAAGGTACCCGCCATATGCAAGCTTTTCTTGATCAAATCAATGATGCTAGCGGTTCAAATGCAGCCGAGGTGACAGCCAAATAGGTGGCAATAAGACTGAGTGCAAGCCTTGGTGAAATCTTCATTTCAGTTGATATTGTATTGTTATGTATAACCTGTGCAAACTATTTGATGATTATTGACATTATCAGCATTTAGATAGCTGACATTTACAATTAGAGAAGATGAACGAACAATGTCATATATTGTTCCACTTAAACCCGTTTTGAGTTTTAAATTTAAACATGAACCAAATGGGTACCAATCGCTACAAGTCATAATCGTTAGACCCGGCTTTTACGGTTACTTATTGTATCAGCTGCTTTATCAGTTTCAAGATTTATTGTATATAATATTCATGTGATTAGTTTGCTTATATATTGATTATATGTATTAAGCGTTATTTTGAAGTGATAAAACTTTTAGTTTATGAACGTATTACATCTATGCTGTTGTAGTCTAGTTGGTTAGGATACTCGGCTCTCACCAGAGAGACCCGGATTCAAGTTCCGGCAACGGAATTCTTTTAATTTTTTAAAGAAAACAGTATTAGCAGTGGATCAAGTGTCAGTCAAAGAACAAGCTAAGAACCGTCACTGCCAAGTGTGTTGAACCAGATCGTAATGCTCACCGGGACTGGTCAAATGATGATCGATCACGACATAACACAAAGAGCTCATTTTAAAAGCAGAACTGACTTGTTTATCCGGGACTGGTCAAATGATGATCGATCACGACATAACACAAAGAGCTCATTTTAAAAGCAGAACTGACTTGTTTATCGAGTGTTGGTTCAATATACTGAAATATATACATTTTCGTATTGGTCTAATGAGTCTCAAACTTTATTGATGATGTGATCTTTATTCAAAGACAAGGAAACAACGGTAAACGTAAAAAGGACAAACATGGGTACAACACAAAGTTAAAATTCGGATCTTTAAACATATGCATCCGGGTTTTTGAGGAGATACGCTTCCACAACCTTGTAAAGCCCAAAACCTTCTCTTTGCCGGCCTTTAGCTCTTCGTCCTTGATCTCAAAATCACCATGTGTGTAAATAGTTGTCGTCATTTTGGAGATGCTGCCCCATCGGGTGAACCCCCCTCATTCCTTCAATCAAAGTGTACTTGTAAACGAATGCCTTCTCATCCACTTCATCTATTTGGTGCTTCGCGAAACTTGCATACAAGAAAACGCATATAAAAAATAGTACTTGAGGCCGAGGTGACAATTTTAAACGTGTTAATTTGGGTCGTGGGGTGAAACCACAAAGTTAGTTAAACGGGTTACTTTACCTCCATCAAAGTTAATTTGCTTAATGCTTCCGGCCCCACCATCACCTTTGATAAGTTGGATGCTTTAATAGCATCTGGCAAGAGTTTTGGCATTAGAATGTGGGAGTCGAGAATTGAGGCCTTGAAAATTCTGGCCGGGGGGACGGGTGAGGTTTGCTCATCGGTATATGTCAAGACACCCATGATTTTTAATTTTCAAGGCTTAAAGATGTTAATTTGAGAGTGCTTCAGGTGATGGAGATGGATGGCTAGTGATGGCTCTTTTTATAGGTTCGAATTGAAGCAACTGTTTGGTTAAATTATGAAAGGGGTGTGTACACATTCTATATTTTGTCCACATTTGAAATGGGCTTAGCCACTCTGAAACATTTAAGTCAAACAAAACTAAGCACAAGTCTCACCAATTATGGGTTTTGTTTCAATGTTTATGGTCAAACATCCATTTTATTCGCTCTAAAATAAGTTGACTTTTAAAACTTTGGAAAAAATGGAAAAATTTAGTGAGAACTTTGTTAATTTGGAAAAAAATAGTGAGAATCTATCAAAACGAACCCACCGAAAGAAGTTTCTGGATCCGCCACTGATAACAATTTAGACTAGGAAGAATGTTGTTCCAAACTTCCAATTACCTTAGACAGACTTTTAACTGTAAATATCAAAACCAACAGAAAAAATATTTTTTTCTAGTCTAAAATAAGCCTTGGTGAAAGCTTCTAATTGGCGAGATTCAACATCCTTAACGAACGCGGCTTGTGAAAGCTTCTAGTTAATATTGTTACATTGGTAGAAATGATAAACGGACAATGTGGAATTTGTATATTTACTAATAAAGTATTTAGCGCATCACTTTTCGTTAGCTGATCAATACTGTGTCACATATAGTTTTAAGTTTAACCTTTTGACCCATTGGAGAGAAAACATAAGTCAGATCTACCCATTTTAAGTAAGTGGGTACAACTCGTCACTTGTAACTAATCAAACCTATGTGACTTTAATTGAAGCGTTCTCATTTTTTTGTTGCATTTGTCTTTACAGTTATGAAAATGTTTTAAAGTTACATGATCATCAAAGTCTTTCCAACCTAATACTTAAACTCGTCTTTACGATTCAACTTTCTTCACATATTATTTTATCCATTCTGAAATACATTTTGATCTATGACAAATAATCATTTATTAATAAATAACGAAACATAATAACAAACATTCTGCCGTAGTCTAGTTGGTTAGGACTGGGTTCAAGTCCCCGCAACGGAATATATATATATATATAAATTGAAAAAATGACATGAAAAAAAGAATGAGGTGAGAGAGGCTCGAACTCTCGACCTCAGGATCACCCTTTAGCTATGAGACCTACGCGCTAGCCAACTGCGCCACCACCCCACTTGATGTAAGTATTTTTTCTGTACTTGATATAGCTGTGTGTGACATGACACCGGAACACAGCCTATCATGAACCCCTAACTCGAACATTTAAAACAATGTAACTGAAATACCACCCGTATAACCGTTAATCTAAATGGGTTGGCCGTGCTGTAATCAAGTTGAAAGCGGGCTAAACAAGTCGTAAAGAGTTTGGCTGTGTATAATCATCACTTGTTGATAAGTCTTCAATGGCTCATTGCATTTGATCTCCCATCATGTTTGTTCAAAATCAATGTTTTACATTTACAAACTTAGAGCGGTCAAATGATGAAGGATCACAAAAGAACACCAAAGAAAAACACTCGTTAGTGTCGATTCGGTACAGTGATAGGTATACCATTTTGTTTGTTTACTTTAGATTGTGATGGTTCAAGAATGTTGTTAAAAGCCTTCAAGATTCAAGTTTTGAGTCAAAGTTTATTGATGATGAGATCTTTATTCATAGAAAACAGTTGGGGAACATAAAAGGGCCCAGGTGACAATTTTGACCAATTTACTTGTAAACGTGTTAATTTGGGTCGTGTTTATCTCAAACAGATCAAATGACAATCTTAGTTTAAAGGTATAAATACTATTTTACCTCCGGCAAAGTTAATCTGCTTAATGCTTCCGATCCCACCTTCACCTTTTATAAGTTCTATACTTTTAATAGCATCTGGCAAGAGTTTTGGCGTTAAAATGTGTGAGTCGAGAATTGAGGCCTTGAATATTCTGGCCGGGGGGACAGGTGAAGGGTGCTCATCGATATATGTCAAGACACCCATTATTATTAATTTTCATGATCATATTGAGTATGTTGAGTATGATCTATTACATCGGTCGATAATATAATGATGTGAGTGATTTAGATGCATCAACGGAAATGACATCCTAATAGGTGGCAGTAAGAACAAGTGCAAGCTCGTTCTAGACTTTTAGTCCTAAATAAGCCTTGGTGAGTTGGCGGTATTCAAGATCCTTTAGAAGTTTACTTGGTGAAAGGCTGAAAGCTTCTAGTTAATACTGTTACGTTAGTGGAAACGATAAACAAATCCACAACGTCGAATTTGTATAATCATTTTATACCATTTAGTGCATCATTTTTCGATAGTTGATCAACATAGTGTTATTTTAAGCCCGTTTGACCCATTTCTGTTTTGAGTTTAACCATTTGACCCATTTCTGTTTTGAGTTTAACCATTTGACCCATTAAAGATAAAACAAACGTAAACTTTATTCAATATCATTGCATAATATATTTCATCCTTTTTGAGTTTGATTTGATATATATATATATATTAAACGGATATATTTGTTATTACTTAAATATTTTAAGAAAGAGGATTTTAACAAATCAATTAACAATCCGTTGTAGTCTAGTTGGTTAGGATACTCGGCTCTCACCCGAGAGACCCGGGTTCAAGTCCCGGCAACGGAATGTTTTTTTTTTCTTTTTAATAAAACAGTTTTAGCAGTTGATCAAGTGTCAGTCAAAGAACAAGCTAAGAACCATCACTGCGGAGTGTGTTGAACCAGATCTTAATGCTCACCGGGACTGGTCAAATAATGATCGATAACAACAGAACACGAAGGGAGGCCATGAAGGTCTCCTGATTCTCAGCTTTCCCAAGGAGTTCCCGGAAAGATGCAGTGCCTAAGGAACGATGGGTCGTGGAAAACTGCTAGAAGGTGGTGCCGAGGCCGCATAAGAACCAATGACATTTATCAGTTTCAGCAACCGGGTGTCCTATGGCAGCGAGCTGGTCGCATATGGTCTTGAACTTGCGACCAAACTCAGCGACCGTGGAGGATCCTAATTTTAAAAGCCGAAGATTATCACGAAGCGTGTGCATTCGATTAGTAGAACGCTGACTGTAGGCAGTATCCAGAGCAAGCCTTATTGGACGAGCATTGGAAATACCTATCATCTCATACATGGCTTCCTCGGAAAGAGAGGATTGAAGGAGAAGGCAAATAGATCGATCCTTGGATATCCAATCCGCACGAGCAGGATTCGGGACTGGTTTGTCTGATTCAATTACGGTTTCGGTTGGGATAGTGGTTGTGCCGTCGATATGGCCAAGTAGGTTTTATTGAGATCCCTACTTCAGAAAGTATAGTAATCTTAATAACATAAAGGTGTGTTGAACGGGTAGAAAAGATGGTCCAACTACATGCGGAATTGCCAGATTTAAATCTCGCCCCAAAACTAAGAGAATCAAAGCAACAACTAAACGCAAATTGCTAAAAATTATTATAGTAAACCACCACTAACATAAAAGCGAAAAGAAAACTAAAGTCGCGACACATAAAAGAGCAACGAGACAAGAAAAAGTAATATCCACCATACGGCATGAAAAATCTACACGTCAAGAAAACGCTAAAGAAATCAAATTAAAAACGCTAAAGAGGTCGAATTAAAATCTTTACCGAAACATCATGAGCATAAAATTAAGTGACAAATAAAAAGATTATTTGGTAAAATATTTGGTGACTTTGAAGGTGATCAAGAACCTGTAACTTAGTAAAACTTGGGGATCTCCAAGGTCTAAGTTTAAAATCCGACTAAAGAGGTTTTTCCTACTGTAATAGTTTCTTGCTTGATGAGTCAGGTCTATAGCCTTAAAATCATTATAGACGGTTAACATCTCATTTTAGTGAAGCTCACTCAAATACTGGTCAAAAACCCTGATGCATATGTTTAAAGATCCGAATTTTAACTTTGTGTTGTACCCATGTTTGTCCTTTTTATGTTTACCGTTGTTTCCTTGTCTTTGAATAAAGATCACATCATCAATACAGTTTGAGACTCATTAGACCAATACGAAAATGTATATATTTCAGTATATTGAACCAACACTCGATAAACAAGTCAGTTCTGCTTTTAAAATGAGCTCTTTGTGTTATGTCGTGATCGATCATCATTTGACCAGTCCCGGTGAGCATTACGATCTGGTTCAACACACTCGGCAGTGACGGTTCTTAGCTTGTTCTTTGACTGACACTTGATCCACTGCGAATACTGTTTTCTTTAAAAAATTAAAAGAATTCCGTTGCCGGAACTTGAATCCGGGTCTCTCTGGTGAGAGCCGAGTATCCTAACCAACTAGACTACAACGGCATAGATGTAATACGTTCATAAACTAAAAGTTTTATCACTTCAAAATAACGCTTAATACATATAATCAATATATAAGCAAACTAATCACATGAATATTATATACAATAAATCTTGAAACTGATAAAGCAGCTGATACAATAAGTAACCGTAAAAGCCGGGTCTAATGATTATGACTTGTAGCGATTGGTACCCATTTGGTTCATGTTTAAATTTAAAACTCAAAACGGGTTTAAGTGGAACAATATATGACATTGTTCGTTCATCTTCTCTAATTGTAAATGTCAGCTATCTAAATGCTGATAATGTCAATAATCATCAAATAGTTTGCACAGGTTATACATAACAATACAATATCAACTGAAATGAAGATTTCACCAAGGCTTGCACTCAGTCTTATTGCCACCTATTTGGCTGTCACCTCGGCTGCATTTGAACCGCTAGCATCATTGATTTGATCAAGAAAAGCTTGCATATGGCGGGTACCTTGTTGCTGGAGTTTTGATGAAGGAATATTTGGGCTAATCATCTTGCAGAATCGCTTGAGGCGTTCTTGACTCCTTAAACCATTCCACGAGCCTGTAGTTGCAAACAATTAATATGCAAAAAAAAAAAAAAAACGCAACACAAATCATATAAATGTGTGACCAATATTGCAAAATATGATTTGTTTGACATTTTTGGTAGAATGATGATCAGTATGTAACGAAGTTTTAAAAGTAATCACTTATTTTAGGGGAGCAAACTGGGATTGCATAATGAATCAAAATGGTATAGGGTCAAAAAAAGATAATATTATTCAAAACGGGTCGGGTTGTCACCTCTAGCTAATGTAAAACATGGTTTGTGCAGACAAGCTTGTGATATTGCAAAAAAGAGCAAGTTAGATGATGACATTAAATCTTGATTTATCATTGAAGGTCAATATTTTCGCTAAACCTTACTTGGTAAAATAGTCAATATAGAATCCACATTGCCTTGTATTCTACATAGTATTATTAGAAGCAGCAAGTATGATACAACATCACAGGCTTACGGAAACATATAACAATAACAATAGCAATAACAATAACAACAATGAACTTACAGAGTATATCAAGGAGATGCAGACCCCTTTCGTCAGATCAAAAACTCCGCAACAGAACTTCAATAACAAACAGGTCCACATCTAAACAAATTACACTCAAAATTGGTTGTAATCTAATATAACTATCATCTTAACGGACTAACAACCCATCCAGTAATCGGATGTTGCCTCCGACTTCTAAACTTCCTATGAGAACCGCTTTGTAACCGTTCAAGAATCGAATACGTTATCGAATCTGGAGTTAAACCTTGTTCTTTAAGCTTCGCATACAAATCAACAGCTTCAGCCGTTCTCCCACATCTCTCTAAACAATCTAACAATATGTTATACGTAACAATATTCGGATAACACCCTTCAGAAAGCATCTGATCAAACAACCTACAAGCCATTTCGACTTTATCCGACTTCCCAAAACACTCGATAAGCGTACTATACGTTACAACATCAGGATTCAACCCCTTTTCTTCCATCTCTCTAAACCTCATGTGAGCTTCGTCAACATCACCGTTTTTGCCTAAACAGTTTATCAAAGAGTTATACGATATGATATCGGGTTTACAATCACTGTTCTCGAGCTCATCGAATATGTTAACCGCATCGTCGACTCTTCCCGCTCTGCCAAAACTCGAGATCAAGATATTGTATGTGAAGATATCCGGTAATGGGCCCTCTTTTTTCATCTTATCGAACAAATCCACAAGATGTGATATCTGTTTTGCTTTCCCGAGAGCAGTGAACACAGTGTTATAAATAATCGTATCGGAGCTTATCCCCTTTTCGTGAATCTTACTTAACAGATCGATCGCTTCGACCATTTTACCCTCGTTGCATAAGCTTTCAAGCATTGATAAATACGCATCCCGATCGCCCTTATCATGGAAACTCCACATGTAGCAGAATAACCGGTGAGCCTCACTAGCGTGCCCTAATTTACTAAGTGTCCGAACAAGAAACGCATATATGCCCTTGTTCATGTACGTTTTCGACATTTCGACAACTTCATCGAGTCTACCAAGCTGCCCTTCCGAAACCAAAAGATTTAAAATGATACTGTAAGTAAATTCATTCGGTCTGCAATCGTTTTCTATCATTTTTGAAAAAAGATAAATCGTTTTGTCAACCATCTTGCTCATAGCAAGCACCTGGATGATTGTGTTATAAGCGATTAAATTCGGAGTTATGCCCTTTGATACCATTTCTTGGAAGAATGCTATTGAATTATCAGGATTCCCATGTTTTCCGGTCATTCTGGTCATAATTGTGTATGTATGTTCGTCAGGTTCACAGTGCTTCCTCTTCATGTCTTCAAAAACCTTGTTTGCCTGATCAACCTGCAAATCATACACTAATCATCAACAAATTTAGGCTTGGAAACGAACTAAACAAACATAAATGAACAAACTAGACATGTGTTCATAATCGAAGTAGTTAATACGGTAGAATATTGGATCTCAGTCAGGGACCGATATTTGAGATATCAGTTATCGCGATGGGATATCGGTGTTTGGGATTGCTTATTTTAGTGACTTATTAGCTTATTGACTTTTTGAAAAGTTAAAAGATGTTCGGCATGAAATTATTATGTGAGGGGGATAGTCAATAAGTCACTCCATTATGACTTACTAACTTTTCCAAAAAGTCATAAGTTGTTTTGAAAAGCAAAGCCAGACATGTGTTCATAATCGAAGTAGTTAGTGTTTTGCAAGTTGCACAAGGTTAATTTGAGATATATAGCAATTTAACACTAACAAGTCAGTATATTATCCTACCATTAACAAATTAACCTTTTGCAACTTGCAAAACACTAACAATAGTAGCAATTAGGAACTGCTAATAAGAAGAAAGACGAATGGTAGAACTAAGAACAAAGATACTGATATCGGGAAATACGGTGATATATCGGTGGGATTTCGGCAATTTTAATATCATGCAAAATTTATATATATATATTATATATATAGCAATTTAACACTAACAATTCAATATACCATCTTACCATTAACAAATTAACCTTTTGCAACTTGCAAAACACCAACAATTGTAGCAAGTAGGAACTGATATATCGGGAAAATCGATGACATACCGGTCAAATATCGGCCAATATCGCTAATATTATCTGTAACGATATTCTGATATTTTGCACTGATATCTCACCAAGGGACCGATAACCCCTATATCACTGATATATCGGTGATACATGGGGATATTAACTACATAGATTCATATAATCGGACCTTATCGTCTTTCGCAAGAGCATCAAGCAACATATTATACGCGAAAACATCCAGTTGATACCCCTTCCTCTTCATCTCATAACAAACCTCCAATGCCTTATTCGAATCACGCGACCGTAACCGCGCCTGCAGAAGACACTTATAACTATACCTATTCATCCTAAGCTCCCACTGTTCAACCAAACGCAAACACCTCTCCAAATCCTCACCGTTAAACACTCCAATCAAAATATTAACGGTCGAGATGTTTCCACGCACGCGCAGCCGCTCCATCTCGTCAACAATCCGACGAACAGAGTCAATCTGGTCAACCGATGACGGTTTTGATAGAATCAGAAGAATTCGATTGTACGTGAAGCAATCGTGACGGAAGTTACGGATTGAATTGGAACAAAATCGGAAGAATTGGAGTGCGATTGATGTGGAGTGTAATGATTTGAGGATTTCGGAGGCTTCGGAAACGGTTAGGGTTAGGGTTTGGAGGTATGAGGATAGGTCGGTGAACGGGTCGGCTGACGTGGATAATATGTTGACGGTTTTGCAGATGAGTTCACGGCGAGGTAACGGGTGGCCTTTAGGATCGAGGATTTGAGTGGTTGGGAGGTGGATTTTGACGGCGAGTGAACGGCCGTTGTATGATGGTCCTTTTCGGTGATGACTCTGCCGCTGTATTTTGTGGCGTAGCCACGGCGGAGGAGGCGGCGGACGGTTTTCATGTTATCGGTATCACCACTTTCCGGCGGTTAGAACGGTGGCACCTTCGTCATGTTGTAACTGATTAGGCCCGTTATTGAGCCCAAAACCTTATAAGTCTAATAAACATAATCTTTGGGCCAAGTGACAAGTAAGTAAGTAAGTAAAATGACATTTTCTTCCGTTCAAGGTTTAGCCAGTTTTATGACTTTTGTCTAAAGGTTTGTTTTTTCGTGTCTGGATTCAAAAGATTTGAAATCTTATCATTTTCATCTGGTTCGTTAACTTTCATTCATTTTTCTTCGTTAAGTCAGATGTATTTTCGTCTTTTTTGCTAACTTAAAGGGCAATTTGCTGATTCGGTCTTTCACTTTATGTAAAAAGACCGAATACCCTTGAAAAAACCGAATTGCCCTTAAGTTAACAAAAAGGTTGGAAATACCCCTGACTTAACGGAGAAAATGGGTGGATTTAACGAGTTGGATGAAAATGACAAGATTTCAAACCTTTTTAAATAAGAATTGGTAGATATACAATATTATATGTAAAAGTAGTAAATGATTTTAAATATACAAGAATGTGCTTTTTGGTCATTTATATAAATAAGCTAAGCCAAACACTTTATAAAAAATAACTTATTGACTTATTGATTTTTCTCACCACAAAATCTAATCCAAACACTTTTTCGAAAAATTCATTGTAAAAAAGTTATAAGTCAATAAACATTTTTAACAAAAAAAACACTTTTGGAATTAAATAAGCAATCCCAAACACCCTCTAGATAGTCAATAAAGGGATAAAACACACCTAAAGAAGTAGTGTTGCCAGAAATAGAATGCAATGATTGTTTAAAGCATGCAAATTGAACTTCTAAAGATGTGTTAATCACATCAAGTTTGGTTTCAAAACCGATGAATCCAATGTCAACATAAACAACGATTTTTATAATTTACTCTAGAATTAAATACAATACAATAGAATGCAATATTAAATTATCAACCATTTTCTTACTTTTATTTCATTACCTCTATAACTTAAGTCCCTAAGGGATGATTTAAGGCCCAAACGAATCTCCCTAAATATATACCATCGTTTATCCGTTTTCTTACATGAACTATATATGAGTCGTATATTAGGTGTCATAAGATCCAATAAAGTATACGTATAGTAGGACCTATAGTTTAAATCCGCTAAATTTAAACTCATTTTAGCAACAGCATCCGACAAGAGCTTAGGCATTAAAGTGTTTGAAATTCCTGTACGGAAGGATCGGTGAAGTGTGCTCATCGGTATATGCCAAGACACCTATGATTTATGATTGTCAAGGCTAAAATATGTTAATAATTTGAGTGTCATGTGTACTTGTATGTGAGTGTCTTTCATCTATTCGGTCCTGCATTGAATTAAACATTTGTGATTATGTCAAGTTCCTACTTACAATAGATAGTTTCAACTACTTTAAAAACGCAGTGGAGCTTATCTACACAAATCATGTTTTGCATTAGTAATTAGAGGTGTCACCCCGGCCCATGTTGAACATGATCAACGTTTTTGACACGAGCCCATTTTGACTTGTTATCAAATCCGCCCATTTGCCATCCTTAATATTACTTATTAACTTTTAAAACTAATGACCAATCTTCCAGTAATGAAAAATTGAGTATAACTTGTTACAAAGGTCAGTGATGTGAGTGATTCGAATGCATCAACTGAAATGAAAACCAAATAGATGGCAATAAGAGCGAACGGAGCTCATTCTAGTCCAAAATAAGCATTGGCGAAAGCTTCGAATTGGAGGGATTCAAGAACCTTAATGCCCTTGGTGAAAGGTTCTAGTTAATGTTGTTACACTAGTATAAAAGATAAATGGACGATGTAGAATTTGTACAAATGTTTTAAAGTATTAGTACAAGCGTGCTCATTTCGTTTTGTCTTAATAGTTGCAACAGGGTTTTAAAGTCACAATCATCATAGGTTTAACCCGGGTTTGTGAGTCAACTTTCTTTACATATTATTATATCATTTTTAATTAGATTTTAATAAATCTTCAACGAAAGGGTTTGTTACCTTTTAATCTAAAACGTTAATAAATATTAAAGTCTTAACTCTAAAATATATCTTCCGTTGTAGTCTAGTTGGTTAGGATACTCGGCTCTCACCCGAGAGACCCGGGTTCAAGTCCCGGCAACGGAATTTATTTTTAATTTTTTTACATAAAATATTTTCATTGGCTCATGTGAACTGTGTGTATCTTATTTCAAAACCTGTGTTTTACATATGCATACAGTTTCAGACTTTTAGTAGTTAATTAACTGTCAAGTAACAAGCTTAGAGCTCTAATTTTGAATATACTGAACCGAATCGTTTATATTCACTACAGTGATATGTATACCATTTTCTTATTGGTCAAAATGTCAAATGAATCTTTCTTTTGTTAGATTAGTTGTGACTCATGTGAGGGTGCAAGAATGGTGCTAAGAGCCTTCAAGATTGAAATTTTGAGTCAAAACTTTATTGATGATGAGATCTTTATTTAAAGATAACAGTGGGAATCATAAAAAGGGACAAACATGGGTACAACACAAAGTTAAAATGTGAATTTTTAAACATATAAAAGAATTGGGTCGTGTTTAATTGTTTATCTCTAATGGGTCAAATGAACATAGTTCCTGTTAAATGGGCTGAGAGTTGCACACACTCACACACACATTAATTATAAATCAAGTTGACCCATAAAAATATTGTTTGTGCGAAGACCCAACACGGCATGAATCGAAAAGCGTGTGAGACATATGAACCTGAACACAACACAAATATCCACGGGTTGACATGAAGACGACCCGTTTAACTAGAGGTTTTTGTTTTCTTCGAAAATTAATACTTTAGGGTTAGAATTTTATAGCAAAGAAAACAAGTTACAATTTAATTAAAAAAATCTTATGTAATTCTATTTTAAGTTTTAAATATCGGCATAATCCCCAACCAAATTAATTTATGACATACAACATTTGAAATTATAAAATAAATAATGAAAGGTTTAACGAACCAACCCATGAACCCACCAGGTTGACACGACCCATTTAGCTATGGATTTAATGTTTATTGTCATACAGGCATATATTGGCCCCTATGGATTTCTTCAGATTTTTGGTCATCCCTACAAGTATTGAGTTAAACATATGTGATTAGATCTAGTTCCCACTTACGAACAAGTACATAACGGGTTATATACAATGGAGAACATGAGGGACAATAGATGATTTTTTACAATGATTTCAACTATATTACCGCTGACCGCAGAGTTTGTATGCACAAACCATGTTTTGCGGTAGTAGTAGTAGTAGTTAGAGGTGGTAGCCCGACCCATTAACTCGTTTGAACAAATTTACCTTTTTTGACTAGTTATCCAATCTGCCCATTTGGCCAGCCTTAACAGTAACTTATTGACTTTTAAAACTTCGTTACAAACTAGTCAGTGTTCTTTAAAACTGCAAATGAAACACCATTTTAAGATCAGGAACAATTCCGTTCCAACTACTTTAGACAAACTTTTAACCGTAGATATCAAGAGAATGGATTTGTTTAGACAAACTACCTTTTTGCGTAACAGTCTGAAGAGACTCGGGTATATAATTTAGTACATCATTTTTCAATAGTTGAGCATGTCAATTATAACCAGTTTGACTAGTTTCAGTTTTGAGTTTAACCATTTGATCCATTAAAAATAAAACAAAAGTAAACTTTCTTCACATATCATTGCATAACATATTTCATCCATTTAGATTTAGATTTGATATACGTATTAAAGTATTAAACAGATATATTTGTTACCTGTTAATCGTTTAAGAAATGGTACTTTAACATAATGTATAATAATCCGTTGTAGTCTAGTTGGTTAGGATACTCGGCTCTCACCCGAGAGACCCGGGTTCAAGTCCCGGCAACGGAATGGTTTTTTTCTTTATAATAAAACAGTTTTAGCAGTTGATCAAGTGTCAGTCAAAGAACAAGCTAAGAACCATCACTGCGGAGTGTGTTGAACCAGATCTTAATGCTCACCGGGACTGGTCAAATAATGATCGATAACAACAGAACACGAAGCGCTCATTTCAACAGCAGAACATACTTGAGTGTTGATTCAATATACTTGATATGTATACATCTTCTTATTGGTCCAGTGAATCTTTCTTTTGTTAGATTAGTTAAGGCTGCAAGATTCATTTTTTGAGTCTCAAACTTTATTGATGATGATGATGATGATGATGATAATCTTTATTCAAAGAAAAGAAAACAACAGGAAACATAAAAGGGACAAACATGGGCACAACACAAAGTTAAAATGTGAATCTTTAAACATATGCATCAGGGTTTTTGAGGAGGTAGGCTTCCACAACCTTGTAAAGCCCCAAAACCTTTTCTTTGCCCGCCTTTAGCTCTTCTTCCTTGATCTCAAATTCACCACGTGTGTAAATAGTTGTCCTCATCTTTGCGATGCTGCCACCATCGGGTGAACCCTCAAACTTAATATCATAAGATACCTTTTCAATCTTGTCTGATATACCGTTTCCTTCTATCAAAGTGTACTTGTAAACGAATGCCTTCTCATCCACTTCATCGATTTGGTGCTTCGCGAAACCTGCATGCAAGAAAATACGTATAGAAAATTAGTATTTGAGGCCCATGTGGCTATTTTGACCAATTTACTTATGGACGTGTTAACTTGAGTCGTGTCTATCTCAAACGGGTCAAACCACAAAGTTAGTTAAATGGGATAAATATTACTTTACCTCCATCAAAGTTAATTTGCTTAATGCTTCCGGCCCCACCGTCACCTTTGATAAATTCGATGCTTTTAATTGCATCCGGCAAGAGTTTTGGCATTAAAGTATGCGAGTCGAGAATTGAGGCCTTGAAAATTCTGGCTGGGGGGACGGGTGAAGTGTGCTCATCCGTATATGTCAAGACACCCATGATTCTGAATTTTCAAGGCGAAAAGGATGTTTGATTGGTTATTTTGAAGTGTTTTAGGGGATGAAGAAGGATGGTTGCATTTATAGGTTCATTCTAGAGCAACTGTTTGGTTAGATTTTGAAATGATTATTGTACTTTGCCTTGACATTCTATATCTTGTCCATATTTGAAATGGGCTTAGCCACAATGAAGTGATGAACCATTTAAATCAAACAAAATTGAGCATAAGTCTCAGCAATTTATTTTTGTTTTAAATTTAATATTTTGTTAATTATTATCATATATCCATTTTAGTGGCTTTGAATGTATACTTGTATGTGAGTGTCTTTATTATTCGGCCCTGCATACAAGTATTGAATCAAGCATTTGTGATTAAGTATGTCTTACGGAGGCAGAACCTCGCGATCCATAGCTTCTTTATATAGATAATTTGTGACGCTTCTAGTGGACACGAACACGATCACACGACGTGCATGTAAGGGTGCGAACTCTTCCATAAATTATGTAATTAATAACAAAGATATCATACCAATAAACTGACTATATGTTTCATCTTGTTCCGATTTGGAACAAGGTATCACCATGCCAACTTTTTATCTTTTTTTCCTTACTAAACACGAATAATATTTATATTGTCTTTTGAAAATACGTTTAAAGTGTTTCACTTTTATCGTATATGTAATTCAATATAACATAAATGACTTCACTGGAAGTGGTTTGCATCGGACCCGTCTTTATAGTTGCTGCAGGATGATCGAACACTTTCCAAATCGTAAATGAATATAGGAATTAGAGTAAATTTTCTTAACATATTGTATAAGTTATTTTTATTATCTTTTAAATTCATTGGATATATTTGTTGTATATAACTGATTACATATAATGCTATTCAACAAGCAATAACCTTTCAACCTATCTTGAATATTTCATTTAATATTAATTATTTATAAAGATAATTCATCTTCCGTTGTAGTCTAGTTGGTTAGGATACTCGGCTCTCACCCGAGAGACCCGGGTTCAAGTCCCGGCAACGGAATGTGTTTTTTTACATAAAACATTTAAATATTTAATCACTTTTACGCTTAAGTTCAGTCTACTAATACAAAATGTTTTAACTTTGTGGGTCAATATATAAGATTTTCTCTTTGGTTTTACCAACAATATGTGTTGTTTGTGACATAATTCTGATCATGTTTTAATTAAGGAATTGTAGAAAAGATAAAGAAGAGAAAATGGAGGTAAACAACAAGAAATGATAGAAACTGAATACATAGGAGGTATTTTTATACGGTTATACCGCTCCCGGTATGTCTAATAACTGTGTCGATTGACAAATGGCATAACTGCCATGTCAACCGGTGTGTCTCAATACCGGTATTAACACAACCCTAATACTTAGGTAATGGTTTTCCATATAAATAGGTTAGCGGTGAACTGTTATAAAACTTATGATACGACATAATATAACATATTGCATATGACATATAATAAAACATTAAAAGTCGGTCAAGAGACTATTTCATTTAGAATTTCGTATGTATTTTGATTTTTATGACTAATACAAGATTACAAGAAGTAACAACTACTAGCAATAATTATGAATTGGATTTACTTAATCATAAGATAATTAAGATTAACTAAAACATAGCCAAAGGTGAACTAGACCGTTCAAAACCACCACTAAATGCGTTGACCCGTGTAGTTTTCTTTTTCAAACCCGTATCCATATCGGATCTCCGACCCATTTTATTCACAAATGCGGGTGGTGAATGTTTACCAACATTTTCTATTCCATCCATATTTGCACCTCCATTTATAAGTATTCTTATAATTCCCGCATAATTTAAAGAATCCGCTATTTGCATTGCGGTCACACCTTTATTGGTTCTTGCTTTTACATCCGCACCTTTCTTCACTAGCAACTCAAGAACATCTACATTGCCCGATTCGACCGCGCAATGCAACGCGGTGTACCCGTCTCCATCGCGTGTGTCGAGATTCACACCCTTGTCGATCAAAAGCCGGACCACGTCCGTATAGCCCTTAAACGAGGCTCGGTGCAAAGTGGTCCATCCGTGTTGGTCTTGCCCGTTAATAGCGGCTCCAGCGTCCAGGACCCTATTGACGGATCTCACTTCACCTTTTCTCGCGGCTAGACATAACAGGTCTCCGAGCCCTAGCGCGTCAAAGAGCCTTACGTGTCCGTGCTCCTTTGCCAAGTCGTAAGCGGTTTTCCCGGATCGGTTTCGGATGTTTTTGTTTGCTCCTTTAAGTAATAGAAGCTTGACCATGTTTTCGTCCCCGTGAGCCGATGCAATATGCAATGGAGTCTCGTTGTCGGCTAAATTTGCTACATTGGGATTTGCTTCGGCTGTCAGCAGGAGTCGAGCGCAGTCTCGCCTACGCTCCTTCACCGCGAGGTGTAAAGCGGCGTTTCCATCTTTTGTAACCGCATTCACGTTAGCCCCTTTTAGTAAAAGAAGCTTCAGAACATCCACATGGCCTCCACCAGTAGCAAGGTGGAGTGGGCCCCATGTGGATGACTCAGACCTCTCAGTGTTAGCTTGATAAGCTAGTAATAGCTCAACAATCAAGCTATCACCAGAGGCTGCCGCATCCTCAAGTGGACTTGTTCCTGACCGACTCCGAGCCTCAACATTTGGCTCAAACTCGAGTAGCACTTGGACTAGGTCGGGTCGGCCTTGTGAAATCGCCAAGTGGAGTAACGTTTGACCTTCTTCGTCAACCGAGTCAACAGTTTTCCAACTCGGGTCACTCTTTTCTAACACGTCCCTTATTTCATCCATGGGCCCATTCTTGACAAGTCTAGTTATCACCATCGAGCCCACAAACATGACTCTAATACCACTATCAACAAACACTTGCTTCTTTCTTGTAGTAAACCAATCAATAGGGACCGAATCATGGGTCGATGACGGGTTTTTAACCGCGGCTCCAGGAACCACCACACTATGTAACAAAAATGAATCGTCACAATACGGATATGACCCCGGGAGACTCGAACTTGGAGGGAAGTCGTAGGTGATCTCTACGATAACCGTTGTTAGTGGGGATATGATCCCGGATTGTGGTCGGATGGTGTAACGCGCTTTGTTCATTGGTTGCAAGCGGAAAGCTACCGGCATTGTGTACATAACGTTTCTCAAAGTGAGTCGACCGTAACACTTTTGAACTTGTTCGAGTCGTATTGCAACCACATTAGATGGCTCTAAGCTTATCAAACGGTCCATGGTCTTCCCTTATGATGCTCGTACGGGTTGCCTTCTTTGCGGTTTTCTTTTTTCGAGTCGAAAAACGAATAATGAAGCAAGATTTATGAACAAATGTGGATCCGTACGTACGTAAATATGTAGGTTAAAAGAGTGCCGGCCTCACTAGGGACTTCCAAATGGTGGTGGTGTTAATAACAATTTTGAATTGTTGTATTATTGGTACCTTTTCCCTATGTGTCACTTTCATTATTGTGATGTATCCCCTTTGTACTATGCAAAAACTTATTGTTCTTGACAAAAATACACATCACGGTCTTTATATTCCTTCGGTTCTAAAAATGAAATATTTTTTTTAAATTTTTTAGTAACCTAACCAAATTCTTAACTTTTTTATTTCCTAGAATGAGTAAACTGTCATTTTGGTTCCTGAGGTTTTGTCACTTTAGTCCAAAAATCAAACTTTTTGAATCTGGTTTCATGTGGTTTTAGTTTTGTTACCATTTTCTAATGGAATCCTAGTATTTAGTCCTTTCCTCAAGGGTAAAATGGTCATTATAATTTTATTTATTTAATAATAATGGGTGGTGGTGGGTTTTTGGTATTTGTTGATTATTAATCAGTGGTAGCAGGTGGATGTGATGGGTTTTGGCTAGGTTTCGAATGGTGGTGGTGTACTGGTGACCAGATTTGTAGAGGGTTGGAGAAGATAATGGATTAGGGTTTGGGGAAAGATGATAATCTCTGCTGCTTTTATGAGGTTAAAGGGATTTTTTTAATTTTTATTATTTTAATTAATAATGTGTTATAATAAAATTATAATGACCATTTTGTCCTTGAAAAAAATGACAAAATACTAAGATTTTATTAGACAAATATGAGCTGATTTAACTTTTGGACCAAAATGGCAACAAAAAATTGAAATCACATGAACCCAGATTCAAAAGGTTTGAGTTTTGCATTAAAGTGGCAAAAGTGACCAAACCTCAGGGACCAAAATGGCAGTTTACTCTTTCTAAATATACCTTCTTACTAGGTAATCGACTGAGAAAATCTCATAGACCATTGATCTTCTTACCAGCTAAATATCTACAATGGAGATTTTTTTTAAACGACAAATTTAGAATCACTGACGGACCACTGGAGTATCATCGTGCCACCAACGAAACCAACCGTCATATTTATCTCCATTAGGCTATAATGCATATACACCAATTCAAGAGAAATCCAATAAAGTTGGAAAAAAACCTCTCTTGTATGAATCAAACTCAAGCCCTAATAATCCTAAGCCTTATCCCCTCTCCAAAATATCATTAGGCTATAATGCCATAGGCTACGATGGAGGTTTTAACCGACCAAGATTGCAACTAGGGAAAATAAATTATGACCCTACAGATGAAAAGTTCTATTTTAGCCAATAATTCGTTTGAAATTAATACTTTGGTTAATACATATAACATACTAGATTTTTACCTACCGCGCGTTGCGGCGACGTAAAAACTTAGGTAAATCGATTTCAATTTGTTTTATTATATGAAAACCAAAATTCAAATTGTATAGGAATGTAAGTAACTCTATTGTGATTTGTTTCTATTGTTCTGCAACTTTTACTTTTGAGAGCAACAATAACTACATCCTCTAATCCAATATACGACAACACAAAGTGCTCTAATCTAAATATTTGAATGTAATCAATATTTGTTTCTATTGTTATGTAACTTGATAGGTGAATGATGAAGATTTGTGATAGGTGATTGATGAAGATTTGTGAAATTGAAAGTCAAACAAAGTGACAAAAGTGGGATCAAGAAATAGGTTAAAACATTGGTTATGTTGCTAAAATTATTTTTTTGTGACAATTGTCTTTATGCATTGTGTTGTTTCAATAGTAGTCCAAAATGTGCATTTGATATTCCCAACAAGGGGACTAGTTTTGACTACTAAAAGGTAGAGGTCATAATTTCTGAATTTTGTCAATTTTAAGTTATAATTTTAATACTTTATTGCTTTCTACATGGCAAAAGAGGACATAAATATTGTTGTCTCTTTAAACTAAACGATTAACGTAGTATAAAAGTGTTATGAAGAACAATAGGATGAGAAAAATGTTAATATTTTAATCAATTTTATAATAATTATTGTTTAGTTAAAAAATTGATGTGATTGATGATATTTTTTTAATGTAGCATGACAATGAAAGAATATATAAAAAATACTGGTATATTTTAGGAATATATTTTAATAAATTTTTATAATAAAAACAGTTGTTACAAAAAGAATATATTTTAATCAATCTATATAATAATTATTGTTTAGTTATTTTTTTTCTTTTGATATCATTATTCATCAGATATGCCAAAGTTGGTGATCAATGACTGATTTAAAAGAAAAGTTTGTGGTAGCGTAAAAAGATATTTTGAACATGGGCTATTTTAATATTTGCTTAAGGGTACCCTAATATATAAAAAAAAAAAGAATTATTAGTCACACATAGTTCTTCCATCCAATCTTTGCTTTTTATTATATCTAGAGAAGGAATTTTAGTCATAGACCTATTCCCTTTTTTTTTTGCCAAAATTGGTAAGAACGAAAGTGGATAATATATAGCTAAGCAGCGTATGATATAATTTTAACGTACGAGCTATCTTAATGGGTAACTGCCACACATGCATAAAATTTACATCCAACACATAAGGTGCCTCTAAATGACTTGGCTATATATTGTTGTTTATTATTTAATACTTTAAAAAATCAAATGATCACCATCCCATGCTCGTTAGCAAGCCCATGCCCATATCAAGTCTACACTAAGAAGAGATTGCGGAAACGTTTTTTAATGAAACGTCTTCTGAAAAACAAACAGTTTGGGTGTGACAATGTCTGTGCGTTTGTTTTTTAAGGGGTAAAATGTCTGCAGTTTGTGGACCACATCTGCAGACATCTGTAGAGGAAGAGGTGGACCAAACCTCTTCAGTCTGCAAGAAGAATTTTGTTTATTTTTTAACGTATGTAAACTTCTAAAATAAACTGGTGGTGGTGTACGGACGGTGGTGATGGTGGCAGACGGTGTTGGCGGTGATGGACGGTGGTGGATGGTGGACGCTGGACGGTGGTGGTGGTGATGGACAATGGTGGGTGGTGGACGGTGGTGGTGTTTAACCCTCTGCAGATCTTAGAAGATCTTATAAGTGGCTAGGCCAAATCTGCACCAACAAGAGCCCGCGCAAACATTTTTTAATGAAACGTCTTCTGAAAAACAAACAGTTTGTGCGTGGCAATATCTACGCATGGTATGCTCGGCGCAGATAGAATAGTCTGCGCAGAGCTTTTACAAACAACACCTAACTCAGTCTCATCATTACTTAGGTCTCGGATTTAGCAATTGACTCTTCTATAGAAGACATTCTACAAGATCATGTAAAGAACTAGAACATTTAATTTTGTTGTTGAGGTTTATTGTCATAATTTGAAGATATGATTTGATTAGATAATGACATACAATCTACACAAAATAAGCTCAATCAACACTTCAAGATTTAACAAAAAGAATATATATGTACTTTGCTGAACGATAACATAATTAAGCTAAAGTTAAATAAAGTCCAACATAAGACATAATATATACAATGTCAAGCTCTGATCAAGTTAGGGCATGAGCATCAGTCTTTACATAACAACGCATGAGCAGTGAGCAATCAGTCGTATAGTGAAAACATAAACTAGGTCACTCGTCACCATTTCAGTTAAGTTATGAGAGTATTGAGGTTAGGATACTTGGGCTGTAAAACTTGGGGTTGAGTACTTGGGATGTAAAGTTTGAGGTTGGGGAATCGGGCAGTAAAATGCGGGTTGGGGGAAATAAGGATGAACTCATATAAAACATTAAAGACGTATCTTAATATAAACTAGCCAACCAAGTCGAACCATGGTCAGCATGGCTGGCTTCTATCTGAACTCGGATTGATTATAAACCATGCTGAGTCTTGTTTACAACTAAATCAATTTCAAACGAGTTATTTTCCAATTTTTCTTTCAAGTGAGCTTCAAGCTATTTAAACAACTCACGGATATCTATATTATTATGATTAAATCGTTTAGCTCGAAAAATATCATGTTATTAAAACCAGACAGGAACCAACTATAAGGGTGCTCATCAAAAATTGAAACCGAACCGTTGAATATTTAAAGCGAGCATAAGACCGTGAAATTATATTGTAGATTTGAGATTATATGGTATTTGAACTACTACAAGGTAGATGGTCCTTTATCTATATTGTAGATTTGAGATTATAAATTAGGAGACAAAAATACAGTTGAACTCTGGACCTTAAAAGAAGCCCATTTGTAGTTTTATACGTTTTAAACTGAAAAACAAACTATCTCATTTTCTTAACAAATATGCTAAAGAAATTCAATGTACTTTTTTAAGTTTATATTGTATATCATCATAAATACTTGTAAATACATGTTCCATTAAGTTATTTTTTTATATACAGGAAGTACCAACGACGTATGTTCCTACTAATATTAAAACTTCATTCACTAGTTAATAGCAGTTACACCCATTGATTACGGATTAAGTACAAATCCGTAACTTCTTTTTTCTTTTTTCTTTTTTTTTTCATTACATTACATTTTATTTCAACAGAAAAAACACACTCTTGATAGCTCTAGCTCCATGTAAATCACTCATCCCCTGCATAAACATAACACACAATAACAAAAAATAATCATACGAAAACTCAAATAAAAAATCTGCATCTCATGAATCACAGTCTAAAAGCACATAAATGAATTCCGTTGATCGAGTTAAACAATTCTTAATTACTATAGGTATAGATTCTATACACCGTTGAAATACGGTTGAATGAAGTATCAACGAGTTGTTTTGAAACAAGATTTGAAGATCTAACACATAATCGATGTTTCAAATCGTTATTCAAATCTGTTTCACAAAAATATTTGTGCAGAGATGATTTAAATCTGAGTAGACGTTAGTAATCATCAATTTCAAACATACGTCGTCGTTTCAATTTTCAAAGCACGTTCATGTAAAAGTTACACGTATGAAAACTAAAAACTGAATATGGTGAGAACAAATAGATCTGAAAATATGATTCGTGCTTCAAATATGCAGAGATTAGTAGATCCGTTCCTGATTTCCGTTACATGAATGCATCTATTTCGAAATAGGATTCGAAGAGTTGATTCATGCTTCAAATCACTATTTAAATGACTATACATGTGCAGAGATTACTTAAATCAATGTAGATCCGTTAATCTACAGTTACATGAATGATGAATAATGAATCCTCACAGTGATTATCAAACATGTATCGTCGTTCCAACGCTCGATCGTGTAAAGTAAATGTATATGACAAGTGTATAACAGTATAAGTGTGAGTGCTACCGATCTGAAAATATACACAGATACGTCGTCGTTTCAACGCTCGATTGTGCAAACCTTACATCTATGAAACTGAAAAGTGAATATGTGTGAGAACGAATAGATCTGAAAATATACGAATCGACATAGTGATATCATCAACGATGCGTCGTCGGTTCAACGCTCGTTCATATGAAAACCGAAAAGTGAACAAGTGTAAGAACTAAGAACTAACAGATCTGAAAATAATCAAAACATACACATACCGATTGAAGATCTAATCACTGTCGCTGCTGCTGCTGCTACCGCCGTCGTGATGATCACCTTCCTTCTTCTTCTTCTTCTCCTTCTTATCCTTCTTCTTCTTCTTCTCACCTTCGCCACTGTGTTCCTTGCTTCCTCCATCTTCTCCGTGAATCTTATCCTTTATCTTATCAATTATCCCTTCCTTGTGTTCAGACTTCGATTGATCACCTTCGTGCTTCTTGCCGTCGGATTTGTGGTCAGATTCGTGCTTCTTGTCGTCGGATTTGTTGCCGCCGATGTGGAGTGCGTCTCCGATCTTGTTCATGATGCCGGCCATTTTGATCGCTTCTGTGTTGGAAAGTATTACTGAAATTAATTAGGTTTTGATTTGGTGTGAGAAATTGGTACAAGTGGAGTTGAATTTATAGGGGGGGATGAGGACACGTGGCGAGTTGTGTCTAGAAATATCTATTTGTGAGTGAGAGGAATGTTTTGATTATTTTAGCATTATCCGTTTTTAATACTTTTGAAACCGACCAATTGACCAAATATTTTGTGGTTGGATTTTTTCTATGCTTAAATATTATTTTATTTCAACTTAAAAGCTGATGTTGGATTTTTTAAGGAATTTTCTAATTCATATCTTAACATTTATTTAAACCGTTATACCAACATGTCAGTAACCAGTGACGGATCTAGAAAATTTTCGTAGGGTTAACGTTTTATAAAAAGGGTAACGAAATCAAAAAAGCGTCAATTTTTTTCAAAATTTACACTATCGCCGGAACGCCAAGGGGTAGCGTAGGCTACCCCTTCTATTAACGTAGGTCCGCCCCTGCCGATAACTTAGTTGGTCTGGTATACGTTAACGTCTATAGATGCTAATACTAGTTGGCATTTGTTAACCCCCGTTATATTCTTAGTGATGTACTAAAGAGCTTTAAAAGCTTCACGTTTAAAAAGTTTATTGTACTTTATTGTTTTTCATTACTTTTACCCTCGTATTAAGTGGCATTAAAAGCTTCACTTTTGAATACCATGAATAATAAGTATTATACGGACGTAAAGTGGTTTGATAATGCCCCCAACACCACTCTCATGGTCTTTATATGTGTATAAAGAGGAAGAGGCATTTCTAGTATAATACTCAATGAAGATAATAAAGTTGGAAAGTAATGATGTAATTGAGGCATTAACCATTACACATTTTTTTGAAGAACATTATAATATTGATGTGACAGAAAATGCCCTTTAAAAGACATTAACCTTTACATATAGCCTTAATGACAACGCTTGCTCCTAATCTATTACACCAATAATTCTACGTAATTCACGTTTAATATATTACATTAGGTGGTTTATTATACTTTATTGTTTTGTTTTAATGTGATTTAGAAAACAGTTTAGGCATTCATGTTATGTCCCCCATTATATTCAGTTTTAATAAGATATATTACACACAAATATGTTCTTCTACAATACTCACAATCCTATACATAAAATTTGTTCGGTTATGAACATTTCTCTAATAAATAACTATCATATAATTTATCCATATAATTTATCCTTAGTAAAAAAGTTATAACTATAAGTTTTCATAGTAAATTGTCTTTTCTCTTGTTAAATATCATTATAAAATCCAACCCTAGCATGATTGCCTTTTCGCATTTTGGATGTTAAAAATCTTTATAATCTCCAACGCGAGCCCCACAACCGAAACTACAAATGTTGTGTCCTCTCTCTATGTAATTACGAACACCACTATCATCATCGCCATAGACCACCACCACCACCGCTAATGACCATGAGTATCGTTTCACCCACATCGTCATTGTCACCCAACATCAGTCATCACGACCATCATATATTTGTAGACTTTAGATCATTATAATTTCGACTAAAACTTAACAAAATATATATAGAGGTGTGTTTGTTACATAATTATCTTTGTATAAAGAATTGTGAGAAGTATATAATAACTTATGATCAATGATTTATTGAGTTAAAGGTGAGCCATTGGTTACACAACCACAAGTAAAGTAAAAGTTTGAAGTAGTTAATTCTCTGTTTAAAAATTAAAAGTTGATTTGTGATTTTTGTTATATATATCTTCTTCGAAGTCTCAATTTGCAACCGTATCTTTTGTTATTTTACTTGGTATTTTATATAACGTGTACGTGACGCGACAACACAAAATATAAATAAATAAATCAAGTGTCGTTAAGAAGGAGGGTGGGGTCTGCGTGGCACGTGACTGACTACCATAGACTGATACAATAAGTGGGGCCACGAAATAGTATCTTTCGATCTTTACCCTTTTCTTTATCATGGCCCTCAACTTCTTCTTTACTCCCTTTAATTAATTGTTTTTAAATTTTTTTAGTAAAATTTAAATACTGACAAACTATTAAAGTATTATCGTGTCACTACTGAAATTATTTGATTATATGTTTTGTAAACAGAAGATAGTAAATTACAGAACAATTACAACTGAAATAAAAGAAATACCACAATATAGAAACAGAGAAAGCAGTAAATTAAAGAACAATTACAACTGAAATGAAAGACATACAAGAACATAGTCTAAACAGAAAATGTGTTTTTGGTTGAAGATCGTGTTAGACACGTGTCCTTAAAACAAATTTCAAGTATCTCAGGATAACTCGTTTGTTTTCAAGATACAACAACCCATGCAGTTGTACTGTCGGAGAATTTACCTCGTAAACGATGATTAGAACAGATTCAAAAAGTTGGAGAGTGTATACTATGTGTTTCAGTGTATCTGCAAACCAAGGCCTCTCCTTGGTTTTCTAGTAGACTGAGATGAAATAGTTATGCCGAATTATGTCCAAAAAGTGTGTTAAACATCTTCCAATTCGATTTTGTAACAGTTTGATTGATCAGTTACAAACTGCAGACTTGAAACAACTTTGCTGCTAAATAATGAATTTGTTGTTAATCGCCCACGCCACGCGCACGCGCGAGTGCGAGTTAGGAAGCAAATTCACAAGTATGAGGTGGTGCTTTGGGAACAATAAGGAAAGAATACTTCCATATATAAGCAACTCTAATTTCTTTCCCTCTTCCTATGTAGGACAAGTTCCACTTTTCCCACTCCTATTCCTTCAGCATTTTCTCAGCTTTTCTTAGTCCACCCTCCAATTTTGAACATCGATATCTCATTTATCGTAGTTATGATTTAGACACGGTTGACTTGTTGTAAATCTAAAACAACATACATAACAAACCCACAAAATAATACTTATATTAAGGAAAGTATAATATAAATATATTTGTATAAAGTTTGGGAAAAATACACATATACATTAGATGAAAATATATAATTTGTTTCCAACAGGAACACCATACTAAAAGTTTTGGAAAAATACACATATACATTAGATAAAAGAAATATACATATTTTCATCAATTTTTCTAACCGGAACACCATACAAGTCACTCGACTTTCTTTCCATCTTTCTATGTAAGACAAGCTCCACTTCCCCACTCTTATTCCTTCAGTTGTTTCTCAGCTTTCTTTAGTCCACCCTCTAACTTTGAGCGAAGATATCTCATTTATAACAAGGCTATGACACGTCCCCAAACGTTGCCATGTTCGGGATGCACGCACCTATCTTGCTTACTTGGTTGTTCATAGTTTTAGTTAAGTACTTTCCTTTTTCATTCATTACCATCCGAATCATCCTTGTGATGATTTGTGTATTAATCTTACAAAGAGGTTAAAGGACGGTTATCCTTCTACCTCCATGCTTGACTTACATGACAATCTATGAATACTCTTGATGGACTTAGCTCAGAATTAGTATATAAACTCTATAATATATATATATACACCTAACTGAATCCTTGATGATAATCGACATGGTTACTTGTCATGGTAATAGGTTATATTATCTAAGACTTAAACCTCTCATTACAATTCTAATGAGCACTGAACCCATGAAATCATAACAACCCCTACGGATATATAGTATCAAAAACGAGTGTTTAAGGCTAGATAATTACTTTCTTGAATACATACTTTTACATACTTTAATTCCAAAACCGAATCCTCGGTTAACATCCAAATACTCACACACCTACCTTTCCTCATGTAGGATAACTCGGTGTTCCATCCTTCAAAATCTCTGTAACATCCCAAAAATCTATATATATATGTTAAGATAAAGTTATATGTAAACATAAATATTGCTTAATGTGACTAAGATTAAGACTCTAGTAGAATGTAAATAGAGTTTTAAATTAAAGAATAGTTTTGACCAAAATAATATAAACATCAAACTATAGGGGCCAAAACTGAATAAAATAGAAAGATGTTAAATAAAAACTAAAACACACACACCTCAAGTATGTTTGTGTATCGACTGAGAAGAAGAAGATGCAGGGGGAAACCCTTGCTCAAAAAAATCTACTAATTAAGAGGAGAAATGAAGCCCAAGCTTATGCATGAACCAAAATTGGTGACCATCTAGGTGTTCTTATCATCAAGTAAGTTGAATTTTACGTTTTAATGATTTGATAAAGTGGGTTATGTGTAATCCATGAGTGTTTGATGAAATTGATCATGAATACCAGTTAATAACAACATGTAGAAGATGACCTATGTCTAAATTTGATTGCTTTGATGATTTGAATGAAACCCATTTGAAGAAAAATGTTGATGAAACATAATGATTCACTAAGATGCGATAGGTTGATGTTTGATGTATGACATGTGTAATTGTTAAATAGGATTAGTATTAAATGAAGAATTTGTATGAAATTAGTTGATTTGATGAATCTTGATATGATTGGGTAATTTGTGCATGAGAACACTAGTACATGATGCTTAAAGTGTTGTACGCATACCAAGTGTTCGACAAAATGCCTAACAGATGATTATTGTGGCCTTATATGAATTGAAAGTTATTAGCTTATAAATATAATGAAAATTGAACTAGATATGGGTTAAGTTGTAAAAGCGAGCTAGGAGTAATATGGATTGTGTAAAAGCGGACAAGTAATCTAAGTATGAATGGATTATGTATAGGAGTGAAAGAAGAAGAAACGAGCTCGGAGAAACGACTGAAAGCACAAGACCAGAGTACGTTGTATTCTCACTGGTAGATAATGTTTAGTTGTAAACGAACTATTTAGTCGTTTCGTGAAGGATTATAGTTGTTTTTGCTATGATTAAAGAGTTGTCAAGGGATCGGTAAAATAAAAAGAAAGTAAAAGAATGGTTTCGTTTTAACTCGTGTTAAACGGGTCAACTGGACAAGAATGTAGAAAGTAAAAGAATAGTTTCATGTTAACTCGTGTTGAACGAGCCAACCAGACAAGAATGTTGAAAGTAAAAGAATGGTTTCGTCTTGACTCATGTTGAACGGGTCAACTGGACAAGAAGGTAGAAAGTAAAAGAATGGTTTCGTGTTGACTCGTGTTGAACGGGTCAACCGGACAAAATTGTAGAAAGTAAAAGAATGGTTTCGCGTTGACTCGTGTTGAATGGGTCAACCGGACAAGAATTTAGAAAGTAAAAGAATGGTTTCACGTTGACTCGTGTAGAATGGGTCAACCGAACAAGAACTAAAATGAGAATGTAAAAGTATGATCTTGAGTTGACTCATATAAAACGGGTCAACCAAGTAAGAATAAGAATGTAAAAGTATGGTTTTGTGTTGAATCGTATTGAACGATCAACCGAATAAGAATGTGAAAGTTAAACAATGATTTTGAGTAAGAGCCAATACGAATGGGTCTATAAGTTCATGTTGTTCATGTCAAACAATCGAATTTTAAAAGTCAAAGAATGTGATAATAGAATAACTCTTTAAAATTGTTATAAATTATTACATGAAGTGTTAACCGAACTTTTGTGATGTTTAGGTAAAACTTCTACTTCACGTTGCGCCTCGCTTGGAACGAACACACTTCGTGCCCTCTTTACGCTTCCCGATATGATTATAACGAACGGGTCAAATTACTTTTGGTTTTATAAATGATGAATTCTACTTCCAATTTACTTTTGCAAGAAATGAATTAACCTTAGTAGTTAGTAGTTTAAATTTCATGTTGTTGAAACATTTGGTGGTTGCCTTTGTCGTATAAAACTTAAGGGTATAATGGGACTTTTTAAGTTATGTTTTAATAGTTCGAAATTTTATAGCTTTTTGGTCGTAAAACTAGGACGGGCGTTACAATCTCCAACTCTTCACGGGATTACCAAATGAAACTTTGCAAAATCGTGAGTACACTCAATCCCATTTTTACGCTTTACACTTTTTGGTGCAATATGTTTAATATATCAAAAATATACAATCATGACTATTCTTTATGAACACAAACAATCCATACATGCATGCTTAAAATACGTGATACTTGATTTGTATTCTTGGAACATTCTTATGTGATTCAATTGTCATTAACTTCGTACGAGCCTCCCCTTAACATGTATAGCGCTATAGGAGTAACGCACCGCCCATAGTCTTGTGGTCATGTTAAGTCTTTTAAATTCATGCGGTAATCAGAGGATTGACTTGTATAATTGCATGTCATGATACACTAATCTAGTTAACTATTTCTATCATGTGGATTCGTTTAAACCTTTTTTAATACTTATGCTATATTAAACTTGTGTACTCGCCAATGCCTTGTGTGTTGAACTATACTTTTAAACATGTTGCAGGTTGATGGTGTTGATATTGACGAAATCTAGTAGGGACGACTTAGAAACGCCTCTAAATTACTAGATTTTATTATTGTATTGTTATTGAGTTTTGTTGTACTTTGAAATTTTCAATTGTTGTAATTTGATTTCTTGTGATATACTTGACAATTTTATTTATAAATGAAATCGGTTTGAATTAAATAATTGTCACAATAGTGTTATGAAGCATCGATTAATCTAATTACGTCTTCCCCGATGATTCCGTAATCCGTTGGTGTGTGACAATTTTGTTGTGAGAAATTAATGAAAAAGATGGTAGGTTTATTATATAGGGGGATAGAGTGGTGGTAGTGGTGGTTGAATGTGGTTTTAGGTAGTGGCAATGGTTGATGGTAGTTGAAGGTAGAGGCGGTGGTAGATGTTGGTGGTAGACGATGGTAGATGTTGGTGGTGGCGGTGGTTGTCTACTTGTTTAGAACTGGTCCAGCTACTGAGATTTGTTTATGTTTGTTTATAATATATAAAATAAATTATGTATATAGATAAGAAGAGAAAAATGGATTAAATGAATTAATAATATGATGAAAATGATAAAAAGTTTAAATTGGAAAAACTTAAATGCCCCTCATGTGAGGGGCACATGACAAGGAATTAACGGTGGAAATGGATGGTGTCTGAGGCGCGGAGCAAAATGGTGATAAGTTAGAAATATTAGAAAGTAAAATGACTATTTTTAAAGAATTACAGTAAAACCATTAAAACGACCAAATCATAGGAATAGAAAGTAAAACGAATGTTTACTCAAAATATTAACATTATTTACATACAATTATATTGTTTTAAAAACCAAATCAATTATTTAATAATCAATATAGACTGGTTCATCGATCATACCGGTTGAATAAGAATGGAAACTTCGATTATGTCATGATTATTCAAAAGATACTTATATATCATTCAAAGTATAGATTATATTCAAACTATAAAATAAATATGTTATTTGTAAAGAAAATTAAAATAGTGAACGGATTTTTGAAAACTAAAAAATTGAATTTAGCTAACTAGACATGGGTAAGATCAAATCAATGGTTAAGAGCATTCACATCCATTTCATCAGAAGGTATGAGTGGAGTTTCATAAAAATTTTATCATATAATCGAGTGTCTTTTTATCTTTAATTTGAATACCATATTGCTAAATAAAATGGATTAAATGAATTAATAATATAATGAAAATGATAAAAAGTTTAAATTGGAAAAACTTAAATGCCCCTCATGTGAGGGGCGAATGACAAGGAATTAACGGTGGAAATGGATGGTGTCTGAGGCGCGGAGCAAAATGGTGATAAGTTAGAAATGTTAGAAAGTAAAATGACTATTTTTAAAGAATTACAGTAAAACCATTAAAACGACCAAATCATAGGAATAGAAAGTAAAACGAATGTTTACTCAAAATATTAACATTATTTACATACAATTATATTGTTTTAAAAACCAAATCAATTATTTAATAATCAATATAGACTGGTTCATCGATCATACCGGTTGAATAAGAATGGAAACTTCGATTATGTCATAATTATTCAAAAGATCCTTATATATCATTCAAAGTATAGATTATATTCAAACTATATTTGTAAAGAAAATTAAAATAGTGAACGGATTTTTGAAAACTAAAAATTGAATTTAGCTAACTAAACATGGGTAAGATCAAATCAATGGTTAAGAGCATTCACATCCATTTCATCAGAAGGTATGAGTGGAGTTTCATAAAAATTTTATCATATCATCGAGTGTCTTTTTATCTTTAATTTGAATACCATATTGCTAAATAAAATATGACGATTAAAAAACCCATAAAAATGTGTTGTATCTATTTTGTATAACATTATTTTTGTGCTGGATTTTTTTTACTATTTTGGTTTAAAAATTTGTCTTAAAATTTTTTTTCTAATTTTTTTTGTGCTAGATTTTTTTTGTGTTAACTTTTTTATGTTGTAGTTTTTTGTACTAGATTTTTTTGTGCTAAATTTATTGTACAAGATTTTTTTTTGTATTTTTTAAAAAACAAAATTGGTGTCACGTGTCATTTTCACACTCCGAAACAAAATGTTTTAATACCAAAATGTTATTCTTTCCTAATTATAAGTAGTACCACATATTATCATAATTCTTCTCAGACTACTTACGATCCTTCCCCAACTAGACATATTTTCATGTATACATACAAATGAATACATACGATGAGATGTCTAAAATTCAAAGCTTATAATTCAGAAAATTATACTCAAAATCGATCAAACCATTGAATATTTCGACGGCCACTTCTAAAAAACGGTTGGTCCGACTAGTGTCCGTTCAACATGTACCAATGGAATCAAAATAATTTGATTCCAACAAATAACAATGCTTTTAAAATAATTCAAGTGGTAATATATAAAAATATCACTAACACACATTTCAAATTAATTATGTTAATTTATTTAATTGAAAGTAGCTCTATAAATGATTCAAACAAATGTGAATAAGGTTTATTAATCGAAAAAACATAAGCAATTAAGTGAATTTTCTTGTTTATGTTCGTTTGTCAAGAAAATGAGCATGTTTGTGACAAACATCAACAAATGTATTAGACTATTGGCCCACGGGCTCAGTGAGGTTTCTAGGGTTACTTATAATTCCTATACATTGTAATCTACTCATTCAATAATAATCAATCAAGCCTTTTACTATTCTTATATGGTATCAAAGCCAACCTAGACTCTATACCCTCTCCGCTGCATCAAACACAAATAACAAAACCCTAGCCGTCACCACTTGAGAAAAACCCTAGACAGGGCGGCATGCCGCCGCTGCCGCCCTGTCCGATCTCTGTTCGTTTTCTATTTTTTTATTTTCATATCCAAATGTCTTTGGTTCTAGTTTCACCGGGTTTCTTATGGTCTCTTACCACATAGATGATGCTACAGCTCATCTTGTTGATTTCACATCTCCGTCAAGCTGCCCCTTGCCGCCGCCGCTCATTAGACTATGGTCTTCCGCCGCACCGCCTGCAGGATTACGATCCGCCGCCACGCCGCTAACAGCCGCCGCTACACTGCAGTATTGGTTGCCTTTTATAGGATTATGAGATCATTCACAACTGCGGATCAAAGATTATTGATTGAAGATTGCAAGATTATCGAATTTTGACCAAAACTGAAGACATTTTTTGGGTTTATTATTGTTTTTGTTTTCAGTCTGAGCTTCTAGTTCCATCCGCTACGACTGCGGGGGAGTATTAGACTATGGGCCCACGGGCTCAGTTAGGTTTCTAGGGTTACTCGTAATCCCTATATATTGTAACGTACTCTTTCAATAATAATCAATTAAGCCTTTTACCATTCTTACAAAATGTAAATGACGAACATAAATGAAAGAACATAAACAGACGTAACGAAACTTAAGTGGACAAAGAAAATGAAGTGTTCGTAGCGGCGGAGCTTGAACGAAAAATCTTTTAAAAATCTACTATTTTACACCACAAATGAAATTTTAGAAAAATTTTGCTAAAACTAACACTACGAGTGAAAAATCAGGTTGGCCAGGGCACTCCGGGCCAACAAGTTTAACAACCCGAACAATCAGGTCAGTATTATTTCCGACTTCCACGCTAGCGTTGTCACGCGCTATTTGACGATTTAGTTTTTATATATATCTATAGATACTTTAGTATATGAAAAAAAGTAAATAAATAAAAAAAGATAAAATAATAAAACAACAAAACCATCCAAAAATGGCGGCCCAACCCCTCACTTACGGCCCACCATGTAACCGCCCACATTCACATGTATGTATACGTATGTATGCATGCAGTGGTTTAAAAAAAACCTAACTACTCATCACAGTGGGTGACGGCAGGAAACCCCCCCCCCCCATCGGCACGACGCCTATGTAGCCACTCTCTCGGATCTCTCGCACTTTCTCTCGGTCTCCCACTTCGGTTTGGTTTCGATATCGGTTAGGTATATTATTTAATAAAGATTTGTTATATACATAATTGAAACTTGATGATGGTTTTTGCGTATGACGGTTGAGGATGATCTAGGGATCGGGGTAATATGTTAGTTAAGAATGGTACGGTTGTTAGTGATTACTTGGTTCGGTTATGTGTTACGTGTTGATGCGGGATCTTGATGCGTGTTTATATGCATAGGAAAAATTGTTATGTCGTGATTGTTATGTGATAATATTGGTAGTTCTTAACAGTTTCGTGATCATAACATTTGGTGGTTCGGGTTATTTGTCGGTTAGGCATACGGGGTATTAAGACGGGTTATTATAGTTCATGTTTTGTTGAAGATTAATTATTATGGGTAGGCGTTATAGTAAATACAGTTGCAGACTGTTAGAAACTTGTGTGGATAGGTTGTGTGATCGCTAAATAGGCTAACGGAACCACTAGAACGTGCATTAAGAGGTTAAGCGCTAAAAACAGTAAGTTGTTGGAGGTTTACAGCTGACTTCATTGGGCTGTAAACGGGTCAAAAAGTAATGAAAATACGATTTTCAAAAGCCTAAAATGAACCTCTTCGAAGTACCATTCAAACCGCGTTAGTTTCGTAATTTTTGGACTTGGTTTGGTCAGTGAAAACATTTAATTCGTTTCAGTGGTCATACTGCGAAGTTTCAGCAGAAATTGTATTGTATGTTCTTTGTCATAACTGGGTGAATAGTTGTAGTTAGCTTATGAAATTTATACAATGGCATGCCCTAAGTGTTTTTACAAATCTCCAACTAGAATCGACTCGTTTCAATACTCTAAGATTTTTAAGTAAAATATTTAGTGGACAGCGGGCAGAATCGTCAAAATTCAGACCACTGTCCATTGTATGATTGTTTACGCAAAATCTGTAAGGAATTAGACTTTGCAAATGTTACACAAGCACACATGAAACTTTTAGCACGTCGTGTAAATTTTTGGTAATTTTTAGTGACCTGTAACTATTTTATAAAAATCTCAAAACTCAGCTGAAAATCTGGGAAAAACTAACCCTGTGAGTAAAAGATGAACTTATGCATGAAATCAACTTATTTACTCGTGGCTTTGTGGGTGCTTGTTTGTTATGTGTTTGCAACTTGTATGACATGTCATAATATATGCTTAACTGAGATATGTGCTAAGTGTTATTGTGTGCAATAAACGTGCGTCAACATTAAAACTAATCGAAAGGGTAATCGTTCTAGGAAGCGATTGACCGGACACAACACTTGCTTTTGAATTCTTAACGTGCGTCAACATTAAAAATTAAGGTGAGTTCACGACCCCTACTTTTAAATGGTTTTAAATATAGGGGGAGAAAACATGTGCTCGCTACGGTATAGTAGCGTTACTTCGATAAACTTACAACAACGTGTTACGGTTTAGTAACAGCAAATTTTTTCTAAATTGATTTAAGTTATGTTATACGGTTTTGGTCACAAAGTAGCATATCACTTTAAGTCCCCTCTTAAATTTACGAGCCGTTAGTAATGGATCTTTAGCGATGAAGTTTATGGTAGTACTACTGGGCCCAACAAGCCCCACCCGAGCTAGTCGCGCTAGCCAGACAGGTAAAGGTTTAACGGATGTTGAATTTGCCTAACATAGTTATGGTTGGTGATAGCCTAACACCTTTAGGGGCAACAACGTTAGCTTCGGTTCGAACTCTTTGGTGACATAACCTAGGCTAGCTACCTACAAATATAACATGAACTTGATAATCAATTTGGGGTTCTTGATACGGGCTTGGATCAAGGGTAACTTATACATTTCTGATTCGGGATAGAATCAGGGGAAAACATTTATTACACCCTGGTTCGGGTTTGAACCAGTGGCTCGTTTGGGAAATAACTAAAACAAACTAAAACCTGTGAACTCACTCATCATTTATGTTGACACTTGTTTCTTTGCATGTTTTCTTAGGTGGCTAAGGATTCGCGAGCACGAGTAGGCCGTCATGCATGAACATTCTAAACTACTTTTAAAGTTTGCATTATTTACAATTCACTATGTTGGTTTTGCGTTTGTGTTGGCGCTACAAATTATATTTTCAAACTTTGTTACGTTTCCGCATTTTTATTTAATCAGCGTCAAAACTCGGTTTTATTCATGTAGAGGTAAATCTGTATGGTCATGTGTTGATGATCCTGGTTTGTCACGCGCCTTGCGGTAAAACCCCGCATGTGGAATTTGAGGGTGTGACAACAAGAAGCTTCGCCAGTGCATGCTCGTGTTTGTTTGTTCAATTCGTTAGCCTATTACCCAAAGTTTGGTCCTGAATTTGATTTGAGTGATAGGCAATTGCTAACAAATAATAAATACTGTTAAATGACCGTATAAACGAACATAATCAAACGTGTAACATCCGTCGAAAAAACGGGTTTTCAAAACCCGCTTCGTTTATTAATCGAATAGTCAGTTTCAAGTTTACGTTGCTTATTTAATGCTATTTTTAATTTTAAACAATACATAACTAATAAATTTATTAGAATATGGAAACTAAAATTGTTAAAAAGTAAAAATAAAGTAAATAAAAAAGAAATTAGGCTGCCGGGTTTCGAACCAGGGTCAGCCGGAAGACACAGCCATCAAACATTTAACCACTCCGACACTTGGTGCTTTTGTATAATCAAGGAAATAAATAAAACTTAACTCTACCCGTGAAATCATCTGTTTGCGCCAAAACTGAAACCGCTCATCGGCTTTCAACTGTCCAGACTGTTGAGTGTTCGCTATTACTGATTATAACCGATGAAACCATTACGACCCACGTTCTTAATCAAATTCAGTCTTTATTGAACTCGATTCATATGATTTTCGGGTTTAATAACCGAAATCATTTACCTCCAATTTACACCGGTAATATCATTATCTCACAACTCAGAAACACTCACAGAACATCCAATTTCACTTTCGCTCTAATTTCTGTTCGTCGGAAACGTTTTCTGATATCGCCGGACTTTCGCCGGAAAACCGTGACATTCATCGAATCAGTAAAGTTCTCAATTCTTTCATCTTCTATCTATTGTTAGACTTATACTAACTCAAAACCTTCAACCAGAATCGGTTCCAGACGACGATACCGGATAATCTGCATTCGCCGGAAAGTCTCTGAAAATTCCGAAATCGCGCTGTGAATCGGTACAAACATCTAAACTTTCTGATAATTCTTGTTTAGTTATTTAATTTCACAATTAGTTAATCAAAACTGTTAATTGGTCCGCTCAGACGGAATTCATATAACAGAGCCGACGACTTTGCCGGAGTTCTGAGAAAATCATCTTTCCGGTACATTCATTTCCAAAACCTTCTTTATCCATTTCATTTTAATCATTCATATGTCCATTAATCGAATTAAACAAGAACGGTCGAATAATTGTTGTTCTGTGTATTTGAACGAAGAAGATGACGTCTGATCAGTCTATGAATATAATTAAAATCGGTGTTTTAAACGAGTTAGACACACAGTCCAGCGGTGGACTGCGTGCATTTCATGCTATTGATACCGAGTTCGATTCTTGCACATAAACGGTTCCTGCGATAAATCCTAATTTTTTTGAAAGGCCCCAGAACACCTTCCAGTTAGTATATAAGATTAATAAAAAACAAGTATTTTAACCAGGTTAGACACACAGTCCAGCGGTGGACTGTGTGCAAAGTTAAACCACAGGTCACGGGTTCGAAACACATCATGCGCACCGGTTCGACTAGTTTAAAAACCTTTTTAATTAAATAAAATTCTGAATAATCTAAGTAGTATATAAATATAATTAAAAACAGAAATATTTCGGGTTAGACACGTAGCTCAGTTGGTAGAGCTGCGTGCACGCGTACGGGAGGTCACAAGTTCGAACCTCACTCAGCGCAAACAGATACAAAGTCCGAACCGGTCAACAGTCAAAGTCAATGGTCAACGGTCAACGGTCAACCCAAAAAGTCAACATTTTTTTATATTTTTATTTATTTATTTAATTTAAAAATCAATTAAAAATACTTAAAAATAATATTTTTAAAGTTAGGAAATGACCTTAAACTCACAAAAATAAATCTTAAAACCCTATTAAAATTGTTAATAAAATCCACTTATTTATCGTACCTTTTCGTTATTATTTAGGTTAGTTATTCCTCGTCGATCAACCCTCTAAACTCGTGCGCATTCAACATCATCAAACGAACGCACCCAATGTGAGTGAATCTCTACAAATTCCCCGTTTTAATCACATTTTGGGGTGTATCATGTGTCATTTATTATTTATTATATTTAAACACTTGTGCATCCATCATATCCATGATCAAATGTGTATCCAATATGTATCAATTGTTTGTGTGGTTAGTGTTTAGATTAAATTTATCATTTTCAGTACATACATCATCATAGGCCGTCTGTTCCCCATTACCTATGAGCGGAACCGTTCCCCATTACCTATGAGCGGAACGTGGCGTTGCCAACATACGATCGGCTCCGTTTGATTGAGCCTTGATCGCACATACATCATCATCGGCCGTCCGTTCCCCATTACCTATGAGCGGAACGTGACATTGCCAACATTTACATTATCATTCATGTCATATACTCATGCAAGGTGGTTTGTTATTGTATGTTATTGTATGATTATTTACGTTTGCTCACATATGATTATTGCACAATTTTTCCATATTAAATACAACAAGAAATCAATAATAAATGTTTTCTAACAAGGTTCACTCGTCAACTTTTGTTGACCGAAAAACCCCCATTTTTACACATGATACATGTGATCCAGTTGCAGCAAGAAACATATAGGACGGCCTAGAAGAATAAATCAGTTTAGGCTATGGATTGTTTGCTTAGTTACTTTTTCCTTGTAATTGTATGAACTTGTTTGGAATATTGAAGTTGTAATTTTGAATTTAATAAATATGAAACATATTAGTAAACATCATGAGCTTTGATGATAACCCAATTATGCCCCGACTCTTATTCCGCTACGGGTCAGGGTGTGACAAAACGAACGTAGATGAACCCACGTAAACAAACGTAAATGAACAAATATAAGCAAACATTCATGAGCGTAAATGAACGAGCAACACATGTGTTAATGTTCGTTTATTTATTGAAATAAACAATTTTTTATTTAATGTCCGTTCATTTTTTTAATAAATTCGAAACACACATTGTTGGAATGATAAAGAGGAAAAACATGACACAATCGTTGATTTAAAGCGTGGTGCACAAATCGGGTTTTTTGAATACCCGGTTTCGGGTATGATCGGGTTCTACAAAATCGGGTATTGACGATACCCGAGTCGGGTCCGAGTTTTATATAAAAATGTATACCCTATATACCTAGGTTCGGTAGGGTCCGGGTCGGGTTTTCTAATGCGCGGGAATTATAATACCCGGGTATTATAATATCCTATTTCTGGGTTCGGGTAGGGTCGGGTATGGATCGGGTTTGGTTCAGGTATGCCTCAGGTATTCATTTTTTTACATAAAACATAAAAATATAAAATGTAAAACCTTTTTATTTCATAAAACATAGAAATACATGACAAATAATCATAGAACCGGGTCGAATAAAATGATAAAAATTGGTAGTTTTGAATAACTTGATCGTCTTCGTTTATTGCTCGTCTCGAGGATAACACTTGCGATTAAACCAAACATCAAAGACTCCTTTTATAGGGTATAGATATACAATGTAAAAAAATAATGATCAAAGTACACTTTCTAATGGCTATATAGTTGTTACCAAGGTACAAAACTCGAAAAAAACTGAAAAACCTGAACAGGGTGTTGGAAAACCCGGACCTGGTATTGAAAAAACTCGGACCGGGTATTGAAAAAAGCCGGTTCCGGGTTCGGGTTGAAGCCGGGTACTCGTAAAACCCAGGTTGAAAACGGGTATAAAAAATCCGGGTGTCGGGTTTATAACAGAAATACATATCCGACCCCTACCCTATGGGTAGGGTCGAATTCGGGTTTGGGTATAAAAAACCCTGGTTTTATAATATACGGATCCGGGTTTTTTTTTGGGTCCGGGTTCGAGTTTCTTGTACACCACTAATTTAAAGGAGTGGTTTTGTTTCTTTTAGTAGAACAAAACATGTCGGCCTTATTGATGGGCCCATGTACGGTTGATCAATCGCAATCGTTGATTTGCCTAGTTATGAAAACAGTTTAGATTATTATTTTTTTTGAACGGTAAATTTGGATCACTAACAGACCACTAGAGTATCATCGCGTCACCAGCGGAATCACCCGGTTATGTCCATCTCTACTAGGCTATAATGTTTATACACCAATTCAGAAGGAAACCCAATAAATATGGGAAAAACCCACTTATGGGAATCGAACACGGGACCTATTGATCCCAATGCCTTATTATTAATTTACAATCAAAGTTGAATAGTGTATAAAAAAATATTTTTAATTTACTCACCTACTAAAAACATTCACAATGGATCCTCTATATTTATGTTTGAAGTTATCAAAATACCTTTTGAGTTAACAAACAATTTGAATGGAGTTAGAGACAGGGTGCAAAATGGAAAAAGCATAGTAAACTATTGGAGGAAAATGACCGTTTTTAAGTGATTGGACAAAACCGTTAAAACGACCAAACCAGATAAAGTAAAACGAAAGTTTACGTTAAAAATTATTCAAACGATCGAGATAAAGAAAACAATAAAAGAAACCATAATCACTTGAAATACAACTTTGTGTATTAAAGTAACCAATGGAGTCGTGCTTTTGGAGGGTTCCTTCACAAAACCCGTGATTCTCCTCCAAACAAATGCATGTATCTCGATCCAAACTGACCCAAATGCATGTATCTATACTTAAATATATCGATCGACGAATTATGTATGTGAAGAGCACTTAAGTATTCAATTTGATTAAACTAACACATCATAGTACAGAACTCGACATAAAAACATACCAAGGTACCGCAAAACTACAGAAAACACCTACGTTCAATACAATGATACAAAGTATTTTTCTCAATTTTTTAATAGCGTTTTAACCTAAGAAAGTTTTTTTTATACAATTATGGTAAAAAAAAAAAAAGCTTTTTGTCCTCAAGAGGACATCCCGGTGGTTAAATGATGTGCTACTGTGCTCTATTACCAAAATGTTAGGAGTTAACATCTTATATGTGCAGGTGTCCATCACACGAGCACCTAGTGCGCATCCGCCACTATAACTTGAGTGCCGAATCCAACTTTGGGATTGTTATCTCTTAATATGATTCCTTTTCTTCTTAATATCTCATTGGTAAGAAAAAGTTCAGCAAGCTAGTTTTAAACCATAAATCACCCGAATTAAGATATGCACAAAACCATAGAGTAATAAAAAACCACGCGGTAACAAGGAGACTAAGATTAGGTAGAGAAAAATTAATGAAAAATAATAGGCGAGAATGCGACGACCTTCTTGTCTAGTGTTAGTTTATATTCACCAAATCGCCTCAAATAAACTCGCCTCGTTTAGGTCCGCGCCATCCAAATGCTACAAAAAGGTATTATAAACATTTGTCAATAACTCAGTAATAATCAAATCTCTAGGAGGTTTTGACACTTGACTTTGTCACTATTGAAGGGCATTTTAGACATTAAACCGGTGGTCTCATGCAATGAAGTAGACGATATCAGTGGTACTCACTGCATTATGGAGATTTGCATAATTCAAATTGGCATTATTGAATTTGGCACCCTACAAACGTAGACCAAATATAAGCAAACAAGAATAATTTAAAATAAACTCTGAATATTTAACAAACCTTTAAATTGGCTCCTTCTAGAATGGCTTTCACCAAATTAGCATGTGTGAGATCAGCGGTCTATATAACGCCTTGTCAACATGGGTGGACCTACCTTAGGGGAAGGGGTACCCTCCGCTACCCCTTAGCGCTTCGTTGGTGGTGTAAATTTTTGAAAAATTTGGTATTTTTTCGATTTCGTTACCCCTTTTCTATAAAACGTTACCCATACGAAGATTTTTTGGATCCGCGACTAGTTGTCAAACAAGCATTTACAAATATTCTAAAAATGTACTATTTTTAAAACTAATAATGAACTACATACATCCCCGCCACATATCTACAAATATTTTTAAAAAGAATTATTTTAAAGATCACTTGGTTTAGCTTCTTAATAAATACAACTTAGCACTGCATGTTTATAGCTTATTAGTTATTAGTATACAAACCAGACGTTTAATAAAGAGGCAATTTCCAACATGCATAATCTCATAATTACCCAACAAAAAATAAATTATATCAACCATATGGGTGGCAATTCTTGACACGACCCGTCAACAGACCCAAACCCGACATAAAAAACCAGGTTTGGGTCAACAAACACGACCCGTATAAAAACGGGTCGGGTTTAGGTTGACATGTATCAAAAACAGGTCGGGTTCGGGCTGACCCGTATAAAAACAGGTTGACCCGTTAACCCGTTTAACTATTTAGGAAAAAAAACTTTTATATTTTTGTTTTTGTTTCTATTTTACATGCTTAATCGTAATATAGTTAGTTTTGACTTTTCGTTTCTGTTTTACATACTTAGTCATAATAATGTTAGTTTTGACACATTATATTATTTATTTTAAAACACTCATACTCATTATTAAACATGTTATCGATAACCCGCTAAAAACCCAACAACTCGCTTATAAATCGTCAACTTGTATCACTCATTTAAAAACACGGGTTAAACGAGTCGGGGTTAGGTTGACCCGCAATTATATGTGTGCGGGTTAGGGTTGAAATTTTTAACCCGAATACTAATATGGGTCGGGTTCGGGTTGAGCATTTCAACCCACCAACCTGCAACCCATTAACCCGACACGATTGACACCCATTCAAAACAAGTAAGTTTTATATTTACCCATTTCATTAAAACCATATAATAATATGACCATAATACCCTTCTCTTTCTCTTACAATCAAAACTCTCGTTTGTAGAGTGTATACATTTGATAATATCAGTTCGTGTTGATTCTTGTCCATCCTTCTTTTTATTCAAGACCTCATTAATCCTGTCTACCAATCCCTGAAATAGTCAAAGGACTATTTTATGAAGTACTGTACAAAACTTAATTTTAGATAGCATCAATTCTTCTATCAAAAGAAAGCTATTAACTGGGGTGCAAAGGAGACGAGCTAGAGCTCGATCTTGGCTCGTGAGTAGTTTTTTAATCTGGGTCTTGGCTCATTTATTATTTTATAAGTTTATAATAAATTCAGGAGTAACGTACACGGATGGTCCCTGTGGTTTACCAAAACTTTGGATTTGGTTCCTAGCTTTTCAAAAGTACACGGATGGTCCCTGTGATTTGCACTTTATAACATATTTAGTCCCCAGCCAACTAATCTAAAGGTTTTAGCATGTCCATGTTAGGGACCAAATTCGTTACAAAGTGTAAACCACAGGGACCATCCGTGTACTTTTGAAAAACTAGGGACTAAATCCAAAATTTTGGTTAACCACAGGGACCACCCGTGTACGTTACTCTAAATTCAGTGTGATCCGAGTATTACTCATCAAACTTAAGCAAGCTTAACAAGTGAAGCTTGGGCCCGGGCTCGTTAAAGGTCAGCTCGATTCAAACTTTTACCAAGCTGACTCGAGTAGCTCACAAGTAGCCAGACTTGTGTACACCTCTACTTGCAGGCTAACGTATAGGGTGAATGCAATGACAAAAATGACTTACAAGAAGCTGATAGTATTCCGCTTCCTGCAGAAGCTCCGAACATTCTAAATCGGACAAGTTGGAAATGGGAACCACACCGTCCCTCAACCAATTTACAATATGCCAAAAGTGGATCCCATACCTGTCAACAAACACATACCCCTACAAAAACACAAAATGGTCAAATCATATTCAATTCCTTTTGAGCAGAAAAAAATCTTCATGCTCACAGTTAAGGGTCAAAACTCATCAATCTTAACCAAATTTATATGCTAATCAATAATAGAAAAATGAAATGCAGCCGATCCTGCAAACAAACATGTTGTATACCAGTTTCGACTGCATACTCACCGTATCAGAGTCCTTGTGAACATTGTGGCGACCACTGAACATGGCTGCTGCAAGCATCGAATGAGGCTCCCTATGAGTTAGCGTATCAGCAGTTGTGCAAAACATGCTTCCACCTGTTTCGGAATCAATATTAAACTAAACCATTGAAATCAGCACATCCATGGGTCGGAACAGCCACAACGGCGTACCCAAGTCAGTTTTTTTACTTTTTCAACGAACGGATATCTACTAACCCGAAAATGCAGGTATAGACGAGCCGAGCTACTCGGGCTTGGCTCGAAACCTAGCTCGCTCCCAAACTTCACTTATCGAGCGCAAGCCAACTAGCGAGCCTAAACGAGCCCATTATTTATATATTTTTCATTAATATATTTAAATAATAATAATAATTCCTATTTATAAAATTTATGAAAAAAATAGCTAAATTATATACGCACACACATTTTATTAAAACAATAATTATACCTAATATAAATAAGTTAAAAAGTTAAAAAACTAGCCGAGCCTAAGCTTGAAAAACTACCTATGAGCTCCAGCTTTAGAAACAAAGCGCAAACCGCGCTAACCTCGAGCTCAAGCCTAGCTGGCTCGACTCATTTGCACCCCTACTTAATAACACAACGACAACTTGATGTTGCAACTGCTAAAACTAAAAACTACATTGAGGTTTTTAGGTATTTAAGATCACAAAAAGGTAAAGGGAGCTAGTAACTACACCCATTTTTACTAGTCAAACCCTCTCCTCTCACATTCTTACGTGTCGGGCCTGCAACTTTTTCTCTCGCAGAGGGAGTGTATCAAGCAAAGGAGATTGTATTTAGACACATCCTTAACCATATTCAATACTAGTACTTTCTTTTTTTATTTTTTCACTTTGTTCTTCAATGCAATATATACAATTGATCTAAGTTCAAAAATTAGGGTTGGTAATAGTGCCAAATTTCATGCTCCAATAGATTACCCTAAAATTATGAAATTATGAAAAATAATTATATAATGCAACATAAACAAATAATTAACTGATAACTTAATCAATCGATCAAATAAAGAGCCAGATAATTACGAGGGAAATAGAAATTTAAAAGCAAGAAAATGTGATATAATTATGACCTATATTCAGACGAACAATTGAAGAACTAGAGTCAGAGTCCATTGCAACCGATGAAGATCAACACGCAATTTTTGGTACAAATAGATACACACCCTATATCTAAATATTGTTAATTTTAATAATCTGGTTATTTGATAAGGTTTCAAAGTTACATACATGGTTTTGCTTCTCAGCGAACATTGAGATTTTCGACCGGGGGTTGAAAACGTATATACCTAAAAAATTCTATACGAAATCTACATGCCGGATACTACTGAGCGAAAAGTTCAGGATCAGACGCACTCCTCCTCACCCACAAATCTATGCCCTCTTGTTCTGATTTCAAAGTCTAAATTTATTGTTTACCTTAAGTGCTTAACAAATCTCTATCTTTATATGTGGTTGGTTCGTGTGGTTGAGAATGCTTAAGTTTGCATTTTATATTCTTTTAAGTTTGAGTTAAACTAAAGGCGTTGTGGTTTACAGTGGCGGATCCAGGAATTTTTTTTAATGGGTTCACTAAAAAAAACTAAAACAGTTTTAACCTCAGTAGGAGTCGAACCCGTGACCTCAAGCATGGAACTACATGACTTAACCACTCCACCATCTATAAATTTGGTTACTGGGTTCATCCTAGATGTTTTTTATGAGTTCATACCAAATTTTGTATTAACATTTCTACTAAAAATTTGAAACCGAGTGGGTTCGTGTGAACCCGTACCTCTGAACATAGATCCGCCCCTGGTCGTTTAGGTAACAAAATTGCACTGCATGTTCTATATTTATTGTTTCTATCGGTTGGTGTCCTTCTATCATAACCCAATTAATTTATTCTATTTACTCTTTAGGTGTCACTCATACGAAGACATAATGGTCATTTTCACTTAATAAAATTATTTATTTGTGGGATAAACTTCAAGAAGAAAATAGATATTAAGCAAAAATGACTATTATGAGTGACACGTTTTAAGAGAGAGAAAAAATAACTGTGTTAGAGCAAAAAGACACCGTTTGATGAGAAACATTAACATAAATGACATATAGTGTAATTTTGTTAGTTAAAAGAAAACGTCTGCAATTTAGTTCAAACTTAAAGGATGTCAAATACAATTTACTCTTTATTTAATTTAGTTTACTTTTTTTAATACGTAATGGTACACAACTTCAAATCACCGCTAAATTATATCAAATTATCATCTTGTTTTGGATTGAACCCAAAATCCCCCGCTAAGATGTAAGAACCTCTACCAAGTGAGTTAATCCCACATTGGCATTTAGTTTACTTATAATTAATACCTATAATGTTTAAAACTAGTAAGATTACCCGCACAACGTTGTGTGGTGCGTTGCAGGGGTGTCGAAACGTAAGTGTCTCGAATTTATACCTTATAATGAAAACATATTATATTTGACCGGGTCGTTTCCGAAAAAAAATTACATCAAAACGTAGCCCAATGGAAAATGTACATAAAAATAAACACATAAACATATTATGTTTGACCCGACTCATTTCATGAAAAAAAATTATCTTAAAATGTAGACCAACTGAAAACATACACAATATTAAGCATAAGAACATATTATTTTCGACGCAACTCATTTTCGAGAAAAATTTAAATCAACATGAATTTATATCGACACGTACATAAATTAAACACGTAAAATCGATTACAAAGTCCTTAGAAAGTTAACAGGTTATAAGTGTCAATGCTGGAAGGTGAAGTGTAAAGGTATAAAAAAAAGACAAAAAAATCAAAAAGTGAAAATACTGTTCATAAACTTTGCTAATTTATTTAAAATTATTTAAAATTCAAATCAAACAACACTTTTGACACCCTAGTCACTTAGACGAGCGCCAAGAATTTGTGTTACAAAATTAAGGAACTTGAGGTGGTGCACCTAAAATCCCTTGCTAGGTCGGTAACCATCTACACGTTTGGCGAAAGTCTGTTTTTAATAAATGGATGGACATGAACAAAATATTTTATTTAGTTAACTAAACCAATGAGCATGAACACATGTCTTCTTCGTTTTTTGGTTTGTGAATGTTCGTTAACGTTCGCAGTTTGACTATGTCCTTTTATATATTCATTCAAATAAATTTATTACTAATATAAGTTGAAAGCATTAAACCACCAATTCTATTCATATTTTAGAACCATCGACCCATGAACCATCAATCCATTTTTTCTCTAACTCGTAGACGGTTATTAATTTGTCGGGTACTCTTAATTTTCTTAAAAATGTTGAAGTTATTTCACAGACAGAGTTGCACATCTCTCGCGTCAACAACCATCCTCTATCACAAACGACCACTGGGGAAGCTGCACAGTGCAAATTCCATGGTGTCATAATCAATGAGAGTCATGATGGTATATCAATGGGTCTAAAAAACACGCCTTAGAAAGGTCCAGGTGTATCAACGTGTCTCAGTAAAGCGCATCAGAAAGGTCTTATATGTTAGTAATTTATGGACTTTAAATCACAAGTCGGTGAACTTGAGGAACCAAATTTAACAAGTAGGTTAAAGTGGTTAAGTTTTCTAATTACTTTATAATTAATATGGTAATGTCTTGGCCGCCAAGTTATGGTTAGCCTATATAAATCATGTTAGCGTTAGATATTATTTAGGGACAAGACTAGAGAGCAACCGAGTTATGGTTTAAGAATTACTGTAATCAAGTTTTTTAAGTTATATTTTCTTAGTTATAATAAAAGTTGTTGGAGACTTATTTAATTCATTTTTGTTATTCTTGTTATTGATACTCGGTCTTTATTATACCTTGTATATCATAGATCCCAACCATTTAGAGAAGAAAATGATTTAATCGATATTTTTTATCAAGTTTTTTGTAAATACTTAATGACAATTAAACTTTTTATCAAGTTTCTTGTACATACTTTTGTTTCTAATAAAATAAGAGTTATTAGTATTATATGTAGAGAAGCTAAATAGGTCGTGTTTGCGGGTTGACAAGTCCAATCCTACTCGAACATGAAAATTTTACCTGAACTTGAACCTGGAAATTGTATCAAACATATGAACTCGAATATGACACGAATATTCACGGGTTGACCCAACGTGACCCGTTTTTATTTTTATGCATATTAATAATTTAAAATTAAAATTTTACAACAAAAACAAATGAGCCTCTCCTCCCTGATTGGTGTAGAGGGGTACTGGCTTTATTTCCCTCGAGTCATTTTTTAGGTTAAATACATTTAAACACAAAATTAAGCATAAAATTAGTGGTGGTGGAGCAGTTAGGTGCGCACCCCATTCATGGAATGGCGAAGGTTGGGACCAATTGAGGAGTGATTTTTATCTATTTTCTTTTACCCGTTTAGGCCCAATAATATGTTAGGTTTGGTTGTTAATAATTTATTTAATTACTTTATTAATTATATAAGTTCTTATTTTCTTAATAGTTTGTTTAATTAGTTTTTGGTTACTTTGTTTTTCTTTCTTTGGCTTTAATCAAAACATTAAGTTAATGAGGTTGTATTTACTAAAGTTGATTATACATTTGTTTTGTACATAACATATTAGTGTTAAAGAAAGCAACATTAAATCGTCTTGATACTCATGATGATTGATGATGTTTGATCTCAAAATATTGTTAGAAAAGATCGTTAACCACCTCTATTTCATAACTCCTTGTTTATTTCCGTAGCATGGGAAAAACTTGTTACAAACTCATTAGAAACTAAAATAAATAATAATAATAATAATTATAATAATAATACAGATGATAACAAAATCTAACTTAGAATAAAAGACTCTAAATAATGACACATGACATTCTCTTCTTCAACCCATAAATTTTATTTATATTTATTTAATATATTTCTTTTAATATTAGTAATCTAATCTAACTTATAATAAAAGACTCCAAATAATGTCACATTACATTCTCTTCTTCAACCTTAAAATTTTATTTATATTTATTTAATATATTTCTTTTAATATTAATAACCAATATATAGATATTTATATTTATCTAGATTAATAAATAACTTCAATTAATGTCACATGACATTTTCTCCTTCAATCTTTTAATAGTATTATTAATATCTAAATCTAATATCTAATAAATTATTAATATCTCTTGAACTAATACGAAAAAAATTAATTCACAAATATTAAACTAATCAAAGAATAATAAATAAATTGAAACCATATCGTGTATTATGCAGATAATAAATAAATATTTAACCATTAACTTGAGTTTACTCTATTAATATATAAAAATATAATAGTTTTTTCAAGATTTACAAAAATAAAATTTTTACTTTTTTTGTAAATTTTGTGAGTTAACGCACCACAACGTGCGTAAGATTCAACATTTTTCGTATATTTTTTTCCGTTTGACTGGCCCGTCGCAACACATCTATTTTTCTCCGTTTGACAAGTTGTCGCAGCGCGCGGGTCCTGGATTGTCTTAGTTATTTTCTTCTATGTTTTACGTTTCAGTTTAATTTCTTTACAATGAGAGTGCGTGATTCAAAGATTTTACGTCTGCTTTTCGCTCGGCCTTATTTTTTTTCTCTTTATTTATTATTTTGTTTTACGAGCTTTTCCGATGTTAATGGTCGCTGACAATGATATAACATTGATACTACTTGATAAAGTTTTACGACAACCGATGCAACGCATGATGTTAATTCTAGTTGTTGAAATAAAAATCTGTAAAAAGATTTAACAAAAACTGTTAAAACCTAGTTATCCCGTAGTTTTCATATATTGCCGCCTTGCACCGGTTGAGTTCATGCATGTCCGCCACGTTTCACCACCGTTGCCGATTCGGATCATATACACAACACACACTCATCCAAAATAATATCGAGACGAGTAACACACTAATATATAATCAAATCTGTTCATCTAAAAGCAAGAAAAATTCGAACAATCCAACCACATCAGATTCAATGGAGAAGAAGCTGAAACATCTATCCACCATTGCTAACAGCGTTCTTCAACGATGTGCTCAGTACGTTATAAGCTTGTTCTTTTTTTCTTATTATTTTGAACAGCGAACCAAGTATGAAACTATCATTCCAAAAAACCAACAAAACACGAGAAAAAACGTCCATAAAACCCTAAAAAAAGGCTACTGAATTTGCAGGAGATTGGAGACGCCCGTGAAGGAATTAGTGAGTGAGTTTGAGGTGGAATGGAAGGCGGAATCGGGAATGTACTCGAGGAGGTTGGTGGAGTGTTGTGCATCGAAGGTGCTCAACGAAATGTGTCGGAAACTAGAAGAGGCTGTTACTGGTGGAGATTTTAGTCGGTTTATGTTCGATATGATGCTTACTTGGGGAACTCCTGGCTCTGATGATGAAGAATCTCATAGGGTATGCTTTGTTTGAACAATTTTAAACGATATTTGAACGCTGTTACAGTTGAAATAAATAGATTTTAACACATTTGTAGGTTGATATATGGTGATGTTGGTAATGTGTCCTTAGGTTAATCATGATCAGGGGTGGACGTACCTTACCTTATGCGTTTTGGCGGTAGTGTAAATTTTGGAAAAATTTGACTTTTTTATATTTTTTCGATTTCGTTACCCTTAAAAAACATTACCCATTTGAAGATTTTCTAGATCCGCTGCTGCCATGATTACTGATTGGATTAGATTTACTTTAAGTTATCAATTGGATTAGGTTTCCTTTGTAATTATCGAAAGTTGATTAATTATGTACAATATAAAGTAATAATTAATAAGTAATTACATTGTAAGTTATATAAAATAATTAAGCGTTGTGATTAGGATATTTAATTTAGTTGTTGAGAGGTGAAACAAAGAGATGGCAGTCTTTATAAGAGTTGTGGTCAATAAGATTTAGAAACGAAATTTGTCACACCCCGACCCGCAGCGGAAAAGGTGATCGGGGCATGATTGGGTTTTCATCAAAGCTCATGACATTTATTATAACGTTTCATATTTATTATTACAACTTAAAGGAAATCATACAATCATAATTACAACATGTTCTACACATATTTCTAGACTTCATTATTTTCTTCTAAGGCATTTCCTATGTTTTCCTTGCTTCATCCTGTTCACCTGTATCATGTGTAAAAATGGTTTTTGGATCAACAAAAAGTTGGCGAGTGAATCCTATAAAAAACATTTAAACAAGTTTATTGAATTGATTATAAAATAAAGTGCATAACCACATATAAGTAAATATAGATGTAAACTTATTCACAAAACACTTAATATTAAATAATGCACACACATACAATAATAGATTGTTTTGAGGCACGCGTTGTTCAACTCGTCTCCACGAGGAACTGATGGGCCTAATGAATGAGTTTTGAGGCACGCGTTGTTCAACTCGTCTCCCACGAGGAACTGATGGGCCTAACAAATAATTTGCATACAACTTGACAATATGTAATACATAACTACAAACAATATTTACATTCTAAGTTTAAATCATAATATGGTATGGCACGAGTTTGAATAAACGAATTTGTTTAAGTGACACATGATACACCCCAAAACGTGTAATTAAAAAGGGGAGTTGTAAGATTCACTCACAGTGGGTGCGTTCGGTTGATGATGTTGAATGCGCACGAGTTTAGAGGATTGATCGACGAGGAAAAACTAACCTAATTAATAACGAAAAAGTAAGGTAAATAAATGAGTAAATTGCACAAAACGTCCTTTAAGTTTCACCAATCTTGCTGGTTTCAGCCTTAATCTTTAAAAGTTGCCAAAACCAGCCTTTAAGATTAAATTAGTTACGGGTTTCATCCTTTATCACTAACCCAGTTATTAAATCAGGTTAAATGGCATCACATGCAAGCCATGTGAGGGTAAAACCGTCTATTTCATACTTAAAGGACGTTTTGTGCAATTTACTCATATTTTTCATCCTCTTCATCCTCCTCATCCTCGTCTCCTCCGCCGCCGACCCTTCGCCTGAAACCCTAACGGAAGTCGACACACTTCTCGATTTCAAACTCAACCTCCATGATCCACTCGGTGCACTCACTAGCTGGGACCGGTCAACCTCTTCCGCTCCATGCGACTGGCGAGGCGTCGGTTGCTCCGGCGGCCACGTCACCGACCTCCGTCTGCCACGTCTGCAACTTCACGGCACATATGACCTTAAATTTGGCCATTTGACTTTTGGAGTTAACATATGACCCTGACCCATTTCTTCGTTGATCGCAGTTCATCTACGAAGCTGCTGCAAAATTCTGTGTTGAAATCGCAACCCATCAACACGGATGTTGTGTGTTACAAAGATGCATCAATCACTCAACCGGCGAAGGTTTTATATCTACGGTAGTACTGCCAATGCTATTTGATCATGTCTTAAATATGATTTGTATGAAATTGTTTTACTTCTTTGTTTCATGGAATTTTCTTGACTTGGGTTTATTCTTGAAACATGCTTCCAGTTTGAGTAGCTAGAAAATTCATTTCAAGACAATGGATTGTGGTGGTAAAAACAAGAGCAAGTTTCTTGCAGCAAGAAACAACAAGATCTACATGGACCTGAAGCTCATAATACGCGAGCACGCACTTCAATTTCTTCCCGCAAAATCACTTTTTAAATTCAGGGGAGTTTGCGGAGACTGGCGCCTGATGATCTCAACACCTTTCTTTGCCCACAACCAATCCCTTTCATACTCATCGATGTCGGGCATGTTCTTCCAAAGCCATGGAGACCCACCGACATTCATATCCACTGACCCGGAATCCTGTGGGGTCCCCGACCCCGCCTTGAGCTTCCTTGCGGGCCCTATTGATATCGTGGCATCATCCAACGGATTACTCTGTTGCCAGGCGAAAACCGGCGATCAGGCTTACTATATTTGTAATCCCGTCACAAAGGAGTGGAAAAAACTCCCGAAACCGAGCATGGAACATGGTGCTGAACCCGCTGCTGTTCTCGTTTTCAAACCTTCACTACTGAACTTCGTAGCCGAGTATAAATGGGTCAGGGTCATATGTTAACTCCAAAAGTCAAATGGCCAAATTTAAGGTCATATGTGCCGTGAAGTTGCAGACGTGGCAGACGGAGGTCGGTGACGTGGCCGCCAGAGCAACCGACGCCTCGCCAGTCGCATGGAGCGGAAGAGGTTGACCGGTCCCAGCTAGTGAGTGCACCGAGTGGATCATGGAGGTTGAGTTTGAAATCGAGAAGTGTGTCGACTTCCGTTAGGGTTTCAGGCGAAGGGTCGGCGGCGGAGGAGACGAGGATGAGGAGGATGAAGAGGATGAAAAATATGAGTAAATTGCACAAAACGTCCTTTAAGTATGAAATAGACGGTTTTACCCTCACATGGCTTGCATGTGATGCCATTTAACCTGATTTAATAACTGGGTTAGTGATAAAGGATGAAACCCATAACTAATTTAATCTTAAAGGCTGGTTTTGGCAACTTTTAAAGATTAAGGCTGAAACCAGCAAGATTGGTGAAACTTAAAGGACGTTTTGTGCAATTTACTCTAAATAAATGGATTTTATTAACAATTTTAATAGGATTATTGGATATATTTTTGTGAGTTTTAGGCTATTTTCTAACTTTAGAAATGTTATTTTTAAGTATTTTTGATTGATTTTTAAATAAAATAAATAAATAAAAGTAATAAAAAAACTGTTGACTTTTTGACCGTTGACCGTTGACTTGTTGACCGGTTCGGTCGTTTGTATATGTGCGCTGGGTGAGACTCGAACTTGTGACCTCCCGTACGCGTGCACGCAGCTCTACCAACTGAGCTACGTGTCTAACCCGAAATATTTCTGTTTTTAATTATATTTATACACTAATTAAGTTAATCCGAAAATCATTTATTTTAAAAAGGATTTAATGTATCGACTCGGTGCTCTCCACAGGTCTTGAACCCGGGACCTGTGGTTTAGTTTGGCACATAGTCCACCGCTGGACTGTGTGTCTAATTTTGGTAAATATTCTGGTTTTTAATATACTTAACATTTTACTGTTGTGGATCCGGTTCAGTTTAAAAAAAAAAAAAGACATTTTATTACAGCGAAGGTGCGTGTGTCAAGGATCGAACTCGGGACGTATGCGCATTGTTTGCACACAGTCCACCGCTGGACTGTGTGTCTAACCCGTTTAAAATACCGATTTAATTTAACCTTATAATGACACTAGACTTCATCTTCTTTGTTCAAACACAGACAACGGTTAACCATGCTGTTACTTGATTAATTCGGTTAACGAATAATATGAACAATTGAAAAGTATTGAACAGAAGGGTTTGGGGAAAGAAAGTACCGAACAGATTGTCTTCTTCAGAAATCCGGCAACGATTCGTCGGCTCTGTTTTGGTGACCTTCGGCTGTTAGGATCAATTAACAGTTTGGAGGGATTAGATGTGAAATTGAACTACTGAGTAACGATTATCAGTAGGTTTGAATGATTACCGGTTAACAGCGAGTTTCCAAAAATTCCAGAAGTTTTCCGGCGAAAACAGAAAAAATCCGGCAATGTCGTCTGGGGTTGATGTTAGAATTTGTCTAATAATGGAATGAAACAGAAAAGTCGAGGTATTTACCGTGTAGATGAAAGTCTCGGTTTTCCGGTGACTTGCAGAAAATTCCGGCGAGTGAAATTTCTTGCGACAGAGATTCTTCAGAGGTTTAAGGTGAGTGGGGGTGATGTCAGTATGAGCTCTAAGATCTTATTTTAGAGTAAGAAGAAAGGATTGAATGAACTCGGTTTTCCGGCGATAATTTCCAGCTACTTTACAGAGAAATCCGGCGACTTACGGCGAAGTTTTCTGAGCAAAAATGGAGAGTGTAAGTTGAATAGATTCGAGAGCTCAACTGATGAACAAAGTATAACCCGGATTTGAATTATATTTTCGGTTTCGACGGGAAGTATGGTAATGAATGAAATTGATTGGATTTTTCGGTTATAACCGATGTTTCTGTTAATGCAACCGTTAAGTCCAAAAGAAAACGGCAAAGTTTGACGAATTTGTCGGGATTTCCGGCGAGAGCGGATTTGGGCGCGCTGTGTAACTGGGTTTGATTTCCAAATTTATTTTATGTATTAGTTATTTCAATATGTAAACAAACAACACAAGTGGCGGAGTGGTTGGAAGGATGTGAGATAAGGCTTTGAATGATTCTTGGCTGACCCGGGTTCGAAACCCGGCTTCAGCATTTTATTTTTAATTCACTATTTTTAATACATTTTCAAATATAAATTTTATATTCTAATATACTTATTAATTATGTATCGTTTAAAATTAATTTGAGCATTAAATACGCAACGAAATTTTTAACTGGTTGTTCGGTTAATAAACGAAGCGGGTTTGGTTAACCCGGTTTTTGACGGATGTTACAAAATTGATTGGTAGCAAAATAAGAAATAAGTGAGACGTATTGGTAAGTCGTAAGTGCCTCTTTTCTCGTAGCGTAGTAGGAATCAGTCTAAGGATTTTACCCGGTTGATTGTGTAAATGCAAGTCTGAATTCACAAGGTTCATTAGACGAAACATGTTTCCGTGGTTGTAACATGCAAAAGGAAAGTGAAGAAACACCGGTTGAACCAAGGGATATCCGTGGATATATTAGTTAACAACCTAGGGATTTCTGCATGAAAGGTTGCTCCTTCATTCGTTCTTCGATCTCACTCGAGCTGATCTGCAAAACTAGCAACCTCGTTAATCTCGTCACGGGAAAGGGGAGGGTTTTCTCCGTGACCACACTCCGGCGTGAGAGTAAGTATTTGTTGTTTGCAAATAGCAAGTGAGTCGTAATTAGTGAGTGAGCAGGAAAGCATCCCTTACTCACGTGCATTCTTCAAAAAGGTACCTTCAATAACACATATACGAAGACGAAAGGAAAAGAAACATGTTATCATGTTTCCATCGTCAAATGAGCAAGATCGACAATTCCATTCAGGGTAATAGAAATGTCTTTTTAATATTGGTACTTTAAAATGCTAAACCAAGTTTTGAACAATTCATAGACTAAAGCCTTACTCTATAAGATCGATAGTGTGATATTATAGGCTTGTAACCAAGTTTTGGACAATTCATAAACTAAAGCCTTACACCATATGATCAATAGTGTGGTATTTATAGGACATGAAAAGCAGTACCGAAAAAGAGAAGTGGAATATCTATTTAGTGTGAGTTTTGATACTTCTACGCATACTTAACCCTATAATGTTGTTTTAATCATCCAATGATTTCCTTTTTTTTCATTTTTAGACATAATTCGCTACAATAGGTTGGTTAACTAATGGAGTGTATTTTCAGTAACCAAGAAAGTAAAATAGGGCCTTTAATTTTAATGGACATCCTTTATTTTTAGAGTATGTAGCCAAGGAGAAAGAAGACAATGAAATACATGCAACTACCAAATCAACTAACGAGCACGATGACATTCCTCTATTTTATTCGGACATTATGCCACTCCTTGTAAGGCACCTTCTTCTTTCATCTAGTATTTAGATAATTATCTTGTTTCTAAGGCTATTGTAATTCCTCCCCATGGGTTTTTCTTGTAGGGAGAAAATAAAAATCAGTGGGGATTAGATTGAGTTGAAATGAGTCATTTTTAATACTAGGTCAAATTAGGGATGGAGGCGGGTTTGGTTGGCCCAAAAAGCTTTTTTTGTCCTTTTTTATAAGTAATCATGTTTTAAAGACTTAAAAACGATATCCTAGTATTATTATTATTTTCACAAGTAAATTTTGTATGTATCCCAATCTACAAACATACATTGGGTGATTACACACATTGAACCCGTTTGAGCCATATTACCCCCCCCCCCCCCCCCCCCCAAGTTAAGTTCTAATTCCACTTAAAACAATAGAATACAACCCAATTCGGCCCTTTTACTGTTACATGTAGTGTTAATTTGTCGCCACATTATGGGATGGTGTTCTAATATGTTGGGTTGGTAGGTTGATGACGAGCCAAGTGTTAGAGATGATGCATTTGTGTGGTTGGGATCATTAGTTCCTTTAGTGGCCGATTTTTGAATGGGAGATTCACTTTTGAGACCCTAACTAGCTCTACTATGAACCGCCTACATTTCCCTGCCTTGACCGGTTCCTTAAAGAAATTGACAAGTAATTCTTTGCAACCTTATTTTGGCTTTTCTACATGCAATCCAGTAATCTTTATTTCTAAATAACAAACCAAGTTTTACCAATGTTTCATTTTGGTCCTTCAAGTTTCTTGTAAACAAATAATTATCTTGTTTTTAGTTACTAATCGTGTATGCATACACAAACAACCTTGTGCACGTAATTAGTAACACTAATCGTAGATGCATAAATCACATGTTTGTAAATGTCATGACTAATTAGATGATCTTCCCAATACGCAGTCCCAAACGCCCTTGACATTGCTTCCCGACCATATACATTCTTTTGAATTTCGTTGTGGATTTTATTGTAGATGCATAAAGCATTTGCAAAATCTAGCACCACCGAAGAACGTTGTCATGGCTGATGATGAGTTCATTCTGCATGTTGAGGGAACCGCAAGTTCACAAAGAGTTATCCGCCATATCGGAGGACAAAGCTGGCCCGGTTAGCCTTGATTTCCTGTTTTTCTTTCTTCCTTTAAGCATGTATAGTTTATTTTTTACCTAATCTGAGTAAGATATCATTGTTAATACTGGTTCTCTAGGGAGGCTCACATTAACAAACTATGCTCTCTACTTTGAGGCCTCGGGTATTGTTTCTTATAAGATGCAATTAAGCTTGATCTTTCAAAGGACGTTGAGCAGTCTATAAAATGAGCAGCCACGGGTACTTTGGGTGCTCCTCTTTTTGACAAGGCAATAATATACGAGTCACCTGAATTGTAAGTTTTATCCTCATAATTGATCCATATGGTCACAACTCACAACTACAATTGATGTGCAAGTTGCATACATTTTTTACACAACTTAGAAAAATGTGCGCAATTTTGTCAAGTTGTTACACTTCTAAACATGTATAACATGCTTATATTTATAACAAGAATTAATTTAAGGAATAAAAATTTAACTTCCACACCGAAACAATTTTTTTCCTTGAGTACTTTAGGCAAGAGGATATCCAAATCGAGTTCCCGGAGATGACTAGCTCCACAAGACGTGACCATTGGCTCGCTCTCGTGAAGGAAGTTATGTTACTGCACAAGTTTTTAACAAAATTCAACATCGAATCTCCTCTACAAGCATGGGAGATGCATGCAAGGACCATATTGGGAATAATAAGGCTCCATGCAGCCCGAGAATTGCTTAGAATTGCACCACCCGATCCCAAAAGCTTCCTAATTTTCGCCTTATTTGACGAGCTGCCTACAGGTAGTAACCTGAGTTCGAAAACAGTCGACAGTGGACACCCGTGCAGTGCTACTTCCATACTCCGTAACTTAAACGTCTCCCAACTTGTTACTGGGCACACAGAAATGAAAGTAGGGATTGAGCATTCTGAAATTGCAAATAATAAACCAGAAAATCAATCGTCATTGGAAACAGCGGTTGAACAAGTTAGAGAGGAAGCAAAAGAGATCAATACTGCAAAAGCTAAGGCTGATGAACTGAAAGATGAAGGGTTGGCAATAGTGCTCTTGTATTGATGGTACATTCTTGCACACTTCTTATTATTAGTTTATACGACTTAAAGGAAAATGTGTAATTTTTTGTCAAGTTATTCACACTTGTAAAGTCATAGTTATCTAAAAGATGCTTGCATCTCTACATAAGGAGAAATGAAGAAGAGAGTACGCGTTTAAAAACATAAAATTTGTCGGACCGTTTTATTTCCTTCCCTCCGCTAAAGAAAATTGGGTGCATTACAAACTTTATGTTTATGTATGCCTATTAGTTCTTTTCTTCTACAAATAGTGCTCTGCTTTTGTAAATGTATATATATCCTTTTAACATGTTTGCAAGTTTGAACAACATGACAAAAAATACATTGTTTTCCCTGAACCATGTAAATAAGAACGTGCGCAAATTGCATCGTGCGGCTTCGTATCTACTTATAGACATTTGTAATGCATCAAAAGGTTATGACCCCATGTTGGTATCGTTGTGCATGAGTTAGTGAAGCCATTAAAAAGTGTGTGGCCATGGTTTCAAGAGGTTATCCAGTGGAAAGATCAGCATCCACGTTCACGGTGATCGGCTTAACTCTCCTAGTTGTATACAAGTAAGGTGTTATAGAATATAAACATTTTAATTATTAAGCTTTGGATATAAATACTTATAAAAAAATTAATACCTCTATAGAGGTGTACTAAGTTGGGATGCTTGCAGAGAGTGGGTTGGCAAGGCGATGGCGGTGTTCTTAATGTGGGTCGTTACAAAGATGATCTGGGCAAGACGACATGGAGCAGGCAAGAAAACCAAATTTGTCGTGTGCACTGCTTCAGATCAAACAACAATGGAGAGCATAGTCTCAGCACATGGACTCAACACTGTGTACAACATCATGCAGTTGGCAAACATCGCGATTCTGAAAATATGGTCAATATTGTTGTCCAATGCCCCCAAGGTTTGCTAATTTTAAACTACTACAGAATTGATAATATGCGACCACCATAACGGTTATAAATTGGTCATTAAAGGCTCATTATGATTTACGACCAATCTTTTCTGTTTATTTCAAAAAAGTTGCAACAAATGCAAAATCCGTAGAAATGTTTGTGATCGACAAATAGCGATTAGTGAAGGTTTCCCAAAGTGTGTAGATTTTTTATATATACTTGGTATCTCAAATATGATCACAATTACTATATTATTTCAATAGTACTATCATGTTATGTATAAAAAAACAATAATAACAAATGTCGTGTTTCTTGTAACTCTACACTTTTTATCACCTGCTAGAGATAAAACATAAAAGCAAATGTCTAAAGTTGCAGGCCCAGGAATTACTTTCTGGGGATGCGAACCAGAGGTTCAACCAAAATTTTAAGGGGTGCAGTCGAGATTTTTGCATGTAAAATACAGAAAAAAAGAAAAGAAAAAAAAATTTCGCCCGCCCACCCACCCAAGCCCAGGTGTGGGTACGCCCTGGATTTCTTATGTCGTATTTATGTCATTTGATGTTTTCCGCTTATAATGCTTGCGGCATACCGATATGGCGATTACTGCAATGACCGGGCTCGCGATTGTGTTGGCAGTAATTCCTCTGAAGTACATAATTATGGCCCTCGTGGTCTTGACGTTTGCGGCTACGTCAAAACCTGCGAAGCGCATTAATAGGAACAAGAACGACATGGGGAACCGGAAATTGCAGGGATGGTGGGATACAATTCCAGTTATTCCTGTTGAGATTGTAGACAAGGTTGAAGATATTCCAAAGGCAGAGAAAACAGTCTAGTAACGGTATATTTAAATGTATAATAATAATGTTGACTCATATACGTATATTTATTTGTAAACCAACACCCCTTTGAACCATTTTGTAACTGGTCAATAACATGCATGAATCTCGCATATATCACTATTGTCACCAGTCTTCTACCAAGTTACTTATTATAAGTTCATAATATAGAAAGGAGCTAAAATGTAAACAATGATCAAGTTTATGAGATTTTATTGATTTTTTATATAAAGAAATTATTGAATAAATATTATATACAGAGCTCTATTTCTGTTTGGCTCTGGTTGTGGTTGAATGCAGAGGAACATCGGCTTACATAAGTCGAAACTAGGGGCGTGATCATCGTTGGAAATTTTTGACCGGTAGCTTGTGTTGGTCTAAACAGCCGATTGACGAGTGCGGCGAAATATTTAAGGGCTATAGCGACAACAATACCGTCGGTATAGTTTTGTTCTTATATTTTTATTTTCCTATATATCAACACAGTTGAAAAAAGGTAAAAAATAGTTTTCGTATAACGATGATATGTAATTAGCATAAAATGACACCTAAGTTAGCGCTATCCCAACGACCAGTCATCAGGATAGGTTTACGATTCCTTAAAATCTGGAAAAAGGCCAACAGCGATATGTCCCTACAATAGGGGGAGCTATCCAACGATACATGTCGTCGCATATCAACTTTACTGCAGTGGAGGCATTGGCGGATCTATGAAGAAGGTAAGGGTACTCTAAACTTTGTTGGCGAAGTGCAAAATTAATGCAATTTTTTTTCTTCTCTGTTTTATGTATCGGATACTTCTGAGCAACTATCAGGTATGTACCAAACCAGGAATGAAACATGTGAAGGTATCGAGAAGGTGTTACAAAACCAGGGATGGAACATGTGAGATACACATACTATGTGTGTGTGATCAGGACACGTGTACATTGCAATCTCAGTTTTGTCCACGTATGTAAAAGAAAGTCAGAAACTACATAAGTCATGCGTGTGATAAGGCCCCGTAACGTCTTTTGACGGGCTTATGTATAAGTGACGAAAAAACGTATAAGTGACGAAAAAAGTGTAACAGGAGATTTTTTAAAGGATTATATTATAAAAGGGTGTGGTCACACGGTCCATACTACATCATTACTTAATTATTAATTAGTTATTTTTTTATAATTAATCTCTAAATTTATAAAATTTTAAACCATTAAAAAGGTAAAAAAACATTTCATTAACTTAAAAATCATTACAAAAAGTAAAATAAATATATTACAATAAAATTAAAAAACACTCTAAAACTCAAAGATTACATTTTTTTATTAGCTTCTTTTGTTTTAGAGTCATTTGTAACGCTTTTCCTGTTAGGTGGTAATGCGGGGAGTAGAATTCAAAGTGTTTTTTCCCATTGTCTTATCCCACACAATTTCGACCACTTTCCGGTTCTCTTGCATATGTTGACCCCTAGGTCGTATATGTCTTGAATGCGTTGGTTCATCTCCGAAAATGCATTAGTCAAGTTGAATCCCGCCCATGATGACACCGGCCTCCTCGATCTTGCACCGTTTCTTCTACCGAGTGGTCGTGGTAGCTCCTCTCCCCGCTCATCTGCCCCTTCCTCCCAGGTAAATAATAGATTAACATCGTTTAAGTCGGTGTTCGAACGTCGGGCGTTGGCGTTTTGGTTCAACCGACTCGGTGGTTTTCGATCTCTTTGACGGCCTTTTATTTGCCGACCGACCCGAAGAAGTTCCTACTGTGGTAGGGACGTTACCCCATCCGTAGCTATTACGAAGAATTTGCCAACACTTCAAATACTGGAAATTTCCCTTGAGCTGCTTGATATACTATTAAGGCAGCTCGCATAATGTCCTCATCGTTATGGCTACTTTTCCATCCGTTTTTATCTGTTGGTAAACGGATTGAAAATTTGTGCCCTTTTGGTTGATATCGGTCCATTTGCCCGATATTGAATCCGGTAGCTCGTAATTCTCCCCCACCCATGAGCCCGAAAAATAGTTCTCGTATTCGTCTCCCAAAAAACATGTTTATTTTGGTTATTTGCTAAAAAAAGATACAAAAAATTAGTACTAACTTTAACAACAAAAGCCTTTAAAAAGTCTAGAAATATTACCAATTTCGGGGTCCTCCGGCACGTTGAACTAAGATCGAGTTAATGCGTACTCCTCTTTATCATCCCATGGTTGCATGTTTTTTTTTGATCGGGCCTCGGTTACTACTTCCTTTTTATGGTTGCGTGTAATTTTCTTTTGTGCCTGCTCCTCTACCGGTTGTGGCTCCGTTTGTGTATCAGGATATGCGAGCCAAAGGCTTGTGCCGAGCCGAATGCTTGAGACGACCCGGAACCTCCCATGCTGTGATTCGGGTTCCAATCGTATATATTTGGGTCCCATGATAGGGGTTGGTTCAATAGGTTCATGAAGCTGGATTGGTTTTGATTACAATTGACAAACCCGGATCCCTAGGGGTTGGGTCGAGATGGAACAAGAGAAACGGGTTGGCTAGGATTGGTTGTTTAGTTCGTGTCCGCACTAGAACGCGGAGAAACGAAACCGCGGTTGTAGGGATACATGCTATATAAAAACTAGACTTTTTTTATAAAAATAAAGAGAGAGTGGATGGCACTAGAGAGTATGGGTTTTTAAGAAATGAGGTGAAAATGTTGTATTTATATAGAAATTTTAGGAAATAAATTTTTTTAATAAAATGACCGTTCAACAGTCCAAAAGTTTTGAAAGAAAAAAAATACTGGCGTGATAATTTTCGCGAGATTTCAAAAATTCCTCCTCACAGCTCCGTAATGATGTTATCAGGCGCTATGGGGCACCATAACTCAATCCGACTCCGTATCCCTTGTCAGTACGGAGGGACTAAGAGATTAAGAGGAAAAGTTCTCATCCACGAGTCAAAACAAATAGTTTTTTTTATCTTAGCGCTAAACTGAATATTTCTTAGTTTAATAACATATACGCCTTTATTTTGGTAACTTATACATGCTACTTATAACACGATCTCAAAAAAAGATACATCGAGTAAACCAATTAAACCAAAACACTATCATAGTTACGCTTAAAAATAACTAAAATGATGGCAAGCATGTAATTTAGAGCTAGGGGCAAAACAATAATTTGTCAGGACCAATTAGCGAGTGCTAGGCAACTGTTTGGCACGAATAAAAACTACATTGAGTCAAGTAAGTAAAATAAAACACTACCATAGTTTTGCTAGAAAAAACGGTGGCAAGATTGCAATTTGATGGGGTAAGAGTAAATTGAACAAAACATCCTTTATGTTTCCTCAAACTTGCAGGTTCCAGCCTTAATGTTTAAAAGTTGCTAAAAACAACCTTTAAGTTTATTTTTGTTGCGGGTTCAATCCTTTACAGCTAACCACGTTATTTTCTTCAGTTAAGTTCCCTCACATGCATAACATGTGAGGGTATATTCGTCATTTTGGTTGATCATGTGAGGGAACTTAACTGAAGAAAATAACGTGGTTAGCTGTAAAGGATTGAACCCGCAACAAAAATAAACTTAAAGGTTGTTTTTAGCAACTTTTAAACATTAAGGCTGGAACCTGCAAGTTTGAGAAAACATAAAGGATGTTTTGTGCAATTTACTCTTGGGGTAAAATCGTAATTTTGAAATGGAGGCAAAATTACATTTTGAACTCAGGGCAAAACCATGTTTTTATTTTGAACTGGGGGCAAAATTGTAAAAGGGCAAAGTCGTAATTTTTAGTTGGGGGCAAAACCAAAATTTTATTTGAATTGGGGGCGAAATTGTAATTATAAACCGGGATAAAATCGTAATTTGGCAGGACTATAGCTGGGGCAAAACATAATTTTATTTTGAACTGAAGGCAAAATTGTAAGTTTTAACTGAGGACAAAATCGTAATTTTAAGCTAGAGATAAATCAAAATTTATTTTAAACTATGGGCAAAATCATAATTTTAAACTGAAAATATAATTATAATTTATCAAAACTTATAGACAACTATTATATGCTAAAAAAACAGTTTGATTGCCGCCACTTTTGGCCAATCACAAAACAAAACAATTCTCCACCAGGGGAAACGTATATGTAGTATGTACTAGTAAATTTTTTCGCACGCTAGCGGATTCGAATTGTAAGTAACTCGAATTTGTACCCTCTAATAAAAACGTATCATATTTGACCTAACGTATTTCTGGACAAAAGTTATGTCAAAACAAAGACAAATTAAAACGTACATAAAAATAAACACGATGTATTATATTTGATCCGGGTTGCGAAAGAAATTTACATTTAAACGTTAAACAACTTGAACTTATACTGACACGTTTATAAAAACAAGTACGTAAGAAAATTAAGTTTTCTTAAGTTAAAGAATGGTACGCCGCGTTGTGGCAACATCGAAACGTAAAGTAACTTGAATTTTTTATCATCTAATGAAAACGTATTATATTTTACCCAACTTGTTTCAAACAAGATTTATGTCAAAATGTATACCAACTAAAAATGTACATAAAGAAAGCACAAAAACGTATTATATTTGGGCCTACCAATTTCTAAATTTTTTTACATTAAAACGTAAATCAGCCTGAATTATACTGATACGTAAAAAAACAAGCACGTAAAAATTGATTTCCAAGTCTTTAAAAAGTTGAGGGATTGTAAGTGACAATACTAAATATTGAAGTGTTAAAGTAAAAAACAAAAAGATACTAAAAGATTTAAGAAAAGGAAAAAATACCTCACGAGAGGTTACTGTAAAAACGTACATAAAGAAAGTACAAAAACGTATTATACTTGGGCTTACCTATTTCTAATTTTTTTTTACGTTAAAACGTAAATAAGCCTGAATTTATACTGATACGTGAAAAAAATAAGCACATAAAAATTAATTTCCAAGTTTTTAAAAAGTTGAGGGGTTATAAGTGGCAATACTAAATGTTGAAGTGTTAAAGTAAAAAATGATACTAAAAGATACAAAATAAAAGAAAAAAATACCTCACGTGAGGTTAAGACTGGGCAACGTGCTCATCGCTCGCTTGTCGCTTGTTTGGAAATTGCTCGAAAAATGATCGCTCGATTTTTTGCTTCGGCTCGGTTCGGTTTGTAAACGAGCCAAGCACAAGCAAAGGTTCGCTCTGCTCGGTTCAGATCGAATATATATATATATATATATATATATATATTTACAAATATATAGTTACTTTTATAATTATCACTATATTGTAATTGTAAGTGTATTAAGCCAAATTATCTATACCCCAATACCAAATATAATCAGTAATCCTAAGTTGTTTTGGTTTTGATTTCACACGTTCACTTACTCAAATCAAATTAAGTCGTTTCACTCTTTAGTCTTTAGCTTTGAATGAAACAATTTCATGTTTATATTTGTTGAACTCATATGTATCTTGAGTAAATGACAATTGAGCAAAAATGAGCAGCATTAAATAATTTGAATGAAGCAATAGTGACTTCTAAATTTAAAGTATTTGTATTAAAATTTCATTTAATATCATAATTGAGCAAAACCGAGCTGCTCGGTTGTAAACCAAGCGAGTTCGAGCAACGTTTTTTGCTCGTTTCCTTAAATTCAAACAGAGCCGAGCCGTTCGGTTTTAATTCGAGCAGAGTATAAACAGACGTTTGTTCGGTTCGACTCAGCTCATGAACAGTCCTACGTGAGATTACTGTATATGTAACTTCTTTTTTGTAGGTTTGTATAATTAGTATTTCTTCAACACAAAACACTATAATTATATAATTACTTAATTAGTGGTAGAGTTAAAAAATTTTTTTTTCTATAGTGACAGTTTTTTTTATTCAAAATTATAACTTGGGGTTAAATTTTTGGATCAAGACAGCTATATAATAAAAAGATAATACCAGAATAAAAGTTTTCAATAACCAAACCCTAAAACATCAAGTAATAAGAAAAATTAATAACTTTAATCAATTCTACAATAATATAAAGAAAAATTATAAGCAAATGTATAATCATATAAGCAAATCTAGTTTCAATTTTAAGTTTCAAGAATAATAAAAGATAAGAAAGAAAGTAAGAAACCAATCTTTACTCGTGTTTCAAGCTTTAATAGGCTAATCGCTTGATTCCACGATGAATTTCGACCCTTGTTTAAATGCTCAATCAACCCTCGTACAATCGACTACAATTCGCGATATTCGATAGTCAATCGCCAATAGAACAAGTCAACCATTTGGGCAGCTTATTTTTACATTAGGTTAATAATCGGAGGAATTTGGTAAATAAAGAAAGGCTTGTGATCCGTTAATATGTGCTACGTTTTAGTTGGAATTAAGAAATTGGACTTAATTACTAAACTATATTTTTTATTTGGCAAAACAATTATATATTTTTTAATCTAGTAAAAGAATGGCGTTGATTGACCATTATACGTTCTATATAAAGCGTGAAAAAGAATGGTATTGATTGACACCGACACTTTGTATGTAGATAAGCCAATATACACAACACAATCACATGTGAACACTACACTGGTTTAAAAATTTATTTTGGTTAAGGTAAGAATAGGTTTGAATCATAACCATTCATGTAATCAGTTCTTAATATAATAAAGCTAGGAGACCCACCAACTACATTGGAATCGTTCTTTTCGTTCCAATAAAGCACATGATGTACAATTCATCTTTTATTTTTCTTATAATGTTAATGGTTAGATTTAAACCGGTAGTTGCTATAGTTTCAAAGATATTATTATTAGGTATCTTTATAAATGTTTAATCTAATTTTGTTAGTTTAATTTACGGTTTTCAAAAAGAAAACTCTATTAAAGCTAAATCATATTTATCTATCTTCTATACTAATAAAGTAAAGCACATAGGGAACACGTGTCACTCCCTCATGAAGTCTCAGCTTATGTTGACCAATTAACCAAGTTTAATTAAAAAAATCAGGGGATCCGACCCGTTTTTGTGATCCATTCACATAGAATACGGATCCTTTATAAATAATATAACTCCAGTTTTTCATTCATTCTAACATCCGCAGAAGCCTTTTTGGATTCCTGGACGATCATCGACATCATTATCCGGTCATCATCATCGTTTCTCATGTAATGCACCAAAAACCGAATGTTAATTTACTAGTATGTTTTATTTTGCATGGTACGGTATGTGGTAACTAAGTTAGTTAACTTAGTTAAAAATACAAGTTAAATAGTAGGGAAGGAAGTTTGTAACCAAACAAAACAATTAACTAAACTAAGGGATCAAGTTGGACACGTTAGAAAGTTAATTATTAAAAGAATTTGAAATTGAAAATCTAGTCATTTTGTGTGTGTGTATGTCGATGTTTAGAGAGATAAAGGAAGAACTCTCTCAAGTACAGTTTATCACAAATTCAGCCAAATCAAGGTCAAGTTGGGTGTTGATTGTCACACCCCGACCCGCAGCGGAAAAGGTGATCGGGGCATGATTGGGTTATCATCAAAGCTCATGACATTTATTAACGTTTCATATTCATTAATACAAATTAAATGGAAATTTACAATAATGTTACAACATGATCTAACTAACAATCTAACTTCTTTGTTCTCTTCTAAGGCATATCCTATGTTATCCTTGCTTCAACCTGTTCACCTGTATCATGTGTAAAAAGGTTTTTGGATCAACATAATGTTGGCGAGTGAATCTTATGGAAAAACATTTGAACAATTTATTTAAATTGATTATGAAATATGTGCACAACCAAACATGAGTAAAATTAGATGTAACTTGATCAACAATCATAATATGTTAAATGAAAACACATATGAACAACAATGGAACAATTAGAGGCACGCGATGCTCAACTCGTCTCTCACGAGGAACTGAGGGGCCTGATGAATGAATTACATAAACATGATGATATGAATAACACACTACAAACAATATAAACTCAATGATACACACATGATTAATAATGAATTTGATGTGAAGCACGCGATGTTCTACTCGTCTCCCACGAGGAACTGATGGGCTTAATGTATGAGTTTCATATGACTTGACAAAAGGCAATAAGTAAATCACAACAATAAAAACAATCTAAGTTTAAGTCATGATGTGGTATGGCACAAGTTTAAATAAATAAATTAATTATTTTCATAACACATGACACACCCAAAAACGTGTAATTTAAAAGGGGAATTGTAAGATTCACTCACAGTGGGTGCGTTCGGTTGATGACGTTGAATGCACGCGAAGTGGTTTTAACCACGAGTGAGATTTAACCTAGATAAATCGCATTATGGTTTGGTAAGTAAACGGATTTTATTAAACTATTTTAGTAGGATTGTTGGGTGTATTTTTGTGAGTTTGAGGCTATTTTCTAACCTTAAAAATGTTATTTTTAAGTATTTATAATTGATTTTTAATTAAAATAATTAAATAAAAATAATTAAAAAATTTATTTTTTTTCTGACCGTTGACCGTTGACCTGAACGTTGACCGGTTCGATGGCATATTATTGTGCGCTGAGTGAGGCTCGAACCGGAGACCTCTCGTACGCGTGCACGCAGCTCTACCAACTGAGCTACGTGTCTAACCCGTTATATATCCGATTTTAATTACATATATACATTAATTAGAATTAAACAGAAATCCTTTATTTTAAAAACAGTTTTAAGCGAACCGGACTTGCAATCCACAGGTCTCGAACCCGGGACCTGTGGTTTAATCTAACACACAGTCCACCGCTGGACTGTGTGTTCAACATGTTATATAACTCGATTTTTATTATACTTAAATACTAATTAGTTATTTCCTTTTCTGCTTTATTTAAAAAGAAGAGATAATTGTCCGAGTCGGTGTGGAAGACCGGACTCGAACTCGTGACCAGTGATATAAACAAACACACAGTCCACCGCTGGACTGTGTGTCTAACTTGGTTATTATTCCGGTTATTAATATACTTAACATATATCTGTGGCGACTCCGGTTCAGTTAAACAAACAAAAAAAAATGGTTTCTATTAAGGCAGCGTATGTGAGACGGGAATCGAACTCGAGACCTTTGCATGTTTAACGTTTTATGTGCACACAGTCCACCGCTGGACTGTGTGTCTAACCCGATTAATTTCATGATTTTAATTATACTTATAATATAACGAGTACATCGTCTTCTTCATCAAAGTCGAACCAGAATTCGGAAATCGACTGGTTCAAAGTTTTTATCGGTTTAATAGTGTGTTACAGTCCATTAAGGTAAGATAAAAGTGAAAAGGAAAAGAAACTGGGCGGAGAAGTATACCGACTGGACTCTCTGTTTTCCGGCAGAAACTCCGGCGACAGAATTCACCTCCGGCGACAGGTTCCTTATAGCAGCTAGTCTCCGGAAAGCTTGGAAAAGGTAAGGGTGACTTCGGTATAAACTTAGGAGGTTCAGAAAAGCTCGGCAGTGGGGAAACCGGTTTTCCGGTGACGAACAGATTTATTCCGGCGAGTGGAATTACGCCGTGAAAAGAGGTGTTTTTGAGCGAAAAGGTTTGTCGTCGGTTGTGGGTCAATTTATAGGGGAAAAACGAGATGCACTTGGTCTGATTTCCGACTGTGTTCGTTTATTTAAATTTTCCGGCGGTTATGATTTTGGTCGCGGACTTCAAACATCGGTTATAACCGATGTATTGTTAACGATTTACGTTATAACTGAAAATGGTGTTAAAACTCGCGAGATTTCCGGGATTCCGACGACTGAACCGTTTGGGCACCGGTTTTGAATTTATAACGTTACTTTATCAATTAAATTATTCTATTATTCATCAAACAGAACAAGTGGCGCAGTGGTTTGTGTTATGTGAGATAAGTCGCTGAGCGACTCGGTACAGACCCGGGTTCGAAACCCGGCAGAAGCAATTCATTTTTATTTTGCGATTTTTGACAGTTTTTCAAAAACTAAATATATATTCCCGTATAATAATTGATTACGGATCGTTTAAAAATATTTTGGGCATTTAATTCGCAACGAAAATTTTGACTGACTGTTCGGTTGATAAACGGAGCGGGTTTGGTAAATCCGTTTTTGACGGATGTTACAGTATCCCCTGCTTTTAAGAAATTTTGTCCCGAAATTTAAATTGTGATATATTTGACTAAAAGAATGATGATGTTTTGTTTGACAGTTGTATGCTTAACAAAATAAGGGCTTAAGTTTTTGTTCGAGGCGGTAACGTTCCTTGTAAGGGTTAGGTACCCTATTCAGGAATCGCTTTTTGTTGCCTACTGTATGAATATTGATAAACAGGAATGATTCGCTAAAAATGATATCATGCATAAGAGTGTAGGTACGTTTGGGAAAATATGGTTATATCCTAAAGGCAAAACTTCTAACACTACAATCTACATGGAACATAAATAAAAACGCAACATCTGATATTTGAACATAAGTAAGCACAACAGCTAATATTCAAACATGAATGAACACATCAGCAAATATTTGAACATGAATAAACATATCAGCAAATATTTGATCATGAATAAACACAACAGCAGATATTTGAACATGAATAAACACAACAGCAAATATTTGAATCCACATTCTGATAGCATATATGTTTGAATGGTGGAAGTTCCTCTCTCGTTTGTTATGATGGAGAGGTTAGTTTATGTAGAAATGGAACACAATCCAATCTCTTTAAATAACATGATGATATAAATGTAACACAAATTCCAACCAAGGCAATACTAAATCCTACATGGAACTTCTCATAACCGCCTGATAATGCCTCTGATCCTTTGGCAAGAATACTTATATATAGGAAGTACCAGCGGCGTATCCACCATATTCTTGCCAAATTTTCATTAGTTTTATCCACAAGTTATGATTGGTTACCAAGAAACTAATAAATCCTACATAGAACTTCTCATAACCGTCCGATAATGCCTCTGATCCTTTGACAAGAATACTTATATATAGGAAGTACCAGCGGCGTATCCACCATATTCTTGTCAAATTTTCATTGGTTTTATCAGTGAATTATGATTAGTCCTATAACTCTACAATCAATACAACAAACATAAATTACTGAAATGAAATATATCTGTGCGATCAAGGCTCAATCGAACGGAGCCGATCGTATTGCATGTACTGAAAATGAAATGGATGTGCGCTCAAGGCTCAATCAAACGGAGCCGAACGTACTGAATGTACTGAAATTGAAATTGTGTGCTCAAGGCTCAATCAAACGGAGCCGAGCGTATTGCATGTACTGAATATGAATAACTTAACCACACAAACAACCTATGCATGGAACCTCTCATAACCGCCTGATAATGCCTCCGATCATTTGACAAGAATACTTATATATAGGAAGTACCATCGGCGTATCCACCATATCCTTGTCAAATTTTCATTGACTTTATCCGCAAGTTATGGTTAGTTCGATGCGACTCTATTACAAACACCACAACCACAAGATACTGATAATGAAATTGTCTGTGCGCTCAAGGCTCAATCAAACGGAGCCGAACGTATTGAATGAAATTGTATGTGCGCTCAAGGCTCAATCAAACGGAGCCGAACGTATTGAATGTACTGAAATTGAACAACTTAATCTAAACAACCATCACACAATCAGCCTATGCATGGAACCTCTCATAACTGCCTGATAATGCCTCCGATCATTTGACAAGAATACTTATATATAGGAAGTACCATCGGCGTATCCACCATATCCTTGTCAAATTTTCATTGACTTTATCCGCAAGTTATGGTTAGTTCGATGCGACTCTACTACAAACACCACAACCACAAGATATTGATAATGAAATTGTCTGTGCGCTCAAGGCTCAATCAAACGGAGCCGAACGTATTGCATGAACTGGAAATGTAAATTGAAATGTGCGCTCAAGGCTCAATCAAACGGAGCCGAACGTATTGCATGAACTGGAAATGTAAATTGAAATGTGCGCTCAAGGCTCAATCAAACGGAGCTGAACGTATTGCATGTATTGAAATGTAAAATGAAATAACCGATCAAGGCTTCAAACAAACGGAGCCGATCGTGCGGGCACGCCCTGATCAACCTCATAATAAAATGGGGATCAAACTCAACCTCGATGGATGGGGAGCTACGGCCTCGGCAAAAGCATATACTGAAACAATATATAATATATAATATACCATAATTACTCTAACAGTCTACACTTGTGATAAAGAGAATATAAAACTAAACGATAGGAGTTGAATCTGGATCTTCGGCGAAGAGGACTAGTTGAGTATCTTCATCTGGGCCGTCATTATCTTCGACAGGATTGGCGTTGATATTGAAGACTCTTCCTCTTGCTGGTGGCATAGTGGTTGGGTTTTCTTGGTTTACTTGGTTAACTGGGTTTGATTGGGCTTGAGTGTTGATAACGTTAACCAATTGAGGGCATGTGTTTCTAAAGTGGGTAGGGTCGCCACAATTGAAACAGGCTCGCGCATATGGGAACATGGGGTATTGGGGTTGGTGATAGGCTTGGGCCATGTTCTGAGTAGGGGAAGAGGTTTGGTCTTGAAAGGTGCGACAAACATTGCTCAAATGACCATAGCGTCCACAAGTTGCACATAGACGACAAGGTAGAGTATGGGGATGGTGATAAAAACAGTTGTTGCATCGAGGGTGAGGTCCAAGATATGGTTTCTTATCTGGGTAAGCTAAGTTGGGTGCCACTTGGGTGATTGGGATAGCTCGGATGGGTATGGCGTGAAAAACGGGTTGATTTCGTTGAGTAGCAGCGAAAAGTCGCCCGACTCTTCTTCTCTTAGGATTGGGTTGAGAAGGGGATTCGGTTTGAGTGGATTCGGAGGTTTCAGTCGATTCTTTATCCTTCTTCTTCTCCTCCTTGAAGTCTTTGTTTCGGATTCGGTTCTCGGTGAGCTCTGTTGCTAGCTCCATTGCTGCTTCCAAAGTTGCAGGCTTGGTACTTATCACAGGGTCTTGAATCTTTGACGGAAGACCACGAATGTAGTGCTCGATCAAACGGTAGAGGGGAGTGAACATGTTGGGAACCATTTGATGTAACTCGAGGAATCTTTTGTTGTAGGTGATGTGGTCTCCTTCCACTTGCTTCAATGAGTAGAATTCATCTTCTAACTTCTTGATTTCGCTCCTTGGGCAAAATCGTCTGGTCATGATTTCCTTCAATTCGTTCCAAGTTAAGGACATAGCATCTTCAACACCTCGTTTGGCCTTCTCTGTGTTCCACCAAGTAAGTGCTATCCCATATAGTCGACCGGTAGCATAACGCACTTTGCGATCATCAGGGCAATCGCAATTTAGAAAAGTGTTCTCCATTTCTTCAAACCAATGGAGGAGAGCGGTGACGCCTTCAGTCCCTTTGTACTTCGGAGGGTCGCATGATTTAAAATGCTTGTAGGTGCATTTAGTGGTATTTGGGGGAGAGTTGAAAATGTTTTGGTTTGCTTGATTGACAGGATTATTGGTAAGTGCTTGGATTACAATATTGGGTATTACGGCAGCCATTTGTTGAGCGATTAAGGCAGCCATGCGTTCGCGGGCTTTTCTTGCTCTCGTCTTCCTACGGGCGAGGTTAGAAGACATCTACAAGGATTACATGACAAAAGTATGAGTTGGATGCTTTTGGGATCATGGGTCGCATTAGGAATGAACATTCATAAAATAATTATAAAAAAAATACTACATCCATAGGATGTCTTGGGCTTTGCTCGCTGTTAGGCCCGTCATGCCGCCATACTTTACCTGTGTAATCATGTGGGCCCCCATGAATACCGGTTTTTCATATGGTTCGCACGGTTTCTGCCTGGTTGCGTACACAAAAACCCGGAGAAAATCGAGAAATATGTATACAACGTGTGATGTTCGGAATGTGTCCAGGTGTAGACACGGTGACACCTCAAAGTAGGGTTAGTTCGAACGACGTTTGGTGTGGCATGCTTTGGCCTAATAGGTCCTTCGTACTCTCATCGTTGGTCCCCAGGTAGGCAAACTGGTCCGTTATATTGGATTTATACGAATGCCAACCTAGACAGGACGTTCCGACTACCGGTACTTGTACCCTTCCAGTTACTACATGCCCGTCGCAGAACTTACTTTGATGAGATTTGAAAATTGCACAAAATCTTTGGATAATGAGAGTATGAAAATAAATTGAATACATGAACATCGATCTATGTATAATGAATATGTATATATGTATGATGAATATGTATATGAGCATGTATGTTTGACTGAAATGTAAACAAATATGAAACAAATAAATATCACAAGTTTGTATGTAACCACCTAATCAATTTAAAATTTAGGCAGACTATAGTATAGGCTCTAAGGGTCTAATAACCTATCCTATATCCCTATAGTCATGGCTCTGATACCAATCTGTCACACCCCGACCCGCAGCGGAAAAGGTGATCGGGGCATGATTGGGTTATCATCAAAGCTCATGACATTTATTAACGTTTCATATTCATTAATACAAATTAAATGGAAATTTACAATAATGTTACAACATGATCTAACTAACAATCTAACTTCTTTGTTCTCTTCTAAGGCATATCCTATGTTATCCTTGCTTCAACCTGTTCACCTGTATCATGTGTAAAAAGGTTTTTGGATCAACATAATGTTGGCGAGTGAATCTTATGGAAAAACATTTGAACAATTTATTTAAATTGATTATGAAATATGTGCACAACCAAACATGAGTAAAATTAGATGTAACTTGATCAACAATCATAATATGTTAAATGAAAACACATATGAACAACAATGGAACAATTAGAGGCACGCGATGCTCAACTCGTCTCTCACGAGGAACTGAGGGGCCTGATGAATGAATTACATAAACATGATGATATGAATAACACACTACAAACAATATAAACTTAATGATACACACATGATTAATAATGAATTTGATGTGAAGCACGCGATGTTCTACTCGTCTCCCACGAGGAACTGATGGGCTTAATGTATGAGTTTCATATGACTTGACAAAAGGCAATAAGTAAATCACAACAATAAAAACAATCTAAGTTTAAGTCATGATGTGGTATGGCACAAGTTTAAATAAATAAATTAATTATTTTCATAACACATGACACACCCAAAAACGTGTAATTTAAAAGGGGAATTGTAAGATTCACTCACAGTGGGTGCGTTCGGTTGATGACGTTGAATGCACGCGAAGTGGTTTTAACCACGAGTGAGATTTAACCTAGATAAATCGCATTATGGTTTGGTAAGTAAACGGATTTTATTAAACTATTTTAGTAGGATTGTTGGGTGTATTTTTGTGAGTTTGAGGCTATTTTCTAACCTTAAAAATGTTATTTTTAAGTATTTATAATTGATTTTTAATTAAAATAATTAAATAAAAATAATAAAAAAATTTATTTTTTTTCTGACCGTTGACCGTTGACCTGAACGTTGACCGGTTCGATGGCATATTATTGTGCGCTGAGTGAGGCTCGAACCGGAGACCTCTCGTACGCGTGCACGCAGCTCTACCAACTGAGCTACGTGTCTAACCCGTTATATATCCGATTTTAATTACATATATACATTAATTAGAATTAAACAGAAATCCTTTATTTTAAAAACAGTTTTAAGCGAACCGGACTTGCACTCCACAGGTCTCGAACCCGGGACCTGTGGTTTAATCTAACACACAGTCCACCGCTGGAATGTGTGTTCAACATGTTATATAACTCGATTTTTATTATACTTAAATACTAATTAGTTATTTCCTTTTCTGCTTTATTTAAAAAGAAGAGATAATTGTCCGAGTCGGTGTGGAAGACCGGACTCGAACTCGTGACCAGTGATATAAACAAACACACAGTCCACCGCTGGACTGTGTGTCTAACTTGGTTATTATTCCGGTTATTAATATACTTAACATATATCTGTGGCGACTCCGGTTCAGTTAAACAAACAAAAAAAAATGGTTTCTATTAAGGCAGCGTATGTGAGACGGGAATCGAACTCGAGACCTTTGCATGTTTAACGTTTTATGTGCACACAGTCCACCGCTGGACTGTGTGTCTAACCCGATTAATTTCATGATTTTAATTATACTTATAATATAACGAGTACATCGTCTTCTTCATCAAAGTCGAACCAGAATTCGGAAATCGACTGGTTCAAAGTTTTTATCGGTTTAATAGTGTGTTACAGTCCATTAAGGTAAGATAAAAGTGAAAAGGAAAAGAAACTGGGCGGAGAAGTATACCGACTGGACTCTCTGTTTTCCGGCAGAAACTCCGGCGACAGAATTCACCTCCGGCGACAGGTTCCTTATAGCAGCTAGTCTCCGGAAAGCTTGGAAAAGGTAAGGGTGACTTCGGTATAAACTTAGGAGGTTCAGAAAAGCTCGGCAGTGGGGAAACCGGTTTTCCGGTGACGAACAGATTTATTCCGGCGAGTGGAATTACGCCGTGAAAAGAGGTGTTTTTGAGCGAAAAGGTTTGTCGTCGGTTGTGGGTCAATTTATAGGGGAAAAACGAGATGCACTTGGTCTGATTTCCGACTGTGTTCGTTTATTTAAATTTTCCGGCGGTTATGATTTTGGTCGCGGACTTCAAACATCGGTTATAACCGATGTATTGTTAACGATTTACGTTATAACTGAAAATGGTGTTAAAACTCGCGAGATTTCCGGGATTCCGACGACTGAACCGTTTGGGCACCGGTTTTGAATTTATAACGTTACTTTATCAATTAAATTATTCTATTATTCATCAAACAGAACAAGTGGCGCAGTGGTTTGTGTTATGTGAGATAAGTCGCTGAGCGACTCGGTACAGACCCGGGTTCGAAACCCGGCAGAAGCAATTCATTTTTATTTTGCGATTTTTGACAGTTTTTCAAAAACTAAATATATATTCCCGTATAATAATTGATTACGGATCGTTTAAAAATATTTTGGGCATTTAATTCGCAACGAAAATTTTGACTGACTGTTCGGTTGATAAACGGAGCGGGTTTGGTAAATCCGTTTTTGACGGATGTTACAGTATCCCCTGCTTTTAAGAAATTTCGTCCCGAAATTTAAATTGTGATATATTTGACTAAAAGAATGATGATGTTTTGTTTGACAGTTGTATGCTTAACAAAATAAGGGCTTAAGTTTTTGTTCGAGGCGGTAACGTTCCTTGTAAGGGTTAGGTACCCTATTCAGGAATCGCTTTTTGTTGCCTACTGTATGAATATTGATAAACAGGAATGATTCGCTAAAAATGATATCATGCATAAGAGTGTAGGTACGTTTGGGAAAATATGGTTATATCCTAAGGCAAAACTTCTAACACTACAATCTACATGGAACATAAATAAAAACGCAACATCTGATATTTGAACATAAGTAAGCACAACAGCTAATATTCAAACATGAATGAACACATCAGCAAATATTTGAACATGAATAAACATATCAGCAAATATTTGATCATGAATAAACACAACAGCAGATATTTGAACATGAATAAACACAACAGCAAATATTTGAATCCACATTCTGATAGCATATATGTTTGAATGGTGGAAGTTCCTCTCTCGTTTGTTATGATGGAGAGGTTAGTTTATGTAGAAATGGAACACAATCCAATCTCTTTAAATAACATGATGATATAAATGTAACACAAATTCCAACCAAGGCAATACTAAATCCTACATGGAACTTCTCATAACCGCCTGATAATGCCTCTGATCCTTTGGCAAGAATACTTATATATAGGAAGTACCAGCGGCGTATCCACCATATTCTTGCCAAATTTTCATTAGTTTTATCCACAAGTTATGATTGGTTACCAAGAAACTAATAAATCCTACATAGAACTTCTCATAACCGTCCGATAATGCCTCTGATCCTTTGACAAGAATACTTATATATAGGAAGTACCAGCGGCGTATCCACCATATTCTTGTCAAATTTTCATTGGTTTTATCAGTGAATTATGATTAGTCCTATAACTCTACAATCAATACAACAAACATAAATTACTGAAATGAAATATATCTGTGCGATCAAGGCTCAATCGAACGGAGCCGATCGTATTGCATGTACTGAAAATGAAATGGATGTGCGCTCAAGGCTCAATCAAACGGAGCCGAACGTACTGAATGTACTGAAATTGAAATTGTGTGCTCAAGGCTCAATCAAACGGAGCCGAGCGTATTGCATGTACTGAATATGAATAACTTAACCACACAAACAACCTATGCATGGAACCTCTCATAACCGCCTGATAATGCCTCCGATCATTTGACAAGAATACTTATATATAGGAAGTACCATCGGCGTATCCACCATATCCTTGTCAAATTTTCATTGACTTTATCCGCAAGTTATGGTTAGTTCGATGCGACTCTATTACAAACACCACAACCACAAGATACTGATAATGAAATTGTCTGTGCGCTCAAGGCTCAATCAAACGGAGCCGAACGTATTGAATGAAATTGTATGTGCGCTCAAGGCTCAATCAAACGGAGCCGAACGTATTGAATGTACTGAAATTGAACAACTTAATCTAAACAACCATCACACAATCAGCCTATGCATGGAACCTCTCATAACTGCCTGATAATGCCTCCGATCATTTGACAAGAATACTTATATATAGGAAGTACCATCGGCGTATCCACCATATCCTTGTCAAATTTTCATTGACTTTATCCGCAAGTTATGGTTAGTTCGATGCGACTCTACTACAAACACCACAACCACAAGATATTGATAATGAAATTGTCTGTGCGCTCAAGGCTCAATCAAACGGAGCCGAACGTATTGCATGAACTGGAAATGTAAATTGAAATGTGCGCTCAAGGCTCAATCAAACGGAGCCGAACGTATTGCATGAACTGGAAATGTAAATTGAAATGTGCGCTCAAGGCTCAATCAAACGGAGCTGAACGTATTGCATGTATTGAAATGTAAAATGAAATAACCGATCAAGGCTTCAAACAAACGGAGCCGATCGTGCGGGCACGCCCTGATCAACCTCATAATAAAATGGGGATCAAACTCAACCTCGATGGATGGGGAGCTACGGCCTCGGCAAAAGCATATACTGAAACAATATATAATATATAATATGCCATAATTACTCTAACAGTCTACACTTGTGATAAAGAGAATATAAAACTAAACGATAGGAGTTGAATCTGGATCTTCGGCGAAGAGGACTAGTTGAGTATCTTCATCTGGGCCGTCATTATCTTCGACAGGATTGGCGTTGATATTGAAGACTCTTCCTCTTGCTGGTGGCATAGTGGTTGGGTTTTCTTGGTTTACTTGGTTAACTGGGTTTGATTGGGCTTGAGTGTTGATAACGTTAACCAATTGAGGGCATGTGTTTCTAAAGTGGGTAGGGTCGCCACAATTGAAACAGGCTCGCGCATATGGGAACATGGGGTATTGGGGTTGGTGATAGGCTTGGGCCATGTTCTGAGTAGGGGAAGAGGTTTGGTCTTGAAAGGTGCGACAAACATTGCTCAAATGACCATAGCGTCCACAAGTTGCACATAGACGACAAGGTAGAGTATGGGGATGGTGATAAAAACAGTTGTTGCATCGAGGGTGAGGTCCAAGATATGGTTTCTTATCTGGGTAAGCTAAGTTGGGTGCCACTTGGGTGATTGGGATAGCTCGGATGGGTATGGCGTGAAAAACGGGTTGATTTCGTTGAGTAGCAGCGAAAAGTCGCCCGACTCTTCTTCTCTTAGGATTGGGTTGAGAAGGGGATTCGGTTTGAGTGGATTCGGAGGTTTCAGTCGATTCTTTATCCTTCTTCTTCTCCTCCTTGAAGTCTTTGTTTCGGATTCGGTTCTCGGTGAGCTCTGTTGCTAGCTCCATTGCTGCTTCCAAAGTTGCAGGCTTGGTACTTATCACAGGGTCTTGAATCTTTGACGGAAGACCACGAATGTAGTGCTCGATCAAACGGTAGAGGGGAGTGAACATGTTGGGAACCATTTGATGTAACTCGAGGAATCTTTTGTTGTAGGTGATGTGGTCTCCTTCCACTTGCTTCAATGAGTAGAATTCATCTTCTAACTTCTTGATTTCGCTCCTTGGGCAAAATCGTCTGGTCATGATTTCCTTCAATTCGTTCCAAGTTAAGGACATAGCATCTTCAACACCTCGTTTGGCCTTCTCTGTGTTCCACCAAGTAAGTGCTATCCCATATAGTCGACCGGTAGCATAACGCACTTTGCGATCATCAGGGCAATCGCAATTTAGAAAAGTGTTCTCCATTTCTTCAAACCAATGGAGGAGAGCGGTGACGCCTTCAGTCCCTTTGTACTTCGGAGGGTCGCATGATTTAAAATGCTTGTAGGTGCATTTAGTGGTATTTGGGGGAGAGTTGAAAATGTTTTGGTTTGCTTGATTGACAGGATTATTGGTAAGTGCTTGGATTACAATATTGGGTATTACGGCAGCCATTTGTTGAGCGATTAAGGCAGCCATGCGTTCGCGGGCTTTTCTTGCTCTCGTCTTCCTACGGGCGAGGTTAGAAGACATCTACAAGGATTACATGACAAAAGTATGAGTTGGATGCTTTTGGGATCATGGGTCGCATTAGGAATGAACATTCATAAAATAATTATAAAAAAAATACTACATCCATAGGATGTCTTGGGCTTTGCTCGCTGTTAGGCCCGTCATGCCGCCATACTTTACCTGTGTAATCATGTGGGCCCCCATGAATACCGGTTTTTCATATGGTTCGCACGGTTTCTGCCTGGTTGCGTACACAAAAACCCGGAGAAAATCGAGAAATATGTATACAACGTGTGATGTTCGGAATGTGTCCAGGTGTAGACACGGTGACACCTCAAAGTAGGGTTAGTTCGAACGACGTTTGGTGTGGCATGCTTTGGCCTAATAGGTCCTTCGTACTCTCATCGTTGGTCCCCAGGTAGGCAAACTGGTCCGTTATATTGGATTTATACGAATGCCAACCTAGACAGGACGTTCCGACTACCGGTACTTGTACCCTTCCAGTTACTACATGCCCGTCGCAGAACTTACTTTGATGAGATTTGAAAATTGCACAAAATCTTTGGATAATGAGAGTATGAAAATAAATTGAATACATGAACATCGATCTATGTATAATGAATATGTATATATGTATGATGAATATGTATATGAGCATGTATGTTTGACTGAAATGTAAACAAATATGAAACAAATAAATATCACAAGTTTGTATGTAACCACCTAATCAATTTAAAATTTAGGCAGACTATAGTATAGGCTCTAAGGGTCTAATAACCTATCCTATATCCCTATAGTCATGGCTCTGATACCAATCTGTCACACCCCGACCCGCAGCGGAAAAGGTGATCGGGGCATGATTGGGTTATCATCAAAGCTCATGACATTTATTAACGTTTCATATTCATTAATACAAATTAAATGGAAATTTACAATAATGTTACAACATGATCTAACTAACAATCTAACTTCTTTGTTCTCTTCTAAGGCATATCCTATGTTATCCTTGCTTCAACCTGTTCACCTGTATCATGTGTAAAAAGGTTTTTGGATCAACATAATGTTGGCGAGTGAATCTTATGGAAAAACATTTGAACAATTTATTTAAATTGATTATGAAATATGTGCACAACCAAACATGAGTAAAATTAGATGTAACTTGATCAACAATCATAATATGTTAAATGAAAACACATATGAACAACAATGGAACAATTAGAGGCACGCGATGCTCAACTCGTCTCTCACGAGGAACTGAGGGGCCTGATGAATGAATTACATAAACATGATGATATGAATAACACACTACAAACAATATAAACTCAATGATACACACATGATTAATAATGAATTTGATGTGAAGCACGCGATGTTCTACTCGTCTCCCACGAGGAACTGATGGGCTTAATGTATGAGTTTCATATGACTTGACAAAAGGCAATAAGTAAATCACAACAATAAAAACAATCTAAGTTTAAGTCATGATGTGGTATGGCACAAGTTTAAATAAATAAATTAATTATTTTCATAACACATGACACACCCAAAAACGTGTAATTTAAAAGGGGAATTGTAAGATTCACTCACAGTGGGTGCGTTCGGTTGATGACGTTGAATGCACGCGAAGTGGTTTTAACCACGAGTGAGATTTAACCTAGATAAATCGCATTATGGTTTGGTAAGTAAACGGATTTTATTAAACTATTTTAGTAGGATTGTTGGGTGTATTTTTGTGAGTTTGAGGCTATTTTTACTTAAAATGTATTTTAATGATTTTTAATTAAATAAATAATAAATAAAAATAATAAAAAAATTTATTTTTTTTCTGACCGTTGACCGTTGACCTGAACGTTGACCGGTTCGATGGCATATTATTGTGCGCTGAGTGAGGCTCGAACCGGAGACCTCTCGTACGCGTGCACGCAGCTCTACCAACTGAGCTACGTGTCTAACCCGTTATATATCCGATTTTAATTACATATATACATTAATTAGAATTAAACAGAAATCCTTTATTTTAAAAACAGTTTTAAGCGAACCGGACTTGCACTCCACAGGTCTCGAACCCGGGACCTGTGGTTTAATCTAACACACAGTCCACCGCTGGACTGTGTGTTCAACATGTTATATAACTCGATTTTTATTATACTTAAATACTAATTAGTTATTTCCTTTTCTGCTTTATTTAAAAAGAAGAGATAATTGTCCGAGTCGGTGTGGAAGACCGGACTCGAACTCGTGACCAGTGATATAAACAAACACACAGTCCACCGCTGGACTGTGTGTCTAACTTGGTTATTATTCCGGTTATTAATATACTTAACATATATCTGTGGCGACTCCGGTTCAGTTAAACAAACAAAAAAAAATGGTTTCTATTAAGGCAGCGTATGTGAGACGGGAATCGAACTCGAGACCTTTGCATGTTTAACGTTTTATGTGCACACAGTCCACCGCTGGACTGTGTGTCTAACCCGATTAATTTCATGATTTTAATTATACTTATAATATAACGAGTACATCGTCTTCTTCATCAAAGTCGAACCAGAATTCGGAAATCGACTGGTTCAAAGTTTTTATCGGTTTAATAGTGTGTTACAGTCCATTAAGGTAAGATAAAAGTGAAAAGGAAAAGAAACTGGGCGGAGAAGTATACCGACTGGACTCTCTGTTTTCCGGCAGAAACTCCGGCGACAGAATTCACCTCCGGCGACAGGTTCCTTATAGCAGCTAGTCTCCGGAAAGCTTGGAAAAGGTAAGGGTGACTTCGGTATAAACTTAGGAGGTTCAGAAAAGCTCGGCAGTGGGGAAACCGGTTTTCCGGTGACGAACAGATTTATTCCGGCGAGTGGAATTACGCCGTGAAAAGAGGTGTTTTTGAGCGAAAAGGTTTGTCGTCGGTTGTGGGTCAATTTATAGGGGAAAAACGAGATGCACTTGGTCTGATTTCCGACTGTGTTCGTTTATTTAAATTTTCCGGCGGTTATGATTTTGGTCGCGGACTTCAAACATCGGTTATAACCGATGTATTGTTAACGATTTACGTTATAACTGAAAATGGTGTTAAAACTCGCGAGATTTCCGGGATTCCGACGACTGAACCGTTTGGGCACCGGTTTTGAATTTATAACGTTACTTTATCAATTAAATTATTCTATTATTCATCAAACAGAACAAGTGGCGCAGTGGTTTGTGTTATGTGAGATAAGTCGCTGAGCGACTCGGTACAGACCCGGGTTCGAAACCCGGCAGAAGCAATTCATTTTTATTTTGCGATTTTTGACAGTTTTTCAAAAACTAAATATATATTCCCGTATAATAATTGATTACGGATCGTTTAAAAATATTTTGGGCATTTAATTCGCAACGAAAATTTTGACTGACTGTTCGGTTGATAAACGGAGCGGGTTAAATCCGTTTTTGACGGATGTTACATTGATACCTTGCATGATGGAAGAATTCTCATCATCTAATCCTAAGAAACATGTGGTAAGTTGTAAATGCTAAGTATAGGTCATGGTGATAATTGAAGAATCATGAAAATGCTAGCATGAATGAAAATGATAATACATGTGTATGTGTGTAACTAGGTGATCATGTTGTCACACCCCGACCCGCAGCGGAACAAAAGTCGGGGCATGATTGGGTTATTACCAAAGCTCATGATATTTACTAACAAGTTTCATATTTATTTAAATCCATATTACATTCAACTATCCAACACGAAATTTCATACAAGCACCAACGATAACCCAAACGATTGTTCTAAATGAAATAACTTGTTTATTCTTATAAGGCCATCCTATGTGTTTCTTCCCTCGGCTTGTTCACCTGTATCATGCGTAAAACAGAAAATTTGGGTCAACAAAAGTTGGCGAGTGAACCTTGATAAAACATTTAAATAATTGGATTATATTGTTGTTTAAATAAAATTGTGCATGAATCATATGTGAAGAGATGTATATGTATACACATAACCAAACACAAACCACATTGAATGAACACATGACATGATGAATGATGTATTTGAGATCAAGGCTTAATCAAACGGAGCCTATCTAATGAGGCACCTGATGCTCAACCCGTATCCCACGAGGAACTGATGGGCCTAATGAAATGATTGCACTGAAATGATGAAATGTATCCACAAATAAACCATTTAACAATTATACACATTTGATCACGAAAATGATATTAGCACAAGTGTTAAATAAAATGAAAGAAATTGTACGACACATGATACACCCCAAAACATGATTAAAACGGGGAATTTGTAGAGATTCACTCACATTGGATGCGTATTCTTGATTGAAGATGAGAGCGCACGAGTTGGGAATTTAACCGATCAAAGAGTACTAACCTAAAATAATAACGCGTCAAACCGATAAATAAATAATTTAATGTTTAGGATAAAAACTTTTGTTTAGATCTTTAGGTTATTTTTATTGGAGACAAATTAAGCTCTTTAAAGTATAAGGTATATATATTAATGGAAAAATAAAAGTATTTTAATTGAGGGATTAAAAAAAGAGAAAGTAACTAAAGTGAAATAAAAAATAAATATATAAAATATATATAAAAAAAGGTTGTCAGATCTGACCGGTTTTTAAAGGAAGTGGATTGCGTGTGACCAGAGTCGAACTCGAGACCTCGCGGTTGCGTGTACGCAGCTCTTCCAACTGAGCTATGTGTCTAACCCGTAAGAATCCGGATTTTAATTAATCTTATACACAAATTAAGTTCATTCAATTTCTGATTAAATTTTAAAAAGAGAATAAACAATTCGAACCGGGTGCGCACCAAGGGTTTCGAACCCGGGTCCTCTGTAACTTGCACCCAGCCCAACCAACCGGGCTGGGTGTCTAACCCGTTAATACTTGAAATTTAAATATATTTATATACTATTTAATGCATTTCTGATTTAAGTAATTAAAAAGGTTTTGAAATCAACTAAACCGCTAAACAAAAAGTCTCGAACCCGCATCCCGAAGAAGGATTACACCCGGCCCGACCAACTGGGCTGGGTGCTTTAACCCGATTACAACCCGTTTTAAAAAGTATAAATATTCAAACTGCTACTTCATCTTCTTCGTTTAGACTTAACCAGAATGCATATTTTTAACTTTTTATAACAATTAATCTTGATTGTTATACTAACATGATCCAAGAACACTATACAAGTTGATATTTGAAAGGAAAGGATTACCAATCGGTAGAGGGTGTTTTTCGGCGAAAGAAATCCGGCGAGAGAAAGTTTTCTGGCGATACAACGATCTTGGAGGAGTGTATGTTCTCGAGGGTGCGAGCGAGTTTAGTCGTGACTGAGGTGCGGTATTTATAGGCATACACGGGAGCGGATTTTGCTTTCGGTTTTGGAAACGATTTAAGTGATTGGCAATTTCCAAAAAGGCGGCAGCCAGATTGATTCCGGTTTGCTAAAAATAGCCCGGCGCCAGTTGTTGGAGGAATTCAAAAGGAAGGAAAAAAAACGCGCATTTGATTCGCTGCCAATTGTTGCAGGTTTCCACGTATACTCGGCATAAGAGTTTTAAGATCTTGATATTCACACAACTTGTGTGTGTAGACCAGTGGTGCTTGTAGTGTGTGTGTGTGTCCGGGGGTACCCGGGTTCGATTGCCGGTTCACCCATTTTTCTAAAACCGCTTTTCTTTTGTTGTTTTTAAATATCATTTTTTTTGAATTATTATAAAGAATTATTAATTAGTTGATTTGTTTTATTAATTATCTTTAAACTTTATTTATTAGTTTATTTTTAAACATTAAATTTAATCATTATATAAATAACTAATCACATAAACCATTATGCTTTTATTGAAACAAAAAGGAGCGGGTTTTCGAAACCCGATTTACATGGATGTTACAGTATCCCCTACTTTTAGAAATTTCGTTCCGAAATTTAAGTAGTGGTTGCAACTGGAAAGAGACGTGGGTATTTTTCGCGCATTGAATCTTCACGTTCCCAAGTAAACTCGGGTCCTCGTCTTGACTCACAACGCACCATGACGATTGGAATACGACTTCGCCTTAAACGCTTCTCACCAAAATCCATGATTTCCACTGGTCTTTCAACGAAGTGCATTGCCTCGTCAACTTGAATGTCTTCTAGAGGAATATGGAGATTTTCGTCAGCGAGGCACTTTTTCAAGTTTGATACGTGGAACATGGGATGTATTATGTTGAGTTCTTCTGGTAGGTCAAGCTTGTAGGCTACAGGGCCTACTCTTTCGAGTATCTTGAAAGGTCCTACATAGCGTGGTGCTAGCCTGCCCTTTTGGCCGAAACGAACCACTCCCTTCCACGGTGATACTTTCAAAAGTACCTGATCGCTAACGCCAAACTCCAAGGGCTTTCGTCGTTTGTCAGCATAACTCTTTTGACGACTTTGAGCCGCTAGAAGATTGTTTCGAACTTGAAGGATCTTGTCGGTTGTTTCTTGAATCAATTTTGGTTCGGTGATTTGCGTTTCACCAATTTCGTGCCAACATACTGGAGATCGGCATTTATGACCATATAAAGCTTCGAACGGAGCCATGCTGATACTTGAAAACTCGACTAACGCTAGATGAGCGTCCCAATTCCCTTTGAAGTCGATGACACATGCACGAAGCATGTCTTCGAGGGTTTGGATGGTGCGCTCAGATTGACCATCAGTCTGAGGGTGAAAGGCGGTGCTGAGGTCTAAACGTGTACCCAAAGCGGTTTGTACGGCCAGCCATGTTCGTGAAGTGAAACGACCATCACGGTCTGAAATGATGCTTAACGGTACCCCATGACGGCTTACGATCTCGCTGATGTAGATACGAGCTAACTTCTCGTTCTTGAAGTCCTCGCGAATCGAAATGAAGTGAGCTGATTTTGTGAGACGATCAATGATTACCCATATGGTGTCATACCCACTGGAGGTGCGAGGTAACCCGGTAATGAAGTCCATGGTTATGTTTTCCCACTTCCATACAGGCATTTCGGGTTGGACTAGAAGTCCTGAAGGTCTTTGATGTTCAGTTTTCACTTTGGAACATGTAAGGCACTTGGAAACAAAATCAGCGATATCCTTTTTCATGCCAGGCCACCAGTAGGTGTATCGTAGGTCTTGATACATCTTATCGGCTCCTGGGTGTACAGAGTATCGTGTTTTGTGTGCCTCATTCATGAGGAAATCACGAAGGTTGTCGCGATCGGGAATCCAAATACGGTTTAAATAGTAAAGAATACCGTCAGATTTGGTTTCGATTTTGAGTTCAGCTCCACATGACAGCTCATCGCGTACGTCATTTTCCATTATGGAGCCATGTTGAGCTGCCCGTATTCGATCCTTGATATCGGTTACAATTTGAGAACATAGAAGATGAATGGAATTCGCATACCCCTTTCAACTGAGTGCATCAGCCACAACGTTTGCCTTGCCAGGATGATATCGAATCTCACAGTCGTAATCGTTGAGGAGTTCGATCCATCGTCGTTGCCTCATGTTCAACTCTTTTTTATTGAAGATATGTTGGAGACTCTTGTGGTCAGTGTATATTTCACACTTCGTACCATACAGATAATGTCTCCATATCTTTAGAGCGAACACGACGGCTCCAAGCTCCAGGTCGTGAGTGGTATAGTTCTTCTCATGTGTTTTGAGTTGCCTAGAGGCATAGGCTATCACCTTTCCTCTTTACATCAGAACACAGCCTAACCCTTGCCCTAACGCGTCGCAATAAACCACAAAGTCTTCGCAACCCTCAGGGAGTGTAAGGATAGGTGCGCCACAAAGCTTTTGCTTCAAAGTTTGGAAGGCCTCCTCTTGTTTGGGTCCCCAAAAGAAGGGTTTTCCCTTGTGAGTCAAGGCCGTGAGTGGAACGTTGATACGAGAAAAATTGGCAATGAAGCGTCGATAATATCCAGCCAAGCCAAGCCAAGCCAAGAAATGACCTAACTTCGGTAGGAGTGCGTGGCGCTTGCCATTCTTATACTGCCTTGATTTTTGAAGGGTCGACATGAATCCCTTTGTCATTAACTACATGACCAAGGAATTGTACCTCTTTCAACCAGAATTCACATTTTGAGAACTTAGCGTAAAGCTTCTCAGTCCTCAAGAGTGTAAGAATGAGTCGAAGATGTCGCTCATGATCGGATTTTGACTTGGAGTAGATGAGGATGTCATCAATGAAGACTATGACAAAACGGTCGAGATAGGGTTTGCATACCCTATTCATCAAATCCATGAAGACAGTGGGGGCGTTGGTTAATCCAAAAGGCGTGACCATGAACTCATAATGACCATAACGAGAACGAAGGTCGGTTTTGGAAAAACAGGTGGCGCCTTGAAGTTGGTCTAGCAGGTCATCAATACGAGGCAAAGGATAGCGATTCTTAACGGTCAACTTGTTGAGTTCTCTATAGTCAATGCACATGCGAAACGTTCCATCTTTCTTCTTCACAAAAAGAACAGGTGCACCCCAAGGCGACGAGCTAGGACGTATGAATCCTTTGTCAGTCAGCTCTTGCAGCTAACTGGCCAACTCTTGCATTTCGGATGGGGCTAACCTATAAGGAGATTTTGCGACTGGTGTAGCGCCAGGCACAAGATTGATTCGAAATGCGACTTCTCGCACAGGAGGAAGTCCTGAAACGTCGTTGGGAAAAACTTGCGGAAATTCTTTCACGATTGGAATATCTTCGAGCTTCCTTTCTTTGCCTTCCTTCTTGACGATGTGAGCTAGAAATGCAACGTATTCCTTGCGAAGATATCTTCGAGCTTGAAGGCAGGACATCAATTTGAGCCCTTTCGAAGGAGTTTCTCCAAAAATACGTAGTGTCTGACCGTCGGCGAGAGGAATACGAATGAACTTTTCATGGCACACCACTTCGGCGTGATGTTGGCTGAGCCAGTCCATACCGATGATCACATCAAAACTTCCCAATTTCATAGGAATGAGGTCAATTGAAAAGTCGTGATCATTTAGGGTAAGAGTGCAATCATGTATGATAGAATTTAACGAAATGGATTCTCCTTCAGCAACTTCCACCGTGAGAGATTCAGCGAGACTAACACGAGGTAGGTCGAGAATAGATTCGAATTATAGGGATACAAAGCTCTTATCCGCACAATAATATGGATGCATAACTACCATTTACGAGAAACGTACCGCTGACACATTGTTGTCTGCCCTTGCTTGGTTTGCGTTGATATTGAAAGCACTTCCTAGCTGGTGGAGGAGCTTGGTTAGCTTGGTTACCGGGTTTGCTTGGGCTTGGGCATTGATAATGTTTACCATGGCGTGGGCAAGTATTACGTGAAGTAGTTTGGGTCTCCACAATTAAGCAAGCTCTTATGGGTTGCATATGGGATAGTTGGTTGGTAGTAGTTGGCCATGGGTATGGAGGCACGAGAAGTAAGGGTTGTTGGGCTTGGCCCACCATTTGTTATTTGGTTTTGAGTTGAGGCGGTTGAATCGGTTTGACACGTGAAGTGTACGGAAGGTTGGATAGTTGTGACCTGCACGGCCAAACTGTGAATTTGGCAAGGTACATCGTGGGTGATGTATGCAACGAACACATTGTGTCCAGTTATGCTTTTAATGTCGCCGGAGCAACTTGTGATTAAGACAGTGGTGTCATGACACGGATAAAGTTGGCATAATTGGTTCCAGCTCAGATATACTCCCCTTGTTCAAAAAATAAACATTTCATTTATTGAGTTTTGCTATGATTAATGTTAGCAAAATGAAAAAATAATTTTGTTGCCATAATCATGAATGAGCAAATGTAAATAATCAAGCAGGAGCAATTGCAATCACAACTATAACATACAGTAACATATGATAGCATACATTAACATACCAACATCGTACAATAAATAACATGAATGAAACTGTGCGATCAAGGCATAATCAAACGGAGCCGATCGTATTGCATGTACTGAAAATGATAAATGTCTGTGCGATCAAGGCTCAATCAAACGGAGCCGATCGTATGTGGGCACGCCAGGTTCACGCTCATAATGTAATGGGGAACATGCTCAACGCTCATAATGTAATGGGGACCGGCGGCCTATGAAATTGCATGTACTGAAAATAATAAATTGAATCTAACAATAACCACACAAACAGTTGAAACAAGCTGAATACACATTTGTTCATGATATGTTATATGCACAATGATTTAAATATAATATATAGCAAGACACATGATACACCCCAAAACGTGATTAAAACAGGGAATTTGTAAAGATTCACTCACATTGGTGCGTTTGATTTGAGATGGTGAGATGCGCACGAGTTGGAAGAGCGGGACAACGAGAATTAACTAACCTAAATAATAACGGAAAATATAGTAAATGAGTGGATTTTATTAATAATTTTTAATAAGATTTTTAGATATATTTTTGTGAGTTTAAGGCTATTTCCTATCTTTAAAAACATTATTTTTAAGTACTTTTTATTTGATTTTTAAATTAAATTAAATAAATAAAAATATAAAAATATGTTGACTTTTTGCGACCGTTGACCGTTGACCATTTGACTTGTTGACCGATTTATTGTGTAATTGTATTGCGCTGGGTGAGGCTCGAACCCGAGACCTCCCGTACGCGTGCACGCAGCTCTACCAACTGAGCTACGTGTCTAACCCGAAATAATTCTGTTTTTAATTATACTTATATATTAATTCAATTTATCCAAAATTCTTTTAATTTCAAAAACATTTTAATTCATCGAACCGGTGCCACTAACAGGTCTCGAACCCGGGACCTGCGCTTTAACGTTACACACAGTCCACCGCTGGACTGTGTGTCTAACTTGGTTAATATACAAATTTTATTATACTTAACAACTAACGGAGTTAACCCGGTTCAGTTCTAATCAAAAAGGCATTTTATTACATAGAGGGTGCGTGTATCAGGGATCGAACTCGGGACGTATGCGTGTTTTTGTTCGCACACAGTCCACCTCTGGACTGTGTGTCTAACCCGTTCAAATTCTTATAGTGTTATCACAGTTCATCTTCTTCGTTCGTTTTTACCGGCAATAGATTACACCGTTATATCTTGTTTAGTTCGATTGATAAACATTGTACAAACTAATATGAAATGGCAGAAACGAGAATTAGAAGTAAACATACCGATGAACGGTTTATTTCAGAATTCCGGCAAGGTGTCGGTCCCTGTTTTTGTGCACTTAAACTGAACAAGACAATTAACCGTTTTGATTAGTTAATTGTGGAATTGAAGTGATTAACAAACGTTAACAGAGTGTTTGAATGTCCTTACCGATTCACAGATGAAAATAGAGATTTCCAGAACTTTTCCGGCGAACTGGAATTATCCGAAAACAGCGTCTGAATTCGATTTCAATTGAAAGGTTTGAGTCAGAAATAGCTTAACATTTGTTAGACCACGAAGAAATTGAAAGACTTACTGTTTTGATGAAGAGTACGGTTTTCCGGCGACTTGATGAATTTTTCCGGCGAGTTCAAATAGCTTCTCCGGTGGACTGAAATTTGTGCGGAAATGTATTTGGAGGTGTGCAGAGTGTTTGTGAGTCGCGAAGGAGTACTAGGATGGAAGTAATCCAAGAATTGAAAGTTTTCGGTTATTAAACCGATTCACTCCCGAATTCAAGTTTCATTCAAGGCAAAATTGATTGGAATTGTCGTTGCATCGGTTATAAACCTGAAATCGTGATTATTTAAACGTTTTAGACGGTTGAATAGCCGATTTCGGTTTTCAGTTGGCGCAACCGGTTCATCTAAGTTTGTATATAAGACTCATTTGTTTCCTAGAGTTGACAGAAAACAAACAAGTGGCGGAGTGGTTATGCGTGTGAGTGTTAAGTCTTTGGATGTTCACAACCTGGCTGACCCGGGTTCGAGTCCCGGCAGCCTCATTTTATTTTTATTTATTTTATTTTTACTTTTTATCAAATATAATTTTTATGGTTTTGTTTGTTTACTAATTATGTATCTTTAAAAATCAAAATAGCCATAAATACGCAACGTGACATTTATAACTTGATATTCGATTACAAAACGGAGCGGGTTTGGAAACCCGTTCTTCGACAAATGTTACAAGTGGTTTGGGTGACCGTGAAATTCTTGCCATTTCGCTTCCTCTTACCAGCAAACTTTGAGGAGGAAACAGATGGGGTTGGAATTGGGGTTTCAACAGTCGTTCTCTTCTTTTCATCTTTAAAATCTCCATTACGAATGCGATTTTCCGTAAGTTCCATCGCTAATTCCATTGCGGCTTCGAGTGTTGTAGGAGAAGTGCTTAAAACCGAATCTTGGATTTTCGAGGGGAGGCCTCGAATGTAGTGCTCGATTAAGCGGTATAATGGGGTGAACAGATTGGGAACCATCTGGTTCAATTCAAGAAACCTCTTCTTGTAGGAGGTGTGATCCCCCTCCTTTTGCTTTAAAGAATAGAATTCATCTTCAAGCTTTTTGATCTCGCTCCTAGGGAAGAAGCGTCTTGTCATTATTTCTCTAAATTCCTCCCATGATAAGGCCATGGCATCTTCTACACCCCGCTTACCTTTTTCCGTGTTCCACCAGGTAAGGGCTACCCCAAACAATCTTCCAGTTACGTAACGTACCTTGCGATCCTCAGGATAGTCGCAATTGAGAAAGGTGTTTTCCATCTCCTCAAACCAGTAGAGGAGAGCGGTGACACCTTCAGTCCCTTCATATTTTGGGGATCGCAGGACTTGAAGTGTTTGTAGGTGCATTTAGTGGTTTTGGGAGGAGGGTTGGCGACGTTTTGGTCTTCTTGGTTCGGAGGGTTGATGGGATTTGCGGTGAGAGCTTGTTGGACTTGTAGCACGATGTCAGGAAGTACCGCGGCCATTTGTTGAGCAATTTGCGTGGCCAAGCGTTCGCGCGACTTTCCTGACCTTCTACCTCCTCGTAAGTGCCTAGCAGACATCTAAAGGAATATATGTAGGGAGATTGTGAGTTTGAGAATCTTCTAGGTGTCATGTGTCGTAAAAAGAATGAAAACAACATTTATAATAACTGAAAATAACTTAACTACATCCATAGGATGTCTTGGGCTTGCTCATGTTTGGGTCTCCAAATGTCTCCCATACCATAGCCTGTATAGTCATGTGGGCCCCCATGACTATTGGGCTTGGAAGGGTTCACACTGGTGTCGGCCTGATAACACTCGCATCACCCGAATAAAAATCATAAAACATGATTGCGAGATGTAAGGTCGGAGGGTGTCCAGGTATAGACACAATGACGACTCAAAGTGGGGTTAGTTCACACGACGTTTAGTGTAGCATGCTTTGGCCTAATAGGTCCTTCGTACTCTCATCGTTAGTCCACAGGAAGGCAAACTGGTCCTTTATTTTGGATTTATATGAATGCCAAGCCTAGACAGGACGTTCCAACTACCGGTACTCGTACCCTTTCAGTTACTACATGCCCGTCGTGAAAACTCACTTGGATGTGATTTGAAAAATATGAAAACATTGCAAAAATCTTTGAAAGAAATCATGGAAATTGTGAAATCGTGAGGTGTGTGCTGTCATAGGTATGATATGTTATTGAGGTATGAACTATAACGAGCATCGCATATTAACATGTACTTGTGAGAGTGCTTGCATAAAATTGTGTGTGAAATTAAACATGAAACATATAAACATCATGAATTTTGCATGTAACACATAAACAATCAAAAATCTAATCAACTATAGTATAGGCTCTAAGGGTCTAATAACCTATCATATATCCCTATAGTCACAAGCTCTGATACCAATCTGTCACACCCCGACCCGCAGCGGAACAAAAGTCGGGGCATGATTGGGTTATTACCAAAGCTCGTGATATTTACTAACAAGTTTCATATTTATTTAAATCCATATTACATTCAACTATCCAACACGAAATTTCATACAAGCACCAACGATAAACCAAACGATTGTTCTAAATGAAATAACTTGTTTATTCTTCTAAGGCAATCCTATGTGTTTCTTCCCTCGACTTGTTCACCTGTATCATGCGTAAAACAGAAAATTTGGGTCAACCAAAGTTGGCGAGTGAACCTTGATAAAACATTTAAATAATTGGATTATATTGTTGTTTAAATAAAATTGTGCATGAATCATGTGTGAACAGATGTATATGTATACATATAACCAAACACAAACCACATTGAATGAACACATGACATGATGAATGATGTATTTGATATCAAGGCTCAATCAAACAGAGCCGATCTAATGAGGCACCTGATGCTCAACCCGTATCCCACGAGGAACTGATGGGCCTAATGAAATGATTGCACTGAAATGATGAAATGTATCCACAAATAAACCATGTAAAAATTATACACATTTGATCACGAAAATGATATTAGCACAAGTGTTAAATAAAATGAAAGAAATTGTACGACACATGATACACCCCAAAACATGATTAAAACGGGGAATTTGTAGAGATTCACTCACATTGGGTGCGTATTCTTGATTGAAGATGAGAGCGCGAGTTGGGAATTTAACCGATCAAAGAGTACCAACCTAAAATAATAACGCATCAAACCGATAAATAAATAATTTAATATTTAGAATAAAAGCTTTCTTTTAGATCTTTAGGTTATTTTTGTTGGAGATAAATTAAGCTCTTTAAAGTATAAGGTATGTATATTAATGGAAAAATAAAAGTATTTTAATTGAGGGATTAAAATAAAGAGAAAGTAACTAAAGTGAAATAAAATATATATAAAAAAAGGTTGTTAGATCTGACGGTCATCTGACGGTCAGATCTGACCGGTTTTTAAAGGAATTGGATTGCGTATGACCAGAGTCGAACTCGAGACCTCGCGGTTGCGTGTACGCAGCTCTTCCAACTGAGCTACGTGTCTAACCCGTAAGAATCCGGATTTTAATTAATCTTATACACAAATTAAGTTCATTCAATTTCTGATTAATTTTTAAAAAGAGAATAAACAATTCGAACCGGGTGCGCACCAAGGGTTTCGAACCCGGGTCCTCTGTAACTTGCACCCAGCCCAACCAACCGGGCTGGGTGTCTAACCCGTTAATACTTGAAATTTAAATATATTTATATACTATTTAATGCATTTCTGATTTAAGTAATTAAAAAGGTTTTGAAATCAACTAAACCGCTAAACAAAAAGTCTCGAACCCGCATCCCGAAGAAGGATTACACCCGGCCCGACCAACTGGGCTGGGTGCTTTAACCCGATTACAACCCGTTTTAAAAAGTATAAATATTCAAACTGCTACTTCATCTTCTTCGTTTAGACTTAACCAGAATGCATTTTTTTAACTTTTAATAACAATTAATCTTGATTGTTATACTAACATGATCCAAGAACACTATACAAGTTGAAATTTGAAAGGAAAGGATTATCGATCGGTAGAGGGTGTTTTCCGGCGAAAGAAATCCGGCGAGAGAAAGTTTTCTGGCGATACAACGATCTTAGAGGAGTGTATGTTCTTGAGGGAGCGAGCGAGTTTAGTCGTGACTGAGGTACGGTATTTATAGGCAGACACGGGAGCGGATTTTGCTTTCGGTATTGGAAACGATTTAAGTGATTGGCAATTTCCAGAAAGGCGGCAGCCGGATTGATTCCGGTTTGCCAAAAATAGCCCGGCGCCAGTTGTCGGAGGAATCCAAAAGGAAGGAAAAAAAAACGCGCATTTGATTCGCTGCCAATTGTTGCAGGTTTCCACGTACACTCTGCATAAGAGTTTTAAGATCTTGATATTCACACAACTTGTGTGTGTAGACCAGTGGTGCTTGTAGTGTGTGTGTGTCCGGGGTTACCCGGGTTCGATTCCCGGTTCACCCATTTTTCTAAAACCGCTTTTCTTTTGTTGTTTTTAAATATCATTTTTTTGAATTATTATAAACAATTATTAATTAGTTGATTTGTTTTATTGATTATCTTTAAACTTTATTTATTAGTTTATTTTAAACATTAAATTTAATCACTATTCACATAAACCAATATGCTTTTATTGAAACAAAAAGGAGCGGGTTTTCGAAACCCGATTTACACAGATGTTACACATGTGGTTATATGTGTGTTACTACATGGGTATGAACTGTATATGATGTTCGTAGTATAATCTACTATAATGATATGGATGTGTGAGGTTAATCTGAAAATTCATACGATAGACAGTTGACTTGACTTCCAAAGTCAATTGTGTATAAATAACATGGGTAGACTTTTGGTCACAAATGAAAGATTAGGGAAATCATATGGTACACGTTATACCAATATGTGTTACATGTGATGACATATTGTATTTTTGTGGAATGGAAAGATGTGATTGTTGATCCATGCCTTATGCTTGTTAATATTCACTAACGAAAGTCGAATGTAATGTATGAGTTTGGAATGATTGATGATGTGAATGAAATTGTATGTTGACGAAGAATATGAAAGTGGTGGTATGAAAGGACAGGAAGTAACCTTTGCATGGACTCAACCACGGAAGGCTAACGGGTCAAGTGAGGAAAGGAAACAAGAATGAATATGAACGCTTAAGGTAAGTGATTCCCGGGCTTAATTTATGTTCATGTAAATGAAATGATATGTACAAGAAGATTGTGAATCATAAAGGGAAGGATTGTAAATATTGGTGCCCATGTAAGGTATGTTGTAGTGAGACAACATAGTTTAACTATGCCTGAATCATTTGGTGGGAAAAACGGGTCATAAATAAATAAATAAATTAGTAGAACGTTTAACATTGTAGTTCACCATAGTTGGGATAAACGGGTCAACAATGATGTAAATTAACCTTTGAGGTTGTTAATATGGGATTCGGGTTAAACAAGTGTTTTGGAAGCTCACATGAAGGAGCAATGAGGTGCAATGGTTAAAAAACAAGAAATTGGAAGTTCCAGGTGTCGTAAGCCTTGGCTACAACTCAGACAACCATGGTCGTAGACCCAATATGGTGTCATAGGCCAGCCAAGCTTGATGGGGTGTAGCCTATGGCCTGGGGCATAGGCTATGGCCTCGTAAACCCATTACTAAGCCACATTAAACTTCCATAATGCACCCTAACCTTACCAAATAGTTGTGTGGGATATGGGTGAGTACGGGACGCGAATTAAGTTTCGGAATACGCCTCAACCTTGCCGAGAAGTTTTATGAGGTACGGGCGGGAATGAAACTTGTATGGGAATAAAATAAGTAGGTTTACATGTATGTATGTACTTAATTATGTGTAGTATTTTTAGACTCGTATATAAGCATGATTAGTAATGGGTAAGTAGGTAGGCGTGTTTCTATGAGATTTATATGCGTAGACGTATGTGGCTAGGACTTGCTTGTATGAATGTGTAGATGTAAATTCTATATATATGTGAATATGTAGATAGGTATGTAAGCATAAAATGGAATTGAATATATACAAACGAATAGGACTAGAATATACGCGTACATGGTTTTTAATACACATGTGTATTAGCGATACTAATTATGTTGTCTTGAGAATGTAATGAAAGTGCAGATATAATGTTGTTGGCTTTTGAAGATTTAACATGTGGATGCAATGATTTATTCATGAAGATAACCGAGAGGATTAGTATATGTAGAAAGAATGCAATGTGGTCGTTCGTTTATGTAGGTTTAGATTATGATAACGTCACCAGTTACAAATGTTGTGGATGTATGTGGGGACTTCAGGTTTCATAGAATTATCATCATCATGGTGTGCAAGTGGTTGACGATCTAGTTATAACACGAATTGTACGAGAGTATATGGTCATGTAGATAGTAAACATATGATATGTTTTATTTAATAAATGAGAACGAAGAATGTAATTATTGTTAAAGACTTATTTTAAAAAGGATTTTCAAGCATGTTAGAAGGTTTATAACAAAAGAAATTTTAAGGTTCATATTTCCGCTACGTCTTTTCTGGTAAAACATGTTAGGATCTTACATCTTATATCGTTGATCACAGGTAAGTTGAATCTTATAGTTTCCTTCGGCATGTTATGCTTATGTTTTAGTTCATTTGATATGTAAAACATTAAGAGTCACTCAATTTGAAGTTTATGGACATCAAAATTATAAGATTCATGAATATCGTTCATTTTTTTCCACGAAACCCTAATTTTATAACATATGTTTCAGTATCCGTTATCGTTTGTTCATGTATTCTATGAATTAGGTATATTTTATAGAAATCATAATCCCATAAATTTTTATTGATATTTTTGGATACAATGTATATTATATGTCTATTTGATTTTAAACCCTAATTAATAAACTGTTAGTTTTAGTCGATATGTTTGGGTTTCCGTTTTTCTTGAATGGTTTGATTTCATATATATATATATATATATATATATATTATATATATATATAATCGTGTGTTTTGATAGTATAGACGTACATAAATGATTTTTTTGATGTTTGGTTGATTATTAATGATGATAATTGATAGTCTTTGATCTAGATGATTTGTTTGTGGGTCGTAAAATGTTAACGCGTTCGGATCCTACTTGGGTTGATCGGATTAGCATTTATTATTTACTTAATCTCTCGTATGCATTATGGGAAGTTGATGGAAATTTTAAATTTTAAAATTTGAAAACAATTTAATTATGGTAGTCAAAGATTGCATTTTAATGTGATAGACTGATTTGACTTTGGGAGATACAATAAATCTAGACGAAAATAAAATAGGATATGTCATACACGATACTATTATATGTTTACTGTGAATCTTTATTAACAATTGCATAAGAGATAAAAAAATATATTTTTTTGTGTTTTTAATTTTTAGATTTAAATTTTAAATTATTTTGTAAAAAACTGAATTGGAGAAAATTTAAAAAATTAAAATTTGAAAAATTTAATTGTGGTAGTCAAAGATTGCATTTTAATAGAGTGGATGAGTTTGTGTGATCTTTATAAGATTTTTGTTACAAAGTTACTTAGATTTCACAACGATTAGAGTTTATATTTTTAACTTGTCTTGTATGATCTTATTCTTGAAACATTTACAACTTTTTGCAATCTTTTCCATTTTATATATTTTCATATATACTCATAGAGTTAGGTTTATTTGTTAACAATCCCCTTGATTGTGAATATCAGTAAATTAATCATAGCCCTTCATTATCAATACATAAGTGTAAATCAATGACCAGTATTTGTTGATGAAATACACTAGTGTATTTTACGATTTGATGATGTAAATTATTTGTCATGATTTATTCACTCAGTTCATAAATACATTAGTGTTCACTTTAAAGCCCCACTCTATATTCATATTTACTATATTGTCCTGTTAATTGTATGCAAAGAAGTTACTCTACTTAGTTAATCAGGTATTTTTTTTGTCAAAAAATAAATAAATATACAATTATAGTTTATAACATATGAATTTATAAAATATGACTGTTATAAATACAAAGGAAAGTTCATTATTTTTTATTCCATAAGATGTTGATAAAAGTGTTTCATAAAATATGTTTATTGTGAAACTCTTAATTAGTTGCCTAAGCAAATAAAAATATAACTTCTTGTGTTTTTGATTTTTCGATTTAAATTATTTTATAAAAAAAATGATTGTACCTCTTATTAAATTTGATATTAGGTGGTATTCTACGTGTGGTATCTTAGTGTTCTAACAGTAATGGCATTTGATCTCGTTTATTTTGATTGCAACCAACATCTTGATGAGTTGATTCTTAGTGCTAAACATAGAGTAGATCGTCAATATATGTAAGTATCATTTGTTTATTACATAGTAGTTCATATTTCACAAAGTTATGGTTTAGTTTTTTAAGGTTTTTTGTATGATCTTATTTTTAAAACATTTTCAACTTTTTGCAATCTTTTTCGTTCTATATATATAGGGGAAGGTTATCTTGAGAACATCCAATTTTGTGAGAACATTAGGAACAATTTTTATCCATAGATCATCCTAAATTAAGGGCTAAGATTAGATGAGTTTAAATGAGAAGACTAAATTAAAACATAAAGGGGTATTTTTATCTGAACACTAAAATACAAAAACCCCCAAATATCCCACAACAAACACACACGGCGATTTCAGTACCCAAAACCTTTCGATCAAACAATCCAAAACCCTCACGTCGATCTATCAACTCCGCCGCTCCGTGTAACGCATTTTCCAGTAGGTTCTTCATCGATTTATCAACTCCGTCGCTCCAAATCACCGGTAACTTTCTCTCACATCATCATTTGATTATGTAAGTTCGATTTATTATGAATATTTTAGTTTCGTTGTTTTGTTTAGGATTCGATTAATGCGTTAGACTTGATTATCGACTATATAGTTCAGAAATAGCAATTTGTATCAAACATAACTTCAGTTGCAATTTTGGGTGTTTTAGATAATATTTTAGCTTAGTTGTTTTGTGTTGGGTTTGATGAAAGATGATTTAGTACTTGTGACTTATGGATTGGTGTGAGAGAGAGTCTGAGGGTGATTTGGGAGGAAGAGGGTATGATGTAGAGAAAAACTCTACAGAAATGACCAGTTACACAGTAATGTCATTCCACTTGCTACTTCACTACATAAAATTGTTACTAGCAAATATAGGAAAACTATACTTGTATTGCTCACTAAGGTTCAAACATAAATGTTGGGTGAACACGACTGTATACACCATCTGCAAACCTTTTTGTATAACAAGTTAATCTTTCCTCATTGCTGAGTTATTTTATTGCTTAAATGTGATCGTGTTACTCTCTTGTTGAGTTTAGTCTTTATATTTATCGATGACTTCACTGAAACAGGGTGCTTTTGCAAATATAGTGCAAGGAAAAATGAAAAGTAAGCATCCTGAACACTATTATGAGATTTATAAAGTTTTATTGTAAACTTACTGAATGATATATTAATAAAATATATTTCCAGCACGTAAAAGTCCAAGAATTGTAAGGATTAAAGCAAAAAGTTTTTGGAACACAATATCAAATCTAGATATACTTGATAACTACAGTTCTGAGAACAATGACGAAACAAGCAAGTAACAAAATTATTTTAAATCAAATAATTACTTGAATAACAAATTGAAAGCAAACAATAAATTTTGACGACATTTGGTTGCAGGATCTGAAGTGTCATTGAATGTTGATAAACTTAATACACTTTCAGAAATGGATGCTACAGTGGAACAACAATTAGGCATGACAAATGCATTTTTGTAGATCATTAAACAAATAACATAAAGTTGTTGTTAAATTCTTTGATTTCAATAGAAAGATAAAAGAATTTAAAGGTGGTTTTAAGAAGACAAAGGGATGAGATGATGAAAGAACTACATGAAGGTTTGTAATAATAGTTAATATTGAATTTGTTTACACATGTGTAAATAAGTTGTTTACACATGTGTAAGTAAGCTATTTACACATGTGAAAGTAAGCTATTTATACGTGTTTTTAACTGCTTACTATTGTTGTAACAGAAGCAAAAAAAGAAAAAAATGGTGAAAAAGGTTGCTAAAAAACAACCAAATAAACTCCAAGTTACCGAATGTATGTAATATAAAATAATATATAATAAAGTTTACACATGTGTATAAATCATCTTGGTTAGTATTGAATTTGAGTGATTAATAAATTTACACATGTGTAAATAAGATGTTTACACGTGTGTAAGTAATCTGTTTACGAGTGTGTAAATCATCTTGGTTAGCATTGAATTTGAGTGATCAATCAATTTACACATGTGTAAATAAGATGTTTACACATGTGTAAGTAATCTGTTTACAAATGTGTAAATCATCTTGGTTAGTATTGAATTAGAGTGATCAATCAATATACAAATTTACACATGTGTAAATAAGATGTTTACACATGTGTAAGTAATCTGTTTACGAATGTGTAAATCATCTTGGTTAGTATTGAATTAGAGTGATCAATCAATTATACATGTGTAAATAAGATGTTTACACATGTGCAAGTAATCTGTTTATGAATGTGTAAATTATCTTGGTTAGCATTGAATTAGAGTGATCAATCAATTTACACATGTGTTAAGTAATCTGTTTATGAATGTGTAAATCATCTTGGTTAGCATTTGAGTTTTAGTGATCAATGTGTAAATAAGACGTTTACATATCTGTAAGTAAGTTGTTTTACACATGTGTAAATCATCTTGGTTAGTTATGAATTTGAATGATTAATCAATTTACACATATGAAAATAATATGTTTACACATGTGTAAGTAATAAGTTTACACATGTGTAAATCATCTTCGTTAGTAGTGAGTTTGAGTGATTAATCAATTTACACATGTATAAGTAATCTAAGTTAACGATTAGTGATTAAGACGTTTACACAACATGCTACTAATGCATATTACTTAACATTATGGTTTAAAATAGTTTTGCATATAATTTGAAACAGGAGGCAAAAAGAGAAAATAAAAACTTCATTCACCATCACCATCTTCATCGCTATCTTCATCGCTATCTAAATGGATATTTTCATCGATATCTTCTTCATTTCCTTCATCATTATCTTCGACAACGCGACTTTGTTTACGTTTTTTTCTTCTTTTTTGTAGGACAGTTACGAGAATCATGGTAGGCACGTTTTCCCCACAATTTGCAATTCCTTTTTTTCTTCTTGCTCTTAACCTTGGTTTTCTCTCCCGGGTCAATCAAACGATGAGATGTACCACATCCTTTATTCCTAACACATTGGGGAGCCACAAAAGAAACACTAGCAGGTTGTGATTCGCCAACCAATTCTTCAAAAACACCACCCCTATTATTAGAACTTGGATCACTTGGAACCTCTTCAAAATTTTGTTTTTAATAGCCTTGATTTGTTCCACAAACCAAGCAAGCTTTACTGAATCACCCAGTAACCGGTCACCACATTGCTGAGCTAAATTAGCGCTTCTGACCTAAGCTTAAAGTTTTCTGAGTTGTCAACACCATAACGGAATTCAATGTTGAACACTTTCTTAGGCAATGCATTTTTTTCCATCTTGGAGCTAAATACTTGTTAGGAATTTTGTTTATGCCTCGAAATCGGTATGTAGAAAAAACATGACGACATGGATATCCAATGCGTGTAAATAACATACATGAGCATGTAACTGAATTATCACTCAAATTGATCTTAACCTGCAAATATAATAACTTTCTCTATTATAAAACACCAATAATGGTATATATCTAAACACATGAAAGATAAAGCAGAAATAAAATTATCAAAAAAAAAAAAAAAACAGAATTACTATGTATTCACCAATAACGGTCCCTTTTTCAAAGTGAGAAACCGTACTAATAAGGCTTTAGATATCTTTTTTTGGCACTCGTTAAAAATGCTTCTGGTGTATACAAATGCTGCATGTGCTTCTATAGGTAACGGAGTGGATAAGACGGGAGATATTGAATCGGCTTTATGCTCAAAAACTCGTTGCCGATAGCGTTGACCATCAATTGCCATGTCAAAACAAAACATAAACTGAACCAAAATATTGGATGCGCTAGAGTATACCTTAAAAAGTGTGTTCGAGCTTTCACATCGAGACGTCGTTTTCATTAAACAACACTTCGGTATGTCCTTAAAATAACATGGGACCCACTGATCTCTAATAGAAAACATATTAGACAATCACTTGTGACGCTGCAAGTTGCAATCATTCATTAATAACTCCCATCGCTTCTCAAACGTGGCGAGAGTGATAAAAACATTCCAGACCAACTTATGTATACGTTTCCTCAAGTTGCTATTCTGTAACACATCACCATCAGTCTGTAGATAAAATTTTTAAAAATTAAATACCATTATTACACACGTTTAATAAAAATGCAGAAACTAGAAAAACATAATACACATGTGTAAAACTGACAAGAATAATTATTTTCAAATTACATGTACCTTTTGAGGAAGTTTATCCATAATATGCCACATACATAAACGATGGACAGATTCATTGAAAACTTTAGCTATCGCTTGTTTCATTGTTGGGTCTTGGTCGGTTAAAACTAGCTTGAGTTGTTTACCTTAGAATTTATAAAACAATGTTACGCTATTCTTATGGTGTAAAACAGAAACAAAGTTACACATGTGTAAAACAGAAACACTTACCATGTGCTTCAAGAAATTGTTCCAACAACCACGTGAACGACTCAATAGTTTCATCATAAAGAAGAGCAGCCGCAAATGTTACGCAATTCTTATGATGATCAACCCCTGTAAAAGGAACAAAAATCATATTATACATACCAGATAATGATAAATAAAATATCAGAAAATAAGACAATTGAAAATGAAAAAAAAAATTCTTACTGGTTAGTACTGTGGGTGGCATCAAATGCTAACACTTCGCCGAAAACTCTGTAACTACACTCCATAACCTCATCTGCCCAAAATAAGGACCTAAGCTCTCCATGACGAATTATGTATTCACAGTAGTAATTTTCTAAATTAACTTTACGCTTATCCATCATATTTACAACCATTTGAGCATCTCTTGGACCAATGAAAGCTTTTAAATCTTTGCTGAAAATTTTATATTCTATCATGGTACAACGGACATTGTGTTCTCCCCCTCTCAAAACAGTTTGCATCTTATAGGCAGTCGACGGACCAACTTTAGCTAAACTTAGTCTACGAATGAAATCTTGGTCGCTAAATTCTAGTTGCCGCTTCTTGCATGTCAAATCCATGTTCTCAATTGAAACTAACGGGTGATTATGAGACTCAACAAATTCATATAACCGTAAATCAGGATAACCCTTAAAAACTTTAACCTTTATTTTAGCTTTACAGTCTGAGACCTTGTAATTAGTGCTACGAGGCAACTTGGAAGATGACTTCACAAGCATTGAATCAACATTTTGGCTATTGGGCTTTCCCGGTCTACTACAAACAATATACCTAAGTATAACAGTGCCATCTTTTGAGTTCTTAGTTGTGGACAACCTAATATCAAACCCAACCTTCTCAGCATATGACTGATACATGGAAGCTGCATCTTCCTAAGAAAAGGGGGTTATATAACTTGAGTGTGTAGCGAGGGTTATATAGACTTGGGGTTATGTACGTGTGTATATATATGTGTCTGTGAGAGGTTTTCTTATTTGGGGCCGTGATTATTTTCGCGAGGATTCAAAATTTTGTTCAACGGCGCCATTTTCTCTTTGGCGCTTTACCACCTTCCCACTACGGAAGGGTTGAGCTTGAAAATCTCTAGTTTAAAATAAAACCCGAAAAAGTTGTGCTCGAGTCCATCAAGTTAAGCGAGGCAAGTTTGTGCTTATACAAGCTCGGTACTACAAGGTTTTTGTGTTAGCATGTATGCATTCTATGATTGTTATTTGCCTGTTCGCGTGTATATATTTATGTTTGTTATTTGTGTGTCCGCATATGCTTTTATGATGTGTAGCGAACGTAACTTCATGTTAGTTTTTTTACAAAACAATGTATTTTCTACGCTACAAGCTTGCGATATGAAACAATGCTTGCACAAATAGAGGGCCTTCGAGTTGTGTACTAAACTTGTAGCCTTTTAAGAAGAAAAAAAACATAATCATGAATTAATTTTAAGTTTTTTTTAAGCTTAAAAAATATTCCAAGAAACAGACAAAGTATTCATGAGTTAAGTGTGAAAATGTTAAAACAAGTATACGTTTTTACCTCTTTTGGATTTGTTGTGCTACATTCATGACTGACTTAGTTTCATAAGTAGGTATGTTTGGTTGCATTCCCACATCCCATGAGCAGCATAAATGTTGTGTCATCTCATGTTGGACAACCATGAAGCATGTCTAGGAACAAAACAACTCAATCTCCATATTAAATATTTTTAAATTATAATTTTCATATATCGTATAATTAAGACCCAGGCAATGCATAACCAGTTTTAAGTAGAATATTACGACTACTACATGTACATTTTGCTCTAATTGTTTACCTTTTCTTTGGAATGACGACTTTCTTGTGTTTGGCCACTGCACCCCTAAAATTGGAGAGCCCCGTTGCCCCACTCCGGCTAGACTATGTTGTCTCAACCGGGCCCACGCTGTCTTCATAGTTTGGCTTGACTGTTCCCCGAGAAACCATACCGCTGGTTTCTACTTGACAATTGTTGTGCCACCACACGAGCAGAATTCTTTGGCGTAACGCACGGTGGGACGAAAACCCGGGTGGGCTCGGTATTCGAACTGACAACATCACCAAAAGTGACACAAGTAAGGATCGAACTTGGGTCTCCATTGGAGAATCCAAACTTCCTACCACTAGGACACAAGTAGCGGATGCTTTAACTGTTTATATAAAGCGGTTGTATAACAACAAATCGTACTGATAAGATGTATATAGGGGTGTGCATGGGGTCGATTTGGGTCGGTTTTAGCCTAAAACCATAACCATAACCACGATGTCGGTTAATAGATAACCATAACCATAAACGATCGGTTATGGCGGTTATAGTTAATCGGTTTTGGTGGTTATAGCGGATCGATTGTGGGTGATTAACCGTGTATTTAGGCTAGCTAAAAATAGCTTAAATTTTTTTAACGTGGAATAAATTGTTATTGTATATTTGTACAATATTACATAGTATTAAAAAATACTTATAATCTATAATGTTAATACCGATTATTACCGAATATATAAAGTGATTTGTTATATTCCATAAATTCAAATAAACATTCAACCAAAAGCGCAAAACGATATAAAATAACCCATCGATACTAAAATTTTTTAATCAAAAACATCAAATATTAAACCCATAAATACTAAAAGTCTTTAATCAAAAACATAAAATATTAAAAAATTGTGAAAAGTCCTAAATCCTACAAAGATTTATTACATGTCGGTTCGGTTATGATGGGTATGGAAACATTGATAACCATAACCGATTCGCTACTTTCGGTTTTCAAAAAAACCATTAACCGACCCACCGGTTTTTATTTGGTTCGGTCTTTCGGTTCGGTTTTGTCGGTTAATTCGGTTATGGTTCGGTTTTTTGCAAACCCCTAGATGTATACACCTTGATAGACACATCAACATGTAAGTGTATTGAGATCCAGGGCAAGCCCTTGTGAGATAATTGGTGCGTGAATGTACGCGACCATTTTCAAGAGGGCTTCAAATTTTTCTCCTTTTATGTGTGCCGTAGGTTAGGGATGAGATCAGTACTGGTATCGGACCAAATCGGTTACGTACCAGATAGTACCAATACCAAAATTTAGCTAAAACCAATTGAATATTGTACTGTATATGTTCGGTCGGTACTCATATGAAACAGTATCATTTCCAAACCGGTACTATTACGCATAGCACTGATACTAAAGTTGAGCTAAAATCAAAACCAAATGTCGTACCACATACGTCTGGTGCCATCGGTATGGTAGTGTACATGGTACGACATCAGTACCGTACTAGTATTTGGTATGAAATTTCTGATCCCAACCGTAGGTCGATTTGTCTGGCGATCACGCTTTGTCCCTTCTAACCTTCCTTAAGTTGTAATTGAATGTTTAAATAAAAAATAGAGAAACTCGTTGAAGGCCGCTTCGAAGGTTCGAATCCTAGAGTAAAGCCAAGAGACGCACGATAATTTGTTTTGTTTATTGTTATAACAGTGTAACTTTTCAGACAGTTTTTTTAATACAATTGATATAAACAAAACCAAATTTGATACTTGGTTTTTGTAATCTTTTGAATTAATAATGATAATATTAAATGATACGAATAAATTAATAGAAGTTTAGTATGCCATTAACACAATAAAAAAACACTCTTTGTAGCTTCTCACACCAAAAAACTCTACCCAACCTTTTCACAACATTTATGTGTTCCCTCCCTTCGCATCACTCATATAACTACATCCACTAATCTCTCCTTAAGTGTCTCTAAACCTCCTAACACTTCCATCATTTTAGCATGGCTGAGTCATCAGACAGCCGCCGGAAGGGGACTGGGGCTGGAAAGCGGGCCAGCGGGTCATCATACGAGGCGGCAACATCAGAACCGGGCTCAGTTCCTAACTCGCCATGTGGGGCGTGCAAGTTCTTGAGAAGAAAGTGCGTCAGCGGTTGCATCTTTGCGCCTTACTTTGGGTCTGACCAGGGTGCAGCCCGGTTTGCTGCGGTGCACAAAGTGTTTGGAGCTAGTAATGTGTCGAAACTACTAATGCACATACCGGTTAACCGGAGACAACATGCGGTTGTGACTATTTCTTATGAAGCGCAGGCTCGGTTGTCTGACCCGGTCTATGGTTGTGTTTCAACTGTCCTGGCTTTGCAACAACAGGTACAAGATTGCAAGGTGGCAAAATGGGCTGGTTGGATAACAGGATAAAATGTTTTCGGGTCAAAATCTATGATGCACTGGGACGGGTACGGGAACGGGGTACGGGGACGGGTACGGGTACGGGTAACGGCAAAACTAAAAAATTCAAGAAACGGGGACGGGACGGATACGGGAATAAAAACATATAAAAAAATAAATATATATCAAATATATTTATAAAACAAATATAATTATGACATATTAAATTGTTATGTTTATCTATAATTCAACTTATTCTCGAACCCTTTATTATTTAACATGTATTTATGACCCCTTATGTTTGGGTTTTATTTTTTTTTATCTGAACATTTCCTAAAAAAATCTCTTACATTATTATGAATATATAATATTATCTAAATAAACACTTTTAAAATATGATAAAGACAAATTTTATGACGAAAATTATTATTAAGTGAAAATACCAAAGCAAGCTAAATGATAAATACATATAATATGGTAACTAAATTATAGATGGGTAAATACTACAATCCTGTAACTTTTTTTATTAAACTAATAATAACAAAAGAAGCAAGGAGTTGTCACTGTCAATTGTATATATTATAATATTGTCATTTTGTACGTGAGCAAACAAATAACTTGTACCAAACCCAAAAGCAATGTTTTAAAAACCGGACCGGTAATTGAACCAGTCACTCAACTGGTTCACTGGTCGAACCGGTTGAACCGGTCGGACCGTTATAAAAACCGGATAAGAAATTATAATAATAATTGATTTCTAATAACACTAAATAAAAAAATAAATTATTTATCCGTTAAGTTTTAAGATTGCTTGTTCGTGTTGTACGTAAGTATAATAATAAGTTTTTTATGTTACTTTCAAACTTTTAATAAATTATTTTACTTTTAATTTCAAACATTTAATAAATTATTTTACTTTAAATATATTATGTTATTTTATTAATATTAAATTTTATATTTTCTTATGTCTGACAACTTTTGTATTCCCCAAGCTATCTATTTTACTTTTTGACTTTTCTATATCACAATATTTAACTCCATCTTCTCCGATAGTCTCCATCTCCAACATCTCAATTATCTCTGCAACCATCCTTATCTCCATCTATTTTGCTTTAGAAATAAGAAAAAAAAATACAAAATCCGGTTAGATCGTCATTCCGGCTCACCGGTTCAGCCATTAGCCGCCAAAACCGACCGGCTCGACCGTGGATAGTCAGAAAACACTCAACGGACCGGTGGTGTATGCGGTTCCTGGTAAACGGAAACTTGACGGAAACGTTTCCTGCACGTCCCCAAACCCTGTCCCCTTCTGCAGCACGTTTCTAGGCCGTATCCAACATGACGGGGACGTTTCCCGGCCGTCCCCGTGCCGTTTCCGTCCCCTAGCAGTCCCCGGGACGGGAGACGGCACCTCAATGGCGTTTCCGTGCTTCCGAGGTCAAAATGCGTCGCGTCAGGTTGACTTAAAACACTATTCAAAACGTGAGGTTTTAATAAACAGACAGAATGTCATGTATAACTATAATTTATACAAAACTATATTATTTCAACAATATGTGCAGGATTATCTTTAAGTTTGGATTTCAAAGTTTAAACCTTTTATTTGTTTTAGAGTAAATTATTATCTTCGTCCCAGAGGTTTGGCCACTCTGCGACTTTCAGCCAAATGTTTGTTTTTCCGCATCTGGGTCCTCGTGGTTTCTAAATCTTGCCATTTTCGTCCCTGAGGTTCGGCTATATATTAAGACTTTTGTCCCTCAAAGTTTGGCCCCCGGGGATGAAAATGACAAGATTTTGAAACCACGATGACCATATGCAAGAAAACAAATCTTTGGATAAAAGTTGCAAAAATAGCCGAACCCCATGGACGAAAATGACAATTTACTCTCTGTTCCATTTAGATTATTTTATTTGATGTTTATCCGTTAGTTAGTTATTATCTCTACGGTTGGTTTAAACTTTGAAATCTCCTGCATCATAACATGTATTAGAAGTATACTTTTGGTGACTTCTAACGTGTTTGATCCATTTGACCAGTTTTCTTTTAGTTAATCTTTTTTATTTTTATTTTTATTTTTTTCTGTTTGACCAATAAAAAAACTCAACCAATCCGTTCATATGTAAACGCATCAAAAATCGTCACGTATACATGACACCCATGAAATACATCCATACAAACGGTAGAACCTCATTTGAGTTGTATGGTACAGGTGGCGTCATTGCAGACAGAGCTAGCCATGGTCCAGAACCAGCTGATAAACAACAGGCTCCTAGTGGCAAACGCGCTTCAGGGTTCACAACAGCAACTAGAACCGCCACACCATCTTTCACTACTGCAGCCTGCTTATTCAAATGCTTCATCTGCTTCAAATAACAACATACTTAACATCAACAGCTTTGATTCGAGTTTGAATAATCTCGCAGAAGATCATCATAGTGCTACTCTTTCGCAACAGAGTTTTAATCCTCTGCAACTATGTCAACCGTGTAATGATGACGAAGACGACGATGAGGAAGAAAGTGGGGATCCTTTGGCTTTTGCCAATCAAATGCTTCAATCCAGATAATCTGGTTATGATGAAAAAAGATGTGATATTAATAGGTTGCTCTATTGTCATAGAGTGATATGATCATCTAAGAGAAGACAAGAGTAGAGATGGTTAAAGTGGCGCAAAATAATATTTGAAAAAAACACTTGTCACTTATGTTTGCATTTTTAAGAAAATAAATTTGAACCCTCATTTATAATCAACTAGAATTTCCATTTTTAATGTTGTATTCAGTTGTAGTTGTCGACTTGTGACCCGAAACCTTGAATTTCAACATTTGGCTCGACTTATTTTTGTATAGAACAGCTAAATCATACACCCACTAGTTGAACCCCTAAATTTATACTAATGTCCACTGTAAGACTAGAACCCTCAACCACTTAAGAACACCTTTACTAAATTCCTTACTCTTAGGCTACAAGTCCTTTGGTGTGACCTGACCATGAGTCAAAATCTTAATAATACACACCCATATCCCCTAAGAGTCGAGTTGACTCGTTCAGAGTATTGGTAATTTGTATCCGAGTCACGTTTTTTATGTTTATTAATTCGTCTCGTTCGAGTTTAACAACCATGCCTACGACATGTTTTCTTCCATGGGGAGTCTGGTTATGAAAAGCCTTCATCGGAAAATTGTGGACGCAAAGGAGGGTTTTGATCTCCAAGTTTCCAGAAACGCGACATATTCAACAAAACTCGGGTCCAAAATATGGGAGGATGTAAGGGGCGACCTTTGATAATTGGTCGTTCCGTGTTGGTTTGTTCTCGCCTTCTCGTTGTTGCCCATTAGTTTAGACCACTTTTTACTAGGTGTGGCAAGATGAGCGGGTAAGGTATCGGCTCAACACATTTTTGGGTTAAAACATTAAAGCTTAGGTTGATCAACTAACCCTTTTTATCCAATTGATTTGTTTATAATCCTGCATGAGATAACTATAAGACAGGGTGTGGTATACCGCCCCTTATATAATGATTAAGAAGATTACATGCATCTTCCATGAGATGGGAAATAAAAACTATTAGCCCCACACACGGTGGATTTAAAAAACCGCGCGAATTAACTTGGGAAGTAAGAATAGACTTTTAGCTATATTTTTCGATTCGACCCATTAAAATTAATACACAACCTAAATCGACCTATTTGTACATAAATCGACCACTCAAACGAGGTCCAAAATACCAGCAAATCTGCAACTATGTATGTTCAGAAGGCATGATACCAGAGCAACAACTACTGCCGCAAAAACACTTTGATCCATTCGGATTCAACCCCGCATCCCCATAACTAAACGTAAGCTCTTCATCTTTTAATACATCACGGGATGCAAAAAAGCATACTCGAGGTAACAAAGCACCTGAACTTCTTACCAAAACCGTCAAAAGATTCCCACCGTCACACGAATGGTTGATGAACCTCTCAACATTCCCAATTCTCGTGGCATCAATGTTAATCCTCAAACATGCATTTCCTGATGGAAGATGCTCCCTCACAACTAGAAGAGCGGATGTATGCTTGCCACTTGATGAGAGTTTATCATATATTAGTTGACGTTTTCTTGCTTCTTTTGTCGTCAAAAGTTCACCTGTCAATGCAAAACGAATCAGATCATGATCAAGGAAATAACTTTTATCATAGCGAATTTCAACGAACATGTAACGGATAATGTACGTTGGTCCTTTGTGGACGTCTTTTACTTAATGAGATGCCCACCTAACACCAACATTATATATTTATGTATGTCCATATTTACAGCAAGAAGCACAATACTTAAGTGGCCTGCCAAGAATTAGGACAATCAAGACCAACAAGCCCATCGAAAACCGGTTTTGACCAAGTTTGACTCTAACCGAAACTGCCTAACCCAGCTGATTTAAACAAAAAAAAGCCACTTTGTGCACCTCTACATATATACACACATATACATAATGTATGTAGGTCCTTTGTGGACATCATTTCCTTCACAAATGCCCACCTAAAAACAACATAAAATCACTATCTGTCCATATTTACAGCAAGAAGCAACCACTTATGTTCCCTACCAAGAATCAGGACAATCAAAACAAAACAAATTAAAGTTCCCAAACACCTAAAATATTTCATTTCACACAGACATTTCATCAAACACCTTACCTGCATACTCACAAACAAACTCTCCCCCTTTAATAAACTCATCAGCATACAAACCCCAACCTTTATTCACACTCCTAACAATCTTCAACCGAACCGATAACACCCGGATCCGATCACCCGACCCGCAGTCCCAAATCAACCCGACCCGGGCCAAATCCCCATCAAATCTCTCACAATCGCACCCACAACCATCTTGACCCGTCGGGTCACAAATCGGACTCGGGTTGGGAAGGGTATCGGAACAAGAGCCCCATGGTTGTCGGGTCGGGTCGTGGGTAAAACCTAGGATTTGAGTGGGGGTGTAACTGAAGTGTGCATATGGGTGATTGTCTACATTGTTGTTGATGAATGGAATTGGGTGTCTCTCGAAGGTTCTAGAAGCGTCGGATGATCGGACAGCTGTGATTGATTTGGTTAGGAGATTTAGGGTTTTGCAGGTTGAAGAAATGGATGATAGCTCTGTGGGTTGGAGGTATGGGAGGATGTAAACGGCGGCGTTTTGGAATTGAGTGATACATGTGGGTTTCTTGTTGTTGTTCATGGGTTTGGATGAACAATTTGGTTTCTTATAACAGGGAACATGGAGGAAGAAACCCTAATTTAGACCAAGAAGAAGTTGGTGAATGTTAATGGGCCGGGTCGGGTTTTTTAAATCTAAGTAAATTATAGGTTTTAGCCCTCAACTGTAGATTTTGGTCCTGTAACATTTTGAATGATTTTGTTACAAAACCAAACCAATTTTGTTTGTTTATATTATGTGTGACCACTTTCTTGTATCATATTTTTCTATCTTAGAATGAAAAAAGAATTTTAATCTGTGTCACTTACTTCACTAACATTATTTATTTATTTTTTTACATACTTCTTGTGATTTTTTAACGTCACGTACACATATCGTTTTCTATTAAATCAATTAGTCACAATTCAGTTGTGTTCCACTAGTGCTCCATCCGTTATAACAAGAAGCAACACGAAGCCTACTCATCCCAATCTAACTTGAATGGAGCACTTCCATAAAATTCTCATCGCGTGTTTCATGGTTTTGGTTTTAAAGGGTTTGTCGTCAAGTTCGCCTTGATAAAGAGCGTCAACCATGGGGGACATTGAGGGTAGAAGGCGATTAAAATTTTATTTTCCACATAAGTGATATGGAAACGTAGGTATGCATATCAACGTTATATTATGTTCTTTTACATGAAATCAACCATAACGAGGTAGTCTTTTTGAATCCTATGAGATCATAGGATACTCAAGTTTTATACATAAATTTGGAGTGTAATGGATTTAGAAAAACAAAAGGTCTTTAGTCTAGCGGTATCCCAAGAGTTTAATAAAAGGCTTTACTCTTCAAAATTTGAGAGTTCAAGTCACCTAGTTATAAAAATGTGTAATTTAGGAGTGGAATTAGAGGGTGTGAGTTGTCATTAAAAAAACTGGAATAAAAAAGAATACACCGGATGACGTGTTATACGAAAACAAAATTATAATAAATCGACTTAATGAAGTGATACATGACCCGTTGAACTAAACATGAATGAATCGCCAACAAAATTAACATCTTGTTGTTTTTTGATTCTTGACCGCCATTTTTGTGTGTGAAAGAGATACAGAGCATTTGTTGTGAACTTCTAGAGTTTCACGATATGTTCAGTATAGAAAGAAACGGATAATTATGTGGGTTAACAAAATAGTTTTTTTTTAAAGTTTTTGTTTATTAATAATAAAAATATTTGATGTTTTTGTGGTAGATCATAGACTTAGTACATGTTATCTGCTACTTTTTCAGTTATTAATTTGTGTTTTTATCTTTCGTTCATGCGTCATCTTTCATGAATGATGTTGCTATTTTCGATATGTTCAGTCTAATGAATGAGAGAATCTATTTGATATACAAACCCTACTTTGATTGCCCATACAACCCATTCTCATACCTTAAATTTCGGTCCATAAGAGAAAGTAAACATATTTTAAGCTGGACCCGTTATGACGCATGACCCAACCTGATATAACCCACCCGTTTTACCATTTGGTTTCTTTCAAATCGTAAACTTGTGCGATAAAGTCTTTGGGTCCTTTTGTGGAATAATCTATCAATAAAGTGTCAAAAGTGCGAGTAACCCATTTGCTTTCTTTGGATTCTTTCACAAAACCCCACCGACTTACACACACACCCGATGCATAAATTGGGGGAAATTTAAAGACCCACTTCGCTCCCTTTATTTCCGAACGGAAATCAGAGGCGATTATGGCGACCACAATCACTTACACACTTCTCATATTATTACTATTATTTAACATATTATTCAGCCTCTCACTTTGCTCCGATCAAGAACCTGTTCTACTTAACGGTATGCAAGTTCCCATCTTTGTTGATAATATTTAAGCATTTAATTTGAAGAAAGAGCAAAAGAAAAGTTGGGTAACTTTATTTTGTTTAATTAGGGTTTTGTTCAACAGTTTTTGATTGATACGTGTGTTACTTGTAGCATGTGACTGGTTGAAGTACGCTTTGTTAGTAATTCTCTTTTTTTTTTTAATTTTATTGTTATGTTGTTGAATTTAGGGTTATATGGGTGGAATTGGTGTAGGCGTTGTTTATAAGTGGTGTTTTGTGTTGTAGTTTATTTATTGAAGGTGAATTTGCAATTTGATGAGACAGTAATATTTGATGATGAAATTTTAGTTTGATTTGATTTTAGGTTTTTTTTAATTAGGAATTTTTGTAGGCATGTGTTGTTGTTACTTGTTAGTGGTTGATTATTGAAAGTTTGATGTAAGTAGCTAATTTGATTATAAAGATGTTAGGTTTAGGGTTTCTTGGTGATTTTTGAACACTTAAAAGAACTTGCATTCATCTTTTCGAAAATGAACAATTTGCAGGAAGCAAACGGCTGAACTTAAAGATTAATATGGGACAATGGGGGTTGCCTTTGCGGTTACTTGATTTTGCACTAGTAATTTTGTATTCAGGCATGGGTGATTCATTGGTTAAGTTGTTACTTTTTTTTATTAAAATGTTAGAATAAAGTGTTTGCAGATGTGAACATTCATGGATTGTGTTTTTATGTTCAGTGTTACGTCTCTTGTCGCTTGTGATATGCAATATGTTACCGCCTAAAGTCCTGTACTTTGATCTAAGTAGTTGATTTCATATAAAGATGCCAACTTTAGGGTTATATTGGTCTAATACTCTAATCATATATGGTTTTGATTTAGGTAAGTCACTTAATTACATCTGTAATTTATGTTTCCAATGTGAAAGAAGACACTACGTACTTCAAAGAGTTTGGGTGATCTGATTCTGTCACTTAGCGTCCTATAACTTGAATTAGAATATGGTAACGTATTGGACACCTTTACAACTCGTCCTGATATTTGAAGTGTATTTCAATTTTTATTTTTCTAAAAACTAATTGTACTCATTATTTGATACCACAGGCATTGATGTGGCACATCCAACTACAGACGTCTCGCCCACACCAATTCATGGCTCTTCTCAAGGATCTAAAGACGTTCAATCTTGTGAACGCGTTCCCGTACATGGCATTTCAAGAATGAAAATACAAAGTTATGCCAAAGCATTCAAGGTCACGCTGGTCCCGTCAGTGGTGATCCCTGATAAATGGCATAACAAGATTCAAATTTGTTTTCACCAGTAAGTAAGAGGCCTTTTAGGTTCTGTGCTTATGATTTTGTTTGTAGTTGCTAGGGTTAAAACTGGTGTGTCGGGTTGGCTTGACCCGCCCACTCTTTCTTTTGTTAATATTTTTATATTTAAGTTAATTATGCTTACAAAAACTATATTATTGGTCCGTTTAATGTAAACTATAGCCTATAATTGATTCGTTTTGTAAGTAAATGGTTGAAAGTGCCACCTTTAGTAATTGCATCAGGTATCTTTTTTTCTCACATCATTATTAACCAAACTTTTATTCTTGATGAAAATTTATTCATGTTGTTTGCAGAAACGCCTCAATGGGTTTATGCCAATGTGAAAAGGACGATTGGAGATCTGTTCATAAAGGGTTATGGAGTTCCACTATGTCACCTTATGAGCAAAGATTCATTGACGTGAAGTTTACAGGCGGGATGTCTGGTTCCGTAACTGTCACTCTTGATGAAGGTGAACACATATTTTTGTCCCTTTTCCGTATTTTTTACATTTTTTATTTGATTTTTGACATATTTTATGGATTTGTGACTTGCAGTGTCACAGGAATGGCGGTATGTGTTGCTTTTGGTGGGAATTGCTTTACTATTCTTGGCACCTGCGGTTAGCAACTGGGTCCCGTTTTACTATACCAGTTCTATGGCTATTGGAGTTCTAGCTGTTATTCTCATACTGCTTTATCAGGTATGCTTTCTCTTTTGTCGTGCATAAGAATTTTACCAAATATTTGGACCGATAAGAATTGCATTAACATTTTCTGAATAAAAGTAGTAATCTGGTTTATTTTTATGAACATATTGAAATCAAATGACAGTTGGCAATATTTTTCTGGTTTAAAAGGTAAATATGAGAACTATATAAGATATGTACTTTGTTTCTTCACAAAGCTCATTTGGTAAAGTAAACATTAATACCGGGTTTGTAAATCGAACATCAATAATCTTTTGTAAGGTTAATGTGTTCATCTTTTGATCCTGTTGTTGACGTATTTAAATATTATATTTCTGATTATGTTTGTTATCAAACAGGGGATGAAGTTATTACCTACTGGCAGGAAAAGTGCCTTTTATTTAAGCATGTATACATCACTGGTAAGTGTCCTCGAGTTTGCATCAATATGCTATAACATTGTTCTCACAATAATAATCTGAATTTAATAAAATGATTTCGGTGGTTGTATACGTTAACGATAAGACTTTAATGCCTTTCAACCATAGTTATTGATAGCGAACATAGCGTTCGCTATCGCGCGCTTCGTAGCGAATCAACCATATCTTGCGATATGTTACTTAGCGACTCCATAGCATTATTATAGCGGGATTCCGACTACGAATTCTGGCTCCGGTGCTGTAATTTCTGCCTTTCTGCCGGAAACCTACGTGAAGTCAGGAAGAAGAAGAAGGGCGGCTGCATTCTGTGATTTAGCTTTTTAGGGTTAAATAACTTTTTGAATTTTAACCTTTAACCCCTCTATCTTTTCACTAGTTAACATATAGTCCCTAGAACTTGTAAAAATTTACATAAAAGTGTAAAACTAGTTTGTGTATTTTAACATTTAACCCCCTTAGGGTGAGTCCATTGTGAGAAAATTTAAAAGTGTGAGAAGGACAAGAAAGAATCTAAACCATTAAATATCTGAGGTTATTGTGAGAAAATTTAAAAGTGTGAGAAGGATAAGAAAGAATCTAAACCATTAGATATTTAATCTAATGGTTGAGATCATAGTGGCAATTCTGTAAATATTGTTGACTATTAAACTAACTAACTTTCTAGATTAAGGGTCTAAAGGTAAATTTAATATTTTTGAATTAAGAAACTAACATTAATACACATGCAAAGTTCCCCCCTTCTTTTTTAAACATCAATAACTTTTTATACGTAACTCTTTTTTAAAAAAAAATATTACACCATAATAACGAGTGTTTTTTAATCTTTAATATGAGTACCATATTGATATACTTATGTAGAGTTATTTATGTTTTTATGTATTTAGGGTGTTATTTTCTGTTTTGAGTCTGATTAAAGTGTTGACTAGTGTTATATTAGGGTGTTATTTCTGTTATATTCAATGTTAGGGTGTTCTTTATAAGATGTGTGCATATAACTGCTGTGGTGTTTTTATGAGTTATGGTGTTATTTTTGTTATATTTCTGTTCTTTATATGATGTATGCCTTCAATATACATGCTGTGGTGTTTTTATGAGTTAGGGTGTTTTTATGAATTATAGTTCTATTCTTTATAAGATGTATGCCTTCAATATACATGCTGTGGTGTTTTTATGAGTTAGGGTGTTATTTCAAATTCGAAAATCCCTACAATAACTGCCAAAAATCGGTTGCATATATTCATTCCATAATTGGATTTTATTAGTTAAATTACACTTATACCCTTAAACTACCAAAATAAAAAGGGACACATGTCACCTCCATAATCTTTCTTATCCTTCTCACACTTTTAAATTGTCTCACATGAACCTCTACCTCTACCTATATATATATATATATATATATATCTATATATATATATATATATAGATATATATATATATATATAAATTACAAATAGCTATTTTTTATTTCTTAAATTTTTAACTACCTTATCGCTAAATATATAAAAATTTAAGAAATAAAAAATAGCTATTTGTAATTTATATATATATATATATATATATATATATATAAATTACAAATAGCTATTTTTTATTTCTTAAATTTTTAACTACCTTATCGCTAAACACAAAATAGCGGGCGCGATTTCGTCGCTATCGCTATGTAGCATATAGGTACCTCGTCGCTATTTGTTATGATAACTATGCTTTCAACCCGTTTGACCCATACCTCTTTAGCTATGTATTTTGATCCATTTGAGATGAACACAATTTGAATTGACACATTAAAGTAAATGAGTCGAAACTGCCGTCATCTAAGTGCAATCACTTTTTAAAAAGATTGTTTAATGAGTGTTTTGGCCACAGTGCGAGTAACTACGGTGACTCAAAGGTGTACTAGGCCGTCAAAACATGTTTTTATAATGATATGTATAACATATAATATATCTTCTGTTATAACTTTGTTTGTATTCATTTCATCTTCTATATTTTTCAGATTGGGGCAGGATCTTTTCTAGTTCATTATGTTGCAGTGTTCGTCAATTCAATCCTCTCAAATTTCGGATTCAGTCAAGAGATGCAGAACCCAGTAAGTACTTTCTTGACACAATGAAGATATATTTGTTCTTTTAATCACAGCCAGTTTATTGTTGTTTTGTTAATTTTTTTAATTGGCGAAGAGGTATGTTTCATATCAAATCTTTAACAAAAAGGAGCCCGTTGGTACTTCGAAAAGGAATTTTTTATTGTTTTTCTCCAACTACCCGTGGTTACCTGAATCACGCATGTGCTTATAACTTTAACTAAAAACCCACATTATGTACACCATTTATTCATCCTTGCGTTATCTTGCGAGTATATATATATGTTTAGTAACCTATGTGTGTCATTCACTCATTCTTTGAGTGCCGTTGTGATTGTGAACCGTAAACAACGAATCGATCTTTTTTAGTGCAAGTCTTGTTAGAGATATTTGTCCTCTTAGTGGTAACAGTTAACACGACAACTTAATATGTCAACATTTTATGTGTAATTAGTATAATTGCATTTTGTATATGTATTATGTCAATCTTGTTTCGGATACTTGCGTTGTACATATCACATCGCCGCTGTTTATTTCACCAGATAAGAAATTAAAATATAAGTATCCTAAAAGGTGTAAATTTTAGTGATCGTAACTGTGACATCTAATCTTGCAGGTTTCAGTATTCGTGCTGCTTACAATTATTCTACTAGGAGCAGCTCTTGGATATTGGCTGGTGCGAAAATACGTTATTTCAGAAGATGGAGATGTAGATGTTGGTGTAGCCCAATTTATCAAATGGTCCATGCGCGTTATAGCAGTCACATGTATTTTTCTGGTCAGTTATGTCATGAATAAACTATTTAATATCGTCACATTTTTTCTTATTCCCTTTCAATATACATGTCATAAAACCATAATATTTTTAACTTTTTTTGTTATTTTTCAGAGCTCAAATGACACTCCTTTAGCAATGGCGGCAGTTGGTTCATCTCTAGTGTTCTATTACATGATTACATCTCTCAAGTGGCATGATTATCAGTAAGTCCTATACATGGTTCTAAGCAGTTAATGCGGTAAAAAATCGGATATCGGTCAAGGACTGATATTTGAGATATAGGTTATCACGGTGGGACATCGGTAATTTTAATATCATGTAGTATATAGCAATTTAACGCTAACAGTTTAGTATACTCTCCTACCATTAACAAAACCTTTTGCAACTTTCAAAACACAACAATTGTAGCAAGCAGGAACTCATTAAGACTCAAAACATCATCATCATCATACTTGGTATATCCCATCAATAGCAAAGCTAAGGTAGGGTATGAGGAGGGTAAGATGTAGACAGCCTTACCTCTACCCCATAGTAATAGAGAGGCTGCTTCCAATGAGATCCCCGGCTCGATAGTAGCTTTGCATCAAGCCTTGGACATAAGGCACATAGCACTCAACAATTGAGACAAACGCCGATTAGTGCATGTCCCCTAATGTCTTTCGGCTATCAACGCCACACATGATGCATGATTAACCACCCCCCTCTTTTAATGTTATTTTCACGAAATTAGCAAAATAACGTTAAAATTAATGCACTTTCACTTTTCCATGATCATTGAAAAGTTTGTTAGTTGTGATTATTCTGAATTGCAAGATTGTATTTTTGACTAATAATGTGCTATGATTTATGTAGGGGTCCACATTTATCTATGCGGTCAAACAGGTGGCAGTTCAATGGACAAAGAACACCGAAGGCTGGACGGGCTGAATTCCTTAGCCGGCCCAAAAAGATTAGCCCATTGGGAAGCCCGTGGAACGGTCCACGAAATTCATTTGCTTGGCCTGACTCACCAGTCAAAGGTACATCTGGAGATAGAGGGTCAACCGGAAGTCAACATGACTATTACTCGACGTATCACAAGACCCCAAACAGAAAGAAGTATTCAAAGGAAGAATGGGAGGAGTTCACAGAGGAATCAACCCGAGAATCAGTTGCTGAGCTGGCATCTACGCCTGAATTCACCGACTGGATGATAAAGAATGCTAATCGAATCAAACTTCTTCCTGATAATGGGTCAGATGATGATGCCAGCGGGTCAGATTCTACTGATGGATATTTGGTAAAGAAAGCAAACAGGCGTGGATTTTTCAGCTGGTGAAAGCAGTAGTGAGTTGCTCACTGATTTTGTTGTTTTACCGGATAGATGTATGCGCAATCTTGAAGTTGTTAGTGAGTGGTAGTTTGTGTAGTTTTTTCTTTGTCACCGTTATTGTTCTTCTAGGATTGTTAATCAAGTCGTAATACTTCGATTGGAATGTATATTTCTCATTTCATGATGTATAATTCGAGAACGGATAGATTCATGTATTAGTAATCACTTATAAGTAGTAGGTAATACGGTTAATTATATACATACAAACTTCTAAAATATTTATTTCCACATAAACGAGCACGCCTTAAAGGGTCCTACGTCGTCACCAACATCGACGTTATAGTTTTGAGGGAGCGGGTAACTTGTGTTCCATATCTTCTTTCCTTGTGCTAACATGTTATTTAGCTCTTTGACAAATCGGTCCATCATTACTCCACTCTCAAAACATACGGGTATCACGATTTCAGACTCTTTATTGTTTGTATAAGGTACATAGAAGCTAACTCCTACCCGAGTTCTTGCAGCCCCACCGTATACCGGCTTCCCCCACCCGAAGTCCATGGTATTAAACCCCACATGGGTCAAATTCGCGACATTGTAACGTAGAATAGCTGTGAAGTGGTGTTGTCCTTTGAATGCCATTAGGTCAGAACAGATTTAACGCGTGGCATCGGATTTGACTTTCTTCACGAGCTCCAACGCGTAACCTAATGGTTTGTTACATAGATCTTGAGTGGTGGATGCCAAAACATTTCCATAGTATCCGACCGGGAGGGGAGGGTTGAACATTTTACGTGCTGCTGCATAGTATCCAACGCGTAACCTAATGGTTTGTTACCTAATCCTGACAGCAATTGTCCTAGTCCTGCTGCATCACACATGGTGTGGTCCGCATAGCAGTCGCGTCACCTGTAGATCAAAATTTATCATTCAAAAAATTTATTTTATTTTAATTTAAATTTAATGAATGTACCCTCCATATATTATTAAATCAATCACTACCTTTATATCCTTACTTTTACTTTATAATGGGGTCCATTTAGCATGCATGGGTATGTTTAGCCTCATCAACTTTACCTGAATGAGTAGCACCGGCCTGAAACATCATAAAGGAGCTCTTCCATACACGGGAACGGTGGCTCAAGTGGATCTCCGAATTGATCCAGCGTAACATCCGCCTCGGCCTCGATAAACAACACACCCTCGCCGGAGCAGTCCACCATCAGCTTCCCGGCCGGACCCTCCTTTAGTTGGCCGGCAAGCGGATAGTACAACACCAGAAGCTTAGCCAGAGCCTCTCTTATTACACTCGCCGGATTCTTATTTCTCATTTTCGGGTCCCTACGATAAACAAATATATCCGGAATTTGCAACCGGAATCTTTCCTGATCATCGATGTCGTAGAGGGGCTTGAGTTCTCGCGTAGTCGGTTCAATCGGAATGATGAGCTCCGGTGCACATCTCCGGACGGTGAAGGTCAGGGTGGTGTTGGTGTTCATTATTGCCATACCAATATGGGCTTTTGATGGTGGTTAAACTTGGTTGCTAGGGTGGCATGTAAATATATGCTAGTGAAAGCACTAAAGGAGTGGATCTAAACGTGTACATGTTATGGCTTAAATTGAAGCTCCTTTAGTAAACCAGCTCTAGAGTGAGGTTCTTGTATCGAGAGTGGCGGAACTTGACCAAAAGTTTTGCGGGGCGGAAGGTAGTGAGACCCAATTTTTCCCCCTATTGCTATGTTTTGAATTATGCGTTCGGGTCGGATCAACACAATAATAACTCCAAATAAAAGTAAAACAAAGGATTACTTGTTTAAATTTGTGATTAAAATGCCTCTATCCAGCTCGATTTCTTCCCTGTTTCAGTCGAATTTGATAAAGGATAAAAGGATTATAGATCTGAAAGCTTCAAGAACCCTTAGAACATACGACGTTTTTTTTCTATTGAAGTCGAACAAACATAGATGGGGCATCTCTATCCTCATGTATAGTTATTTTTTTTGCTTAAATATCTTTCGATTAAGATAAAAATGAACCTTAAGGTTTCATTTATATAAAAACTAGTTTAAACTTTATTTAAACTTACTTCATGTTTAAAAACAATTATAAAAAAAATACTAATAGTCCCGTTCTTCACGTTTTTTAACTCAATAAGAAAATATGTATAATTTTTTGGACAATAAACTTGGTAGGGGCAAGAAATTTTTAGGCAAAATAATTGACGCGGGTAGACTTATATAATTTAAACATTTCGAACGAAAAATCTGAAAAATTACCCTACTAATTGAAACATTGGCAGGGGCGGATCCACCCCTTACCTCTTAAAAGTTGCGCCCCTGTATACCGACACTAGGTAGGTTCTTAAGTCTAAAGGAACCTGTTATTTATATAAATATATTATTAATTTTTTGTATATAATAAATATATAATTACATAGGAAATATCATTAGTTATATTTAAAACAACATAACTAACAACACGTATTTTGTTACCGATAAAAATGATTTTAAATATAGAAAAAGTGCGTGTGCATATAAATAAAACTATCAAACATACAATAAAAAATAAACAAGTCGAATTTGAGTTTAAAAGAATATTAAGGAATTGAGCTCGACTTAAAATTTGTAAAGAGACATATAGAACTTAAAAGAGTTGAATATGAGCATAGCAAACCGAGGGCGAGATCGTGTTTTCTTTTCTTTTGTTTGTTCATAAATATGCTTTTGATTTGGTGTCAAAACAAAGGCACTAGTTGTGTTTGGTTAATTACGTCAGTACCTAAAAAATTGCAATTCAAGAAAATTACGTCAGTTCCTTTTCTTTCTTTTGATATTTATAAGTGTGGAGATTTAAGAAGGGGTTGTATTATTGACACCTTTAATACGGGTCGTATAATCTTATACGACTCGTATAGGGCAACAACAATTTTCAAGGTCAGTCAAAGGCTGATATTGTTTGTCACGTATAGGTCTATATGATCCGTATTAAATACAAGGTAGTACCATATCAGTCAACAGTGACAAAAAGTGGTGGATGTGATTTTACGTCAGCCCTATATGACCCGTATCGGTGCTTGAAAATGAATTTAGCTTTTTTGCTTTTATGAACGACAAAGGGAGACGAAGGGAACATTGTTTCTTCTTTTTTTCTTTCTTTCTTTCGACAAACAATTCTACCATGTCTTGGTTCGATCACATTTATGTTTCTGGCGAATCGTCCGGCAACAACACGAGTACATTTAGTTCGGAAAGCAATGTGGTATAGTATTTATTAACTTGTTTTGTTTATGAAATACTTAGCACGCCGTTGTTTTAGAAGGGATCTGCTATCCATGATTCTTACGATAAGAATCACGCAGAGGAGGTCCTCTCCGGCTTTCGTTCTTATCACAAGGGATCATTGTAGCCAGACCTAAACGAGGTAAGCTTTATTTACTTATTTGTATTAGGCATTAAATTTACTATTATCTTTTACTCGTTGGTTTTTTTAGTTTGTTGTGCCTAGCAGACCGTTGTTGCCAGACCTAGACTTGAATGAGGTAAGTATTTATTTACTTATTTGAATCAGGCGTTAGATTTACTGTCATCTTTTAACCATCGTTTTTTTTTTCAGTTTGCTGTGCCTAGCAGTGATTATGGTTATGGGGTCCGGGTTATGAAGATGGGTATGATGCCTCGTATGGAAAAGAAACCTATGACAACAACTTTTTCGTTAGCGATGCCTCGTACGTACAACAAGACGTTGGTGAGCCTTCTTATGCCCAAGAGTCATTGGTTGCTCGTTGACGAGCAACCCCCTTACCTCGAAGTTTGCAACAAAATAGATCAGGTATGAATGTTATATATTTTGTTAAAATATTACTACAAAAGTTATATATATATATACACTAAAATGTATTATAAATATTACATATATATATGTATATATATATATATTCCATTTATGTTGTTCAGGATTTTATGTCCTGCGATGAGTTGGAAGTTTGGGTAAAACAAAGGGGTTTAGATAACGGATATGTTATTGTTACCAGACGGTCTAAGAATAATAGGATATGGTTCGAATGTTTCCGTAGCGGTGCGTAAGAGAGTAAGGCCACAGTTAGAAAAACCGGCAACAAAAGATGTGGGTTCCCTTTTATGGTGATAGGGTTTCTCGACTAAAATTGTCACGCTTGGTAGATAGATCATATGCACAAGAATTATATCATGAAACATAACCATGGCCCTGCTGAACATCGGGAGGGTTACACATATGCCAGGAGACTCACTCGTAATGAGTTTAGATTGGTGCAAAAGCTGATAGATCAAGACATAGAGCCCCGTAAAATCTAGGAAGCCATAACCGAACAAAACCCCGAAAACAAGTCTATTCTGAACAACATACACAACTCTCGCCAAACGATTAAAGCCCTAAAGTTCGATAAAAAACGTTTCCCATGCAGAGTTAGAGTCTGGAACAAATCCTCTAGGAGAAAAAATCACATATTTCACGCAGTAGGATTCCTCTACAACATCGTTGAGAGTATATATATTTTTTTGTTATATTAAGTCATTCGAAATGTGCCAGACATTCATGCATATGCTTATGATCGACGCGACCTACAAAACTAACATGTACAATCTTCCATTTTTGTATGTGAGTATGACTTCGACATACCAAACCTTTTATGTTGCACATACATTTCTTTTAATGAGCAGAACGTAACTTACGCTTGGGTCCTGCAGATGATCAGGTCTATGTTGCGTAAGTGTATGGAGCAGCGTGTAATTCTTAGGAACAAAGACCAAGCCCCTAGGAAACACTTGTCAAAAAATATTCTTGAACGTACATAAATATCTTTGCAGGTTCCAAATTTTATAGAATATGGTAAAATGCTGCAAGAATTCCTTTACTCAACAGGAATAGGAGGACTTTACTCGTGCATGGTCGACAATGTGTGAATCTCTAAGCGAGGATTTATACGACTATAACACCACCAACCTTCATAGACACCTTGTCAGAGACCAACATGAACATAATTTTTGTTTTAAATTAATACATTCATTTAAATAGATATGTAATTTGAATAAGTTTTATATTTCCAGATGTTTTTGTTTACCTGTGGGATAACTAGTTAAAGACATCTCGACGGAAATTTGTATTTGCATGGACCAATCAAACAGTCAACTTTCACCATACTATGACAAATAGAGTTGAGATCGCACATGCTGATTTAAAAAGACAACTTACTTCACCTAAATGCAGTCTGGATACCCTAGTGAATAAGGTCGACGATTTGGTATTAAAACAATATAAAATAACAAATGCAAGTTTGGAAGAAAGTAACTCCAAGCGAATGAATGACCACCTTGCGATTCCTTTGTTTCGCAATCTACTTTATAAAATTTCCATCCATGTTCTTAACCTACTAGAAAACAAGCTACAAAGGAGACTATCCACCTTGCGGTCATTTAGATTAACATGTGGCTGCCGTCTGGAGATATTGCAAAATATAGGTACTTATAAGCTTACTTTAAGATTTATTATTATATTTTAATATGCGAGCAACATTATTTTGTTTACAGAACACATTATTCGGCTCGATGATATAGTCATCTTCTAGAAAAACTTCATCTGAAACCATCAAAATTGATGAAGAAGACGTTGATCTGGAAAAAGAATTCGATGATGTGAAATAGAAAATGAGTTTCGATCCCCGCAATTGAAGAAAAGTATGATGTTGAACATCAAGGCGTGTTAAACCCACTTATGAGCGATAAAAAACCGCTTGTCGTACAAGAAAACATCCGCAAGCGTCCAACACTGAAGGTCCAATAACAAAGGAGAGAACAGGCTGCTAGCATAGCTTAGTCTCGTAGTATCACATTATCGCACTATCGCATTGGTTAGTATTTAATTATTTGTTGTGTTTGTTTATTTATTTCGATCATCTTATTACACTTGGATTGCATGACAACTTTTTAAATAATATAACTAATATATTATTGTAATTAAACCTGAATTTACTCACCAACTTACGTTGACTCAAACTACTTTTACTCATGATACACGTGATCAGGTTTGATGTGACGAGAATGAAGACACAAATGACGTGCCTTAGTTAATTAAACGAGATTTCATTTTTACTTGATGTCTTTGGATTTTGTTTGAATTAGTTGGATATTTGTTTGATTATGTGACACTGTTAAATTTTACCATGAATAATATTTAAACTTTTAATAGCTGTCATGAGCTATGAACAATAATCATGTCCTGATCCATAATCCGGTATGGGTTAGGGTGCGACAACCACCACCACCACCACCACTCCCCTACCCCCTCTGCCACCGAGAGCGATGAAAGCAGCAGCACCTGCCGACGTACCTCCGTATCACTACCACCACAACCTTTGTTCAGTTCATTTCGTATGTTGTAATCATTTTTGGGCATGAAGCAGGTTTATACGGCCGCCATTGCTGGAGCTTGAAATTGTAGTAAAAGGAAAAGCCAATATTCATGACTTTTTACAAGGTGAACATGGATAATATGACTAAATGAATTCTTAGTAACTTTACAATTTTGTTTGTTTGTCTTGTTTTGTTTTGACTTTTGGTGTTTTTAATTTTATGATTTCTATTTTTATTTGTAGTTTATAAATTTAAAAACACATCTAATGAGTATACGTGTAAAAAAATATAATTGTGTTTTATAACACAACAAAAAACACATTTTGTGTGTTTTTAGTGTATTTTGGTTTATAACACATTTTTTAATTGTTTTTAGTCCATTGTGTTTTATAACACAAATAAAAACATATTTTTTGTGTTTTTAAGTCAATACGTTTTACAAATAATGAATTTTTATGTGTTTTTAGTCCATTGCGTTCTATTACACAAAAAACACATTTTTTTGTATTTTAGTCCATTACGTTTTAGAAAAAACACATTTTTTGTGTTTTTAGTCTATTACGTTTTAGAAAAAACACATTTTTTTTTGTTTTTAGCGTATTGCATTTTAGAAAAAAAAAACATTTACCTTCCTAACAAAAGAATCTTCCTAGTATATCACGACCGTCATAAACTAGCAAGCTTAGAATCCTTTTTCAAAATAGAAATAATTTTCTTACAAATTCATGTGCCACATGTTTATTTAGAATTTTAGGCATCTAAGATGAAGTTAATGATCAAGTGGGAATTCCCTACTTTAGAAGGACATTTATGGACCCAAGTAGTGACAACGAAATGAAATGCACGTTTTTATTCATCTGGTTGTCTTTGTCGTTAATAACCATGCTTTCAAAGGGAACCGTGTAAGTATTTAAAGGGAAAGTGACAGAATATAAAATTTTCATGTCCAATTCTCAAATACAACAGAACACCTTGTTTTTAGAGAAAATCATTCTTTTGTATACCGATTATTGATTTGGTATAGAAATACTTTAATCTGATAGTGATATTAAACGATTAAAAAAACTACCAAATCATACGAAATTCAAGCATACATTATTAGTTATTTTGTGATAAATAAATACATAATAGTATTTCTTATTTAATTAAATAAAAAATTAAATATTAGTCATTTTAGTCTTGCTAAACTAGTAGGCTCTGTATGTGAAGCTCTAGTTCCACTGTTCAAGCTTTTTTTTATCAAAAGAATATACAGTTATTGCTCGGGTTTGAGTTCCTTTAACCTCACTTTAATTCAATATTTAATAAATGAATTTAAGTAGTTCACGATAGGCTCGACTCTCCTGTTTTGTTGTTGCACACAAGTATAACTTCACCTCCATACCAAATTTAGGAACCATCAAATTCCTATTATATATGACAAGAAGGGACACCCCTGTAACCCTCACCGTCCGGAGACTTGCAACGGAGCTCATCATTCCAGCAAAACCCACACCACGAGAACTGAAGCCTCTCTCCGATGTCGATTATCAGGAAAGTCTTCGGATCCAGGTTACGGATATAATAGTTTATCGAAGGAATCCAAAAATGAGAAGTAAGAATCCTCCAAGTGTAAAAAGAGAGTCTCTCGCTAAGTTTCTGGTGTTCTACTATTCGTTCGTGGGTCGGCTAAGGGAAGGTGCAACAGGGAAGCTGATGGTGGAATGCTCCGGCCAAGGCGTGTAGTTCATCGAAGCCGAGGTGGATGTTACGCTGGATCAATTCGGAGATCCACTTTAGCCACCATTGCCTTGTATGGAAGAGCTCCTTTATGACATTCTGGGTTCGGGTGGCATCCTCGGTTCACCCTTGCTACTTATTCAGGTAAACTTGAAAGTCACATATTTAAATTTACATGAACAAACAATGTATGGGACCAAATTTTGATTCATAGGTAACACGAATGCTATGCGGGGGTTTCATCTTTACGGTACGAATCAACCACACCATGTGCGTTGCAGCAGGGCTCGGACAGTTCCTGAACTGGATTAGGTGAGATAGCCCGGGGTGCCACATCACCATCAACATTACCTGTGTGGCAAAGAGAGTTGCTTTGTTCAAGCGACGGACTACCTATAATGATAGCTACTCGTCCTGATATTTCACTAGATGGCATGGTATACAAGTCATTTATTACCCATGCAGATATTTTAGCTTTTCGTAGACTTGTTCTTTTACGCCTACAAAGATGTTCAACCTTTAAGGTGCTAACAGCTTGCATCTGGCTTTGTAGTACCATCGCTTTCCAACCAGATCCAGAAATTGTAAAGAGAGTTGCTTTGCTCGAGCGTTGATTGTTGTGATTGGTCTGTACAATTAGGAAACGGTGGTGGAGGAGGAACCGAATGCTATGCCGAAATTGTAAAGAATGGTAATGGGGAATCTTCAGGAAATGATCACAGTTCAGGGTATAGCGGTAGCTCAGATGAAGAAGGATCGAGTTTAGCTTAAGAAAGATCTGATGTTGAGTTGGGAGAAGATGTTGATAGTAAGGTAGATGATGTGATTGCTGAAACTGAATCAACGGATAGCAAGGGAACATCTTTGAAACTAGAAAACCGAAGGTTTTTTATTTTTTTTTCCAAGCATCTCTCGGAAGTTGGATCTTCTGCTTTTTGTGCTGCATTCATGGCTTGCTTGGATTGCTAATCCAGTCAGGTAAGTTTCAATAAACCTATCTTGTCTAAGTGTCTTGAGTGTATGGTTTTAAAAGTTAAATACTTAGAACTAGAAGGTAAATTTGATCACATCAAGAAACATCATCAGAGTTTGAGTGTAGATTTGACAACATGCACGGAGGCAAACACAACTCTTAAGAAAAATGAAAAAGGAATTTAAAACGACAATTGAATCCTTAAGGAAAGATAATTCTAAACTTAAGAAACCATTCTTAATAAACAAATTGGTATCAATAACTACATTAATATCATTGATGAAACAAAGAGAGAGCTTGCCCATGCAAGATGTGAACATGATGCAATCAAACTCAAGTTGGACAGTTACTCCAACTCGAGATATGTTTTGGATCATCGACGTTCAAAAGAAAAAAGGTGATGTAAAGTGCATTGGCTATGAGGCTTGTCGTTCTCCAGTTACACACAACTACACCAAAATGCCTAATAATGAGGATATGCCAGATTTTGAACCCACCGTTCCTTTAGATCTTGTTGAATTTATAGCCGGTCTAAGTTCACTAAAGGTGCATCCTCAAGTCAAAGTCAATCGGATGAAGTCAACGATTCAAACTCTGTGATTAATTAGAGTCCTCCCACTATTGAGGATTGTGATAGTCCGGATGAAGAGTCAAATGTGATAAACGGTAAATTACGGGTTATAACTACGTTAGAACGAACATTAAGCAACTATAAGTATTGTTTTAAGACACAAATTAACTTAGTTAGGCCTTTGGTATGGCTAGGAATGTCTATCCGGCTTTGCGGTACGCGGATAGTGATTTGCGGGAAAACTGCTCAACGTTAAACGGTAATGAACCGACACCGGACGAAATACTAAAAACGCCAAAAAAAAAACGAGTTTTATATGTATACCTTATACACATGAATTTGATTTTTTGAAATTATCATGCTTTCGAAAGTCACAAAACGCGTACGTGAACGAAAAACGCGATTGTAGGAGCGCACTGGCAACAGAACGGAAGCATCAGACACGTGTATTACCTTAAAATCTGAAATATTATGGTAAACTTAGTTTTGTAATTAAATTTTAACATACATAGTCAAAATCGGATTAGAAACGACCGCCGAAGCATTTTACTCAATTTTAACAACCAACGAACGAACGCGTCAAACGTCTACTTCTGCACCATTTTACATATTTTTTATCCTAAAATGACATTTTACAACGTTCCACGAAGTTTGGGTTCAAAATGGGCCTTGAAAATGCTATTAGGCTGCTCAAAACACTAGAAACGGACTAATGGGCTTTGGGCCAACCCACCCAAAACCCTAGTATATAAGCATCTCTAACTCCCATTTCCCTTCGTTCCTCAAAAACCCTAGCCCCCCACACCCTCATATGCTCTCTCCCTCTCTCCAACTTATCCGGCCGGTGACGCGACAGAGCTCCGGCGGCGCGCGGCGGGGGTGCAGCGATCGATGATTTTTGGTGACTTTTCGGCGGTCCGACGACATTTCCGGTGGAACTTTTTCGTACCAACACCCTGCCCCCACTAAACCGAACATCCTGGAGGCGATGGTGATGTTAGTTTTTCAAGATTTGAAGCCATCGGGGCTGTAGAGCAACTCCAGCGAAGCTCTGGTCAACTTTCCGGCGAACACATTGTCAATTTCTCTTTCCATGCATGTTTAGATCGGGCTACAAGAGACCTTTCTGCAAATTCTCATGTGTTTTTATTTTCCGGCGATATTCCGGTGAGTTCTCCTACCCTTTTTCTATAACTTCTTGAACATTCGGTTTGTTTAACAGTACGCACGGATGGTTTTTAGGCTGTTTTGGTGGCTCCGGCGAAGTAGAGAATCGGCGGTGGCGATAGTGCGGTGTCGGGGTGGTGACGGTGGTGTTATGGGGGCGAACAAGAGCCGCAGCCAACTGGCCCAGCGACGACGGTTGGCGGTTCGGGTTTGGGCCACGCGGTTCAAAGTGGGTCAGATTTGGTTTAGTTCGGGTCAAGAAGTCAACGGGTCAGTTTTGGTGTTCGGGTCAAACTCCGGTCAACTTGGTCGACGTGGTCAACTACGGTCAAGCTCGGTCAACAAGTCGACACGAGGCTTGGTAAATCTTTACCGATGTGATAAATAATATATTGGTTATATAAATACTAATTTAATGCGAAACCGAGCTCTAAACCGACCCGACTAATGAAAAGGACAAATTTTATAAGAGCAAATTTATAACTAATTGTACTTGTACATAAGCGTAACGACGTAGTGTATATAAGTATGTACATATTAGTTAAAAGCTGAACCTATATGTGACACAATATATATGTTAGACTTATACGCGACAAAATTCGACGTTTTGAATATAATGGATATATATATATATTGTTGTTACATTGATTGTTGAGTTTTGAAAATTATCGACAGCTAGTATTGTCGGGATTATCCTAAAAAAGAGGAAACTCTGTCCGTTAATACGTAATACGAAACACGTTTTATTTCAAAAGCGAAACCCATCGAGACTCAAGGTAATTTATAAAAATAAATATAAGTGTCTGTTTATTTTTGGCGATGCTTAGGACTCACACCAAAACGAGTTTACAACATTCCAACAAACGCGCCTTCTAGAATAACGAAACCCCGAAATCTATATAATATAAATATAATTATTTTAAACGCCTAGTATTCGGCAATTATATAAAATAAATATAATTATTTATGATGCTTAGGACTCACACCAAAACGAGTTTACAACATCCAACGAACGCGCCTTCTAGGATAACGAAACCCCGAAATCTATATAATATAAATATAATTATTTTAAACGCCTAGTATTCGGCAATTATATAAAATAAATTTAATTAATTATATTTGTTTAAAACGTCTAGAATACGAACGTTATATAAAATAATTATAATGATTTATATTTATTTGGAATGTCTAAGCGGAATACGGCGCGTTACCGTACGATCTTAGCAAATAATATTATCCGAGTTATTTTGGTAACGAACAAACGAAAGTCGAATATAACAAACGAACAACTATATAATTATTTTGATAATTATCCACGAGACGTGAGACTGCTATTACGGCTACACGACGTTTATATATACACCAATACACACACACATACACACATATATATATATATACACACACACATACATCTTACGAAAACTACGACTGGACTGTCCACTACTCTAGTGGGTTAGGCCCACCCATGCTCGTGCGTGGCACGAAGTCTCAAGGAATGGACTGTCCACTACTCAACTGTAAGAGCGGTACGGCTCTTAAAACTGTACAGTGAAGTCCTCGTTATATATCGGAGCTATAACCGCCTGCTAGTCTACCGTCTTGAGTAAACGATTTGGCGAGGCACTTCCTAGCACGGGGTGGGTTATAGGCTCATGCGGGCATGTTGTCTTTGTCGTACGCAGACATTGACGGTTATACAAATTTTACAAAAACAAGGTTTTCAATTGACATGCCAAGAAAAATGGTTTTATTACGTTTTCTCAACAATATTTAAACCGGTTACCAAAAAGATTTATTTTAAATCCTTTTTCGAACAAACTATGAACTCGCCAACTTTATGTTGAATTTTCGCATGTTTCTTTCTCAGGTTACAATTTCAAAATATGGCACGGTTGGAATAGGAGAACCCATGGGGATTTGAGTACTTAGCGGGCGTTCACTTTCTGGAATTCATAGCATTAAATACTTCCGCCGTGCAATGAAGATACCAGTCAGATCACGCCAACTCTAATTTTAGCAGGTGTGACATCATATGAGGACAAACCTGAGCAGTCAGAGATGGTAACAAAAGAGGAAAACATACCTCTCGAAAATCACACTTTTGTGAGCCACCTGCAAAATCGTCTGTGACTGCTACGATCAAGTCTATTGGACCTTCTGCAGAGAGTCGTGAAAGCGTGAGCTTGCTTTACACGTTGATTGATTCTGATAAATTATATTTAAATAAGGATTTCCTAATGAAAAATGTCAATTAATCCTTGATTGATAAAGTATTTGAGGATTCTACTAGTAAGTTTTTGGTTAATCGAGCCCAAGAGTTTTAGTAACGCAGTGTGCTCCTATCCTAAAATCCAAAGTTAGAAAGAAATACGGGAATGATGGAGAGAGAAAAAGAAAAGACAAAAATGTCCGGTGAAGGAATGCTGATGAATGAAGTTGAAAACTTCGACAAGATAAAACCTGTGCCAAAATTTGATTGTTATGGCTTTGATCGGGTCAAGAGGATAGATTCCAACGAAATGTATGCGCCTGCAACACGTCTAAAACATTTCAAAGATTCAAGGGTTGTACTTCTCACAAGAAGTTTAAGAGTTACAAGATAAACGTGCAGTGTACATTTCTCTACGGTGTGATTGAAGAAAATGTGTTAGTTGAACAAACCAACCGGGTGTGCGGATGCCTTGGTGTGGATTGAACAACCGCACACTACTTCTCAAGGAGAAAGACGAACACATTTGCTAATGCAAAAGTATGTGGAAGACATCATGTATGGACCGACCAATAATGATGTGTACAAGCTTTTCCACATGCTCACTTGCTTCTTACCAGCAGGACCCAGAGGTTTTTAATCTTGTTGTTGTGAAGAGATTTCTCAGTCATTTGAAGTAGCTGCAAATTAACCTTGAAATCCACACCGGGTGGACATCCAATTTGGGAAAGCACTCAGATTCCTGGCAATGCACGAAGCAGTTGCAAGATCACGGTTTTGAATTTCAAATCTCTCCTATCTTTGTCGATATTTAAGCTGCATTGCGAATTACTAACATCTCGTACAACACTCCTTGACCAAACGCGTTGATCTCAAATATCGCCTCACATGTGATTATTTCAATACAAAACTTATTAATGTTGTTTTGGTCCACACTGATTAATAACGTGCCAACTCATTTTCCAAAATTTTTGATAAATCATTTTTTATTAATTGATTTTGGTAAACGGCATTAGGTAAAACATGAGTCAATCCACATTAAAAATCGTTTTTGTGAATATTTTTCTTGGCGGAAATCCAAAAAGATGTTTTTAAAAGTTTAAATTTACTTTTTAAATTTTAGGGGGAGTAAATCCAATTAGAAAAAAAACGTTGAAAAACATCAAAAATACAAGAGAACAAAAAAAATGAATTTCCTAGCGAGGAAAAGAGAAAATGACAGTAAATCAGTGGTTTGTCGAAACCTCTTTGAACTTAAAATGAAAAACGATAAGTAGCTCTATTATTGATGTATCGGTAGACTCACAATCATTTTAAAGTTTGAAGGGTGATATAAACATAAAGAACTGAACACTCTGTGGGAACCACTTATTGGCATATGGTCTTGCATCCGAAATTTTGTTTGATAGATTGCCGAGGTTTAGAGATACATGGTCTTTATGCTGTTTATCATTTTGGGTATCATGGTTGCTTCCATGATGCCATACATACGTGTACATACTATACACACATGTATATAATACATACTGCATTTGACCATCAATAAGTGATAAAAATATCACAGTCACCCCTGAAAAAGTGATTATTAATCACATCTATCATCTGTGAGTCAAGTTCATCTATTTGTCGGTACGATGGTACTGACCTGTTCATGGACTTGCTCTCGTGCCCTGCATGCATCGAAAATCAAGTTACTCATTAATAAGTGATTCTATCACATAGGGCTTGTTTTTATCCACAAAATACATGAGTATCTCATATCTTATATGTCAAAACAAATGATAAATGGTATAATCACCAATAAGATGAACTCTCGTGCATACCTTGGTACGGGAATGTGTCGTGTGTGGATAAACACCGGTCGGTAAGTATAAATCATATCTTAACGTATTCACAAGCTATGATTACATCTGATTGTTGAGTTTAAGGACAACAATACCGGTATTCGTTATAGGATGCTTATCTAAATGCTAACTAATTGAACAACAAGTGTATTCTAGCATGGCTGTACACTGATTTGATTCTCTTACCCTCGAAACTCGCAAAAAGAATGTCTGCAAAATATTTATTTATTGCTTTCCGTCTTTACATTTGAGATATTCAACATACCAAAAAGATTTTAGGTGTGTTTTAATATAAACTTTATAAAAGCCAAAAATATTTTACTTATATCTTATTTTTAATTGATTGACGTTGGAACTCGAATCTATCCACCTAAAACCCTGATTGAAAGACGGAATACAATCGCATCTTCATAATGGTTAAAAATCTTAAATATGAACAATTTTGAAACTTTCAAAGTGCTGTTGGTTGGTAGTTGAATGGGAGTTGGTCTCGTGTGTGTCGTCTGTTTATATTGTTTAACGTCAATTCTTAGTGAGGTTTTCATCTCAAAATTCTTTAAGATTGATAAAATACCTAGCGCTTGTTCTCAGTACGCGTTTAGCTCTGTTGTTTGTGCAGATGTGGTGTTCGAACAAGCTAAAGGCAAAGAGAACATGTCAGATGACAAGCTTGGAGTGACGACATGACATGGACTCTATAAGATGATCAAGTTGCAGTTGACCATTCATCAACGCCAAGAGGATCTGAAGCTTTAAAGATCAAAGATTCACAAGATACATTCAAAGGGGAGTTTGTTGATACACCTCGTGACTGTGACAAGTGAAAACGTTTGAAGATCCGACAACGTGAAGAATGAACTATCACCAGCCACATGTAAGGGGGAGTTTGTTGATGCACTTTTGTGTGGATGTGGCTCGGTTCGGTTCGGTTCTAGAGCGGCGTAGTGAGATTCCTCTTTCGTGCGACCCGAAGAAAGACACCCGAAACACGAAGACATGGGAACGACACCATAGAAGGATGATAACATCATGATGACATAATTATATTGTATTTCCATAAAATGGATGTTATTGTTGGATTCCTATTTCGATACATGTGTTTTGTTCATACAGAACGAAATAGTCTATTTCGATTCGATGACAAGCTATTTCGATGCACCTTTTTAATTTCGATGTGTTTCGTTAGTGTAGTTTATCTTTCGATGTATGTCTATTGGTTTGTGCTATAAATACCAGCAGATACCCTCTGTTTTTAGTGAAAGCACCTTCAGAGAGTGTGAGAGCATATTGTAAACCCTTGTAATGTTACTCTGCTGAAATCAATACTTTAAGCTTACAGTGATATTCATCTTGCTTGATTTACATACAAACTTGGATTCCACACTTGTTTGTGTGTTCAACAACAAGGAATACGTTTCTCTAAGATCCTCGTTAGGAACCTATAAGGTTTATGTATCTTCAATTTTATTCAAAAAGTTTTTTCTTGTTAAATCCATTGTTTGGTTATAATGAAGAAGGTCTGATTTCCAACAATTGACAATAAAGTGATTTAGTCGTTCAAAGTCGGAAATGAAGAGCTCGATTGTGTGAAGAGTAGAAGATGCGAGAAAACAATACGGAATTGTCATGTGTTTGGTTAAATAATTCGAGAACCCACATAAAGAAAAAAAGGCAAAAGGATAGAGATTGCTTGCATTAAGTTTTGACCGAAAGTCAAAATAAGGAGAAGTCATTTGTTTTTTGTGAATTTTTTAGTCGGATTATCAAAAAGGTGTGGCAACTTTATTTTCTTGGGTTTGAAGAGATAATACATATACACACACACGCACACGCACACGCACACACTGTTTGTTCGTGATCAAAGGTTTATTCGGAAGGAGATTAAAAAGGTATGGCTCAACCATTAAGGAGAACAACAATATGTCTCGTCAATCTCTGGTGTTATTTACAACAAACTACATGGTGTGAGCTATGTGGATGCTGATTGCAAACGCGGTATACGTAGATGTTACAGATGATTAATCAATTTCTTTTTATAAAGTTGGGACATTATCCTTGTTAGTGCTGTGAGGGTTATTTTCAATGTTCATTGGGTGTGGGAACAAATCGAACCGAGTACGGGTGTGGATGCCAAGAAGAATAATATTGCAATTGCTCTTATGTTTCAAGTAATACCCGAAGAGCAAATTTGCAAGATGGAAATCTCAAAACATCAAAGGAGATGTGGGATGTTCTAATGACCTGCCATCTAGGTGCAGATCATATTAGAGAGGCGAGACTGCGAACTTTGATGGCAAAGTTTTAAAATTTGAATATGAAGGATCAAAGTACGACAGACGAGTTTGCTAATAAGTTATTAGGGTATACCTCTAGAGTTGCCTCACTTGGCTCGTTTATAGAAGAAATCAAGTTAGTCAAGAAGTTTCCCAACGGATTGTCGAAGCAGTTCATTCATATGGTGGCTTCAATAGAACATGTCGTGGACTTGAAGATCATTGGCTACGATGATATCGTGGGTGGCTTAAAACTTATGAAGAAAGGATCAAGGATGAGGAGGAGACTCAATACAGAAATCTAAATCAACTTTTGTTCACAAAGTCAGATGAAAAAGCAAAGGAGAAGGAGCACAGATGTAAGCATTACGGTTGTGGAAACTTGAATCGAGAAGATCTTGGATGAGGCCGAGGTAGAGGTCGGGGTCCGGTAGAGATCGAGGAGATGGTCGAGTTCAATGGGATAAAAGCCACATCAAGTGTTACATGTGCAGTGAGTTTGCCCATTACATATCCGGGTGTCCAAAGTGGGAGAAAAAGGAGGATTTAGTTTTCTTATAGGATTAAGTTACTTGTTCTCCAAGGAGGTTGTTTAGTATAAATAGGGGTTATATGTTTAGGGTTTATGTATCTTCAATTTTATTCAAAAAGTTTTTTCTAGTTAATCCATTGTTTGGTTATATTGAAGAAGGCCTAATTTCCAACAATACAAACAATATTAGAGATTCTGGAATCTTGATACCGATATGTTTGCAAAGTGGAGTGATGGACAAATTTGTGAAAGAGCTAAGTAACATGCACAAGGAAAGAGCGACCAAGCTCACCTGGAACACAAGTTACCCGCTCTTTTAAAACTATACTTTCGATGTTGGTGACTACACAAGACACTTTAAGGGGTACTCGTTCATATGGAAAAAATATTTTAAGAGTTTAAACGGATATTTAAGTGTTACCTGAAGTACCACATAAATAAAAATATTCTATTCATTAATTCATTTTGTATTTGGGTAAAATATGTTCTTGCTTTATTAAATTAGTAGTTGGAAAAAAACTTTAAGTACCTAAAATAGACATTAGCTAGAACTTGTTAGTTATAATGACATTTGATTCTCAAGTGCTGGAAGGTATTGTTTGTCTATAATACTACCTGAACTCTTAAAGATTAATATATGTATACAAGTTGATAAGAATAACGTTAGCTGTTAAATTTTTTTTTTCCATCAACCATCAAGGAATGGGTTGGGGGGGGGGGGGGGGGTATTAATGAACATCTTGGTGTTGTGTATTTTGTTTTCATTTCCATCTTCTTACGAGGTATAATTCTTTTCCTTAAATTGTTTGAGGTCATTAAGCAGTGTAAATTTACATGTAAATCAACAATCTCACATCTGAAACAAGTTTACTTCGCTTCTGAAACTTCTCACCAACTCTGTTGATATTACCGGGTTCAGGAAGGGGAGATAGCATATCTGTGATGATAGTTTAGGTTTTTGAGGTAATTTGATTTACTATTGAATATGATTTGAACTGGTTTCAGATCCATACATAACAATGATCTACTTTTGAATTTGAGCTGAATTTGATTTTCTAAGCAACCAAATGGGTTAGTGGTCCTTGATGTCCGCATGCACCGAATGAAATCAACGGCAAATGTCCTTAAGTCAAAGAAAGTTTGATTAACGAACCAGGTTGCATGTGCTACAGCCTTGAAGGGAAGGAGAAACCGGTCTCCCAGGTTGCGCTTTCAAATAAATGAAAAACGGGCAAAAGTCATCCGTTATTTTTGGTCCATTGTGATTTATGGGACCGTCACTGGTTATTTACGTTGACAACTATCATAATTATGCTATTTTCGTGGACGATTTTTCAACATTTACATGGTTCTACCCACTAAAAAGAAAGTCAGACTTATATGCTATCATTATTATGCTATTTTCGTGGTCTCAACCTTTGTGAAGTTTGTTCAAAATCAGTTTTCAGAAAATTAAGGTATTTCAAAGTTACAGTGGTCTAGAATTTTTGAACCAACATGTAAAACAATTACTTGATGATAATGGTATTTTTTCACCGTCTTTCTTGTCATAGTCACCCCAACTATTCGACAAAATATGATATTGTGTTAGTATAGGGTTAGAAGTGTAACATCGTGGTCTATCCACATCTAATGTAACCCTACTTACAAATTCTAATACAATATAATTCTCTGATTTAACTTGGTATCAAAGCTTTGGAGTACAACCACTGGTGGGGTCCTGACCACCGCCGCCCTACCACCACCACAAAGCTGCGCACCGTCTTCCTCTTCTACTCTTCTGCCGCCCTTATCCATCACAACACCAACATCACAATAATTGCTTCCACCCATGGAGAAACTCTAGCCGCCACCACAAATACCATCGTTTTACACTAAAGCTGACAACAACCACCGCCACAACAACCAGAACCCTAGCCACCGCCGTCATCACCATGAAACCCTAGCTCCGTCAGTTTCCGCTGATACAAACAAGCAGTCGTTGCTGCTACAAACAACCATATCTCCTAGCGCTTAGGGTTGCAGAAATAACCTGCAATAATCAAAACCCTAATTCGTTGCAACCACATATTACAACAGTGGCTTTTTTCCGGCGACTAACACCTCAAAACAAAACAAAACAAAACAAAGAGGTCTTGATAAGAGAGAAGACGACAGGGGGAAACAATTCCCTATTAAAATTGTCGGTTAAAAAAACAGTTGAAGAAAAAACCTACACAAAAGTGTTGCTGTCTAAGAATTGTTGCGGGAGAGCAAGGTGGTGCCGAAGAACAAGGCGAAAGCAAGGAGGAAAAGAATGAAGACCAACTATCTTTCTTTTTTATGTTTTTTTTAAGTTTTTAAACAAAGTCACTCCCGTAAACGGTCGGGCGGAAAAAACATCGCTATGTGGTTGTCACTGGTTTAGCTTTACTATTTAATGGTAATATTCCTCCCGCATTTTGGGTACATGCCTTTAGCACCATCATCTATATTATTAACCGTTTACCAACCAAACTTTTGGATGACAAATCCCCTTTCGAACTCATGTTATTCTGGAATCCCGTTTACAATAACTTTCGAGTTTTTGGTTGTCGGGACTCGGGTATACACAGAGGCGTCGGGTATACCCGTACCTCCGTGATTAGTTGGAAATGTAATTATCTCCTAGAAGCCAGCCATGCATCTTTATGGGGTATTGCACCTAATCTAATGGATATAGATGTCTTGAGCTCGTCACACTCATATGTACATCACAAGACATGCCCAAGTTGATGACAATAATTTCCCTCTTAAAGGAGACACTACTCAATCCAACTTGACGGTCTTACCGTGGCACACTTTTTTAAAAGATATTCATCTTCCCAACCAACAACACCTTCACCAAACAAATCAGCAAATCCAAATATCATTCCCGTTTCGCATTGTTGCGATCCACATGATACTCCCACACATTCCCCTGGCCCATCAACCACCATGTCTACCTCTACCTCTCTAGAAACACAATCCGCCCCAGCTGAAAGCTCCCCCTGAAACCCAACAAGCCCAAACCAAAGAACAAGTGTCTACCTCTACCTCTCTAGAAAAACAATCCGCCCCAGCTGAAAGCTCCCCCTGAAACCCAACAAGCCCAAACCAAAGAACATGTGTCTACCTCTACCTCTCTAGAAAAACAATCCGCCCCAGCTGAAAGCTCCCCCTGAAACCCAACAAGCCCAAACCAAAGAACAAGAAACCCAAACCGACACCCATCCACCCCACACAGAAACCATAACTCTTCAGCACCCTAACCTAAGCAAATCCACTACCCAATCTCAAACCCCATCTGATCCCACTATCCACTCTCACCCTCAACTAGCCCTACCCAAACCGACACCCTACGCCCATTTCGAAACTCCCACTCAGTTCCATACCCAACCCACTAACTAGATTGTCATTCCATCTCGTCCTATGATTACCCGGGCTAACTCGGGAATCTTAAAAGCAAAGCACAAATCAAATCTTTCTCACACTCACTCACATGGGCTTCACTCTGCCTTGTCCGCCAGTTGGGAACCAAAGGGTTTCAAAGCAGCCTCAAAACACACTCATTGGGTAAATGCCATGCACAAAGAACTTACGAACCTTCACAACAATAAAACATGGACTTCAGTTCCCTGACCACCTAATGCCAATGTAGTTGTTTCTAAATGAATTTTTCGAACAAAATACCGATCAAATGGTTCTATTGATCGCTACAAGGCTCGACTTGTAGCACAAGGGTTTAGACAAGTACCCGGGCTAGACTTCTCCCACATGGTTAGCCATGTGGTCAAGGGCTCCACTTGAATTGTTCTATCATTGGCGGTTATCAATAATTGGAATCTACATCAATTGGACATTAATAATGCTTTTCTATATGGTCATCTAAATGAACATGTTTACATGGAAAAGCACCAGGGTTTATCAACCCCCACTTTCCTGATCACGTTTGTCGGTCAACCAAAGCTCTATATGGTCTTAAACAAGAACCTCGAGCATGGTTTCAAAGACTGCATACCTTTTTACTTCTATATGGATTCACGTGATTCATGCATCATGTACCTTTTTACTCTTTATTTTTAAGTGTGATTCATGCCTCCTGTATCTTCTTGTCTATATTGATGATTTAATTCTGACAAGTAACCAAGACAAGATCATGAACTTTTCATTAGTAAACTACATAGCGAGTTCGCCATCAAAGATCTTGATTACTTCCTTGGTCTTTAGGTGATTTATACTTCTGATGGTCTTTTCTGAGCCGGTCCCAGTATGCTCATGATGTTCTCGATCTGGTAACTCCCCTTGACTGCAAACCTATCCATACACCCTTAGTTACAAATGAATCTCTCAGTCGGGTGAGTCATGTAAAGATCCAACACAATATCAATCTCTCGTGGGAGCTCTTCAGTATTTGACAATTACTTGACCAAATCTCTCTTGTGTTTTTAAGCAAGTCAGTCAATTTCTTCAAGACCCGACTACCACACACCTTTAGTCAATTAAACGCATTCTACGGTATGTCAAAGGGACTCACACCTCTATCCTCCGATTACAATCCTCTGATGCTGACCGGGCCAGGTGCATTGACACCCGCCACTCAACCTATGGCTACTCTTATCTTTTTTGGTGATAACCTTGTCTCCTGGAGTGCAAAAAAACAACCCACTGTTGCCCGGTCAAGTTGTGAATCTGAGTATCGTGCCATCGCAAACACAACCACTAAGATTATTTGGGTTACCCACCTTCTGCGTGAACTTCATGAGTTGCCACCTGATGGCCAACATTATTATGTGATAAAAAAGTGCCCTGTTTCTCACCCAGTTTCCCACAAAAGATCCAAACACATAGAACTTGATTATATATCACTTTATCAAGGAGGTTGTCGCCTCCGAGAAGCTAAAAACTCGATTCGTTCCACCCAAGCTCCAGGTTGCGGATATCTTCACAGAGAGCCTACCTCGATGTCAGTTTGAATTCTTTCTTGCTAGGCTTGGTCTTCGTCTGTCACCCTTTGCTTGAGTTTCAGTATACTAGACTTCACAACAGTTAGTCATGCATTTAGTTTTGTATTTAATTGTTTAATCTTTTTAGTTTTCCTTATTCTTTTTCATTGTTGAATTAATCTATACATTGTGTAAGATTCATTCTCATGAAAGAACAATTGATTTATCACACAGTAAAGTAGCAAAAATCAATTGGTATAATATGGGATTTAAAGTATCTTATACATATTGAAAAACCGGGATGTTTTGTATTTGTTGCAAAAACTTCATGTCGCATAACATCATGGTGCAAAAGAATGATGTTGCAGTAATGTTGTGCAAATAGTCCTATAACCCTTATGAGACAACCTGTCACATAAAAAAATCTGTTTCAAATCCGTCACATAGGTTCCTTAAATAATCTCTAATGTATACTTCTAATTATAAAATTCCAAATTGGTAGATCAGAAATTACTGAGATTTCTATTTTCTTATACAATTTGTTAGATTCAATAAGTTTAAGCTGTTAATTACACTATGGATTCCATTCCAGTGGTTTGGGCAAAGTAACATATTTGAAGTCCAATTGAAAGTTTAGGGACGTTGATAGTGAGTGCTGGTGGTATTGTACTAGTGTTGTGATGAACCGACATCAGTGCCCGTTTGGGTATGATTGGAAACAGTAATACTATTCGTTTTAATGGTTTCAACTCATGTAGATATGCTTTTGGGCATATCACAAGTTTATTTTATGGGCTTTCTCTTTTGGTTGCTATACTGAGTCCTGGTACCGATAACATTTGAAATTCACAGCATAACGAACCAAACTTGAATTCCGACTGCATCGCATGGGGAATCTCACTAGTTAGTCACAAAATGCATATCTACATCCAACCTCCGATTTAAATACGTAAATACTTTAAAAGGTGCTACTCAACATGATCACTCCTCTAAAATAAGAAACACAAAACTAAACATGAGCACACCTCTAAATAAGAACATAAAACAAAAGGAGAAAAACTACTAAATAAAATCAAAAATACATACATGAATGAAACAACATATATAGCTAACTTGGAGATTCATGTAATTATGCCTTTTTAGTGAAATTCTTGCTACATTTTGATTAACTACAATCCCATGCTTTAAAAATTACTCAAAGGTTAAGTTATAATTTGGAAGTAGGTGACTGATGGATGGTGTTCTCCTTTAACATGTTATCAAGCTCCTGGATGAATTTCACCATGCTTGCTCTTGGCAGATTGATCGGTATCACAATTCCAGACTCTCCCTTGTTATTTGTAAAAGGATAAACATATTACCGATTCCGGACAAAGGACTTACTTCTGCACATCCGCCATATGCAGCCTTTCCCCACCCAAAATCAATTTCATTGTATCTAGCTCGAGTGAGGTCTACAGCCAAGTAACTATTAGCAGATGTGAAATGTGGTCGCTCTTTAAGGACCATTAAATCCATGACTGATCTCATGTATTTCTTAATAAAAAACGATATGGCTTTCATCACAAGATGGAGGGCATGACCTAATGGTTTGGAGGTTAGATCTTCAGCGGTTGAAATAGCAACTGGAAAGGCAATACAGTTTCCATAATACCCTCTGGTAAGAGATGTTGGGTTAATCTTGATGTTACGGGTCATGTACGGGTCAAGTCGGGTGCCGGTTTTGTTTAAATGGATTACCGAATAGCAAACGGGTCATGGGTTAGCATCATTAAAAGGTCACATGTACAGAATTAGTCCATGTTCCGAGTTCCATGGAAGTGGACGTTTGGAAGTGAATATTGGGTTGTTCCAAAAAAAGCAGGAGAACATGGGTTTATTTTGGCATGTGTTTGTTTATGTTTTTTTTATTATAAATAGCATTAGCATAGTACGTAGAATTTTTATATCTCATGTAAATCCTTTGAAGTTCAATATATAGAAAGTTTAGTGTGTTTTGTGAGTGTCTCAAGAGGCCTGAAATTTGGTTTCAGAGCGAGGTGGAGCAACGAGGGCCGGTTTGAGAGTTGGTTTCGAGTAAGGGGGTGCAGCCCTCTAAACTGCGGGATTGAGAAGAGAAAGAATTCGTTGAAGGGTGTTCAAGAGATCGCTTGGTATTGGCGATTGAAGTAGAAGAAGGAGGCGTTTCATGTGAATCGCTAGAAGAGGTGTGAAGACCGGCTGCCAAAGCAGCAAAGACCGTTGCCTCGCCGGAAGAGAAAAACATCGGCGGCGATTGCCAGACCGTTACAAGAAAGAGAAGACCGTACCGGAAAATTAGAATCGGTAAGACCGCAAAGACCGAAGCCGCATTAAAGACTGAAGAAAGAGTCCGTTGCCGGTATATGAAACCGGCTGATAGAAAGAAAACCGGCAAAGATCGAAGTCGTAATAGACCGAACGGCTTGAAAAAGGACCTAAGAACTCGCCGGTGACAAGACCGTGAAGACCGAGAAGAAGACCGTTGCTGGGAAGCAAGTTCCGGCATGAGACCGTAGGTGTGACAATGACCGGAGGTTCACACCAAGATAAGCCGAGAAAGATTGTATACCGAACAAAGCTTTTATCGAAAGAAAGCTTAGACCGAATGACCGAAAGAAAGACCAAGATTGTGAACAGAAAGAAGAGACGATCTGTATGATCAAGAGAAGAAAACTGTGTGGAGAAGACTACCATGACTTGTATGAAGCTCTTGTGAAGCTGTTTAAGAAAAGAAGGCGAATTGTATATGTGTGATACATACACGAAAACAACTAAGGAGATTGAATACCAATTTAAAAGGGGTTGTTACGTTGGAGTATAAAAAAGGGAAGCAACCAAGCAAGATGGAATCTCTGTGATTCGGGTAGCAGGGAGATCAAGAATGAATGTGAAGTAATGTGCAAGTAACAAGAACCTAAATTAAGATTAAGGGGGTGAATGTTGGGTTAATCTTGATGTTACGGGTTATGTACGGGTCAAGTCGGGTGCCGGTTTTGTTTAAATGGATTACCGAATAGCAAACGGGTCATGGGTTAGCATCATTAAAAGGTCACATGTACAGAATTAGTCCATGTTCCGAGTTTCATGGAAGTGGACGTTTGGAAGTGAATATTGGGTTTGTTCCAAAAAAAAGCAGGAGAACATGGGTTTATTTTGGCATGTGTTTGTTTGTGTGTTTTTTTTTTTATTATAAATAGCATTAGCATAGTACGTAGAATTTTTATCTCTCATGTAATCCTTTGAAGTTCAATATATAGAAAGTTTAATGTGTTTTGTGAGTGTCTCAATAGGCCTGAAACCAACATAAGAGGAGGTTTAAATTTAGACCGTCCATTAACTGTGAACATCATGCGCATTAGCGATTTAGGATCTGGATGTAAAGCAATAGTACGACAAAGCCAGATGCAAGCAGTTATCAAATCAAAGGTGGAGCAATTTTGTAGGTGTGTTGGAACATGTCTACGAAGAAGGGACACTTCAGTGGGCCCGAAGAAAAATGATTTGTAGTCAATGTCGTCTTTTGACTCGATGATTTGGGTAGTATCTTCAACTTCATCATACTCGTGGTGAGTATGCGTGATGCGTGGTGGGTTTCTTGCAAGAAGTAGCTCCCTTTGCCACACAGGAGGTATAGATGGTGTGGGTGCACCTCGTGATATTTCACCTAACGCCATCATGAATTGCGCGATCCCATTTCCGTCGCACATAGTATGGTTGATTCATAAAGCAAATACGAAACCACCGCATAAGAGGCTCGTCACCTATTGATATACAGCTTTGAGTTAGGATCAAATGGTTAACAACATGTATATTATTGTTTCAGTGCAAGGTTGTGCTATACAACCATCTTTGGAATAAGGTATTCGTTTGAATAACTGTTAAAGATAGAATTATTATGATTTCCAGGTGGTCTAGAGATTTCATAAAGTTTATATATAAATTTTAAAACATACAAATAGGTAGTTCGCTACCATGGATAGCAAACTCAATCAAATCTGCCAAGCTATGTGGTTTTTAGTTTGCTAGTCTGAGACAAAATCAACAAACTCAAGCCAAGAGTAACTCTCCTGATTTTGCAGGGAATGAACGATGGGCTTTTATCTGAGGAGATCGCTTTTATCTTTGTTAGGATTCGACTAAAAAGTCATGATGTTTTAAAATTAGTCATGATGTTTTAAATTTTTTTTGGCATAATGATATATGAATAGAACATGTACAAAAAAGGGAAACAAAACACCATGGTCTCAAAATCACAAACAAAATACCTCATCTAAAAACTTAAAACACCATGTGTTAATTCCATTTCTACAACTTGTAGACAATCCTCTTTTTTACCATAACTACTCAACGCTATTTGTTTAACATGTTTAATCTTCTAGAAATATTATGAAATCTCTAGACCACCTTGTGATTAAAAAAAATTGTATCCTCCAAAAAGTTAATCTTTAGTTTTTTTAATGTTGCATATTTTCTGTACCTGAATAAGCATCAAAGGTGAATCAAGTATGCCACTCGAGCCAGGAACATCATATAGGAGCTCTTCCATACAAGTAAAAGGGGGCAGAAGGACCTCTCCAAACTGCTCAAGTGTAACATCGGCCTCTGCCTCGATAAACAACACCCCGTCACCAGTACAATCTACCACCAGTTTCCTGGCGGGGCCTTCCCTTAGCCGGCCAGCAAACGGATAATAGAACTCCAACAACTTTGCCAAGGCCTCCCGAATCACAGTGGCCGGATTCTTGTTTTTCATTTTCAGGTTATGATGATAAATTTGGACCATTTGGGTGTGACACCTAAGTCCTCCTTGATCGAAGATGTCAGAAAGATGCTTTAGTTCTCGAGGTGTTGGTTCAGCTGGAGATATTAGTTCCCGCATACGCCTTCTTACCGTGAAGGAAATGGTAGATTTGGCCATGTTGAGTCCAGAGCTACAATGGCATTAGTACAGTTATCCCAAGCCTTATATTAAAGATAGGAAGTTCTATAGTGTTAATATTTGATTGGTCCATGTGCATATTTCTTTTTTTTTTTTTCTGTTGCATTTGTACCATTTTTCCATGTTTAACATACATGTTTTATGGAGTAATTGGTAAGCTGTCTCTTTAGTGAACGAGATAATATTTGACTGGTCATGTGCATTTTTTTTGGTTTTTGTTGAATTTGTACTATTTTTCCGGATGAACCATATTGTGGAGTAAGTAATTAGAATGGTCACTTGTTTCTCCAACTGAGAACCTGCATAACTCAAGCATCCTTTCAGCCAGTGACGGACCCAGGATTTTTTCCAATGGGGTCCATCTTTTTCAGTGTTCAAAATTTTCACGACAAAACGTGAATATTTCCGGATCGGTGCTCGTTCGGGTCGGGTCAGAGCGAGGAACATATAACAAAGAACATATAACAAAAAATATATAATTATTACTCATTAAGGGACGCATAAGAAATATATGATGTCATTCTAATTTCCAAACTTAATATTCATGGTAACAAATCCTAAACAAATAGACAAGCAACAAAATTCAAGTTATAAAACTAAAAAAAAAAATTAGTTAAAAAAATAGAAAAAAACTGTCTCAAAAGGATTAAACCCATGACCTCTTGTTGGTAAAGAGAGGGATTTACCATTACACATGTTTTCCTTTTATTTTTATGGTGTCCACCTAATTATATTTATTGGGTCCTTATAAAATTTAATATACCGGATCTATTAATTTTTTAAAAAAACCGTGGAATCCAACCCGCTCTATGTGTGTCTGCCCCTACTTCCAGCAGCTCCATGAGTAATGTCTAGGGAGGGTAATCTATTCCCAACCATCAAGACGTCTTTATCCACACCACCTAGCCTCGGATGAACGAACATGGGATATTATGAATTCGCAACCCCCCCCCCCCCAATGACTAATGTGGATTTAACTGGGATCCGATTGAGCGAAAGTCTCCATACCAAGCACCTTATTTTGTGGGGAACCCAATTTAGCCAGGACATCTAGGAGGCAATCCATCAATTGGGTTATTTTTGATCTATTTCGGACACTCTCTAGTTGTGAAGAAACCATTTTGACACCAAAAATATGTGGAATTTCCGTTGCCTACTTGCTTCCTTAGAACTTTGTTAATGTCCAACCCCATGCTAGATAGATCCTTATTCACAGATTCTATATGAGACCAAACGCCGAGAGTGATGATTTGTGAATCTCCTACAATGAGACAAGGGATACGTTATAAATGGTTCTCACCACTGTTGCCTAAAGGCTGGATAGGTTAGTAAGAGCACGCCACTTCCATTTGTAAATATAAGACATGACCTGGTTATTATAGAGTATGACTCAATAGAAAAACTTAATATATTATAAATTAAATATAACTCATTTAATTTATTTCTAATTAACTTAAATATGACAGACGGTTCGAGATGGTGCAAGGTCTCTCCGTTTAGAAGTAGTTCGGTAAGAGATCATAATGTTGTGGGGCTTTCTGGTTCTGTGAAAGATTTGTTTGTTGGGATCGTGAGGGTGGGGTGCTGGAGCTTATGGAGTGCGCGGAATAAAATACGTTTTGAAGACAAGCAAGTTTGGATCAAATATATTGTTAGCGAAATAAAAGCGCTAGGATGTTTATGGATTAGTAGTAGATGTAAATCGAGATCCCTTTCTTGGACCAATTGGTGTAATTTTATGAATATGTAGTTCTTGTGTGGTTGGCCGCCCCGTTTCGTGGGTTGGTTGGTTCATTGAAGTTTACTTAAAAAAAAACAAATAATCGTACTAATCAGAAACTTGAATTAGTTCATGTTAACTGTCCCATTAGCTCGAGGTCGGCCCAACCCGCCTTATACGCTCAAGTATGGGAATTACGTCCAACAATAATGTGATTCATTAATTAAGATTTACAAGTTCATTATGTGATAAGCAAGAACAAGTAACAACCTATATAGTTTTTTTCTTAAACTATTGTTGATGGAAAAACTATTTAGTAATATGGTGTTCTTTGAAAACTATATGCTAGTGTTCTTTGTTTATTTTGTATTTGTCTTTTCTTTTTTAACCAACATATTATACGTACTTTTTATATTTCTATTGAATTAATCAAGTCTATTTTTCATTCATTAATTATTTATATTTTGTCAATCAATTAACCCAGTATTTTTTTTATTTCTTTGATTTTTCATTGGAGAATCAAACATAACCTTGATATTAAACTCGATACATGTTGCTAAGGTGCTAAGCCTGCTATTAACATAACAGAAACATCTATGAAGAAGGCTTAGGGTAAATTGTTATAAGATTTCATTTTGAGAACTCCTAAAGTGGCACAAGGCCAGACCAAAAGACTTGCTTAACGAATTTTAAACATAAGTTTAGTTTAATATTTCACTGGCATGTTTTTCCTAGAAGATGACGTATCCAAGAACACTAAAACTATTACAATCTTTCTGTCCGATCTACAAATTTGAAAAAAGAAATGTTTCTAGAACCCACCACTAAAAGTTTCTGCATTCACCCAATAAACATATATCATATATAGACACTACAAAACTCAGAAGACTACACCGCCAAATTGATCGGTGAAGACCAAATAGTAAGGTGATAAATTACAACTGATTAATAAATGTAAAAAGATGCAATGTGTACAAAGATAATGTACTTACATGGTAAAGTCAAATAGTGTTTCTTAACGGAAACCATGAAATGTATATGCGGCATATCAAGAGCATTCTAATTACCTATCTAGGAACAAAATCAGACACTGAAACTTCATTTATAGAATTTTCAGATAATCTTGATTTAGAGTTTGACCTAGTAGAAGAACTATACTCGTGTAGGAGTGGCATTTCAGAATCAATGTTGTTACGCATGAAAAATGCAGGTTCTGCCGGTGCAGGAAGTGTGATAGAGAAGCTATTAAGCATATGAATAACTGAAGCCATAGTTGGCCTGTCGATCACATTTTCTTGAACACATAATAACCCAATGTGAATGATTCTAATGATGTCACCCAATGAACACGATCCAGTCTTCAATATAGGATCTATTATGTCAGATGTTGTCCCATTCCTCCAGCTATTCCATGCCTAAAAAGATGATAGCAATTTTGTTTCCAAGATTCATGCCCCACGAAAGAAATTTTTGCCACTAAGAATATAATCTCACACAAATAATTTGATCCTGTTGGTAGAAAGACTGGACACTTACAAAGCCAAGAAGATAATCTATGTTTTCTTCATTCTGAAAGTGTTTGTTCTTTTGACCTGCTACTATCTCTAGAACTAACACTCCAAAGCTAAAGACATCAGACTTCACTGAGAATTGGCCATGCAGGGCATATTCAGGTGCCATATAACCACTATAAGGTGCAAGGTGAAAAGTTAGCACTTTCCTATACGCGAACACATGCTCACACACATGACTTGAATATACTGAAATTAGGTTTTAGTACAACAAACTTAGCCAATCATGAAAAATCTCTTGTAAGGTCAGAATTAGGCATTGGACCAAGTTAGTTATCTATCCTTGGTATTGGTATGCCTAAAGGTAAATAAAAACAAGCTATAAAAGCTTGTCTGTACCCGCATCCATCTTCAAAAAAATCTGTCATATAGTTGCTGATTTCTAAAATGGATTTTTCATATTCGTGATGTAATGGTAACTCAATAGTTAACATATGATTTAAGAAAATCCACATTAAAAATTTAATCATTCGGCATACACTTGGTCACAAAAAGTGTGCCTGAAATCGAAATTGTAGAAACAGCCTAAACAACTTGACAGCGTTAGAGACATTCATAAAGAGTTATAAAAAAGAAGTTTGATTAATATAACTAAAGCAGCTTTAGTAATGGGCCCATGTTAATTTCATCTAAAGAAAAAGTACTTACTACGTTCCAACAATTCGACTTGTGTCTCCTTGGGTTTCATCAGTTTTAAACAATCTAGCCATGCCAAAATCAGCAAGTTTGGGGTTCATTTGTGCATCTAACAATACATTACTTGCCTTCATATCACGGTGAATTATCCTTAGACGAGAATCTTCATGAAGATATAATAGTCTCTTTGCAATGCCTTTGATGATATTGTAACGCTTTTCCCAATCAAGGAGTATACGTTTAGTTTGATCTACAAACACAGATAACACTACTAAAACTCTTTGAATAAAGATGATATACATAACGTAATTACATATATAGTAACCAAAAAAAACCCTAGGACCCATTTAGAAATGGGCTAACTAATGGCTCTACCCTAAAGCATAGTATTTACATTATCACACTTGCTGCTGGAACGGGGATAAAAGGAACCCAAATTATCAAACAGGGTTATTTTCATGTCTGTGTGTTCAAAACTAGATGGAATATGAAGGACTCGAAGTTGACCACAAAACTTTTCTTGGACAAAATGAAATCACTCTCGAAATTTTATGTATGTTGACGTTACATGATTTTGACAGAAAGGTATATGCGCTAACATTAAACACGCAAGAGTTGCATAAAGTGATGTCTAATGAAGCTTAAATAGCAAATTGTGCAGCCAGCATCTGTTAATCATTGTATTAGCTACCCCACGAAATTCATCATTCGATCTCAGAGTGATAGTAACTTGGCATTTTAAGGACCAAGATAATGAGTTATTTCCCAAGAAATACAATATTTAAACATCTAATAGTGTGATTTAAGCACCCATCCTAGATTCAGACTATGCTGTAAGCTGTGAAGAAGTCGATTCATAAGCTTGTGATCTCAATCTATAAATTTTTAGAAATTGCAAAAAAATAAAAATAAAAAACCCTTGCAAAACAAAAAAAAATCAATTTTTAAAAAAATTTCTGCACTTCTTAAAAAAAGTTTGTAGTTTTTGCAAATTTTTTAAAAATTTCACAATTTCTTTTTTAAATTTTACAATTATTTTAAATTTTTTCATAGATTTTTAATTAATATTGACATTTTTAAATCATGTCATAGATTTTAAACAATGTTTCAAGATTACCAAAATACCCAAATTTATCAATTATTCACCTTCTTATTATATCTAGAAGTGAGGTTATACAAGGTTATTTTGTAAATGAATTGTTTTTACATTCAAATTCTCTTAACAATTATACAAACCAAATAGAACACTAATTTCTATTGGAACTAATTCCAATTCCTTTCAAGCATTTCAATTTCGTCATATATATTACATGAATCAAACGACCCCTTAAGAAACTCAAGGGCTCATTCAGATATGAGCTAGCTAACAGGTTTTGCCGAAAGTATATTATTTACCTTATAACTAAAAACCAATTGCTATATACACTAAATTAGTCATAAATCATCATGTTCTTATTTTTAACAAGTGTTAGGACTATTATGATTGTGACATTATATAAGAGGATTTGTGTTAAGAACTTACCAGATGTAAGCCATTTTTTATTTTATTTTTTTGCATATGGTTGATAATGTGCCTAAATTTCCAAATATGCATATTGTTTAGTTGTTGTGTCTTTTGTCTTTGCAATGCAATTTTTGGTACTAAAAAAAGTGTGCTCTTAAATACTTACCAAATATAAATTGATCAAGACTTGCATTTGGTAATAACTCGTAAATGAGAAGTCGTTCACTTCCTTCTATGCTAAAACCTAATAACCTAACCGAATTGCGATGTTGAAGTTTGGCAACTAGCAAAACCTCATTCTTGAATTCTTGATCACCTTGCCCATAATTCCATGCTAGTTGTTTTACTGCTACTTGATGCCCGTCTTCAAAGGTACCCTAATAGTTTAAATAATCAACGATTGAATGCTCAAGTAATATCAAGGTTTCACATTTTGGCACATACATTATATTTCAATAATCAACACACTTTGTTTCTGTAAGCTTCTAAAAAAACTGGAAAAAAAATCAACCAGTACTTACTATGTAGTTACTTAAGAGTTTTTGCTTCTAAAGTCACTCAAATAGAATATTTATTAATCTTAATACCGTATTGTGATTAATTTTTTTCTTGATTGCTCTTATCATACATTTAAGAAATTTATGACCTAGTGAGCTAGTGGCATTTTTAAAGTAATTGGTTGATAAAAGTTCAAAATAACAAATAAAAAATTAAACAACCTTAAAATCAAAAATTAACATTTTAAAAACATAATAAAAATGGTATCTTGCGAATAATATATATATATATTATATATATATATATATATATATATATATTATATATATATATATATATATATTTAACATACACACACGCATATTTCTTTGCATCAGGAGGCCCCGCAATTTCTTTGTTTTCAGATGCCCCACATGCGAGATGACTACCAACTTCTCCTAAATGTTGGCATCTAAACTCGTCCGAAGTTCTGCACTGAAGATGCTCTTAAAAGTTCCGCATTGAAATGCTCTTGTAAGCAAGCGCAAACATCTTTTTGTATTCTTTGGATTTATAAATGTAGACATTTTGTAAATACCAATAAGTGTGAAGAATTTTTACTTTTTCTAAAGGTGTGTAAAAAGTTTGTAATAATATATTTGTTTTGATATTTACTAAATATGAATTGATTAGTACCTTGTAAACGGCTCCAAATCATCCTTGTCCGAGCTTATTTGCTTCAGAAAAGTTATTTGTTGATGCTTTCACCATACTAAACTTGTACTGAAAAGATTCCACTGAACCAATAGTAATATATGGTTTTAACTATTAGAAAGAGGAGTCTAATTAAGCTGTTATGTTGTTTATTAACAAAATGCAAGTCAGACATCTAGCCACAACACAAGATTATTGCAAGTTCACCTATAGATCATTGGAACTTGAAGATATTTAACTGGATCATAATAGAATTTTTATATCTGATTAGAATTTGAAATGTCAAACTATAAGAAAATGATAACATTTAATTTCCGTGTTAATAAAAAGCAGTGGCCTGTACTTTCATCTATGCATGAGTCCATAAGTTCCAACTTTTTTTAATTATAAGCTCAAATTTAGAACTTACTTTCAATACTTTCTGGGGAGGTGGCGCCATTTGCTTTTTCTTCTTCCTCAGTCTCATAAAGATACAAAGTGAGGCGATTATTATAATAGCAATGGCTATCACAATAACAACTAAAATTACTACAATCGAGTCGTGTTATTCTTTTTCCCTGAAAAAGCGATGAGAATACGTGGATGAACTGCTAAAGGTCTCAAAAGACCCCAAGAAACTCGCCCATGCAATCTTTATGACAACATGTTGATGCTTTTGGAAAAGCAGGAAGATAGACTATTTAATAACAAAACAGCGTTCGTACGCAAAATAGTAGAGGATTTAGAGAGAAACGTTCTTATGGGTGAAAAACAAATTAAGGTATTGTAGTATAGAATGAAGTGGATTGTGTAGTCGATATTGGTAATATTGTAAAATTAGATTGTTTGTATTCTTCTAGCTTCTTAAAGAATTTGTTGTACCTTTTTGCGTTTATCTATTCAATCGCTACCATTAAAAAAAAGAAAGTTGTGGTTTACATCGATGCTTCAGGTTGAATTTTGTAACTATGGTGGTCCTTATCATAGATGGTTATTAAATTTTCTAGCCAAGTCCATGTAAAATCACCAAGTTACCCAGTATTAAAAAAACATAAATAAACAAAAGAGTTAATTATTAAATTAATTAAATATCAAATATAAGAGCATTTACATTGGATCATCCAGAGTGAGATCTCTATATTGTATAGAGTGGTTGTGAGAAGTGAATAGAAGAGAGAGAAATGTTATTGTTCATTAATAAATTTAAAGAAGACGATGTTCACCCTCTATAATTTATTTAATATTTCCACCCTCCCTCTCCCATCTTCTTCATCTAACACCCATCACCACCCATCGTCGGTCACCATCGCCATGACCTCTCACCACTGCCATCACCAACACCATACAACACAAAAACCATTGTCATCAAACCTTAGACATCCATCGTCGTCACCTGTTGCACTTTCATCATCGTCACCATATATTTTTATAACCCCAAATCGACCTCGGATCTAGCCCCAAGTCCCTAACTCGACACTAGAAGAACAGATAATCTGTGACAATCATCACCGCTTGGTGCCCCTGTTGTTTCTTGAATCCCCTATCATCTCTTTTTTCTGGTCATGTCGCTTAGCGGATTGGTTGTGACTCTTAGCCACTATTGTTGTTGTTGATCATGAAAAAAGGGGTGTATAATTTGAAGGAAAACTATGATTGCGGTGGTGGTGGTCGGTGAAGTGGTGAGCGGTGGTGGTGTCAACGATGTGGTGAGCGACGTTGGTGGTGGTTATGTTGGCCGATGAAGTTGCAGGAGGGTAGTTTGGTTTAACTCAAATAAATAATTTCATGTGTTATAATTATTTTATATTTTTAATATTAAAGTGTAGTTAGTCAATTCACACACCACTTAACTGTAAGATTGTAAGTTGAATGATAATCTATAGTTAGGACCGCCATAGTTATAATATGCATACCATTGAAGTATTCAACTAAGTAATTTTGAAAAGTTAGGGATAAAAGTTGTAATTTGTGTAAACCAAAGGGAACATGTTTAACTCTAGGTTGATGAAGAAAGTTTCAAAAAGAATTTTTTTTCTTTTAAATGACAGGACAACCTTGTTTTTTTCACCTTCTCCCTATAAATTAATGATGAATTGTAATTATATGAAACTCAAACAGATGGAGACTTTATAATTAATTAAAGTGTCAAACAATAACATAAGGACAACGTTTTGCGACAATTTTTTAGGACGAAGAACCAATGTAACCTCGCTTTCATTTTTTTCTTAGGAACTGCTAACAAATTTGATTTTAAATCTACACCAATATCCATATGAGACTAAAATTATAAACCACATAAGAGGATTAGTGGATATATGAGTTAACTGTTTAAAAAATGCATATTGTAATTTACTTTCTTTATATAGGTGATTGAAAATGGATGAAGCATCAGAGAGAAAACAAACAGATTTTTAAGATGGGTTAAGTAGCACGTTCATCGACCTTCAAAAGAGGATGCATGGAGATTCTCTAACTACATACGCTTGGAACATGTTTAGTCACACAACAAAAACGTTTTTACCTATTGTATAACTAGTTTTTGGTGCTCATTTTTGGAGCTTGGTGCGGGGAGGGTTGGTATAATATATTAAAGAAAACAATTATATAAAAAGGTGGAGTTTCGGTGATGATGTGGAAATGTTTTTGCAATTGGGTGAGTTTTTAGTTTTTTTAAAGATTGAATGTAGCTATGATGTGATAACTGACTAAGCATGTTTATATATGTTTTTAAAGTTCCTTATTGTGGATAAAATAGATATGGTCTAAAGTAGATAAAATCCATACCTGATGGTGGTGGTGGTGGGCTGATGACTTGAACAGTCTCCTTAAAAAAACGGTATGTTTCATATCTTCAATAACATGTCGATTGGATAATTCTTGCTCCAGTTCTCCCATCAAACAACCCTGGATAACTAGAGACTAAATCATCAAAGCAAATACGACACTGCTGCTCCAATAGATCTGGAGTACACTGCACCAGCGCGTAGATTGTTGTGTTATCTGATTGATTCGTTTTCCCCGCAGCAAATTTTAGTAGGGGACCGCCTGCAGCCGCTTCACCTATCAACTCGTTCAATATCGATCCCAGAGCATCTTTGAACCCGTCATTTACCGTAACATTTTGGATGTTGAACACAGACATATTAAACTTTTTTTGTGTGTTTCCCAGTATGCTCTCGTTGGAGTATCTCAACAAACAATAGTCGCGGAATAGTATTGCTTCCTTTTGGATAGGGCAGAGTTGTCGCAAGCTAACAATGGAGTCATTTACGCAACTCTGACACGCATCCGGGTTGACATCGCCTCGACAAAGGGCGGCCGAGTTCACTCTATCACTGCCTACGCCGGTGGAGCGATTGTAGAAACCAAAGCCGTTGTTGGTGGTGGGGAGGGCAGACAGGGTGGCGTCGAGATTTCTTTGATACGCACTGTTTACGCTATAGTTAGCAGTGTTTTCACAGAATTGGATCATTTGAGCTAAAATTGTGGTATTGATTGAATATATGAAAATAAGGGAGGAAAAAATAGGAGCAGTTTTCTTGCAAATATGAACATGTTTTCCTATGATTGAGGGAAGAGATGAGATCCTGAGAAACTAAAGGAGTTATGTCATAATAAAAAAAACGCCATCTCTATTGACTGGGTCAGAAAGAAAGGTACGCAGAAATTAAAACGAAATACAAGTTAAAAATTACATCACTTAAAATCAAAAAAACATAAACTTAAAATGTGATGAAAAGTGATTCAAGTCCACATCAGCATGCATGCACGTGTTATTTAATAAGTTTATATTTAAGTTTTTGAATTCAAATAAGAGGAGATAGTCTAATCTGTTAGCTTTTCTCCAGTTATTAATATTGTTTCGAACCTATAGCTTCCGCATTATTGTTTTATCATTATCTCTAAAATCATCAGATTGGTATCAGAGCCAGTCTGAATCGATCCATCAATTATCAAAACCCTAGCCAGTCAATTCCTTTCAATCAATAGCAGAACAAACCAGTACTCTCCCTACAGCCCCAACTCCAATTCCAGTGTTCAAAGGGGAAGACTATGAATACTGGAGTGTCCGTATGAAAACCATACTCAGATCAAGAGACTTATGGGATCTGATCGTTGATGGTTATGATGATAAAGAAAAAGATGCAGGAAAATTGAAGAATTCTCAGAAGAAAGATGCTCATGCCATGGCCCTCATTCAACAGGCTGTGCATGATCAGCTTTTCTCTCGTGTCGCTGCTGCTTCCACGGCCAAAGAAACGTGGGAGATCCTCAAGATGGAATTTCAAGGTGATACTCAAGTAGAAGCTGTTAAATTGCAGGGTTTAAGGAGAGACTTTGAAAAACCTTGCGATGAAGAAAGATGAGTCAGTTGGCGAATACTTTGGGAGAGTTATGGCTCTCGTTAGTCAAAAGAGGGCCTATGGTGAAACTATTTCTGATCAAACCATTGTAGAAAAGGTACTTCGTATCCTAACTTCTAAGTTTGATTATGTTGTTCCTTCTATTAAGTTTGGTCAGGATCTCTCCCATCTCACCCCTGTCAAGCTCATGGGGTTCCTTCAATCACAAGAAGAGAGGATGAATCACAGATCAGCACCTAACGAACAAAGTGCAAATGATGAACAAGCTCTTCAGGTTATGCAAGATGGTGCTAGGCCGTTAAAAACAATTCTTCCTTTAGGGGAAGAGGAAGATTGTCTTTCAGAGGTAGAGGAAGAGGAAGATCTCAAGACAGAAGCAAGATCCCTCAATACAGCAATTGAAACAAACTTGGCCACATCAAAAAGGACTGTTGGTATCTTGATGAACCTTCTAATGCCAATTTAGCAACTGAGTCAGATGACAACCATGAAGAATAGATCAACATTTATTCATGGCATGTGTTGATAATCAGATGTTATTAACGGCAGACAATGGTTCCAAGAATAACTTTGTCTTCCCGTGGTTCTTAGACTCAGGAGCCTCTAACCATATGACAGGTTCTAAGGATAGTTTTGTATCTTTAGATGAAACATTCAAGATGAATGAAAAGCTTGTAGATAAGAAGGCCATTACAATTGAAGGGAAAGGGACTGTCAAGATTCAAACCCCTAATGGTAGCACCAGATTGCTGGAAGGAGTGTATTATGCTCCTCAACTTGGTTATAATCTTCCAAGTGTTGGCCAATTAATGAGGAAAAGGTATTCTCTGCTCTTTGATGATGGGAAGTGTACAATCAGAAATAAAGTCTCAAGTTTGGTGCTAATGGAAGTTGCTGTTCAAAATAACAAAATGTTCTTACTGAATGTTGAGAACATGGTAGATGTCAAACTTCCCACTGATGATGTGTCTATACTATGGCAGGAAAGGTACGGCCGTTATCACTTTCAAAGCTTAAAGTTGCTTCATGATAAAAGAATGGTTATTGGGCTACCTAGTATAAAGTATGCAGACAAGTGTGACGGGTGTATTGTTGGGAAGCAGACTCGTGAGTCTTTTCCTTTCAAGTCCGGGAGAGCTACAAAACCCTTGGAATTAGTACACACTGACATATGTGGTCCAATGCAGGCTTCTAGTCTTAGTGGTAGTAAGTACTACCTTCTTTTTATTGATGATTATACAAGGATGTGTTGGGTGTATTTTATAGCAGAAAAGTCTCAAGCATTTGCTAAGTTCAAAAGTTTCAAGCTGATAGTCGAAAAAGAAAGTGAGCATTCTATTAAAGTGTTGAGACCTGATAGAGGAGGAGAATACACCTCTACAGAGTTTAATGCTTTCTGTGAATCATGTGGAATCAAAAGAGAGCTTACAGTTCCTTATACTCCTGAGCATAATGGAGTTGTAAAGAGAAAGAATAGGACCGTGATGGGGATAACAAGAAGCATGATGAAACAGATGGAACTTCCAAATCAATTTTGGGTTGAGGCAGTGGCTACCTCAGTGTATCTTATCAATCATGCTTCAACCCAAGCTGTCAGGAACAAGACTCCCTTGGAAGGTTGGAGCTGTAGGAAACCAAGTGTCAAGCATCTAAGTGTATTTGGTTGTGTGGCTTATGCCTTAACTCCAAATCAGTTCAGAAAGTAGCTGGATGATAAGTCTGTGAAATGTATCTTCATTGGATACTCAACTCCCAGCAAAGGGTATAGATTATATAATCCTATCACTAAAAATTTTATTACTCGCAGAGATGTTGTTTTTTTGGAGAAAAAGAAGTGGACATGGTCCAGCAACTCACCTAATAGTAGCCAATCTCTTTACATTGATCCTTTTCCTATCCCTGCGGAAGAACCCTTACCTCTTGATACACCCACTGATACATCACAAAACCACGACAGTAACTCACCTAACATGAACTTTCCTATCACTCAGTCTCCCACTACTCAACATCCTATTACTAATACCACAACTCTGCCAACTAATTCTTTTGACCTCTCAACCAATAGTTCATGAACAAGTAGCTCATTTCAAACTCCAAAAAGGATAAAGGATCTGTATGAGGTAATTGACAAGTCTAAGAAGGTTGATGTTGATGAAGATTTATATGCTTGTCAATTTGCTTTAAATGTATTAGATCCCACTAATTATGATGAAGCTTGTGTTAAGAAAGAATGGCAGGATGCCATGGTTGATGAACTGACTGCCATTGAAAAAAAATCATACTTGGAAATTGGTCAAGTTACCTGATGATAGAAAGGTGATTGGGTTAAAATGGCTCTACAGAACAAAAGTAGGGGCAGATGGCAAGATCATGAGGTATAAAGCTCGCCTGGTGGCCAAGGGTTACACACAACAACAAGGTATTGATTATCAAGAAACTTTTGCCCATGTAGCCAGATTTGAAACTATCAGAATTGTACTAAGTGTTGCAGCTCAAAAGGGGTGGACTGTGCATCAACTTGATGTTAAGTCTGCTTTCCTAAATGGTGAGCTTGATGAAGAAATTTATGTAGAACAACCTGTTGGTTTTGAGAAACAAGGAAAAGAAGAGTATGTGTACAAGTTAAAGAAGGCCTTGTATGCCCTAAAACAGGCTCCTAGAGCCTGGTACTCCAAGATTGATAGGTACTTTATCAGCAATGGATATCACAGAAGTGAGAATGAGCCAACTCTCTATGTGAAGAAAGATAAGATTCAGGAACTATGTTTGTATGCCTTTACGTTGATGATATTATATGTACTAGTTCTTCCCCTGATCTCATTGCAGAGTTTAAAGAAGGCATGATGCAGGCCTTTGAAATGACTGATTTAGGGCTGCTGCAATACTTTCTTGGACTGGAAGTGAAGCAAACAAAGGCAGGATTGTTTTTAAGTCAAAAGTATGCAAGGAATTTGTTGGCTAAGTTTAGGCTCACCAATGGCAAGCATGAAGTAACTCCTATGAACACTAGTGAGAAATTGCAAATTGATGATTAGGCTGACAAGTGCAATGAAGTGAATTACCGAAGTCTGGTGGGTGGGTTAATCTACTTGACCCACACACGTCCTGACTTGGCTTATTCTGTTAGCATGATTTCTAGGTTCATGCAATCTCCTTCTAAGTTACATTACGGAGCAGCTAGAAGAATTCTTAAATATGTTGCAGGAACAATCAATTTTGGTATGAGGTATGCTAAGGGAAAGAACATTAGCCTAACTGGATTCACAGACAGTGACTGGGCTAGTTGTGCTGATGACAGGAAGAGTATCTCAGCTTGTGTCTTTACTCTTGGAAGTAGAGCTGTAACATGGAGCTCAAAAAAACAGCCAACTGTGGCTCTCTCAAGCACCGAAGCTGAATATATTGCAGCCACGGCAGCAACTTGTCAAGCTCTCTGGTTAAAAAGAATTTTAAGTGACCTCGGTATTGAACAACAAGGAGCAACGCCTATGTATTGTGACAACAAGTCAGCTATTAATCTAAGCAAGAATCCTATCATGCATAGCAGGTCTAAGCATATTGAAATCAAGTATCATTTTATCCGAGAAATGGTGAATCAAAATCGTGTGAAGCTTGAATACTGCAAGACAAATGAGCAACTGGCTGATGTTCTAACAAAGGCTTTGTCACGAGAAAAGTTTGTATACTTCAGACATTGGCTAGGAGTTATGGAGCTTGAATCAAGGGAGGGTGATGAAAAGTGATTCAAGTCCACATCAGCATGCATGCATGTGTTATTTAATAAGTTTATGTTTAACTTTTTGAATTCAAATAAGAGGAGATAGTCTAATCTGTTAGCTTTTCTCTAGTTATTTAGGTTCTAGCCGTTTGATCTTTTATCTATTTAAGAAAGTATTGTAATCGTACTTAATGCATGCAGTTCAATTCAATCAATAATATTGTTTCGAACCTATAGCTACCGCATTATTGTTTTATCATTATCTCTAAAACCATCAAAATGCAAGTCGGCATTCTTTAAAATTTATATTGGAATGTTGATGAATAAATTTATAAAGTATGTTAAAATAAAACAATTTGATGTAACTTGGCAGCCTCTTAAACTTGTTATTGCCAGGCAAACTATTACGCTATTTTTCTTTGGTGGGAATCCAATTTCCCCTGAATCCACCACCACCTCACACCCTACACTCTCCTCCCCTAATACACAAACCATAAAACTCTTCTTGTACCATCGCAATTCTCAAGCAAGAAGTTTAGATCCTCCTTTTTTTTGCTTTTTAATCTATAATCTTTATACGAACTATACACGATTATTCTTGAAACCCTAACATTGATTTAACGTATATCTGTTAATCTAAGAGCGATACAATTCGACATATTTTTTACCCTAAATTGTTTTAGGGTTTTGAGTTTTTCTTTCTTAATTCTGTTAAGTTTGTTTCAGAATAATCATCTCTGATTCGGTTTTTGACGTTGGACGGTGGCAATGGTGGAAGCCTTTTGTTTCAGTATCTGGTGATGATGGGAGCACAGACTCGCCGCCGCCACCAGTATGTTGTTCTGTGTTCGTCTTTGAACCCTTTAGGGTTTCTGGACGGCGGTTGACGATGACAGCTCTGGTTTCAATTGGTAGTAGTGGTCTGTGGCTTGGTTATGATGACTTATAAATGTTTACCCACAATTGATGACGATGGCATGGCAAGGAGGTGGAAGCCAAGTTTAATACTGCAACCCCCCTTGCAGCCATGGTTTCTGTAAGTTCTGAACCATAGAAAGCACAGCCCTTGAATTTATGGTAAAAAAAATAGTGTTTTTATGTTTGTTTTATGCTGATTTTTGTTAACCACATTTAAGGTTAGGTGTTTATTTTACGTTGCTTTATTCATTTCTCTTTTGCTCAATTTTTTTAGGAGGTTGTATTGTTGTTTGTGTATTTAGGGCTTTGATAATGACCTGGAAGTCATTTGCGCTCGGAACATGGTTTAGAGTCCTCTCATTGTTAATGGTTTGGAAGATAGAATTTGAGAGCCTTTGTGATGAGGACTTCTTAATATGTATAGTTTGGTCACTTCCATTTTTTTATGGCTGTGATGATGACCAAGTCTTGATCTGAGCTTCAATGTTCATAGAAGAAGAGGTTTAGGTTACTCTCTTGATGATATTTTGTGACTTCAATCGGTCTCCTCAATGGCAGCCATAGGTGGTCTGTCTCCGTACTTAATTATTGTGGTGTGATTTGTTTTATAGTCATCTTTACCTAGCGAAGCTGTGTGTGATGTTGTTGCCCTGGGTTCTATGAGGAGAGTTTATAATTATAATTTAAGTACATGGATTAGGTTACAGTTCTTTGAGGATTTTAGTTTCATACTAAGTCGTTGAAAGATCTTTTAGAAATCTAAAATTCTCTTTTAAAGTAATCCTCATGCTGTCAAATTTTTGCATTGGTGCTTTTAAATCCAGAAGTATTAGAGCTTAATTATATCATCTTTGTAAGCTGCAATATCCTGTCTATTGCTACTTCATTTATGTTCTTTGGATTAGTTTTTTGGGCTAATTTTGATTACTAAATTCTGTGGACTTCCTCAGGCTAAAGCAACTATTATACATGTAACCGAAGAAAAAAGATAGGCTACTCAAGAGAAGCATTTCTTACCAGGATAACTGGTTTGTCTTCTGATGCATCTTTATATTTCATATGAAGTAAATTACTTATATTGCTCAAGAGTTTGAAAGTGTTATGTCTACCTCTACTTAAAGTAAGTTGGTGTCCGAATAGGTTTAAGGCACAATGTTACCAACTGCACTGCTGGCACGGAGTGAGTTTGTCAAAGTGATATCATTGTCACATAATTGGTTTTACCTTTTTTACGTTACATCTTTTGTAGGTTTACTTACTTTCTGGATTAGTTAGAGGAAGATGCATGGTTATGCTCAACTCGATGGAGTGGGTTTTAAGGCTAATTTTCTGACATATTAGAGTTCTTTAATCAAACTAACGCCTTATATGTTGAGAAATCGGAGATCAATAATCAATCCAAAAGCTAGGTTTAAGCTCGTAGTCACAATAATGCTGGTACTGCTCATCTTATGCAGTTGACGGAATCCACTGATTTTTACGGTACTCCGACAGGCTTTTATGCACCTGGATGCACCACAATGGCGTTTGCTGTTTTTTAGCATGCTTCTTTCTTTATGTGCTGGTTACTCTGAAGTTAGACCTGATGTGGAGCGTCGGATACCTGTATCACAGTTAATGCTTGCAACAAGTATTCGCTTACGAGTAACTTCCGCGGCTACATCCTAAAGCCCTATTATAACCTAGACATCTCTATAATGCTGTTCCTAAGCCTTTTATGTGGGTGAGAGTTGCACTTGATTATGGCAGGCAACTTACCGGCTTATATGCACTTATCCAACTCCCAACTTGATGCACAAGAACAACATTATAACGTGTTCTAAGGCCGAGTATTCACAGCAAAACTCCACTATTCTTGGCTAACCTGCCTAAAAGCCTTACCAATCTTCTGGAAACCAAGAAACCTTGAGGATCACATGCTGTGTTCATTTTGATATGTGTTTGTGGTTTTTTGTTTTTTATATGTTAGGTAGAATGTGTTAGCTTTGCGTATTGTGATGTTACTGGATAGAATGATCAGTAAATACATTTTTTATTGTTGGTCGTTCATTAAAGATAGCATACTTTTTAACCGTCCATTAATTCACCTTTTTTTACCGTTGATGAAGTTATTAGCATATATTAAACAATATTTACCAAGTCCCACTTATTTTCTTCTTTTAGGGTGTTTCTTGTATTGTAGAGCTAGATTCATTTGGGTTCTTTGTTGCTTTCGTGTGGGTCGTTATAGGGTTTATTGATATTTACACGTTATGCTATTGTAGAGTTGCACCTCGAAGCTGGATCCTGATCCAAAAACTGATACAGACCGTTCCAAGAACCTGCTTGGGTGAAACTGGTTGCTAACTAACAGGGCCGCTCAACCAATTTGGTGGCCAACTAACATCTCTGGGATTTTTTCATAAAAAAACACTATTCGAGAAAAACCCTCATTTGCCCAGGCTTGGGACCAGGAAAATTAACTAAAAGATTTATTGTCGGGAAGTTAATTTAATTTTTTTTTTGTATTTTTGTATAATATTTTTTATGTGTAAACATAAGTTCAGCCCAACCCAAATATCATATATATATTTTTTTAAAGTTGGAGCCCTATTAATTTGGAAGCCTAAAGTCCAAGGCTCAAAATACTTGGGCTTGGGCGGGCCCTGCTAACTGAATTGATCCACCAGTTTGAAGTTGGTTTGAGGATATATCTTTTGAAACCTATTTGAGCTGGACCGAACCGGATTAAAACCGGTTTCAAAACGAACCACATTATTATCTTTGAAAGCCGGTTTTAGATCAGAACCATTTATTTGAAATTGTGTCATATCATATTGCTATAAGGGAGTTGATTTTGGGAATTTGGGGTATATTTGTTCTACTTTTCAGCTTGTGTTCTTAATTTTGGTTATTTTGTTATGGTTTGTAGTTGTAAGTATAGGCAATCATGATTTTGAAGTGATACGCTTGCAATGGCCTGACTTACAACACAGTAGTAGGTAAGAAAGAGTTGGCTTGATGGTTTGGGCTTGGGTTTTAAATTGTAACATATGCTTGTAGAAATTTAGGACTTTTGGAGTTGCTGAGTTATGGGTTTTGGTTGAATTTGAGTCAAGATTGTGGGATGTTTAGTCAAACCTAAAAAAGATTATGATTTTTACTTATTTGGTCAAAGGGTTTGTTAAATATGTAACTTGATTTAGGGTTTTAGATTCAGTTATGTGAGTATTATCTTAAATCTTACATAATAATGATTGAGATCGAATATAAGAATGAATGTCAATAATGTTTCATAAGGATGAGTACTGACTGTAAAAGTCTAATTAACATTTATTATTGGGAATTAATGTATTGTAAAGTCCAATATTTGTACTAATTTCTCTCTAATTTTCTAGTGTTTAAATGCTAGTTTAACTTGTTAGTTTGAAGTGTCCAGTTAAATTTTTCGTATAATAATTTATGCCCATGGCTTTGAATCTGTCAAGCTTTATGCTGTCATTGCCATGACAGTGTCTCCTGTGTGGTCTTTTCCTTTGTATTCTGTTGATACTTATTAGTTTCGGTATTAAGGCTGACTAAATTGTTGGTTGACTTTGGTAGGCTCTGATCGGAGATAATATAATTCTTTTGTAGGCTCAAATCGGATATTTATTTTCTCCGATTAAAGCCTACAAAAGAACAATAATATAATTCAAGACCACCCGTGTAACACATGGGTACGTAAACTAATAAAAGTTAAAACAAAGCTCTGTATTTGAATGATTGTAAAGAGTTAACGATTAATAAAAAATAAAGTTAAAACATTGTATCAGAGAAAAATCAAATTAAATTAAATGATAACTGAAATATTATTAAAAAAATCAAATGGACCTTACTGCCGCGGCTCCATCTTCATGGCGTCAACAATGCACTTCTACCGCTATGGGAGGCATGGTGTTCCCCGCAGCCTTCCCGGCCACGTTGGACCCTGCTAGCTTGAAGGGATGTACAATGGATAACCTTACAGGATAAATCATATAAAATCCATATTTACTAAGACTTGCAATTTAGTCACTTTTTAAAGTTCATCTAATTAACACCTAAGACACACCTAGGGGCGCCATATCCTAACACAACATACAAAAAAAAGGTTTTCGTCGGCTGAACGATCCATATATTTAGTATAGGATCATATCTGCTTCTATTCTAATCTACATCACATTCTTTGTTTTCTGTTTCCGGTTGTGTTCCTGGTTCCTGACGGATAGTGTGGAACCCGAGTGATAATGATCATAACTTGCGTGTTTTAGTTAGTTTTTGGGCAATTATGTGCGTTGAATGAGATAACTACGAGAATTGGTTGTTTTGCAGGTTAACTGATTAAATTCGGGCGTTTTAAGGAAACTAGGGATGACGCAGAATACCCGAGATGCAGTTACGAAGTAGAAAGTACCAATCGAGAATCGTTCGGGTCAAGAACTAATGTGGGAACACGAGAAAATGGGTGAGAAGAGAAGTCGAGGGGTCTACCGGTAATTGAGTGGAAGATGCAACAAAGATGTCCAGATGATGAACACTTTGCCATAGCCTACGGTTCGCTAACCGTAAGCTACGGTTAGGTTACAAAAGAAAAGAAAATACAGCATGTCTTGATCGTAGCTTACGGTCAAAGGACCGTAGCTTACGGTCACCTTGATTACATGGACATAACTATGCAACCGTAGCTTACGGTCAAGAGACCGTAGCTTACGGTTGAGGTGCACATAATCAGAATTTCTTGACCGTAGCTTACGGTCATGTGGGAGAAAATTCGCATGATTAGTTGTGGCTGTATAAGTGGGTTGATTAGGTCATTTTTGGGATCATCAGAGAGTACGGACGAATACCAAGTTCTAGGGCTTCAAAGTTTGCAACTTTTCCACCTTCAACCATCATAATTCAACTTCAATTCAACATCATGTTCAAGAATTCAGCACATTACCCAATGTTTGAAGCGTATACGCGAACAATGAGCGGCTAGTTTCTTGTTGTGGTTCCTCTGAATGGAGGAATGATGTAAGTTAGATATTTAATGTGTTTGGATAACCATTTGGATTCAGTGATTTAAGCATTCGATGCTTTTCACTACATGTGTGATTATTTCCATTGTAACTATTTGCATTTTGTTTAATCTTGATTTGCAACCATTCAATTCCAGAGAGTTTTTGAAATTGGGATCTATTTGGCTAAGAATTAGGGTTGGTAATTGTAAATGATGCTTATGTGATAACCTTCATTATTCGTTAATCGAAGTACTTAGTCACTTAGCATCACAATTGGTAATTAAATTCACATTCGGTCTTAATGGTTAGATGAAACAGATTATTATAATCTGCTTATCATTCTTAAATTCGGAGGAATCATCGTTCTCTTTATTGATACAAATTCCAAATTATTGTGTTTATTTTAGTCATCAGCAATCTTTGATTTTGAGTTTATTCTTTATCGCATTCATTGTTTAGAATTTATTAGTATAACACTTTCCACAAAACGCCCGCGGTTCGATACCCGACTTATCCTATCTACGTAGTTTAACTTGGTTTTTGATTGACGCTCGCGACAGTCATCAGTTCCTCTCCACCTTATCAAAATTATCGGGTCTCGCAATAGCATTTGTTGTGGTTCCTCCGAATGGAGGTATGATGTAAGTTAGATATATAATGTGTTTTGATAACCATTTGGATTCAGTGATCTAAGCATTCGATGCTTTTCATACAGGTGTGATTATTTCCATTACTATTTGCATTTTGTTTAATCTTGATTTGCAACCATTCAATTCCCGAGAGTTCTTGAAATTGGGATCAATTTGGCTAAGAATCAGGGTTGGTAATTGTAAATGATGCTTGTGTGATAACCTTTCATTATTGTTGATACAGTTTTGTGTTTGTCGCTTGTTCTTGATTACAGTTGTAATTGTACGGTCTTTGCTCAAGTGTCTGTATAGGTTTGGTCGTGTCGAATAGATAGAGATATCCTTCTATCTTGATCTAGTATGACATCTTAGCTTATCTGTGTTAATCAGTTGCATGTGTGCGTACTGATAAGTCTTAGAAACGTCAAGTCTACACAAGTTCTCCAAGAATGAGAATTCTGTGCGAGTCAAGCATTTCGTACGAAACACAAGGTTTCGTACGAAACAAAGAGTATTTCGTACGAAACATGTATTTCGTACAAAACACTGACTCGTACCAATTCTAGAGTTCTGACTCGTGTGAAATAGTGTGTTCAGTATGTCTAGACTCGTATTTGTACGAAATCTAGACTGACACTATATAAGCAGACATGCACCTCTCAGTCAAGGTTACTGACCAGACTGAAAGAACGAGCTAGCAAACTGATCTTTTGGTGAGATCTCTAAGTTAGCATCTCTGGTGTAGACGAAGACACAAGAACACAACAAGTTTGTTTGAGTCATACGAGCATTGTGTGCATTTGTTTGTACTTGTTCTCAATCATTAATCAAGATAGTGAATCTTTGGTTACCCCGTGTTCTTTACTTTGCTTTCGTTGCATACACACTTGGATTCCGCACTTGTGTGTGTGTCATATGAACAAGGAATTGGTTTAACACCATCCGCAGGTGGACCTACAAGTGGTATCAGAGCATTGGCTCTTTCCTTGTTCAAAACCGGGCTTAGTTGTGTCTGAGCTAGTTTGAAGATTTCTGAAGTGTTCTTGAATCTCCAGCAGAAAACTTAAGTTTTGGATAGATAACTAACTTAAAACTTGGTTAAAATCTGCTGCATGCAGAAAATTTTATGGTAAACTTTTTATGAAGAACATCCTTGAAGAAGAAATCTGCAAAAATTTGAATCTGATTAGTTTTGATAGGGTTGACATTTTCTGAGTTGGATCTGGACTTGGACTATAGATTGTTAAAAATCTGTGTTTTAACTAAAAGTGGGTAAGACAACAGGTATTTTCGAAAAGCAGGTCTACACAAGAAAGGAAATTTCTCACCAAACCATTTCTGAAAAGATCCTCTGAAAAACGTTGAACTAAACATTTGGTGCGACTGAATTATTTTGTGCGAATCATCTTAACACGCACGAAACAACAATTTCACACGAAACATCAGTGTTTCGCACGAACAAGGTGTCTCGCATGAAACAGAATTGTTTGTTTTTCGCATTTTTCAAAGCTTTGTGATTTTAAGAATTTGTCATATTTTCAGAACTTGTGAATTTTTAAACGGTAATTATAATTTTGATATTTTAAAACCTTTAAATTTTCATTAAACAAGAAAATATAATGAGTTCTAACCCGTGGGATTGGAGTTGTTCAAGCTCAAATCAGGAGTCTTCACAAAGCTTCGTAACATCATGGGTAAAATCTTTGATGCCTCAACATATAGCAATGATCTCTGCAAATCAATGGGTGTGTGTTGCGAATCAAAATAAAAGCATCCAAACTCTATTAATGAACGAAAGTGAAACAGGGAGTAATAACCGACCGCCGAAGTTAAATCACATGAACGATTATCCTGCATGGAAAAGTTGTTTTCATACGTATGTTCTTGGTCAAAACACGGAATTATGGACGTGTTTCACTACCCCTTACAATGAAGCACTTGAAGAAGCTGGATCAAATCCAACCACATTAGCCAATCTAGTCGAAAATGACAAGAAAGCTTACGATCTAGAGAAAAAGGCATTTGCTATCTTAACACAAGCTCTGCATAAGGACATTTATCATCAGTTTGTGTATTGTACTACAATGAAAAATTTGTGGGACACTTTAGAATCAAGAGGTGAAGGTAACGCTGCTACCAGGAAGATTCGGCATGATCTGCTCAAGAAAGAGTTTGAAGGTTTCATGTTCATGGAGAATGAAACCTTGAATGATATGACCACTCGGTTTTATCATCTTCTCAGTGAGATGTACTCGTATAAAGTGTTAGCAACACCACAAGAGATTGTGATGCGATTTGCTGATGCTTTACCACTAAAATGGGGTCAATTTATTGATCTATTAAAACATACAGGTGTTTTGGACTCAGTAACTATTTATGAATTTGTGCAGCAACTGGAGAACAAGAATGAAGAAGAACTCCGGAAGGCACAACGAGTCTCTGCTCCACAAAACCCTGAGATGTACTTTGGAGGTATTAATGCAGGTACAAGCTCAAGTAAGCCACCGAAGCTGCAGACCGCGTTTGTGTCAAACGTGAACCCTTTCCTACCCCAACCAGTTCAATCAAGTCAGTCTACAGGTTCGACTAATCAAGCCTATGGACAAACTTTTGATCCGAAAGCCTTCCTTCCACAGCCAAGGGATTTAGCACATAAAGCTCCACAGCAAGCTCCTCAACAAGCTTTCTATGGAAGCAACAATCAATCGGCAAATCCCAACACTGTCAAACTTGACACGTCAAATCTCTCCAAAATCAATGTAGAAGTTGCACAGAACATGCAGAACTTCTAAATACCATGTTCAGTTCATATTGTGGTTTAGTTGCAGGTTAAATAGGGAACATCAATTTGACAAACGAAGACTATGAACAAATTGACTGAGATGAAATGGAGCTGATGGACATCAAGTGGGCATTTGCAAGAACTATGAGAAGAGCGAAGGATTATATGAGAAGAACGGGGAGAACCAGTTTGGAAAGCAAGAAGGATACAAAATACGGCTTTGACAAAACCGTCGTTACTTGCTTTAACTGTGGAGAAAGAGGTCACTTCAAGGGGGAATGCACAAGACCCAACAAGGAAGGAAATCACAACCCCTTTCGTAATCAGTCTCAACCATCCAACAAGCACAGTACAACAATGAAAGAAGAATAGTAGCTGTAGGCAACTCTAACAACACCAATCAATTAGGACCTTCAAACACGCATAGAGCTTTGGTAGTTCAGTCTGATGAAGGATGCGATTGGTCAGTACAGTTGGGAACTGAGAACAACGGAAGAACTGCATGCTATGCAAGGATCATGGATCAAAACAAGCATGATCACAGCATCAATACTCCAAATAACGATGATACATCTGGGGATGCTGGTAGTTCTGATGAAGAATGTTCAAGTTTAGATGGTTATGGATCTGATTCTGATGTGAAGAAAGGAAGTGAAGCTGAGGTTGAAAAGTTGTGAGTGAAGCTGAGTTGTTGAAGAGTGAAGAGGTAGGTATGACGAGGAATGCAGAAGCTGCGGAAAAAGAGACAGAGACACTCTCTACAGATGGTGCAGCTTTTCCTCATCTCACTGCCTTTATGGCAAATGTTGAAGGTTCTTCAAAACAGGTAAATTCTGAACCTCCTACTGTTTGCAATGACTGTGTTGAATTGAAAATAGAAAATGAAACCATCAACAGTCATAATCAAAATTTAGTTCTTGAACTTTCTAAATGCAAAGAGGCGAATTTGGCGATAACCAGAAATGAAAAAGAATTCAAATCTGTAATAGAAACCCTTAAGAAAAGTGTTTCTGAATTGACAAAAACAGTTTTGAATAAACAGACATGAATTAATAACTACATTATCTCCTAGAAGAAACAAAGAAAGAGTTAGCCATCGCCAAATGCGAATATGATTCGATCAAACACAAATTGGAAAGTTATTCTAACTCCCAATATGTGCTTGATCATTTCATTGAAGTTTAAAAACTAAAGGGAGATGCTCAATGCATAGGGTATAAATCGTGTCCACCCCCAATGAAACACAACTATACCAAAATGCCTGATGAAGAGGAGATGCCTCGTTTTGAACCCTCTGTACCTTTGAATCCTGAGGAATTCGCAGCAGGGTTAGGGTTCAAACTAGGCAATTCCTCTCAAGAACCAAGCAAGCCAGAAAGTTCATCGTCTGATGAAGAAGCAGATGACACATCAGATGATGAATCAATAAGTGATGAACAGGATCAGCCTCTTGATGAAAGGAAAAGAGTAGAATCTTCTACTACTCCTAGTACTAAATCTGTTGAGAATCAAGAGATAGTTCCTAAGAAATCTGTGAAGATAAGTGTGTCTACACAAGAAGTAGATAATGTGCTGTATACTTTGGTTGGAGATAAGAAAATCTATTCAAACAAAGATTTTCCAATTAAAAACGTAAATCCAATCTCTATAGATCAGGTGTTTGAAAAGTCAAAAACCAAACCTTTAGAGAAGAAAAAGGCCACCAAAACACAACCAGTATCCGCTTCAAAAGGAAAAGAATGGAAGCGAGTTAAAAAGCCCACAACCTCTCAACCGAAGGTTGAAGCAAAAGGCTCTCGTTACCAGAAAAAGGCTAAAATTGTTAAATTTGTGAGTTCTAAAGTTACCGATAAAGTCGAAACTTTTCAAGGAAAATCTAATGTTGATTTTGTAAAGAAAGTTAAGATTTTGAACAGAAATAGTCAAAACAATTACACCTAACACACTGATGGATTTAATGAAAATGAACCCAGTACCTCAGGATCCACAAATTCAACATCAAGCCGAGAAACACGATCTCCTAGTTTTGTTGAAAGGAGAACTTGTTTCAAATGTGGAGAATTTGGCCATATTATAAAGGATTGTCAAAATCCAGCCAAATCAAGATGTATAGAGAAAACCCCTCATGAACCAACTTGCAAACGTAAATCTATTTCTCAAACACAAGATAAACGAATTATTAAAGATCAAAAAGAGAAACAAAAACGTAAACAAGTAAAAGCAGTTGAGAAAGCTTTAAAATCGGATTCTTCTAAAAAGGATCAAAGATCTTCAAAGTCTATAAAACCAGACACTGTTAAAACTGTAAATAATAGTAAATCTGGTAATAAACAAGGATATTTGAAACAGAAGGCCGGTAACAAAAGGAGTTTCTCAGTTTGATAATAATCAAGAAATTAAGATTACATTTCTCGATGATAAGGGACGATCCAAGACCACTAAGGCTTGGGTCCCCATCTCAAACTAATCTTGTTTATGTAATGTGCAGGGTGTTCCAGGAGGAACTGTAAACAGTCATTGGATTGTTGATAGTGGAGCATCAAGGCACATGACGGGCGACTTGCGGCTGCTATATGATGTGAAAAGCATAAGGGGTGGTTATGTTGCTTTTGCTGGTGACAAAGGCGGATACATCACTGGAGAAGGAATGGTCTCCAATGGTGTTGTGAGCTTCGACAAGATCAATTATGTGCGGCAAATTGATCACAATCTTCTTAGCGTTTCTCAAATCTGCGACAAGAAGTTCACAGTACATTTTGATGATGCCGGATGTTATGTGCTGAAGCCTGGATTCAAGTGTCACACCCCGACCCGCAGCGGAAAAGGTGATCGGGGCATGATTGGGTTATCATCAAAGCTCATGACATTTATTATGCGTTTCATATTCATTTAATACAATTTAATGGGAATTTACAATAAATATTACAACATGTTCTAACTATCAATCTAAGCTTCTTTATTCTCTTCTAAGGCATTTCCTATGTTTTCTTTGCTTCAACCTGTTCACCTGTATCATGTGTAAAAAGGTTTTGGATCAACATAAAGTTGGCGAGTGAATCCTATGGAAAAACATTTGAACAAGTTTATTAAATTGATTATGAAATATGTGCACAACCACTCTTGAGCAAAAATAGATGTAAACTTATTCAACAATCATAAGATATTAAATAAAGAACACATGAACAATAATGGAACATTTAGAGGCACGCGTTGCTCAACTCGTTTCTCACGAGGAACTGATGGGCCTAATGAATGAATTGCATAAACATGATAATCTGAATGACACAACTACAAACAATATAAACTCTATGATACACACATGAACAATAATGAATTGGTTTTGAGGCACGCGTTGTTCAACTCGTCTCCTACGAGGAACTGATGGGCTTAATGAATGAATTTCATATAATTTGACAAAATGAAATAAGTAATCACAACAATATAAACAATCTAAGTTTAAGTCATGATATGGTATGGCACAAATTTAAATAAACGAGTTAATTATTTGAGACACATGACACACCCCAAAACGTGTAATTAAAAAGGGGAGTTGTAAGATTCACTCACAGTGGGTGCGTTCGGTTGATGATGTTGAATGCACGCGAAGTGGTTTTTTTAACCACGAGTGAGATTAACCTAAATAAATCGCATTATGGTTTGGTAAGTAAACGGATTTTATTAATCTACTTTAGTAGGATTGTTGGGTGTATTTTTGTGAGTTTAAGGCTATTTTCTAACCTTAAAAATGTTATTTTTAAGTATATTTAATTGATTTTTAATTAAAATAAATAAATAAAAATAATAAAAAATTTGATTTTTTTGCTACAGTTGACTTTGACTTTGACCTTGACCGTTGACTTGACCGTTGACCGGTTCGAATGCATATTGTTGTGCGCTGAGTGAGGCTCGAACCCGAGACCTCCCGTACGCGTGCACGCAGCTCTACCAACTGAGCTACGTGTCTAACCCGTCATATATCCGTTTTTAATTATATTTATATATTAATTATGTTAAACAGAAAATCCTTTATTTTTTAAAAACGATTTTAAATCAAAGAATCGGTGCGCTCCACAGGTCTCGAACCCGGGACCTGTGGGTTATGATAACACACAGTCCACCGCTGGACTGTGTGTACAACTTGTTAATTTAACTGATTTTTGTTATACTAAACACAAACTGAACATTTCCTTTTCTGTCTTATTTTAAAAAGGTAAATAATTGTCCGGGTCGATGCAGAAGACCGGACTCGAACTCGTGTGCTTTGATTAAACATACACACAGTCCACCGCTGGACTGTGTGTCTAACTTGGTTATTATTCCGGTTATTAATATACTTAACATATAACATTGTGACTCCGGTTCGGTTAACAAAACAAAAAGGCATTTTATTAAAGCGGCGTGTGTGGAACAAGATTCGAACTCGAGACCTTTGTGTGTTTATTGTGCACACAGTCCACCGCTGGACTGTGTGTCTAACCCGAGTTATTTCTTGATTTAAATTATACTTATATGTTCCGGATACATCGTCTTCTTCATCAAGTGATAACCAGATATGATGACTGACTAGTTCAATGATTAAATCAGTTTCTTTAGCGTTTTAAGGTTAATTACAGATGAGAAGTAAGTAAAAAGAAAGGAAATTAGGCGTGAGGTATACCGACTAGCTTTCCTCTGTTTTCCGGCAGAACTCCGGCGACAGCAATCCCTTCCGGCGACGAGTGTCTTGTAGCAGCGAGTCTCCAGAAAGCTTGCAAAATATGTGGGTGACTTCGGTATAAGTTCAAAGGGTTTAGTAAGGCTCAGAAATGAGGAAACCGGTTTTCCGGCGACGAACAGAATAATTCCGGCGAGTGAGTTTTCGCCGAGAAAAGGTGCGGTTTTGAGCGAAAAGGTTTGCAGAGGTTCGAGGGGGTATTTATAAGGCAAGTCGTCGATGTATTTGGTCCGATTTCCGACTTGATTCGTTGGTTTGAATTTCTCCGGCGGTTATAACTTTGGTCGCGGATTCAGACGTCGGTTATAACCGATGTCTTAGTAAATATTTACGTTATAACGGAAGATGTCGTTAAAACTCGCGAGATTGCCGGGATTTCCGACGACTGAACTTTTGGGCGCCGGTTTTGAATTCGGAAAGTCAAGATATGAATTAAATGATCTTAATAATTAACAAAAGATACAAGTGGCGCAGTGGTTTGTGTGTTGTGTGTTAATTCGTTTGTGACCCGGTTACTGACCCGGGTTCGAAACCCGGCAGGAACAAAGTATTTTTATTTTGCGATTTTTAACAGTTTTTCAAAAACTAATTATATATTCCCGTATAATAATTGATTATGTATCGTTTAAAATTATTTTGGGCATTTAATTCGCAACGAAAATTTTAACTGACTGTTCGGTTGATAAACGGAGCGGGTTTGGTAAATCCGTTTTTTACGGATGTTACAGTATCCCCTGCTTTTTAGAAATTTCGTCCCGAAATTTAAATTGTGATATATTTGACTAAAAGAATGATGGTGTTTAGTTTGTCAGTTACTTGCTTAGAAAAAGTAAGGGTTTAAGTTTTTGTTTGAGGCGGTAACGTTCCTTGTAAAGGTTAAGTACCTATTACAGGAATCGCTTTTTGTTGCCTACTGTATAAGTAATGATAAGCAGAAATGATTCGCTAAAAATGATATCATGCATAAGAGTTTGGATACGTTTGGAAAAGTATGGTTATATCCTAAGGCAAAACTTCTAACACTACAACCTACATGGAACATAAATAAACACAACAGCTAATATTTGAACATAAATAAACACAACAGCTAATATTTGAACATAAATAAACACAACAGCAAATATTTGAATCCACATTCTGATAGCATATATGTTTGAATGGTGGAAGCTCCTCTCTCGTTTGTTATGATGGAGAGGTTAGTTTATGTAGAAATGGAACACAAATCCAATTTCTCTAAATAGCAAGATGATATAAATGTAACACAATTTCAACCAAGGCAATACTATATCCTACATGGAACTTCTCATAACCGCCTGATAATGCCTCTGATCCTTTGGCAAGAATACTTATATATAGGAAGTACCAGCGGCGTATCCACCATATTCTTGCCAAATTTTCATTGGTTTTATCCACAAATTATGATTAGTTACCAAGAAACTAATAAATCCTACATAGAACTTCTCATAACCGTCTGACAATGCCTCTGATCCTTTGACAAGAATACTTATATATAGGAAGTACCAGCGGCGTATCCATCATATTCTTGTCAAACTTTCATTGGTTTTATCAGTGAATTATGATTAGTCCTATATAACTCTACAACCAATACAACAAACATAAAATACTGAAATGAAAAATATTTGTGCGATCAAGGCTCAATCAAACGGAGCCGATCGTATTGTATGTACTGAAAATGAAATTGTCTGTGTGCTCAAGGCTCAATCAAACGGAGCTGAGCGTATTGCATGTACTGAAAATGAATAACTTAATCTAAACAACTATCACACAAACATCCTATGCATGGAACCTCTCATAACCGCCTGATAATGCCTCCGATCATTTGACAAGAATACTTATATATAGGAAGTACCAGCGGCGTATCCACCATATTCTTGTCAAATTTTCATTGACTTTATCCGCAAGTTATGGTTAGTTCTATGCGACTCTACTACAAACACCACAACCACAAGATACTGATAATGAAAATGTATGTGCGCTCAAGGCTCAATCAAACGGAGCCGAACGTATTGCATGTACTGAAAATGTAAAATGAACTGCGCGCTCAAGGCTCAATCAAACGGAGCCGAACGTATTGCATGTACTGAAAATGAAATTGTCTGTGCGCTCAAGGCTCAATCAAACGGAGCCGAACGTATTGCATGTACTGAAAATGAACAACTTAATCTAAACAACAATCATACAAACAGCCTATGCATGGAACCTCTCATAACCGCCTGATAATGCCTCCGATCATTTGACAAGAATACTTATATATAGGAAGTACCAGCGGCGTATCCACCGTATTCTTGTCAAAGTTTCATTGGCTTTATCCTTAAGTTATGATTGGTTTGATGTGATAAAGAAAAACATAAAACTAAACGATAGGAGTTGAATCTGGATTTTCGGCGAAGAGGACTAGTTGGGTATCTTCGTTTGGGCCGTCATTATCTTCGACAGGATTGGCGTTGATGTTGAAGTCTCTTCCTCTTGCTGGTGGCCTAGCGGTTGGGTTTTCTTGGTTTACTTGGTTAACTGGGTTTGATTGGGCTTGAGTGTTGATGACGTTAACCAGTTGAGGGCATGTGTTTCTAAAGTGGGTAGGGTCACCACAATTGAAACAAGCTCGAGCACATGGGAACATGGGGTATTGGGGTTGATGATAAGTTTGGGCCATGTTTTGAGTAGGGGAAAAGGTTTGGTTTTGAAAGGTGCGACAAACCTTGCTCAAATGACCATAGCGTCCACAAGTTGTACATAGTCGACAAGGTAAGGTAAGGGGATGGTGATAAAAACAGTTGTTGCATTGAGGGTGAGGTCCAAGATATGGTTTCTTATTTGGGTAGGTTGAGTTGGGTGCCACTTGGGTGATTGGGATAGCTTGGATGGGTATGGCGTGTGAAAATAGGTTGGTTTCGTTGGATAGCAGCGAAAAGTTGCCCGTCTCTTCTTCTCTTAGGATTGGGTTGAGAAAAGGATTCGGTTTGGGTGGAGTCGGAGGTTTCAGTCGGTTCTTTATCCTTCTTCTTCTCCTCCTTGAAGTCTTTGTTTCGGATTCGATTCTCGGTGAGCTCTGTTGCTAGCTCCATTGCTGCTTCCAAGGTTGCAGGCGAGGTACTTATTACAGGGTCTTGAATCTTTGACGGAAGACCACGAATGTAGTGCTCGATCAAACGGTAGAGGGGAGTGAACATGTTGGGAACCATTTGATGTAACTCGAGGAATCTTTTGTTGTAGGTGGTGTGGTCTCCTTCCTTTTGCTTCAACGAATAAAATTCATCTTCTAATTTCTTGATTTCACTCCTTGGGCAAAATCGTCTGGTCATGATTTCCTTCAATTCGTTCCAAGTTAAAGTCATAGCATCGTCGACGCCTCGTTTGGCCTTCTCTGTATTCCACCAAGTAAGTGCTATCCCATATAATCGACCGGTAGCATATCGCACTTTGCGATCGTCAGGGCAATCGCAATTTAGAAAAGTGTTCTCCATTTCTTCAAACCAATGGAGGAGGGCGGTGACGCCTTCAGTCCCTTTGTATTTCGGAGGGTCGCATGATTTGAAATGCTTGTAGATGCATTTAGTGGTATTTGGGGAAAAGTTGATAACGTTTTGGTTTGCTTGATTGACAGGATTATCGGTGAGTGCTTGTTGTACTTGGATTACAATGTTGGGTATTACGACAGCCATTTGTTGAGCGATTAAGGCAGCCATGCGTTCGCGGGCTTTTCCTGCTCTCATCTTCCTACGAGCGAGATTAGAAGACATCTACAAGGAATACATGTCAAGAGTATGAGTTGGATGTTTTGGGTTCATGGGTCGCACTAGGAATGAACATTCATAAAATAACTATAGAAAAATAAATCTACTACATCCATAGGATGTCTTGGGCTTTGCTCGCCATTAGGCCCTACATGCCGCCATACTTTACCTGTGTAATCATGTGGGCCCCCATGAATACCGGTTTTTCATATGGTTCACACGGGTTTGCCAGGTTGCGTACACAAAAACCCGGAGAAAATCGAGAAATATGTATACAACGTGTGATATTCGGAATGTGTCCAGGTGTAGACACGGTGACACCTCAAAGTGGGTTAGTTCGAACGACCTTTGGTGTGGCATGCTTTGGCCTAATAGGTCCTTCGTACTCTCATCGTTGGTCCCCAGGTAGGCAAACTGGTCCGTTATATTGGATTTATACGAATGCCAACCTAGACAGGACGTTCCGACTACCAGTACTTGTACCCTTCCAGTTACTACATGCCCGTCGCAGAACTTACTTTGATGAGATTTGAAAATTGCAACAAAATCTTTGGATAATGAGAGTATGAAAATAAATTGAATGCATGAACATCGATATATGTATAATGAATATGTATATAAGCATGTATGTTTGACTGTAAATGTAAACAAATATGAAACAAATAAATATCACAAGTTTGTATGTAACCACCTAGTCAATTAAAATTTAGGCAGACTATAGTATAGGTTCTAAGGGTCTAATAACCTATCCTATATCCCTATAGTCATGGCTCTGATACCAATCTGTCACACCCCGACCCGCAGCGGAAAAGGTGATCGGGGCATGATTGGGTTATCATCAAAGCTCATGACATTTATTATGCGTTTCATATTCATTTAATACAATTTAATGGGAATTTACAATAAATATTACAACATGTTCTAACTATCAATCTAAGCTTCTTTATTCTCTTCTAAGGCATTTCCTATGTTTTCTTTGCTTCAACCTGTTCACCTGTATCATGTGTAAAAAGGTTTTGGATCAACATAAAGTTGGCGAGTGAATCCTATGGAAAAACATTTGAACAAGTTTATTAAATTGATTATGAAATATGTGCACAACCACTCTTGAGCAAAAATAGATGTAAACTTATTCAACAATCATAAGATATTAAATAAAGCACACATGAACAATAATGGAACATTTAGAGGCACGCGTTGCTCAACTCGTTTCTCACGAGGAACTGATGGGCCTAATGAATGAATTGCATAAACATGATAATCTGAATGACACAACTACAAACAATATAAACTCTATGATACACACATGAACAATAATGAATTGGTTTTGAGGCACGCGTTGTTCAACTCGTCTCCTACGAGGAACTGATGGGCTTAATGAATGAATTTCATATAATTTGACAAAATGAAATAAGTAATCACAACAATATAAACAATCTAAGTTTAAGTCATGATATGGTATGGCACAAATTTAAATAAACGAGTTAATTATTTGAGACACATGACACACCCCAAAACGTGTAATTAAAAAGGGGAGTTGTAAGATTCACTCACAGTGGGTGCGTTCGGTTGATGATGTTGAATGCACGCGAAGTGGTTTTTTTAACCACGAGTGAGATTAACCTAAATAAATCGCATTATGGTTTGGTAAGTAAACGGATTTTATTAATCTACTTTAGTAGGATTGTTGGGTGTATTTTTGTGAGTTTAAGGCTATTTTCTAACCTTAAAAATGTTATTTTTAAGTATATTTAATTGATTTTTAATTAAAATAAATAAATAAAAATAATAAAAAAATTTGATTTTTTTGCTACAGTTGACTTTGACTTTGACCTTGACCGTTGACTTGACCGTTGACCGGTTCGAATGCATATTGTTGTGCGCTGAGTGAGGCTCGAACCCGAGACCTCCCGTACGCGTGCACGCAGCTCTACCAACTGAGCTACGTGTCTAACCCGTCATATATCCGTTTTTAATTATATTTATATATTAATTATGTTAAACAGAAAATCCTTTATTTTTTAAAAACGATTTTAAATCAAAGAATCGGTGCGCTCCACAGGTCTCGAACCCGGGACCTGTGGGTTATGATAACACACAGTCCACCGCTGGACTGTGTGTACAACTTGTTAATTTAACTGATTTTTGTTATACTTAAACACAAACTGAACATTTCCTTTTCTGTCTTATTTTAAAAAGGTAAATAATTGTCCGGGTCGATGCAGAAGACCGGACTCGAACTCGTGTGCTTTGATTAAACATACACACAGTCCACCGCTGGACTGTGTGTCTAACTTGGTTATTATTCCGGTTATTAATATACTTAACATATAACATTGTGACTCCGGTTCGGTTAACAAAACAAAAAGGCATTTTATTAAAGCGGCGTGTGTGGAACAAGATTTGAACTGGAGACCTTTGTGTTTTTATTGTGCACACAGTCCACCGCTGGACTGTGTGTCTAACCCGAGTTATTTCTTGATTTAAATTATACTTATATGTTCCGGATACATCGTCTTCTTCATCAAGTGATAACCAGATATGATGACTGACTGGTTCAATGATTAAATCAGTTTCTTTAGCGTTTTAAGGTTAATTACAGATGAGAAGTAAGTAAAAAGAAAGGAAATTAGGCGTGAGGTATACCGACTAGCTTTCCTCTGTTTTTCGGCAGAACTCCGGCGACAGCAATCCCTTCCGGCGACGAGTGTCTTGCAGCAGCGAGTCTCCAGAAAGCTTGCAAAATATGTGGGTGACTTCGGTATAAGTTCAAAGGGTTTAGTAAGGCTCAGAAATGAGGAAACCCGTTTTCTGGCGACGAACAGAATAATTCCGGCGAGTGAGTTTTCGCCGAGAAAAGGTGCGGTTTTGAGCGAAAAGGTTTGCAGAGGTTCGAGGGGGTATTTATAGGGCAAGTCGTCGATGTATTTGGTCCGATTTCCGACTTGATTCGTTGGTTTGAATTTCTCTGGCTGTTATAATTTGGTCGCGGACTCAGATGTCGGTTATAACCGATGTCTTAGTAAATATTTACGTTATAACGGAAGATGTCGTTAAAACTCGCGAGATTGCCGGGATTTCCGACGACTGAACTTTTGGGCGCCGGTTTTGAATTCGGAAAGTCAAGATATGAATTAAATGATCTTAATAATTAACAAAAGATACAAGTGGCGCAGTGGTTTGTGTGTTGTGTGTTAATTCGTTTGTGACCCGGTTACTGACCCGGGTTCGAAACCCGGCAGGAACAAAGTATTTTTATTTGCGATTTTTAATAGTTTTTCAAAAACTAATTATATATTCCCGTATAATAATTGATTATGTATCGTTTAAAATTATTTTGGGCATTTAATTCGCAACGAAAATTTTAACTGACTGTTCGGTTGATAAACGGAGCGGGTTTGGTAAATCCGTTTTTGACGGATTGATCACAATCTTCTTAGCGTTTCTCAAATCTGTGACAAGTAGTTCACAGTATATTTTGATGATGCCGGATGTTATGTGCTGAAGCCTGGATTCAAGATCCCCAAGGAATGGATTCTCCTGTCAGCTCCAAGAATTAATGATTTGTATATTCTTGATATGAGCCAAGCTATTACAACATCTGCACAAGTCACATGCTTTGTCTCTGAAGCCACCGAGAAGGAATCAATCTCCTGGCATAGACGTATGGGACACATTCACCTGAGAAAATTGAACTATTTAGTGTGGAACAATCTAGTGAATGGTGTACCAGTGAAGAACTTTCATCTTCAAGACATTTGTGTATCATGCCAGAAAGGGAAGCAAGCAAGAAAGTCCCATCCCATGAAGAAGATCAACACTGTAAATATGCCACTGGAACGTCTTCATATGGACCTCTTTGGACCTATGAAACACAAGACAACCTTTGGTGATTCTTATTGTCTGGTAGTTACTGATGACTATTCCAGATTTTCATGGGTAAACATGCTGGCACACAAGAGTGAAGTTCCTACTATCCTCAAGAATCTCCTGACTCTGCTGCAAAATTTGTACAATCAGAAAGTAAGGAGAATCAGAAGCGACAATGGCACGGAATTTAAGAATCAAGTTATGGACGAATACTGTTCTTCAAAGGGTATTCTGCATGAGTACAGTTCTCGATACACTCCACAACAAAATGGTGTCGCTGAGAGGAAGAATAGAACTCTGATTGAAACTGCAAGAACCATGCTAGTAGAATCAGAACTTCCTGTTCAATTTTGGGGAGAAGCTGTTGCTACTGCCTGCTATACGATGAATAGAGTTCTGACGGTGAAGAGACATGGGAAGACATGCTTTGAGTTGCTACATAAAAGGAAAACTGGATATTTCTTTCTTAGAACCTTTTGGAGCTCCACGCACTATGATCGACCCACATGGAAAGTTTGGTCCCAAGGCTATCGAAGGTTTCTTTCTTGGATATGCTATTCCTAATTTCCGGGTGTGGAATTTGTCTTCAAAGAAGATTGAAGAATGGGGTGAAGTCAAGGTTCAAAGATATACATAAGCTATAAGAGCTCCGGGTGCTCCTTGGATGTTTGACTACGATGGGCTGTTTGACTCCTTTAATCTGCCAACTTTTGATGATGCAACAGCTGCTGCTCAGATGCTTTTGGAAAGTGATACTGCAGTGGATTCATTACTAGTTCGACCAATTATTGTTAACCCTCGAGTGTCGACACCGGTTAACAATCTTGTTCAAAATGAGGAATTCGAAGACGCTGCGGATTATAATGTTTCATCAGAAGATGATGAAATTCACCAGTAAATCTGTCAGAAATGGTTAAAAGCATATAAAGAAGATTGATAAGTAGCTTTACTTATGATGTATCGGTAGGCTCACAATCAGACTAAAATGTGCAGGATGATATAAACTTAACAGACAGAACGCAAGGTGGGAACCATTCATTGGCATGGTACCGAAATTTCGTTTGATAGAGTGCCGAGGTTCTGAGATATACGGTCTTTATGCTGGCTTATCATCTGGGTATCATGGTTGAATCTTTTGCCGAAAAATAACAGTGGCGCAAGTCTAGAACTTCCATGATATCATACATACGTGTACATACTGCATACGACCTTCAAATAAGTGATAAAAATATCACATCTCCAAAATAAGTGATAAAATATCACAGCTTTATGCAGGAGCTAAGTTCGTCTCTTTGTCGGTACGATGGTACTAACCTGTTCACGGACTTACTCCTGTGCCTTGTATGCATATGAAAATCAAGTTCCTCATCAATAAGTGATTAAATCACAAAGGACTTGTGTTTGATCAAAATAAGTGAGTATCTCACATCATTCATATACGTCAAAACAGATGATAAAGCAGTATACTCACCGGTAAGATTTTCTCTCGTGTATATCTTGATAGGGGAATGTGTCGTGATGTGGTTGAACACCGGCTAGTAAGTATAAATCCATACCTTAATCATATCTCCTAATCATGATTACATCTGATAAGTCCGAGCTTACATGGACAACAATACCGATAATCATAGTTGAATACTTATCTGTTTAATTTTGAAAACCTAATACCGTCTTTGACAAAGATTAAAATGCTGGTATGATTCTTTTACCTTGAAACTCGAAATAGATTGTTAAATAGATATATAGTTTATCTGTATATTTAGTCTTTAAGTCTAGTTTACTTAGTTGCTTATGTAATTACTTTTTGAAAGTTAGCCAAAGTTGATACTCGAGAGTTTCTACCAAGATACGCCAGAAAACCATCTGTTTGATATCGCAACTTCATAAAGTAATATCTTGCAATAAGTAACCATCAAAGAAAACAAAAATCTGAATTTCGTTCAAGTGTGTGTATCTTGTACGAATGAACCTAGTCATTTGATTTGACTTGGTCACTTGTTTTTCTCAAATCTGTTGCTGGAATTCATACGAGTGTGTGTATCTCGTTCAGGGAATACAATCATACGAAGAATTTATGATAGTCTTTCGTGTGTATCCCCTGAGAAAGTTGTGTTCTAATTATATTTGTCAATTGAGTACAGATTGATACAAAAGAACATAAACAAAGACCAGCAACGAAGAAATCTGACAAGTCAGAAGAGGAAACAAGAAAGATTTGAAGTTTCTTAGAAGTTCGAAGACCTGATACTCTAATCATTGGATAGCAGATCTATCAATGAATAGCAGATCTTAAGGGGGAGTTTGTTGATACTCCAAACCATTCTATATGAAGACCAAAGTCTGAAGACCGAAGAGTCTGAAGACCGAAGACCAAGCAACATCCAAGGGGGAGTTTGTTGATACAGTTTTGTGTCTGTCGCTTGTTCTTAATTAAAGTTGTAATTGTACGGTCTTTTCTCGAGTGTCTGTATAGGTTTGGTCGTGTCGAATAGATCGAGATATCCTTCTATCTTGATCTAGTATGACATCTTAGCTTATCTGTGTTAATCAGTTGCATGTGTGCGTACTGATAAGTCTTAGAAACGTCAAGTCTACACAAGTTCTCCAAGAATGAGAATTCTATGCGAGTCAAGCATTTCATACGAAACACAAGGTTTCGTACGAAACAAAGAGTATTGCGTACGAAACACTGACTCGTACCAATTCTGGAGTTCTGACTCGTGTGAAATAGTGTGTTCAGTATGTCTAGACTCGTATTTCGTACGAAATCTAGACTGACACTATATAAGCAGATATGCACCTCTCAGTCAAGGTTACTGACCAGACTGAAAGAACGAGCCAGCAAACTGATCTTTTGGTGAGATCTCTAAGTTAGCATCTCTGGTGTAGATGAAGACACAAGAACACAGCAAGTTTGTTTGAGTCATAAGAGCATTGTGTGTATATGTTTCTACTTGTTCTCAATCATTAATCAAGATAGTGAATCTTTGGTTACCCGTGTTCTTTACTTTGCTTTAGTTGCATGCACACTTGGATTCCGCACTTGTGTGTGTGTCATATGAACAAGGAATTGGTTTAACACCATCCGCAGGTGGACCTACAATTATTCGTTAATTGGAGTACTTCGTCATTTAGCATCACAATTGGTAATTAAATTCACATTCAGTCTCAATGGTTAGATGAAACGTATTATTATAATCTACTTATCATTCTAAAACTCGGAGGAATCATCGTTCTCTTTATTGATACAAATTGCAAATTATTGTGTTTATTTTAGTCATCAGCAATCTTTGATTTTGAGTTTATTCTTTACCGCATTCATTATTTAGAATTTGTTAGTATAACACTTTCCACAAAACTCCCTCGGTTCGATACCCGACTTATCCTATCTACGTAGTTTAACTTGGTTTTTTATTGACTCTAACGACAGTCATCAAAATGGCGCCATTGTCGGGAGGCATGCGCAAAGTGTTTGATTAGTTATTTCAGTTTCGTTTGTTTCGTTCAGAATTACGCGATATCTTTTTTTGTTTGTGTGGTGCATGTGCGCAATTCTTGTATGCATCGTACTCGGCATTCCGGGCAGTCTTCACCACTAGTGTTTGATCCAGAGATAGAAAGAACAGCACGACATACTCGAGTATTGCATCGTGAAAATCGGATTGCACAACCTACAACACCAACAACACATTCAATGGAGAGTTCAAGTAACTTCGAGAATCAACCAGTCACTCCACCTCCGCAAAATCAATTCTCACCAACATCTACTCATCTTGCACCAAATACAACTATACCACCTCCACAACCATTACATACTCAATGCGCAACCACAAATGTTCCACCGATACCACCGCCACCATTCCTAATCTCAGCAATCTCCCCCTTTTCCCAGTCAACACTATCCCCAATCCTCTAATGTTCCACAATCCTCACCATATGTGAGGATTGTCAATGCTGATACCGTGATTCCGCCTATGCAGACAGGGCCATCTAACCCTGTCCCTATCACTGAAACTCAGCCACCGGTCCAACAAACGTATTACCCATCTTCATAGCAACAACAACAACACTCTGTAAGAAATTCAGCATTTGAACAACGGACTAGTGCAGTGGATTCGGGCGATGGTTTTGAAGCGTCTGATGAATATGAGGGAAATCAAATGATGGGATTGGGAATACATGACAACTATGATAGCGGGAGATGGGATTAATTATGGAAATTCGGGGTTTCCTACATCAGTTAATGCTCCCATGCCGGTTAATCAGCAACCAGTTAACAGCCGGCCAATTAACGTGCCAATTCCACCAACACCACAGCCAGGGCCGATTCCTACTGTACCGCAGCAATTTCCAGCACTGCAGGTTCAAGGTCCACATAGATTACCTCCCAGAAATATGCCTCCACCGATTAACCAATTTGAAGGCATCCCAAGAAGGTTCGAGCGGGAGCTTGTAAGGGGCGCCGAGAGCCACTTCAAACCGGCTATCGCCAATAACCCTTCACCGGTCGTTATTCCTCAATTACGAGGTCGGTCATTTGAGGTCAGGGCACAATCAATTCAAAGCCTTGCAAAGTATCATGGATTGGTTACCAAAGAACCGTATTTGCATATAGCAGCATATGATGTCCAATGCAACACCATTGGCGGTCAAGGATTCACACCAGATAACGTGAAATTGGTACTCTTCCAGTTTACACTCGAAGATAAGGCGCAACAATGGTTTCATTCACTACCATCGGCTTCCATTTTTACATGGCACGATATGCAACAATTGTTTCTCGACGAGTTCTATACACCGTTGCGGACAAATAACGCTCGAAAGGATATTCAGAACTTCCGACAGCAACCAGTGGAACTGTTCCATGAAGCATTTAATCGGTTCAAAATGATGTTAAAGAATTGTATACATCATGGGATTCCACTGTGGGAGTTGTTGAATGCATTTCATGAAGGCTTGTCAGATGAGGACGCACGGGATCTTAGCTCAACCTCAAATGGAACATTTGGCATAAATTATGAGCAAGTTGATTGGGAGTACTTGGAAAGGAATGCGAGAACTTCGAAACGCAAAGCCCAATCTTCAAGAAGTGCTCGGCATTCAGTTGTAAGGGCGGTAGATAATGCACCGGATGTTAGCGGCCAAATGTCGTTCTGTGGGCATTGTGGGGACTTGGGGCACATTGCTGATCAGTGTCCTAGTATTGATTTGGGTGTCACAGATGTTAATTACGTGCAAGGAAGTGGAGGGGGTGGTAGAAATTTTAATATGAACTCGAATACATATCATCCAGGTCTTAGAAATCATCCGAATTTCAGTTATGGGAATGACTTCAAACTAATCCGGGATTTCAAGGTAATAATAATCAGTCTGGGGGCAGAGGAACTTTAATCAATCTCGATTCCAGCAGAACTTTCAAGGAGGGCGTCACCCGAATCAAGGCGGAACAACTAAATCTTCTAACTATAATGCAGGTAATGATACGATGGAGATGTTAAAGTCCATTCAGCAAGATTTGCAGAAACGCAATCAGTTGGATAAAGTGCGGGCTTAGAAGGATGAGGTACGTGACAAGGCCATCCAATTGTTAACAACGCAGATGGGCCAACTTGCTAATGAGCTGAAGGAGCTGAAGCAAAGCAATGGGCGGTTACCAAGTGATACAACAACGAATCAACAACGAATCCAGCTCATCAGTAAAAGGGAAATCAAATCCATCAAGTAAGTACTCTTCGAAGTGGTAAGGCCTATAACAAAGTTCCCACTCCACCACAATTTGTCGAAGGTGTGGTGGAGGACTTAGGTGAGGATGGGGTGAGTGACGACGAAATGGAACCGGGGGTTGTTAACATGAATGTAAAGTCCAATAATAATAATAATAACAATCGAATTATAAATGCTGAACCGACCAAGGCTACGGAAGGGGAACAACTTTCACCTCCCTTTCCCGAAGCCTTGAGAAATCCGGGTAATAAAGGCATCATCAACAAAAGGGGACCGCAACCCAAAGAAATTTGGGAAGTTTTTAAGCAAGTCAAAATCAACCTACCTTTGATTGATGCCATTAAACAGGTTCCGGCATATGCCAAATATTTAAAAGATATGTGCACTCAAAAACAGCAACACAAAGTTCCTAAACAGATTGATTTAACAGAAAGGGTGAGTGCTGTGTTGAATGGTGTGCTTCCACCTAAGCTGCAAGATCCTGGAACGCTGTTAATTCCCATTCAAGTGGGCGATTTTAAAATGAACCGGGCGTTGCTGGATCTGGGAGCTAGTGTGAGCATTCTCCCGAGAAGCTTGTATGACCAATATGATTTTGGTCCACTACGTCGGGCCGATACAATTGTTGTACTAGCAGATTTGACCCCTAAGCTTCCTCGGGGGATTGTTCAGGACATCATTGTTAAGGTGGAAGAGTTCTATTTTCCAGTAGATTTTTTGGTGCTTGATTATGTCTCATCGGACCAAATCAATCAACCAAATGTTATTTTGAGCCGACCTTTCTTAGCCACGGCACATGCATTAATCGACTGCTAAACTGGCACTATCGATATGACGTTTGGCAATAGGAGGGTCAGATTAAATGTGTTTTCTAACGTTTCTGACATGTTTCCCAGTGATGAATGTTTCATGGCAGATATCATTGATGGATGTTCTCTTCACTTAGAAGAGGAAATATCCGAGTTATGTTTGTTGTGTGACAGGGCAAAAATGAATCATATGCATGATTTAGAAGAGGAGGTGCAGAGTTTAGAGGTGACAACGATGAAGAAAGAAGGCCTCCATGGACTCATAAGTGGATTGCCTTCCGGCCGAGATTTCATCGGGACTGAAGCCGTCTTTGATCAGTCCGCCAAAGGTTGAAATGAAAGAATTACCACAGCATCTCAATACGCATTTTTGGGAGAGGATCAGACTCTTCCCGTCATAATTGCTGCGAATTTAGCAAAAGAAAAAGAGGAAGCATTGTTGAAGGTGCTCCAGACACATAAAGCGGCAATTGGTTGGACTCTCGCTGATCTCAAAGGTATAAGCCCCTCATTGTAATGCATAAGATTATAACTGATGCAGATGCAAAGCCTGCACGGGATGCGCAGCGACGTTTGAATCCTAACATGCGGGAGGTGGTAAAGAAGGAAGTTATTAAATGGTTAGATGTCGGAATCATTTACCCGATCCCCGACAGTGCGTGGGTAAGTCTGACCCAAACGGTGCCCAAGAAAGCAGGGATCCAAATTGTTAAAGGCGACAACGGTGAGCAAATCGCCACTCGGCCGGTAACCAGGTGGTGTGTGTGCATTGATTACAGAAAACTTAATGCAACCACGTCAAAGGATCACTTTCCTTTGCCTTTCAATGATCAGATTGTTGAAAAATTATCAGGTCAGAAATTTTACTGCTTTATAGATGGTTATTCAGGGTACAATCAAATTGCCATACATCTCGATCACCAAGAAAAGACCACATTCACATGCCCGTACGGTACCTTCGCATTTAGGTGAATGTCGTTTGGGCTGTGCAATGCCTCGGCCACCTTCCAAAGGTGCATGATGAGTATCTTCTCAGATATGGTTGGGGATACCTTAGAAATTTTTATGGAAGACTTTTCCATGTTCGATCCATCATTTGACACATGTCTAAATGAACTATCTAAGGTGTTGGAACGATGTGTCCAAACAAATTTAGTACTTAGTTGGGAAAATAGCCATTTCATGGTTCAAGAGGGCATTGTTTTAGGACACGTAGTGTCGAGTAAAGGGATCGAAGTTGATAGGGCTAAAATCAAAGTAATATCTACATTACCACCGCCCACAAATGTTAAAGGCGTCCGTTCCTTTTTAGGACACGCCGGGTTTTACCGTAGGTTCATAAAGGGTTTTAGTGTCATCACCAAACCATTTTGTAATCTACTGTTAAAATATGTTCCTTTTGAGTTCAATGACGATTGTGTTCAAGCTTTTAATATATTAAAGGAACAAGTGGTACAAGCCCCGATCTTGCAATCACTGGACTGGACAAAACCTTTTGAAATAATGTGTGATGCAAGTGATTTTGCTATTGGGGACGTACTAGGGCAGCGGGTAGATAAGAAACCGGTTGTTATCTACTATGCAAGCAAGACTCTCTCCGATGCTCAACTTAATTATACTACAACGGAGAAAGAATTGCTTGTCGTTGTCTATGCATTGGATAAATTCCGGTCATATATTTGGGGCAGTAAAGTAATCGTTTACTCTGATCATAGCGCAGTGAAATATTTGATGGAAAAGAAAGATGCGAAACCAAGGTTGATTCATTGGATCCTTTTACTGCAAGAATTTAATCTAGATATTCGAGATAAAAAGGGTGTGAGAATGTGGTCGCCGACCATCTGACACGACTACCGCAGGGCTGTGAGGATGTCACACCCGAGATTTGAGCAGTTCCCGGATGAATTTATTATGGCTGTTAATTCTGAACTATGGTATGCCAATTTTGCGAATTATCTTGTTTCAGGTACAATGGCGGAAGCATGGAATAAGAGGAGGAAACAGCAATTTTTGGCAGAGGTGAAGAACTACATTTGGGATGAACCGGATTTATTCCAGATAGGTGCTGATCAGATCATCCGGAGGTGTATTCCGGAGACCGAATTTCTGGACGTGTTGCAACATGCCCATTCATCAGCATGTGGTGGCCATTTTTGCGGACAAAAGACGGGCCATAAAGTTCTAGAATGCGGCCTTTACTGGCCGACACTGTTCAAAGACGCATTTCCTTTCACTAAACATTACACCAATTGTCAGAAAATGGGAGGGATTTCTAAACGGGATGAAATGCCAATGCAGCCAATTTTGGTCGTTGACATTTTTTACTTGTAGGGAATCGATTTTATGGGACCTTTCCCCAATTCAAATGGTCATTTATATATCTTGGTAGAGGTTGATTATGTTTCAAAATGGGTTGAAGCAATCGCCACCAAGACCAATGACCATACCGTGGTTTGTAAGTTTGTTCAGGCACATATTTTTTCATGGTTTGGTGTACCTCGCGTGATCATTAGTGACGGGGGATCTCACTTTACAAAATTTCAATGTGGGCAAACTTCTGAAACGGTATGGCGTTGACCATCGTATTGCTACACCATATCATCCACAGACAAGTGGACAAGTGGAAGTGTCAAACAAGCAGATCAAGGAAATTTTACAAAAAACGGTGCGCATTGACCGCAAGGATTGGTCGTCTAAACTAGATGACACCTTGTGGGTCGCACCGCTTATAAAACCCCTATTGGCACTACCCCTTATCGATTGGTGTATGGGAAAGGTTGTCATTTACCAATGGAAATCGCTCATCGGGCATTGTGGCCTGTTAAACAAGTCAACACTGATTATTCTGATGCATTGCTCACAGGTTGTTAAAGTTGAGTGAGCTTGAAAAGTTGCGCAACGAAGTATACGACACGGCCACCGCTTATAGGGATAAGATGAAGGTTGCATGATGCGAAGTTGCGGCGTCAAGTTTTTGCCGTAGGTCAAAAGGTATTGTTATTTAACTCACGTCTGAAATTATTCCCAGGTAAATTGAAAAGCAAGTGGGCGGGCCCATTTGTGATTGTATGCGTGGGGAAGTTTGGAGATGTGAAAATCTAAGATCCAAAGGACCAACGAAGGCAAGTTGTGAATGGCCACCGATTGAAACCGTACTTGGATGCGGATGACCTGAATGTAACGCCGATAGATGAGGTGAACTTTCTCGCAGGTTCACCCGACTACACAACCTCTTAGGAGTTATGCGATGTCCGGCTGAAGACGTAAACTTAGCGCTACCGGGAGGCAACCCGGATTGTGGTACATATTTCTTTTGTGTTTGATTCGTGCTTTCTTGTTTTTGTGTTTGTTGTGGAATGGTTGAATAGGTTGTTGGTCACTACTCCTGGTGCATGGTACAAGTGTGGGAACGTAATAGCTGCGAAGGTCGGTCAATGGCTTAATTGTGTGTCGCGATCGACACTCATTTTGTTAGGGAGGTGGCATGGCATGGAGAATACCACAACTAAAACCTAAACAACTTTGCAGTTATTTGGCTAAAAAAAATTTGTTTAAGGTTGACCGTAACCTACGTTCAAGGACCGTAGGCTACGATCCATATGTTGAAATGGCTAGCAACTCACAACCGTAGGCTACGGTTCACATGATGCTTCAACAGAACTAAGGGACTGTAAGCTATGGTCCCCGACCGTAGCTTACGGTCGAGTGCAGATAGGTGAGTTTGGGTCGGGTTTGGTAGGTCGGATCGAATAATCTCTTGTGGATCTGATGGGTAATTTAAAATAGATCCATATTCCATCCCTAAATACACTATTACCTCATCCAAGGGCAGCACAAGTTCTCTATCATCACCTTCTTCTCCAATATACCTCAAACCTCCATATCTCTCTCCACCTCTCAACTTCTCGTTACATGACCAAATCGGTTGATTCAAGAACCCAAATTGCGTAGAATTTCGAGAGGAATATAATCCCTATCTCAGTTTCCTCCGAAGAACATCAGGTCATGGAGAATCAACTCGTCAACAACAAACCCTAAAATTTAATTTTTGGGGCTTTTTATCCAAACTTTAAGTCAAGTGAATTCAGTATTGTCTAAGCCCTAAGCTACAAAGGTATGATTTTTGTCCCCAATTTTGTTCTTAACGTTCAGAATGAAGGTACGGTGGTTTACTAAGGGGTGATGTGTACTCATCTAGTTAATTGATAACTGAATATGAGGTATCGAGTCATGAATTGGTAACCGTGCTGTGATTTATAAGTTATAAGAGGGTTGGGGAATACATGAAAGCTTAGATGAGTGCCGAATTCCCCACAACAAGGAACAAGTGTGGGGAGGGTTATGGGATTACATGTTTGAATTGGTTGAATTGTATGAATTGAAGTAACTTGATGAGTCTATGTTGTTTTTTGTTGTTTGGTTTTTTGTGTGTAGATGGTACGGGAGAAAAGAGCTGGGAAAGAAAAGGCTGTTGAGCCATCGGTACCTGCTCCTGCGAGATCGAAACGAAGAGGGGGACAGGTATAGAGATTAAAGAGGAAGAATCAACTGAAAAGGAAGAGCTCCAGTAAAGTCATGGCGATGTACCCTACAGACCAACCTGGACGAAGGGCCCTCTCAATAAGCAACGCAAGGAGTACCAATCAGAGCTGTTTTATGCCAAAATGGGGGATGAGCATTCGGTTAAGGACAATACTTGTTTTGAGAAAATGGTCTACAAACCAGATTTAAGGGCATTGGGGCTATATCAAAAATTGGTATCACTTGGGTGGGAGGCGATTGCATATATCAAAGATAATGAGAAAGGAGATGTGTACATAAAGAGTGTCATGGCTTGGCTGAGCACATTGGAGAGGGATGATGGAAATAATCCACCGAGGACCGTCACTCTTACCGGAGTAGTTAACGGAAAGCAAGCCACCATGTCTTTAGCTAGGCTGAGGCAAGTGGCCAGATTTGATTCGCAAGGAAATGACTTTTACCATCTAGTAAACGAAAATTACTATTTTAATGAGCAGAAGAACTTGGTCAGTGAGAGTGCGATGTATACATAACTGTTTCTGTTGAACAAGGGTGTTGATATGAGGCGGGACAATCCGAAGCCGCTTGTAAGGGTACTGCTGAGTTTTGTCATGACCAACGTGGCTCCTAGACTGGGGGACAGAATCGCAATAAGGAAGTGGGAGTTGGCGGTCCTGTATGCTATTATGACCAGTCAACCCCACTTATCATTTAGGCAGTTAGTGATGATGCACGTCTGGCAAAGAAGGAATGCCAAATTGAAAAAGTTAATACCTCATGACAGACTTATTAGTACACTGCTGGGTAGACAAGGGGCATTGTTGCCAACAGAATACCCATTCTCCAAACCGCATGCCATCTTCTCTATTGCATATATGTGTAAGAGTGACCGCATCTCATACAAGAAAACGAAGCTGTGGCACAAAATTCAGTATGGGGATGGGGCGAAACTTAAGGTATTGCAGTGGGGAAAGACAGCTCCTAAGCAGGGAGAGATGGACGATCTTGATTCCAGTGACGAGGAGTTGATACGGAGGAAACGTGACGCTGGAGTTGACGTAGTGAGGGGTCGAGCAGGCAGCCGGAAGAACAGCGGCAGTCAACTCATTCGTGGGGGATCTTTGATGATGAGACACGGGTATTTGTTAATAGTCGGCGACCATCCGATTATGGGCAATGAGAGACGTCACAGCATGCCATTTATGATCAAGGATCCAGACGGGATATCGAGCGGGAGCGTGAGCATAGAGAACTGATGGAGTATATAGCGAGAACAGAGCGGATGCACCATATTGAATCACAAATGGAACTGAATATGCGGGCGTATGATGAGAACCAGACCCGACGCCATAGGGACTATTATCAAGGGGTCCCGTATGTTGAAAGTCCACCTTACGTGGATTATAGCCAGGAGCCACCATATCAGCCTGGCATGATTAGACATCCGACGCCACAAGTTCATGGGTCTATGTGGTTACTGCAAGAGTATGCGGAGCCGCATTTCCAAAGCTTGTACCCATATCAGCCGCCGTCGTACGAGTTCTCACAATTACAGCAGCAGCCGCAGTCATCACAGCAGCAGCAAGATCGGCCAGAAGGAGGGTTAGCTGACATTTTTGACATGAGTGCCTTCTATAAACATCTGGGTGGTTATTATGGACACCCACCGGATCCATCGTATCACTGAGCATTCGCTTATCAGTTGCTTCAATCAGGTCCACGTGCTTGACCCAATCTATCTATCTGTTTATTTATTTCTTGTTTAAGACAATTTTATTTCGTGTAATTGGTGGTGTCTGTTAATTTGTTTGGGAAGGTTTGTAATTGCTTGATAAGGGTTAGTCGTTCTTGGGGTTGTTGGTTGGTCTTCTCGGGCTAGTTTTAAAGTGCACCATACATTGGGGACAATGTATCTCAAGTGTGGGGATGTGAGAGGTTCGAGAAGAGATAGGTGAGTAACCGTTGAAAAGCTTGAAAATGATGAAATTGATAGAAAATTGGGAGTTTTTAAATTTTTTTGAAAATTTCCATCACCTTAAGTGCGCTAATTTGTTATGAAAGCTTACGATTTCACTCATTAATGGGTCTCTTATTGGTAGTAATTAGTATACTCTTGTCGTAATTGTCTCTTTAAGTTTCATGAGAGTAGGCCTGACAGAGTTTTCCCTATACAAAAAGTGGAAAGATATGTGTGTATAAGGGTAACATGCTTTAGATTGCATATGTTAATTGTCGGCAACCGTTTATCGTTTTCTTGGTGAGGTTTTTGAGTCGGTAGATGTGATAGGATATCAATATGAGTCAATTATTGAGAGCGGTCTATATGGTATTCTGTATTAGAACTTGTGTAATTTGATACATGCCGAAACTGTGTAGTGACATGAGCATATAAATGATGAAGGCATTAGGAATCATGTACATAGTAGCGAGGGTTGTGGCTGTATGACGAGTACTTTTAATGGCCCAATTGAATCCACCCATCATTCATTGGTTTCCCAATTGCAGTTCAATTTCAAAGAAAAAAGAAGAAGAGAGAAAAAGGGGAACAATAATTAGAATGTGCGGGTAGAAACCAAATTGTGTATATGCAAAGAAGCCGTCAAGATTTGGTGGTCTAGTGTTACCATTGAGGAAAAGAAGAAGAGGGAAGAATGACGCTGAGTTCTCCCCATTAGCTCAAAGTACACTCAAAAGTCCTCTTGATATGTATTGTGTCACTTGTGCAGTGTAAGTGTGATACAAGTTTATAATTGCAGGAGTCATATTGGCCTATGAGTGTATATATACTAGCACATCACATGCTAGATCAATTGTTGAGGCCGAGTGGAGGGTACATTGTGAGGGGCAAGTAGCATGTGTTCAAATTATAAGCATATTAGTTTTATATAGACAGGTCTTGTGTTTAAATTGTGTTAACCGTGTCAGGCTGTATATCTTGATTATGTTAGTCTACGGGATGGTTATGACTTGAGAGCTGAGTTGAGTGAACCGAATAAGAGATTTGTTGTGTTGTTATTATGGTGAGTAATATATAGTTGGTTTGCTTGGGGACAATCAAATGTAACTGTGCGAATGTGATGGATAGGGTGGAACCCGAGTGATAATGATCAAACTTGCGTGTTTTAGTTAGTTTTTGGGCAATTATGTGTGTTGAATGAGATAACTACAAGAATTGGTTGTTTGCAGGTTAACTGATTAATTCGGGCATTTTAAGGAAGCTAGGGATGACGCAGAATACCCAAGATGCAGTTACGAAGTAGAAAGTACCAATCGGGAATCGTTCGGGTCAAGAACTAATGTGGGAACACGAGAAAATGGGTAAGAAGAGAAGTCGAGGGGTCTACCAATAATTGAGTAGAAGATGCAACAAAGATGTTCAGATGATGAAGACTTCGCCGTAGCCTACGTTTCGCTAACCGTAAGCTACGGTTTGGTTACAAAAGAAAAGAAAATACAGCATGTCTTGACCGTAGCTTACCATCAAAGGACCGTAGCTTACGGTCACCTTGATTACATGGACAGAACTATGCAACCGTAGCTTACGGTCAAGAGACCGTGGCTTACGGTTATGGTGCACATAATCAGAATTTCTTGACCGTAGCTTACGGTCATGTGGAAAAAAATTTGCATGATTAGTTGTGGCTGTATAAGTGGGTTGATTAGGTCATTTTTGGGGATCATCAGAGAGTACGGATGAATACCAAGTTCTAGGGCTTCAAAGTTTGCAACTTCTCCACCTTCAACCATCATAATTCAACTTCAATTAAACATCATGTTCAAGAATTCAGCACATTACCCAATGTTTGAAGCGTATACGCGAACAATGAGCGGCTAGTTTCTTGTTGTGGTTCCTCTGAATGGAGGAATGATGTAAGTTAGATATTTAATGTGTTTGGATAACCATTTGGATTCAGTGATCTAAGCATTCGATGCTTTTCACTACATGTGTGATTATTTCCATTGTAACTATTTGCATTTTGTTTAATCTTGATTTGCAACCATTCAATTCCAGAGAGTTCTTGAAATTGGGATCTATTTGGCTAAGAATTAGGGTTGGTAATTGTAAATGATGCTTATGTGATAACCTTCATTATTCGTTAATCGGAGTACTTAGTCACTTAGCATCACAATTGGTAATTAAATTCACATTCGGTCTTAATGGTTAGATGAAACAGATTATTATAATCTGCTTATCATTCTTAAATTCGGAGGAATCATCGTTCTCTTTATTGATACAAATTCCAAATTATTGTGTTTATTTTAGTCATCAGCAATCTTTGATTTTGAGTTTATTCTTTACCGCATTCATTGTTTAGAATTTATTAGTATAACACTTTCCACAAAACGCCCGCGGTTCGATATCCGACTTATCCTATCTACGTAGTTTAACTCGGTTTTTGATTGACGCTCGCGACAGTCATCAGTTCCTCTCCACCTTATCAAAATTATCAGGTCTCGCAATAGCATTTGTATTTGTATCTTGTTAATAAGCCCCCATAGCACAAAAGATTAAATGGCCAAGAATCAATTTTACATCATCACTTTACTATTTAACATTGTCTTGATATCTAATTAAACCAAATAAAAAATACTAGATGACAGGATATTTCTTTCAGATTTTCGATCATCTAGGGATAAAAAGTAACCTTGGTGTTGTATTTTGTCTGAAGTGTGTCATTGTAAGTCCACCTGCAAATAATTAAATTTTAAAAGCATGTTAAAGGGGATTTGTTAAATATGCATCTGAGTTCATATCACATGTGAGGTTCAGTTTCTAAACGTCTGCAGATACAATTATATGTCTTTAACCTATAAAAAAATATATGAACAATCTTGTTGGCATGTTCAGTTAAATATAAAACTTTTTTTTAGATTTTGTTCTAAAATTAACTATTTGCCCACTATCACTTTTTTTCAAAAACTGATGCATTGATTGTTCTGTACTTCTTTGTTAAAACCCTAGATTTTCATGCTGAAAACACGTTAAAAAGGGAATTTTCCTTTTAACCAAAAACAGTTGATAATTCGGTGAGCTTACCCAGAGAGCAAAGTTTAAGCTCTTTGCAGATAGTGTAACTGAAAGAAAGATAAGCAGAATTTTATTTTATAATTTAAAGCTTATTGCGGAATCAGAACTCAAAATGAACTTTCAGTTTCATATGTTATAATCAAGTATAATGTGATTACATTAGGACTTACCAACTTCATTATGTATTTATGTGATAAGCAGGAACAACTAACAACTTGTTTATATGTCTAGCTTGAATTTCTATAACTTAAACAAGTAAGACTGAATAATAAATGCAAATATGCAATGTGTACAAGGACAATGTACTTTCGAATTATTCCAGTCAGTGGTATCTTCACTAACAAGATGAATCCATTTTGTTCTTCCACTACGACCTAAGTGCTTAATCTGCATAACTTTTGGCAAAATAGACTTGTCCGTTTTATCTTCTCCAATCGGCGCAAAGAAATAACAGCGGAGAAGATCATCAGCACCAACAGTTCCGGCCTTACCATCCGGATCATCTTGGAAGAAAGCACCGTTATGATAATATTTCTGCATAAACCGCCATTTCTGCTTTTGTGCAGGAGCAGATTTTGGGTTCCTTCTCTCCCATTCTCTCCTCTCTTCTTCGGTCATGTTTCTAACTCTCTCAATCTCTTCTCTCTCCTTCACCATCGCATCCCGGTCATCTCTATCTCGTTTAATCCTCGCAATCTCACGAGCTTTCCACACTTTATTTTGTTCAGCCTTGTTTATCTCATCATCGGTTTCCACATCAGCAATAATAGCCTCTAATTCCAAAATCTTTTGAATCTCCATATCCTTACATATCTCCTCAACAACAATCTGCTTCGTCTCCGTTTTCCTCGCCTCTACCCATCTCTTCACCAACTCCTCAATCCTCAATCGCACATTCTTCCGCTTCAATCATCTCCGGTTCACCAATCGTATCCCTTTCCGATTTCGGTACAAACACAAGCTTCACCATAACCAAACCCAATGTCATAAAAATAAGGATTAATCACCAATTAATATGTAATTGGTAGTTAAAAATCGGTAGGCAGTCAAAGTCAGTCAAAATTGATCAAAACCTTTAAAGTATTTGAAAATTTATAGTCCAATCCGATTATTAAGTTTGTAAAATAATATATAAAATTTAGAAACTTTTTGTTTATATATAAGTTTGAAAAATTACATATACATTTCAATCCAATTAATAACTATTAATTCTTATTAATCCCAATTAATCGCTAGTTGGTACCCCACCAGCCGATCAATGCCTAGCTATTTTTACAACCATGCCATAATTTCTACATCCGAATCAGTTTTGTATCCCTACGAATCCTCTTCATCAGTCATCGCCACTTCCTCTTGCTCCCTTTGAAGCAACTCTTCTGATGAAATTTTCTCTGCTTGTCAAATTCTCGATGATCTACAATATCATAATCCTCCCTACTAGGAAAAGCTTTTTCCAATGCGACCGTTCTCGCCATTCGTATATCTACGTCTGAAAGTTTTTTTTAATTAGAATTTAATTAATTATTTGAATGTTTAGAATTATCTAGATTGATTTAATTATTAGAGATAATGATGTGAGTTAGTAGTAGATTATAACTGATTAGAAGTATTTGAGTAGGATTAATAATTATTTTAGTATAAATTGTTAGAAAAATAGGAAATTATTACAACTGCAAGAAATTAGTCAAAGTCAACATCCTCTCCCAATTCTTAGGGCCAAGATACCGAGTCATCCTCCACATTTCCAGCCCATAACAATTGTTCTTTTTTCCTTTAATAGTTTGATCTACAGAAAACAACTCAATCCTCTTATACTTATTGTCATGGTATCAAAGCATTCTTGGTTCTAGGACCAAACCTGCTCACCAAGTACCAAAACCCAGACTTCTTTTTTTCTCAAAACCCAAGCCACCATGACCGACGACAACTCGGATTCAAACCTATCAATCCAACTTGCAAATCTGATCAAAAATGGTTTTAATCCCTAGCCCCAAAACCCAAAATTGTCTGACAATCTGCAAAGTAATCTGAAACTCAACAGCCAAATTACGCTATATGGACCCAGAATGATTCGTGTCGCCATAGGCGGAAAATCAAAGGCCTTATTAAAACACTTGATTTCGAATCCTCCAGATCATAGCAATGCAGACTATAAGCAATGGGAACAAGATGACCTATTTTTTTTCATAGCTAACATCGAACCAGTAGTCGCCAACAAACTAATCGAATTCCTCACTGCAAAAACGTTATGGGATGCTCTGGTAACTACTTATAGTAGTGGAAAAGATAAACTATGAATATTTAATCTTCATGTGAAAACCAATGAGATGAAATAGAATGGCATTTCTCTTGAAAATCTATGGATTACTTTGCAAGAGTTATGGGGAGAAATTGAAAGCGTTGATCCAAACCCGATGAAGTGTCTGCATGACATTAAATCCTATACTAAAATCGGGTCAGACCAAAAACGGTTTCAATTTTTAAATGCTTTGAATTAGACTGATCCCATAAAACGGATGATACTCAGATCCGTTTCCCTTAGCAGAAGAGACATATGTTGTTGTTCGAAAAGAAGAAGCCTACCAAAATATATACTCTGGGAATAGCCCCAAAAGATGTGCAAGTGATGGCTGGACTAATCAACCTGTAAATTCGAATGGGGTTGGTTTAGTGACGAAAAGTTATCGCCGACCACAACCACCAAAGAAGATAAGACAAACCTGAAGTGTACCTACTGTGTGATGATGGAGCACACAAAAGACCAATGCTTTAGACTCATTGGATACCCGGATTGGTTGAATGATGCCATAAACGGAAGAACATAAGTAGCGGACCAGAGAAAGGGAAGGCAGTCGCAACTGCCACCATAGGCAATGATAATGCCACTATCAATGGCGACAGCAAAGTGATCGGCGATGGGGTTCGGTGGCGTTGCAGCAGTGAGGTGGGTAATGGATGAATCAGCGATGGCAGGTAACGGGTCTAAGGTTTCTTCCTCAAGACCTGATATAAACTGTCACACCCCAACCGATGGCGGAAACATCAAGGCGTGTAAGTCCCGAAAACCATATCTACAATATCACACTAGGCTTGTTTGGTGGCGGAATCACACAAAGAAGCTATGGATTAAGATAGAAGAAATAAGATGAAGTAATAAGATTTAACTTGCATACAAATGTAGAAATTTGTCTAATACAAGTTGTAGAGAAACCACCAAGCTCATAACCCTAATACATCATTATCTATTTATAGCAAGCACCATTAACCTAAAACCCTTAGGCCCAAAGGCCTTCCCAAGCCTATATATACAAGTTAGTTCCAAACCACTAAAAGTGACTAATGCATAAACCTAATAGGGCCTAACAATCTCCCTCTAGGTTTACTTCATTAGTGCTACCTTCTTTTTCACGATCTGCCAGCTCCTCTGCCTCCAAATAGTGGACTTAGATCCACATATAGCTTGTTGTTGATCACATTGGCCACAGCGCTCGTCCAAGATTTTCCACAAGCTTCATACTTGTTATTTGTGTGGATTTGATGTTGACCCAAGACTTTAATATCTTCCTCATGAAAGCAGATTAGTTCCAACATGTCTGCTAATCGAAATGCCTTCTCTTTAGTCACAACCAAAGCCTCTGCCATTCGTGGATCATATGCCCAGTAACTAAAGTTTAGCACACCCTTGGGAAATTCAGGAGCAGCAGGAATCACTTTCTCTTTGTCGGTAAGAGGCCAAATCACATTCTGAATTGTTCGATTAGTGTGAGGATCATGAATACCAGACTCTTCTTCAAGTAAGACTCAGCAGTTTTCATAGTTAGAAAATAATGCTTTACTTCATGCTCGAGTCTTGAATGAAACGCCCAACCTAGACCATGTTGGTTTGGGTCGGAATCATAATAAGGAGCTCGCACCAGATTCTTCAAATCAATCTTGGTCCATGACTCAAACTGCGACTGCTCGGAGTAGTATTCTCTGTGTCTACTTTCTCGAGTCACCAACGATAGTCTCCTGTCATGATCATATCTCCAACATTTCACACCAGATTTGTTGCCAACCTTGTCGTAGTGGCTTGATCCTATTTCCATCACATATCGATCAGACACTTTTGTTGGATCCTTCAGTTCAAAGTTTTCATTGAGAGTATTCAAGTCTTGGTTTTTCATGACGAGCATCTATTTGTTGCTCGATTTCTTCTAAGGCTGCTTCCTTTTCTTCTTCTTTTTGGCTACAAGATAAGTATTCAAACCAGCTTCATGCTCTACATCAGCTGAATCCTTTTCTTCTGCAGTTCGTTCATGATGTGCAATGTTTAAAGGATCGTCATCTTTGTCTACAAATTCACTACCAAATTTATTCTACAACTTTGCTTTCAGCTCATAGATCTCTGCCATCAGCAAACTTACATCTCCCTAAAGCTGTTCAATTGCTTGATCTCTGATCGTTACTTGGTTTTGTAGAGATGGTATTTGAGCATCCTTTAAAGCAACACTTGTTCCAATACGATCACTCTTTTATGCAGCTTCTTAACATTCACATCATGATCATCGTCACTTTCTGATTCAATCAGTTTCATCTTTTCTGCAGCATATCGTATAGCAGCTTCGTCATGTTCAATGAATCCACCACTTGAGCTTCCGACTTCGACTCGAGCACCGCTAGAACTTTCTTGCATGTCTGTGATCGGGGCATCTTGAATAATTGGCTCATGAAAGGTACTCAAGCTTGTGGGCATTAGGTCAACGGGGGTTTCTTTTTCAGTTCTCTGCTTCTTATGAGCTTCTACCTCTTATATATCATGAGTTTGTCAGTAGGAACGACTACGAGAGGAGGGTTCCAAGAATCGCCCTGTAGAGAGGCAAGTAGTGTAACAAGATTCTCAACAGATATCAGATTCAAATCTCTAACGGTTTCCTCAACTTTCTCTGACTCTTTATGTCCCAACTCAACCTCTGTCTCTTCATCGTCAGTAACTAGATCTTCAATCTCAGGTTCTGGCTTTCTTTTGGCACCAATGATCTGAATATCGGGTTCTTCAGCCACTGTGGCGTTTATCGGTTTAGGAGCAGACACGGCCAATTTAAACTTTCCATGCTTAACCAACTCATATTTTCCAGTAAATCTGATCTTTGTCATATCACGCTACTTGCAGGCCGCCTCAAAACAACGGGGACCCATTATCTTCAGATTTAGAAAGTTTGTGCTTTTCACTAGCTCTGGATACTTCTCGTCGAGAATCATTTGCACAAATCTTGGGTATAACAGAAAAACCTTCTTCTTGGTGTTCTCCAGCATGTTCTTCATATTGTCATAAATAAATGCGGAAAAGTTGTAATCCCAATCGTTTACCAGAGCAACTAGTGCAGCTGTTTGTTGTCTGATTTAGCTGATCTAGACCATCTTTATTTTCTAAAATGCATTAAAGGAAGATGTGCGCAAGAAATCTCCAATACGACGGAAACATTTTCTTTAAAACCTTGGGAAAGCGCCCTCGTAGCTCATCCGTCGTAAGGCTTTCATAATATTGTCTCTACCAAAGGATGTTCGATTCAATTGTTCCATTCCCATTTAAGACCTCTCGAACAACTACCTCTCAAATAATAATAACTTTCTCTTGGATCTTCGATTCAATTGTTCCTTTCCCATTTGCTCCACCTCTATTCACTATTGCGTTTATCCAAAAATCTTGAATCATAACTTCACAAATGATCGGATTTGTCTTTAAAGCGTGAGTAATGCGACAGTTGCTTAGACCAACAATCATTAAATGGAACATTCGTAGTAATCGGCCTTAGGATCTGACAAAAAACACGCCTGATTATGAAAAGGTTCAACTTCAAGCTTACGTTTTTCCATCATCTTTTGCGCCATTTTCTGCACTTTTGAATATAAACGTTAAGTTTCATTATAAAAATTAACTTAGTTGACCCTTTTGACCATTTAATCCTAAATCAAACGGGTCAAAGAGTCAATCAGTCACATAGTTCAAATAGAGAGGGTCAAGGGGTTAACAGTTCAAAAGGTTCAAAACAGTTTTGAATCAATCAAACAATGAAAAGGTTCAAAACAGATTGAACTGGTCAACATGATTCGAATGGACTGGGTCAATAGTGTTTCGGATGGACAAAGGTCAAAGGTAATTCGAATGAACCCTTGTCAGTCATCAAAGATGACCTGCCATTTTGGATGAATATGTCAGATTTCGGATGATTAATCCGAAATGCATATGTATAATCCGAGATGCTATAAAGTCCGTCCGAGTTCCATCTGAGATGCAAGGGAAAACCAAACCTGTGAGTTTGAGTTAAGAGAGATCCGAAATGAGTCAAGGGTCCGAAATGAATCGAAATGCTTCTAGATACCCAAATATATAGACTCGAAATGGGCTTGTTCAAGACTACGGGCTTGGCACATTTCGGAATAGTGATCCGAAAAGATAGGCCCAATTCGAGTCCATCCGAGATGGATGGCCTAGTTCAAAATAGGTGGGACCACCCGAAACTGTAATTACATTGAAATGTTATTGGCCCACATGTTTCCCAGTTCTGAACAGTAACACCTTTTGTCAAAATCCAACCCACCGAGCAACCTTTTTACATCTAAATTATATATAATAAAAAATATAATATATAGTGATAATAATAAATAATAAAGGAGGAGAATTGCCATGGATCAAACCATTTTTGAACCGAATAAGGAACACTTTTCAATACGAGCTTACTCAGACCGGTCCACGCGATTGCCGATATATTTGTCCACTTAAACTTATCACGTCAGCCTTCAATTTTCAACCTCGTGACTTAATTAGATATATATGTATACTATGACATCCGTGTTCCCCATATCAAGACATACCCCACGATCAAGGTAAGCATAACAGTTCATCGTAACGCGTGAGTATACTGAGATCATCCTTTCGTTTTTCAACGTCAGACTTGTTGGTGAGCAGGTCATTACATCGTACCGCAGAGTGACCAATCAACATCTGACGAGGGTTAGGCTTTATACCTTATTCGGTATTTTTTGACTTTTCAAACGCATGGAATTTTCCTCGTGATGAGATTTCCTTTCTTTTAAGGTTTTGGCCTTCAATTTTGGCTCTTTTGAGGATATCCTGACTGTGCCTAGGTCTGCATATATCCGGATGCAACAGAAGGGCAGCCCTGATATCCCAGGTGATTCATCATTATACCAACCCAAACATCAAATGTTGGCTATCTATCAACGCAGGATTTAAGACCATGAAATCATACGCCGATGATATGCTACCCACGTGATGTATAGCTAGTTGAATTTTGTCACTTGGTATCTTTTGCCCTTTGAGCGATAAGCCTATCAACACATCGCAGTGGATCCTCACCTTTTCAGCATTGATACCTTACATGTGTTAATCAAATTCATTAGCGCGAACATTTTAATTTTATAATCCCAAAATAGCAAATATTTCTCCCCCTAAATTTGTGCAAAAGTAGATTACTCTATGCCCAAATTTAGTTATTTAGCATGACGTTTTGCTTCATCGGCCCCAAAACTGATTGCTTCGTCTAGAGCAAATGAAAGGTTTAAACTAGGGTTTGCAGGACATACAAAATCAAATCAGTTTTAGGGCTTCTTTATTCTATCTTCTCCTATTCACGCCATCTCGTTATGGATTTTTTTAAATTTGCTCAGTCGGAGTAACGCATCATTTTTAAAAGGTCCACAAGCACCTTGAATCTCGAGTTGCTGACAGGTTTGTAAAAAGATCCGCTGTATTAGCATCAGTATGGATCTGTTCAAGTTTAATCAATCCTCTGTCATAGCAATCTCGAATGAAATGAACTTTGATATCAATGTGCTTGGTTTTGGAGTGAAAAACAGGGTTTTTGATGATTTAGATAGTGGCATCGTTATCACAATAGATAGTAGTGTTTAGATAAGTCAAACCGTAATCCTCAAGCTGATGTTGCATCCAAATAACCTGGGAGCAGCAAGCGGATGCTGCAGCGTATCCTGCTTCTGTAGTTGATAGTGACACTGTTTGTTGCTTTTTGCATTACCACGAGATGAGTCCGTCTCCCAAGTATTAGCATCCAGCCGATGTAGACTTCATATCCCTCTCTGTCCCTCCAAGGTTATTGTCAGAAAGAGCATACAGATCAAAGTTTAAATCTCTAGGATACTAGAGTCTAAGTTCTAGAGCTCCCTTAGGTATCTAAAGATTCGTTTAAAACGGCAGTAAGTTGAGAAAGTTTAGGATTGGCCTGAAAACGGGCACATTGACAGATGGCAAACATAATGTCTGGCCGGATTGCAGTCAAATACATTAGTTAACCAATCATAGAATGGTACAATGTTGGATTGACTTGACTATTTTAAGCATCTTCATTTAGTAGTGGTCGTTCAGCAATGGGGGTCCATGGCTTAGAATCTGTCATGTCAAATTTTGCAAGAACGTCTTGAACGTATTTGCCTTGATGAACCAAGATCCCTTAACTACTCTGATCACCTCCTCGAACTCCTTGCATAGATCTTCTTTGGTTGACCCAAAAATGATATCATCAACATAGATCTGAACAAGGATGAGATCCTTATCAATGCGTTTAATGAATAACGTTTGATCTATCGTCCCTCGGGTCTACCCGTGTGCAAGCAGATGCTCTGTTAAGGTTGCATACCATGCACGAGGTGCTTGGTGCAGTCCATACAATGCTTTATCTAACTTGTAGGCATAGCCTGCTTCTTTGAATCAACAAACCCAGGGGTTGAGCGACATAAATTTCCTCTTTGACCTTCCCGTACAGAAACATTGTCTTGACATCCATCTAATAAACAATGAAACCCATATAGGATGCATATGCGTAGAAGATGCGTATGGCTTCCTGACAAGCTACTGGTGCGTACACCTCATCATAATCAAGGCCTTCAATCTACTTGAATCCCTCGACCACCAACCGGGCTTTGTTTCTCACAATCATGCAAGTATCATCTTGTTTGTTTCTATACACCCAGCGTGTTCCAAGAGCGTACTTACCTTCCAGCAGTTCCACTAACTTCCATACTCCCAGTTTCTCAAATTGGTTGAGCTCTTAATGCATTGCATCAACCCATCCAGGTTCCTGCAACGCAACATCAATGCTCAAAGGCTCAATCTGTGAAATGAAGCATGAATATCAACATGTGTTAATGGTTCCTGATCTACTACGGGTCTGAACACCAGCATTACAGGACCAATAACGTTCGTAATAGGATGTCTCCTCTAAACACGTTGTAGGATTGCTACAATATGTGCCTACAAGCTTGATTGCATATTAGAAAAACTTTTTTGACACTACCCCAGATTACTCCCCCCTCATTTGATGCAGCAGCAGTGTCGATCACCGGTGGATCTACTGTGCAATTTGACGGAATTGGCTCCTGAAACAATGAAGTTCCTTGGACGTTTGTACTTGAAGGACCAGCAGCAGTTTGCTGTGTGGAGGATTCATTGTTGTGAACTGCATCATCAGGAGTAGATGTCGTTGTTGGTTCAAGAACCGGCTCCTAAGCTGGTGAAGAAGGATGCGGTACAGTAGTGGCTTCATGAAATCCCGGTGGATCCACTGTAAGCTTCTTGAAAGCATCTTGAAGATGTACAGCATCATCTTCAGCTATGATCGAAATAGGTATCACTATACTTGAGACATCTATTGTCACACCCTCAAACTCCACGTGCGGGGTTTTATCGTAAGGCGCGTGACAAACCAAGATCTAAACACCAGTCATATCGAACGACCTCTATATGAGAAAATAGTTTTACCAAACGACCAACAGTTCAAAAGAAATGCGGAAGCGTAACAAATGTAAAGTAAAAACGTGCGTCAAAACAGACGCCCAATCAACCGATAAATAAATATGAAAATGCAAAGTTTACGAAACGAAAATGTTTTTGACTCCATGTAGTGCACCTAATCAGGGAAAGTACCTTAGCGACCTGTGGGGAACACGTAAAAAACAAGTGTTAGTCAATTAAGATGGGTGAGTTCACATATTCAATTCACAGTTATAACAGGTTTCATTTACACAAGTTTTCACTATTCAATGCAAAAAATAGTTATTAGTATTTAATTAAATTATTGTTATATTTATAGCCAGCTAACCTGTGTTACGTCACGAAAGAGTTGGAAACCGAAGCTCATTGTTGCTGCCTTTGTTTGCCAGGTTTATCACTAACCATGGTGGTAAGTTAGGCTAATTCTACACCCGGTGACTATTACCGGTCTAGCTAGCGCGACTAGCTCGGGTGGGGCTTGTCGAGCCCAGTAGTACTACTCAAAATTCCCTCGCTATTAATCCCAATACTATCGCTCCGAGTTTTACAAGGACTTTATGTGATAAAGCTATTTTATGGCCATAACAATATAACAATGTTCTATTAAATAAAAGCTTTATAGTCTGTTAGTTTAAATGGAAGCTTGTATATTATATGCAAATAAAGTGATATTAGGTACATGTGCATGAACTAAATTCAAGTAGGGTCTGCATGATTTAAAAGTTAGTTTCATGTGGAGTTGTACAATGTGTTAATTACAAGTTGTTTGTATGACGTGATCAACATGGATATATACATATACATGATGCTATGTGACGAACCGAGTTTTTGTGGGGGCATGTAAATACATGAGTGTGGAATGTGTCTAAATATACTAGTAATTTAGGTGATAGAGCTTAGTGGGATGTTTAGAGTTCTTGATGTCGAAACCAAGACAACCGCGTGATACTAGGTGGCGATATTAAATTGATTTAACTGATTATAAAACGGTATCGATATTAGGGCGTACCTGACATAGAGGCTTCTACACTCGATTTACTTCTTTGTTGAGCACCCTAAGGTGAGTTCACGGTCCCTAAACTTAAACGTTTTGGAACCAGGGAAGGTAACACGAGCTCAATACGGTAATGTAATGCATATTCGTTATAAGATTATAACGCTTTTATTTAATAGAACATTGTTATATTGTTATGGTCACAAAGTAGCCTTATCAAATAAAGTCTTTGTAAACCCCGAAGCGTTAGTATTGGGATTAATAGCAGGGGAATTTTGAGTAGTACTATTGGGCCCGACAAGCCCCACCCGAGCTAGTCGCGCTAGCTAGACCGGTAACGGTCACCGGGTGTAGAATTAGCCTAACTTACCGCCATGGTCAGTGATAGACCTGGCAAACAAAGGCAGGAACAGTTAGCTTTGGTTTCGAACTCTTTCGTGACTTAACACGGGTTAGCTAGCTATAAATATAACAATAATATATTAAATACTAATAATTACTTTTCGGGTTGAATAGTGGAAACTTGTGTAAACGATACATGTTATAACTATGAACTGCATATGTGAACTCACTCATTTTAATTGACTGACACTTGTTTCTTACGTGTTTCCCACAGGTCGCTAAGGTACTTTCCATGATTAGGTGCACTACATGGCGTCAAAAACATTTTCGTTTCGTAAACGTTGCATTTTCATATTTATTTATCGGTTGATTGGACGTTTGTTTTGACGTGCGTTTTTACTTTACATTTGTTACGTTTCCACATTTCTTTTGAACTGTTAGTCGTTTGGTAAAACTGTTTTCTCATATAGAGGTCGTTCGATATGACTAGTGTCTAGATCCTGGTTTATCACGCGCCTCGCGGTAAACCTCACACATGGATTTTAAGGGTGTTACAGATATATCATGCAAGTTTTACGTAAATAAGGTTTCGAGAGGGTCTTGAAGCGGTTTGTGCTATGTGGACCGAAACTAGCAATTAAAGAAATAAGTGAAGTGCACTGCGGTTGGGCCGTAAAGAGTTCGGGCATGGCTGTTCAAATGAAACAGAAAAAAAAAGGAACTGAGTTGTGTGGGAGTTGGCAGCTTAAATACGTTGCATTATACCCATATTTATATATATGATATTTTACTTTATTTATTTTTCTATTAAACTAATCTAATCTAAAAGCATAATAATCAATAAAACAAATAACCAATTATCAATGTGTACTTAGTAAATAAATGTAAATGTATGGTTTTCATGCTATGGTTCGGGTCTCGTAAGTTCAAGTTACGTGAGGAGTTTAAAATCGACAAACGAAACACACTTTTTTTAAACTGTCGGATACAAAGAGTTATATTTTCTAAGCTATAAAATAATGAAAGTCGCTCGTCGATAAAATATAACGAAAGTCGCATCAGGAAAGTACCTGATTATCCGGGACGTCACATTATCCCCAAGTTGAAAAATTCGTTCCAAATTGAGTAAACACAAGTAGAGTCACTAAGTTAGTGTAAGGTTTTTTTTAGGCTATCACATATGCCGTAACAATCGCATCAGGCATAATATTAAATGACTTAAACAAGGAGGAATAATCATATAACCAATCAAGTCCAATCCATGCGTCTTTGGGATTTTCTTCCAGCCAATCCACGTAGTACTTTTTCACAATCTGGTTCTTGATCTTTTTATATACTCGATATGTGGTGTTTTTAGCATATCCGATGAAATAGCATGGATCACCTCTTGCTTCAAATTTACCTTTAGCATCCAAGGTTAAGAGAACACAAGGACAACCAAAAGTGCGGAAATGTTGTACAGAGGGTTTCTATCCTTCAACAATCTCATACAGCGTTTTCATGTGATATTTGTTGATTAGTGCATGATTTTGAACATAGCAAGTGGTGTTCACCATTCCTGCCTAAAATATCAGTGGAAGGCCAGAATCTCTTAGCATCGTACGAGCAGCTTCAATGAGAGTCTGATTGCGTCTTTCAGCAACTCCATTTTGTTTAGGAGTTCGAGCTGCACTATACTGACGATCAATACCTTTTAAAGCACAAAAACTATTCAGTTAAGCATTCTTGAACTCCGTTCCATTGTCGCAACGAATAATTTTCACTCGCTCGGTAGCTTGGTTCTCCATATGAGTGAGAAATTTCTTTATTAGACATACAGTTTCACTTTTCTGTTCCAAGAAAAATACCCAAGTGAAGCGAGAAAAATAATCAGTGATGACCAAGCAATAAGCCTTTCCTCCAATACTTAGCATATTTACAGGACCAAAAAGATCCATGTGAAGCATTTCTAGAACTTTAGATGTCATGTGCACGAGCTTGGGCTTGTGAGGCTTACGATGCTGCTTCTCACTAGCACATGATTCACATTTCTCGATTTGCATAAAATCTCTGATTGGTAAGTTTTTTACTAAACCTCCTTTTGCCAGTCGATTAAGATTCTTCATGTTCGGATGACCAAGCCGACGATGCCACATCATAGCATCATGTTCAGCAATTTCAGAAAACAAACATATCAGTGGGGGCCTTATTCATATCAATCACGTATGCATTTCCCCAGCGTTCAGCTTCAATCAAGTACCAATCTTCAAGTATGACAATCCCGGGCTTCAAAACTACACATCCACCTTTTGTGAAGAGAACTTCTAATCCATTGTCGCACATTTGAGATACACTAAGAAGATTGTGTTTAAGTTCAGGAACATAATTGACATCAGAGAAGCTGAGGACCCCGTACTGACTGTGTCTTTCATAGTAATTCTTCCAGTTTCTCCTCCTGCAAAGGTGAAAATCCGACGTCAAAGATTTTGATACCGTCCAACTGGGAGATGTCCCCTGTCATGTGTCTGGAACAACCACTGTCGATAAACCAAAGTCTAACAACAGCCCTCCATAGTCGTTCCTTCACACAAAACGGGATCAATGAGAAACAGGATCCCAAACCATATTCGATCTGAGTTGATTATTACTCTTCATTCGCGAGACCTTATCAAAAATCATACGACTTTTAAAAGAATGTGAGGTTTGAGAAGAAGAGGTTGTAGAGTTTGACTATTTAGAACATTGAGACTGAGATCTAGTGAGAGTTTTGGGTTTCCAGATTGTTGTTTGTCATAACTTTGGTTGATGTTTTGGTTAATTTCTTGGACTGATTTTGGAAACCATTTGTGTTTGAATATCTTTGATTGATTCTCTTTGCTAGATTCTAGTCTCCATCAGAGGGCTTTTCTCGAGTGAATTGATGTTCATGACGTCGATAGTACGAAGCTGTCTTATGATAGATGTTCCTGGATTGGTAAGACACGAGGGGACGATGAACACATTTTCTAGCTATGTGCCCTGGAATTCCACAAGTGAAACAAGTTTGTCTTTTCGAGAAAAAGACTCTTAGTTCTGCTTGTGTTATTCTGGAGAGCTGATTTGGTCTCTTCTTTCCACTAGGTGTTGATTTCTTGTGTGCATATTTCTCTTGGATGAAACCTGCTCACAATCATCAGCACAAGAGTGAGTATCGATAACTTTACCCTTCAACTTTGGTTCAGTTAGCTTTTAGGATGGACTTTTCCTTTGATTTTGGTTAACAACATATGAGGAGATTTCCTCTTAAGTTCTCATTTTTTGTTGTTTTCTTGTTGTTCGAGATCGCCTTTTCTTTGTAGAAGTGGACCCTGTAGACTTAGTCTCATTTGAAACCTTTTCTTCGGAAATTGAGCTTTTGGAGATGACTGTATCAGCTTCCTTGGAAACCGTTGTAACATTTATGTAAAATGGGTTTCAAAACCCGCTTCGTTTAATAATAAAGTATTTTTAAAAGTTTCGTTGCGTATTTATGAGTGTTAGTTACTAATGAAGGCATAATTAAAATAATAACCAATAATAATAATAAGTAAAATTAATATTGAGTAAAAAAATAATAAAATAAAATTAAAAAAATGAAGAAAAGGGAGTAACCGGAATCGAACTCGGGTTCCCTCACATAATCATACCCTCAGAACGCCACTAAGCTATATGAACTTTATGTTCAAAGACCAAAACAAGTGAATTTTATTCACAAACCAAAAAGCCTGCATTTTTTAATTTTGGCAGATCAGTAACTGCCGGAAACTTGATTTAAGCAATCAAGCTCAATAAATGTAATTCGTTATGATTCAGCAAGTATAACCGTCATTTAATACCTGTTTGTACCAGAAAATTTGAGATCAAATGATTCATAACCGAAAGAATCATTGATCTTTAAAACCTCCAATCTCGAAACCGAAATCTGTGATTGATTCTGCCTACTCTATAAATACCCATCAATTCATTTCACCGACACTCGCTCACTCAATACCTAAACTCCACTGAAGATCTAATCTGCGACGACTTGTCAGAATCATTCGCCATTCGCCGAAAATTTGAAACCGGAGATATCGTAATGTTTCGGTAAATCGGTATAATCATCCTGAACTTTTTGTTATCATTTGTTTATTGATTTATGATCTTTATCAGTTAATCAAATCAGTATAGAAAGATTAGAAAATCGGGTATGTATTATGGGTGCAAGTTAACGAAGAAGACGAAGTTTGAGTTGTATATTTATTTAATTAAAAACGGGTTATAACCGGGTTAGACGCACAGTCCAGTGGTGGATTGTGTGCATATATAACTTTAACGTCCCGAGTTCGAGACCTGGTCAGATACGTATTGTTGAAATAAAAACCGGTCTTTTTTAAAACAAATATGCCAACTCTCAGACAGTTTTTAAGTTTAACGTAAATCCATATCTAAACGGGTTAGACACCCAGCCCAGTTGGTTGGGCTGGGTGCAAAACAAAGCCTAGATCACAGGTTCGAGGCGGGTGGTAGACACCGGTTAGTTGATTTTAAAACTTTTTAAATTAAATAAATTCTGGTATAACCTAAGGAGTATATAAGCGTAATTAAAATCAGTATACCAATGGGTTAGACACGTAGCTCAGTTGGTAGAGCTGCGTGCACGTAAACGGGAGGTCACGAGTTCGAATCCCACCACACGCTGCCAATAACACCCAAAACCGGTCAGCCCCCCCCCCCCCCCCCCCCTTGTCAAGTCTGACAAGGTTTTTTTATTATTTTATTTTATTTTATTTTAAAATATTAATTTGTATAAATATATATATATATATATATATATATATATTACTTAAAAATTAATTAAAAACCCTTAAAGACATGATTTTGTAGGTTTAAAAATCCCATCAAATACTACAAAAATAACCTAAAAATCTAACAAAAAGTATTAATTCAAAATATTAATTTTGATATATTTATCGAATTATCGCGTTATTATTTTAGGTTAGTATTCTTTCGTCGGTCAAATCCTCAACTCGTGCACATTCATCATCAAACAAGAAATGCACCCACTGTGAGTAAATCCTTACAAATTCCCCTTTTTAATCATGTTTTAGAGTGTATCATGTGTCGTTACATTTTTTATTTATTTAAACACTTGTGCTAACACCATTTGTGATCTAATGTGTATATTTTGTTTGTGTGGTTATGTATGGATACATTTTATCATTTCAGTGCAATCATTCATTTAAGGCCCATTAGTTCCTCGTGGGATACGAGTTGAGCATCAGGAGCCTCATTAGAACGGCTCCGTTTGATTGAGCCTTGATCTCAAGTTCATCATGCATCTTGTTCATATGTTCATCATTATTATTATGTGGGTTGTGATTTAATTATATATACATAAGTTCATATATGGTCCATCACATTTTTTATTGCAACAACAAATATACAAAACTATTTAATTGTTAAATTTAGACTCACTCGCCAACTTTTGTTGACCCAAACTTTTGTTTTACACATGATACATGTGGACAGGCTGAGGAGAGGAACACATAGGAATGGCCTTAGAAGATAAATAAAATATAGCTTGTTTAGAACAATGTTTTTCTTGTGCTTATATGTTTCCTTGTGTTTGGATATTTGAATTTAATTTCAACTTAATAAATATGAAACCTATTATTAGTAAATGCCATGAGCTTTGGTGATAACCCAATTATGCCTCGACTTTTATTTCCGCTGCGAGTCGGGGTGTGACAACCGTTTCATTAGACACAAAGCTTTCAGGATCAAAATTCTTGATTACCAGATGATGAGCATTTTTTGTCAATAATTTTACCATCACAAACACTTTGCTCAGTATCTGATAAGTCATAATCTTCAGTCTGATCCCCAGATTTATCAGACAACTCCTTTTCTTCAACAATTTCATTCACACAATCCAACACAATAATATTTTCATCTTCACAATTTTCAAAGAGATCTAAAGTATCAGTTGAGGTTTCAGGGAAACTAGAATAGTTTTCTAAATCACTCGAAACAGATGCCTCAGACTCTTCTGATAAAACAGTTAAATTACAATCATAATCAAAAACCACATCATTCAAAGTTTCAGTTTTAACAACTTCAAAAAAACCCTGAGTCTCAAAAACCATGGACTAAACAAAGTTCCAAACGTAATTATCATGTTTATCACACAAAGAAACATCCGAATCATTAGCATCAATTGGATGTGGTTCACCATCCACTTCCGACCGCTCTTCGACTATTAATATTGTTTATAGAATCAGATGTTGATGCCTTTTCCTGTAGTTCCCCGGATGGAGTTTTCAACAACTCCTTTTCATGTTTTAATTTTCAACTAATTCATTTAAGCATTCTTGATTAATGTCCTTAACAAAACTCATGGGCTTTCGGAAATCGGTGGGTCTGGCATTCTTTGATTTGAAAGGTTCCCACGGAATGTAATTGCTTGGTTTGCCATACATCAGTTTATCATAATTTTCCAATTCTTGCTAAGTAATGGGCATTCTTGAGTAATTATGACTATATTGCGTAGGAACTTGTGTATATCCCAACCCTTGCCCTTGTTTCCCTTGAATGCTAGTTGTACGTTACATAGATTAAGAACAGTATCGCTGGAAGTATCAAATTTCTTAATGTTCAACTCATTTTGTTGATACTTTCCAGTAAGAAGTTGCAGCTCAACTCTCACAGAGTCGCACTCCATTGTTTTTAAATTTAATGTGTTTGTGTAATCATGGACCCAACATTTTTGTTAATTGACGTCTAAGTGGAGCTGAGCTATATCTTTCTTTAGCGCATCAATCTTTTCATAGAGAATTTTATTGTTCTCTCGAAGACCGGTGCATTTAGACATGGCACTATTGTAATCACTTATTAGAGCGAAATTATGCAGTGCAATCTTATTTCTACGATGTTCGGAGCACAAAAGAGAGTTTACCATTTTGGAGAGAGTTTTGGGTTCCTCAGTCTGTGCCATCAAGAATTGGTGGTGTGTTTTAGCAACTTCTAAGATCTTCAGGGATTCCACTTGAGCTGCAGCAACAACCCAGCTGAATCAATGTTGATTTTGTACCATCAGTGTCTTTCCTGCTCCAGAGCCTCCTTGGCTAGATGAAGTTGACGTTTGAGCAGGAGTAACAAGAACCGTGGATCTCTCTAAGTTCCTCGCAGCAGCAGCTTAAGTTGCTTCATAACCCACTAGTGTCTTTTTGTAAACTCTGGCGAAGTGTCCCGGTTAATGGCATTTGTAGCACTTCAGCTTGTCTTTTACATATCTATTATGAATGTTTGACATGGGACAACGACCGTATCCCTTCTGAAAGTTCTCTGCTTGGAATGCTCCCATAGCTAGATTCCAGGATGCATCCAATTCCTCAATGTCTTCTTTGACAACCTGATTTATCTTTGTAGCAAGAACAGATGGAGGCAAGAGATCACCTACAAGAAAAGCATGCAGACTATTGAGCATGGACGCTGTGAGAGCCAACTTTTCTTCATTCTGTTTGGTTAGGAAAGCAAGGTTTTCAGCAGAGGGTGTGGGTGGGACATTCTGAGATGATGAGTGGTTCACATGACTATAAACCATGTTTGCATGCTCAGGATATTGCTGAGCAGTAGAAGGTTCAGCTGAGTTATTTAGAAGAGACATGCCATAAACGTAGTTTGTCTTCTGATCTTGTAGTTGTGCTTGAGTTATCGGACTGAAGACAACATTCGGATTACCGTTCATCATCGGGCTAAAAACAAGGGTAGGATGACTTTGAGACATCAAGGCAGTGTTAGAACTGGTCATCCCTGCAGCAATCATGGAGTTCTTATGGTTTAGCTCTCTCTACTGGTTGTCAATTTCACATGATTTGATGGTAGCAATCAGTTTGGTGAGTGTAACTTCATTCAGTTTTGTGGTACATTTAATCATCAAGACATTAGCATCCCAACTTTTACGCAGTGAGTTCAAAAGCTGGCGATTCATCCCACTGTTAGTAATAGAGATGCCAGCACTGATCATCTGTGAGACTAGTTTTACGAATCTCCTGATTTGGTTCTCCACAGTCTCCTCGTAAATGTTATTGAACAAACTGAACTGCTGGTTTAACATGTTTACACTGCTAGCCTTCATGTCGGTGTTTCCTCCATACAGATTCTTAAGAACATCCCAAACTTCTTTCGCATTTATGCAATTTCTGACAACAATCTAGATGTCCGGACCGAGATCCGTAGTAAGATTCGACATTGCCTTATCATCTTCGTCTTTGATTCTTTGTTCATCGTCCATCCAGAGATTCTCATGCTTCGGAATCTGATTAAGAGGATCATCCTCAGTAGCGTACATAATGGTACGAGGACCATCACGAATACACCTCCAAACTTCGGGCTCCTTAGCCTTGAAGTACTGCTCAAAACGCCAGGTCCACTCAAAATAGTCATCTCCACACAACAATCGCGGAATTTTGTAGACGTTCTGACACTCTGATCCAGTTCTTGATGCAATGCCAGAGTCTATGACTGGATAGCCGCTAAGGTAGCGTTGGCGAGATCCGCAGCAGTCAATACACCGTTCGGGTTCATCATTTTTAGTTTTTACCGAATAGGTTTTAAGTAATTTTTTTATTAAAAATGACAAGTCCAAAAGTCCAATTCGAAATGGTCAAACAGGAAAAGTCAACTCGAAACAGTACCTGTCCAAAATGGGAAGACAACCCAGATTAGTGGATCGACGAATCCGAAACAGTGATTCGAGTTCGAAAAAGTATCTCGGAATAATGACTTATCCGAGAGTCCTTGAAGATGATCCGAAATGCAAGCAATTGATCCGAAATGGTTTGAAGATAATCCGAAATGCTTTGAATACGATCCAAAATGAATCCGAAACTTCAAGCAGATGATCTGAAATGACTTGAGTCTTCAAGCTGATGATCTGAGATGATTCGAAATCCAACCAAAACTCAACAAAATCTCTGAAACAGTAGCAAATGAAGTCCGAATCAGTGTGATATTAGATATGGATCCTGGAAAATAGGTTGTGATACCAATTGTAAGTCCCAAAAACCGTATCTACAATATCACACTAGGCTTGTTTGGTGGCAGAATCACACAAACAAGCTATGAATTAAGATAGAAGAAATAAGATGAAGTAGAACGATTTAACTTGCATACAAATGTAGAAATTTGTCTAATAACAAATTGGAGAAACCACCACCAAGCTCATAACCCTAATACAACATTATCTATTTATAGCAAGTGGTTAGAGCACCATTAACCTAAAACCCTTAGGCCCAAAGGCCTTCCCAAACCCATATATACAAGTTAGCCGCAAACCACTAAAACTGACTAATGCATAAACCTAATAGGGCCTAACAAGGCAAGACATAATAAATTTCTCAAAGACAACATAACACTAAATTTGTGACGATATATTAAAAATTAAAATTTCATTTCATTAAATCAAGCATTATTGTTCAAAGAGAAAGTACAACAATTGAAATTCAAGACTAAAAATATCAAAATGGTATAATTTTAACTAGGTGAGTATATAAATCCACCATAAGCCCTTTTTTGGGATATCATCAACAAATATTTCGTACAACATGTATAAAGTATCCGTCAACACAAATTATGTCGATGAGCATACTAATTTGTATACATAGCACAAGCATGAATAAATCTCAAATCCACATGTTTAAAGTTTGCTAAATTATGTATCATACTAGCATGCAAAGACTAAATATCAATCTAAAGTTTGGCACTAGCGTAACCTTATCACTGAAGTAATAAGACCGTGAAGAATACTTAACAATGACCCACAAAAGGGCGGTGTGCAAATCCTATAGCACTATACATGTTAAGGGAGGCTTGCAAGATTAATGATATATAGCAAAGCATAAGAATGTTCTAGCATACATAACATATTAGCATAACAAATAAGCATGTTAAAGGATTGAGTGTTTGCATAAGTTTAATTATGTGTGTGTGTAAGTGTGTTTAATACGGATACATGTTGCAACCCAAATAGTGTTTAAAGCGTAAAAGGTTCAAGTATAAACTCATGCTTTGCGAAGAATTTCGACAAAAGCAAGTGAGCGGTTTTGAAGGATGCAATCACCAAAGTTACCTTAAAAAGGTAAACAAAGGTGTATGAGTATTGACGTGAAGTCGTTGTCTCACGCAAATTTAATCCCAATACTGCTACTAGCTAGCGGTAAGTGAGTATCGAACACAAGGAATTGAGGAACTAGTGCTATCAAAAAGGTTGTGCTACTATAACTAATTACCTAATTTGCAATAATTTAATTTCAGATTTTGATTGATGGATTTAGACTTTCACTACTTAACAATTCAAAATTGGTTTGTTAACAGATGAATAAGGGAATGATCATCTTGAGTTTCCGGTTCAAAACGCATGTGTTTCAATTTTACTAGAAAGAGTCACATAGACATGACTCGTGCTTGATTAACTATTTGTAATAAAAGGGAACAAAGTACTCGGACTACAAGACAAGGTTGTTACCCGATGACCAATTGATTAATACCCAACCCGTAAACCTTCCCGTGATATCTCGGTTGTCAACGACACCAAGAACGTACGAAATAAGCAATGAGCAAAATATCAACCAACAATTACAAACAATCAATCAACACCATAATCACCATAACATAGTAATTATTCTAGAAATTGTAAATCGAAACACAATTGTTTACCGAACCTTCCACACAAGATGATCACCAAGAATTCTAGCTTCTCATGTTCTCGCAATCAAACATACTTCCAATGTTTTGTTCATACGAATCGATAACACCAAAATAATGTTTAGAACTTGTTTAGAATCAATGAAAACACTCAAATTCGCCACTTTTCACCCTGCAGTTCGTCCCCAATGATTGGATATGTGAAAAGGCTCCATAACTATACTTAAATGGAGCAGTTAAAACTTTCCCGTAGCTCACCACCATAAGCTACGGTGCCCACCGTAGCTTACGGTGGGCAAAATTTCCTTACGGTGGCAAGCCACTGTCTAATGGTGGCTTTTAAGGGTGGACTCCACCGTAAGCTACGGTGGCCACCGTAGCTTACGGTGGTAAGCAGAAATTTCCCATTTTGCCCTTCTTCAATCTCTCGAGTCCAAAGCCTCAATTAGCCACTTGCAATTCCCCGAAAAAGCACGTTAAAGTTCCCTCATAATGCTCTTCAGTACCTGCAAAGGCATACGCACCGTAGACATCAAGTCGCAACAATTAAACGTTTAAAGTATGGAATATTTGTCATTTTATCGCACTTGCGGGTTGTCCAAAAGACCACACGTCACATCCCCACACTTAAAGGTTGCTTGCCCCAAGCAACCCTTTCACAAAATTTTCAAACTGACAAGTGATCATCATGTAAACCAAACACCAACAAATTGCCTAGTTATCAACTTTACCTTCATATTGTATAACACACCCCTCACTATACTCTCTTCTCGATGACAAAATAATACTAGCAATATTGTGCTAGATCACTTAATGCAAGTATCCAAATGTGCGACAATAAGCTTGGATAATAATCAAGTCTTCACCTACCAATTGTCTAACATGCTTATGAATCAAGTGGACTTTTGGGTTGTAACAAGGCTATGTGTAAGGGTGTGAATTGGTGGGAAATATTCATGTAGCTCGTTTAATCGACCCGATTTTTTGTTACAATCAACATAAATAGCTAACTCTAACTTTACAACTAACTTCATCTTCTTCTTTTTTTCTTCTCTTCTTTTCTTTTTTTTTCAGCACAATATTGCATCAAGTAACAACTATCGCACTACCACTATTGAAAGAAAGAATACAAACATAACAAGAACAAACTATCTAAACCGGGTCGATTAAAAGTTAGAATTTTGTAGGACATAGGTTTGGGTAATGATTGAAAGGCTACAAGCTCAAATTGGGCTACTAATGTCCAAACCCCCGTCCCGCTCACTACCAAACTCATATTTATAATTTATGAGGTCCAACCCCCCAAACCCACACTCAACACACATCCAGACGAGGCTACCTAAATTCCCTCATCATCTTCACAAGCATGTAAACTTAGGTTTTGACAAGCATCTATTATCCAAGTTCTATTAACACAATGTACATACCACCACTCAATCAAACGAAAAACATTAAATTTCTTAATCACTCTATGTGGCTCAATCCTCACCAAGAAAAAAAGGAATGGAATTGGATACCGATGTGTCATGCATAATATAGTAGTACATTTAAACTTTGGCAACTGTTTAGTTTGGTTCACAAAATTTTTTTCAAAATCCCACAAATTTCCCCCATCCCCACACTTGGGATACTTTGTCCCCAATGTATGGCTTTGAAGGAAAAGATCACTCAAGTTATTTCCAAAATCACCTATTCGGTCAAAAACTCAAATCCCAATATTTCTTTTTTTTATATCAAAACTCAACCACAAACCCAGCATAACGATCAACCATGTTACACCCCCGACCTTCCCAACCATAAACAAAATGCAACAAAATATAGCTACACTACTGTACAAAGGAAGAACAGAATCTGATCAATAATAGTGCGGCTGAGGAGGTCCGAAGATGGAAGTCATCATCTCCGAAAATTCGTTGAATGCAAACGCGCCACTTCCTCCTTCTTCTTGTTGCTGACCGGAGCTCTACCGCTGCTGCCCATACCGAGGGTCCACCCACTAAGAATGATGCATCGGCGGTGTTGGGTAAGAAATACTATCGCCATAGGGTGGTAAGGTCGAGTAATCAACTGGCGGTGGGTCTACAACCACCGGACGCCCTGCATGTCAATCATCATGCATCCTACGGTTCTGATCATCCAAATATCGGTTATTGATTTCCTGCTCAAAGGCGTAAGCATGAGCACGGTTCCAAGATTCTTGTCTATCAAAATTGTGCCTCAATGCACGTTCCATGCTTGCGCCCATGAATGTCTGATGATCAAAAAAACGTCCGCTCGGCTCCACTCCAGCTATCGAACACAGAAGGCCTTTGACTTTCGATTACTTATTGCATTGTACCTTCGTGAGCCCAATTCGGCTCATATGGATATCTTGAAAAGTCAAAGAACCCTCCGGTTGGAATACTACTCGACCCCCCTTGCTCAACATTCATTGGGGCAACATGTGGGTCATCCATGTATTCCTCATCCCCATTTGGGCCCTCTTCCTCGCTTTCCGGCTCATCTTCTTCACCCGGTCGAAGTGGTCGTGCGTCAATCTTCAGAACTCTCCATCGTTGACCCTCGCTTTTCAATTTATGATATCTCTCAGACTCTGTATACTTCCACCCAGCTCCCAACTATCGGATGTCAAACGGCTTGAATTTTTATAAGATCCCTTATCATCTGCACCAATCGCCCCATACATCTTCAATAAAGCAGTGATGAGACAGCAATGTGGAATGATTTTCCGCTGATCGTTGTTCCTACTGATCCATACATTATTCATAACCAGAAAACGGAACGGAAACATGGGACCCCCAGTCAACAAAGCATAGAGCACCGGCACTTCCGGCCGTTGAACTTCCGTTTTGTCACCCCGTCTCGGGATAACATTCTGCATGCCAATGGCTAACATTAACTTCCCCTCAATCCTTAGATTCTTCCGATATAGCTTCCCATGCGTAGTACCAGGTAAGAACAAGTAATCCAACATGGTATTCCAACGTGGGTGCTTCTCGGGTTCGAAATAGAGGTCTTCCGATCTTGGAAGCATATACTGATTAACCGGCTTACTATCAAATTTCACAATCCGCCTTAAAGAATCAAAGGACATCTCTACCTCGAAGCCATTCACAATGCCAATTAATCTCATCTTCGATGCTCCACCCCTGTATGAAGGGCACCTAAGAGTGGCCATCCACTCTTGAAACTCCGTGTCGTATAGATTGGTGCCTTCATAATCATGACACTTCAGGGCCGCCTCCCATCCTAAAGCCCGGAATTAATCCGTAATTCTAAACGGACCAAAATCAGCCTCCCTAACCTCTTCTCACAAATGAACGCCTCCTTTCTTTGTGCTAATATATTGATCTGATCGTTGAATAATTCAGCCTGCCACTCTTCTAGCTGATCATGCAACGAACTGGATGTCCATCGTGGCTTTGGCCCTCGGTCAGGCACATCTTCTTCCGTGTCTTTATCACTACCACCCTGCATTACTAACCGTCTTTTTCTTTTTCTTGGAGCCGGGTTACTTGAAGAACCCACTTTTTCTTTTCCTTTTCGCCCCATTACAACTCTGCAAAGCATAGACATGACAAACACATATTATTCATCTTCTCAAAACCCACACATCCCCACACTTGCTTATTACTATAGTCATGGAAGCTAGTCAAAATATTAGTTCAACATATGCAAAAATTTGAACAACATTCTCCCAACATTAGTAAAATTTTGTCCAAAATCATATTTTCATCACAAAACTAGCTTCCATAACCATAATCATTGAAAACCATATCAAATTCATCTCAAAACAATCAACCATAAGCAAGCACAGGTTCATGTTAATCTAGTACTTACAATCCTACAAAACAATGATAATAATGTAAGAAATTACATACCTTGGCTTGTAGAAAAGGAAAAACCCTAAAAACTTGAAGATTAAGAAAAACCCACAAGAACCCTAAAAAATTTCGGATCAAAAAGTTCCACTTTGATCCCCCAAACGATGGATTTGACCAAATGCAAGCACACAATCGAAATCCTTGCGAAATTTTAGCCAAAATACACCAAAAACTCACTTGATTTGGTTAAATTGAAGGATTTGTGTAGGTGAAAGTGGGTGTTCTTGAAGGTTAATGAAGGAGAAGAGGAGAACAAATGGTGGTTGAAAGTTGTGCAGAAAATGGGTGGTTTAGAAGAAATCCCGTGTTAAAACCTTGTTTTGCGGACCCCTTACCGTAGCTTACGGTGGGCAAGGTTGTAAAAAGGGGCCGTAAGATAGTTCCTTGGCACCGTAATGGATTTTGGGACCGGCCGTAGCTAACGGTGGAGACCGTAAGCTACGGTGGGTACTGGGCAATTTTGAAATTTTATTTATTTTTTTTTTTAACTAACAAAACACATTTACCTATTTTAATACCATCCCCATGAAAAATCCATGTTGTCCTCAACACCGTGTATGAGAAATTTCGAAAAATTTCTCCACACTTGTTTCAAACGCAAATCAACAAGCACGGATAAAGATTCCAAACAAATTAAACACCAAAACAACAACAAAGTATTTTACAATACCAAACCTGGGCCTTTTGCATTAATTCTCATCCAAGGGCCATAAGATGTAGCCCACTTTATCAAGTTCAAGATGCTTAATATCATCCCCTCCAAGTACGGTTTGAGTCGATGCCCATTCACCGTTTGCTTCTTATTGGTCTGTTCATCCACGATATCAACATCTCCAAACCTTCCCACACGTGTAATAACATATGGGTCCATCCACTTGCTCTTTAATTTGCCCGCGAACATCTTTAACCTTGAATTGAACAACCATACTTTTTGACCCGTTTCAAAAATTCGCTTCCGAATCTTTGCATCGTGAACCTTCTTAAGTTTATCCTTGTATGCAGCTGCACACTCATATGCTTCATCTTGAATCTCTTCGATCTCACACAATTGAAGTTTCCGGATCTCCCCCGCTTCATCATAATCGGCGTTTACCGACTTTATGGCCCAATGCGCCCTATGCGCCAACTCCATTGGTAAATGGCACCCCTTCCCAAACACCATCCAATAAGGAGTTGTACCAATAGGAGTCTTGTAGGCCGTGCGGTATGCCCACAACGCATCATCCAATTTACTTGACCTATCCTTTCTGTCTGTTCGCATCGTTTTCATTAAAATTTCTTTAATCTGACGGTTAGACACTTCGACCTGTCCACTGGTTTGTGGATGATATGGTGTGACAACTCGGTGGTTCACATTGTATCTCTTCAATAATTTGCCAAAATTAAAATTCTTGAAATGCGAACCGCCATCACTGATTATAACACATGGAATTCCAAAACGAGCAAAGATATTCGATTGCACAAACTTACATACAACCGAATGATCGTTAGTCCGCGTCGGTATGGCTTCAATCCACTTCGAAACATAGTCCACGGCCACCAACGTATATAAAAACCCATTTGAACTTGGAAACGGCCCTATGAGTCTATTCCCCACACATCAAAGATTTCTACTACCAAGATAGGTTGCATGGGCATTTCGTCCCTCTTTGAAATACTCCCCCTTCTGGCAGTTCAAACAATTCCGGGCAAACTCACATGCGTCTTTAAAAATTGTGGGCCAATAGAACCCGCACGTGAGCACCCGGTACCCCGTCTTATGACCGCTAAAGTGTCCCCCACATGCGGAGGAATGAGCATGGGTTAAGATTTCAGCCACTTCCGATTCCGGAACACACCTTCTAATTACTTGATCGGGCCCAATTTTGAACAAGTCCGGTTCATCCCAAATGTACTGTTTAACTTGTACCATGAACTGTTGTCGTCTTCTCTTTGTCTAATGTCCGGGAATAGCACCCGTGGCCAAGTAGTTTACGTAATGTGCGTACCACGGAGTCGTAGAAGTAGAGACAGCGAGCAATTGTTCATCCGGAAACCGTTCCTTAATCTCACTTAAATCATCAGCCCCTTCAATTGGAATCCGAGACAAGTGGTCCGCCACCACATTTTCACTTCCCTTTTTGTCTCGAATTTCCAAGTCGAATTCTTGCAACAACAGTACCCATCGAATCAACCAGGTTTAGCATCCTTCTTTTCCATTAAGTACCGCACCGCGCTATGATCAGAATAAACCACCACTTTGCTCCCCCAAATATATGACCGGAACTTGTCCAAGGCATACACAACCGCTAATAATTCTTTCTCGGTTGTGGTGTAATTCAGTTGCGCCTCGGACAGAGTTTTACTTGCATAATAGATCGCCACTGGCTTCTTATCAACCCTTGCCCCAAAACCGCTCCAATAGTTGTATCGCTGGCGTTGCACATGATTTCAAACAGTTTTGACTATTCCGGTGGCTACAAAATAGGGGCCTTCACCAACTGTTCCTTCAAAACATTAAAGGCTTGCAAACATTCATCAGTAAAATCAAATGGAACATCTTTCAGTAAAAAAATTACATAAGGGTTTAGTAATTACACTAAATCCCTTAATAAATCTTCTACAAAAACCAGCATGTCCCAAGAATGACCTTACCCCTTTAACATTTTTAGGAGGAGGTAGTGATGAAATTACACGAATTTTTGCTTTGTCTACCTCCACCCCCTTTTCGGACACAACATGGCCCAACACAATACCTTCCTGAACCATGAAATGACTTTTTTCCCAGCTCAGCACTAAGTTCTTGTCGACACATCGTTTTAAATTTTTTTCTAATTCGTCGAGACACGACTCAAAGCTTGTGCCAAAAATAAAAAAATCATCCATGAACACTTCAAGCGACTCTCCAACCATGTCCGAGAAAATACTCATCATACATCGTTGAAAAGTTGCTGGAGCGTTGCACAAGCCAAATGGCATTCGTCTAAAGGCGAAAGTACCATAAGGACATGTAAAGGTGGTTTTGTGTTGGTCATCGGGAAGAATAGCAATTTGGTTGTATCCTGAGTACCCATCCAGAAAACAGTAGTATTTTTTACCCAAAAGTTTTTCAATTATTTGGTCAATGAAGGGTAATGGAAAATGGTCCTTAGAGGTTGCGGTATTCAATTTTCTATAATTAATACAAACACGCCACCGGATGACCGGTCGGGTGGTGATTTGTTCACCATTTTCGTCCATAACAACTTGAATACCGGCCTTTTAGGCACTACTTGGGTAGGACTTACCCAAGCACTATCGGATATAGGATAGATAATACCTGCATCCAACCATTTGATTACCTCCCTTTTCACTACCTCGCGCAGATTCGGATTCAATCTTCTTTGTGCTTCCCTGGACGGCTTGGACTCATCATTTGTAATTATCTTGTGCATAACAATAGATGGGTTGATTCCCTTCAAATCAGCAATTGTCCATCCTATGGACGCCTGATTAGCCTTGAGCACCCTTAGCAATTCGTGCTCTTAAGCCGCCTCTCAATTAGAGGCAATAATGACAGGTAATGTGTCATTATCCCTTAGAAATGCGTATTTCAAATGGCTTGGTAATTCCTTCAACTCTAAGATTGGGGGCTCCTCCAAAGATGGTTTCGTACCCGAATTAATTTCCGCCGGTAGACTCTCAAATTGATGAGTCCACGACGGTCGCCCCTCTTTCATTGCCATCACATCCTATTTTTCTTCCTCCACTCGCAATCACCAGCATGTACCTGCTCAAACACATCACAAACACAAACACAAGCATCCTCTTCCGCATATTCATGTGGGTCACACCCATCCACTAAATCTGCCATGAAACACTCTTCAACACCAACAGAATTAGATTTGTTAGTAAAAACATTTAATCGCATTTTTCTGTTACCGAATATCATGTCAACCGTACCAAGTCAACAATCAATTACGGCATGAGCGGTGCTTAAGAATGGCCGGCCAAAAATAACATTTTGTTGTTGTTTTGGGTCAGCGGACGAGTAGTCAAGTACCAAAAAGTCTACCGGGTAGTAGAACTCATCAACCTTTACAATTACATCTTGGACCATCCATCGGGGCAATTTGTGAGACAAATCGGCTAAAACCACCGTCGTCTCAACCCGAGCCAACGGACCAAAATCATATTGGTCATATAACCCACCCGGTAATATACTTACCCCGGCTCCAAGATCTAGCAACGCTTTAGACATTGGAAAATTTCCAACTTGAATATTTATTAACGGCGTTCCCGGATCTTGGAGCTTAGGAGGAAGAATTCCTTTAAGCACCGCACTAACCTGTCCGGTCAGATCCACCCGCTTAGGCAACTTCTTTTTTTGTTGTCTCTTTTGAGTGCATAATTCTTTTAAGAATTTTGCATAAGCGGGTACTTGCTTTATAGCATCAAGCAATGGAAGGTTCACTTTCACTTGTTTAAACACATCTAATAGTTCTTCCTTTTGAGGACCCCTTGTTGAAATAAAATTTTTCTTTCCCGGGTCAATTAAAGCGGAAGGAAACGGGAGTTGACTTGGTCCCCCTTCCTCCTTTGGTTCATTTAATAATTCACCCAACCCCGGTTTATTAGTTACATTTTCAACAATAGGGTCCCTTGACACATTTGATGATGAGGCCTCATCGTCATCACTCTCATTACCCGTAATATCCTCAACCACCCCTTCAACCAAAACCGGTTCCAAATTTGCTTTAAATTTTTTACCGCTTCGTAAAACACTTACATGGTTAATGTTAATATTACGTGAAGTATTGTGACAGGGATTTACCTTTGTGTCACTCGGAAGTTGACCCTTACCCTTTTTAAGCTCCGCTACCTCAGATGCGAGTTGACCCATTTGTGTGGTGAGTGCTTGGATGCTTTTGTCACAGACTTCATCCTTTTGCAAACGAGCCTCGTCGAGTTGATTTCTCCGTTGCATGTCTTGTTGCATCATGTGGAGCATATCCATCACTTCATTACCGCTCGATGAATTTTGACCCATGTTTCCACTTTGGTCACCCCCGTGTTGACTTTGACCTTGATACCCTTGATCATTTACGCCCTTAAAGTTCCCTTGATTATATTGTATACGAGGAGCAAAAATCCGTTAAGCTCCTTGGAAATTAGGGTTGGCTTGATTCGTCGGGTGCCCATAGCGGAAATTCGGATGATTCCGTAACCCGGGGTGGTACGTGTTTGAATTCATGTTGAAGTTTAGACCACCCCCTCCAATTGCATTCACCTCCTCGACTTGATTTGCATTTACTCCCACCAAGCATACCTCCGCTGCATGACCAAGTTCATTACAGTTAGTACAAACATTATATACCTAGTTTGATGCTTGTGCTTCTCCATCCTCCACCGCATACACTTGAGGCCTTGTGATTACATGTCTAGCTCGCCTTAACAATTCTGCTTTCCTTTTTGATGTGACCGCATTTGTTCTAGAAATGCCCAATCGTCTTGCTCATAGTTTGTTCCAAAAGTACCATTTGTGATAGACATTAAATCCCGAGCATCCTCCGAGCTTAAACCTTCATGAAACGCATTCCACAACTCCCACAATGCTATACCATGATGAGGACAATTCTTCAACATCATGTTGAATCTTTCAAATGTCTCCTGAAACATCTCACTCGGCTGTTGTTGGAAACTCCTTATACTCTGCCTTGCTTCATTTGTCTTTTGGGCCGAAAAAAATTCTTCGAGAAATCTTTGTTGCATATCGGCCCAAGTATAGATAGATGCGGACGGTAAAGTATGAAACCACCTCTTCGCTTTGTCTTCCAACGAGAATTGAAACAACACCAATTTAACATCATCCGACGAGAATCCTTGCCCCCCAATAGTGTTGCGAATGGAATCATAAGTCTCCAAATGGAAGTACGGTTCCTCCGTTGCTAGACCCTTGTACTTCGGCAAGCTTTGCAATGCAGTCGTCCTAACCTCAAATGTCCTCCCGTCCGGGCATTGAGGTATCACTACCGGAGAAGGATTATTAGTAATAACGGGAAGAAAATGCGCTTCAACCCCCCGCACTACTTCTCGATGATGTCGACGCGGGGCACCCAATGGTACTCTTGGTCGGCCCACTGGACCTTGTCTTAACCCTTGAGGTACAAAGTGTTGTTGAGGTGGAGGTTGATGCATCGGTCTTTGAAATTGCGGTTGTTGATGTTGAACTTGGAGTTGTTGTAGAGGCATTGGTTGTTGGAACGGTGGCCTTTGAGGACGAACTTGTTGCACCCCTGTAGGTTGGCTTTGTGGGTACCCATTCCCCCTTGAGGTCCCAAGTTACCTCCTTCACCCCCATAATAGTAACCTTCATCTTCATAGCCTCCTCTTCATAACCATCATTATACCCGTCTCCTCCTACACCCGATGTTTGCACAAACTGTGAAGAAGGATTATGGGAACCCGGTTGGTTTGGTGGTTGAAATGTAGGTGAAGTATGGATAATGGTGGAGCTAGGTAAAGGTTGATTTGGTAAAGGGTATTGGGTGGATGAGGATTGACCGGATGTGGGAAAGAAAGATGAGAATGGTGGTACTAATGATGCGGCGTTAGATGGGTCAACTTCATGTGTCGAAGTTGGGTGAGTGGTGGAATTTGGTGGAGGTGTAGATGGTGAGGTTCGATTTGTGGTGGTAGGCAATTGTTCCATGGTATTAAGTGGTGAAATAGGTGTGGATGGTGTTGTTGGGGAACCACTAATCTTATTCTCTCGTAACAAAACCCGATTGCGTCGTAGAGTTCGCTCAATCTCCGGATCCAATGCCAATGGTGATAGCCGATTAGATCCTCTAGTAAGCATACACCTGTAAGAACCTGCACACTAACACAACCAGCATAAACCTGGAAAAATAACAAACTATACTAACACAAAATAACACACGTTGCGCACAATTCCCCGACAACGGCGCCAAAATTTGACGTGAAGTCGTTGTCTCAGGCAAATTTAATCCCAATACTGCTACTAGCTAGCGGTAAGTGAGTATCGAACACAAGGAATTGAGGAACTGGTGCTATCAAAAAGTTTGTGCTACTATAACTAATTACCTAATTTGCAACAATTCAATTTCAGATTTTGATCGATGGATTTAGACTTTAACTACTTAACAATTCAAAATTTGGTTTGTTAACAGATTAATAAGGGAATGATCATCTTGAGTTTCCGATTCAAAACGCATGTGTTTCAATTTTCTAGAAAGAGTCACATAGACATGACTCGTGCTTGATTAACTATTTGTGATAAAAGGGAACAAAGTACTTGGACTACAATGTGAGGTCGTTACCCGATGACCAATTGATTAATACCCAACCCGTAAACCTTCCTGTGATATCTCAGTTGTCAACGACACCAAGAACGTACGAAATAAGTAATGAGCAAAATATCAACCAACAATTACAAACAATCAATCAACACCATAATCACCATAACATAGCAATTATTCTAGAAATTGTAAATCGAAACACAATTGTTTACCGAACCTTCCACGCAAGATGATCACCAAGAATTCTAGCCTCTCATGTTCTCGCAATCAAATATAGTTCCAATGTTTTGTTCATACAAATCCATAACACCAAAATAATGTTTAGAACTTGTTTAGAATCAATGAAAACACTCAAATTCGCCTCTTTTCGCCCTGCAGTTCGTCTCCAATGATTGGATATGTGAAAAGGCTCCATAACTCAACTTAAATGGAGCAGTTACAACTTTCTTGTAGCTCATCACCGTAAGCTACGGTGCCCACCGTGGCTTACGGTGGGCAAAATTTCCTTACGGTGGCAAGCCACTGTCTTACAGTGGCTTTTAAGGGTGGACTCCACCGTAAGCTACGGGGGCCACCGTAGCTTAAGGTGGTAAGCAGAAATTTCCCATTTTGCCCTTCTTCAATCTCTCAAGTCCAAAGCCTTAATTAGCCACTTGCAATTCCCCGAAAAAGCACGTTAAAGTTCCCTCGTTATGCTCTTCAGTACATGCAAAGGCATACGCACCGTAGACATCAAATCGAAACAATTAAACGTTTAAAGTATGGAATATTTGTCATTTTATCGAATTTGTGGGTTGTCCAAAATACCACCCGTCAAGTATGAGGATTTGGAGGTTGGAATATAAATGAACGTTACGAGTATTAAATTACATAAAACATATCTTACTTTAGACACTTATTTGGACACTATTTTTAGTTTGTGTTTTTCATGAGTGTTAAACACTCATTAGGCTATAAGGTGTGATCATGACCCTCACGATCACCATAACCCTCCACATCAACACCATGTCATCCACTTCTAATACATCATCCAAAACCACTACTCTAAGGGTATGGTTATGACCCAAACAACTATTCTCTTATTTTAATTTATTTTTGTGAAAAGGAATAGGAAATTTGAAAATGAAAGGAGGCCCATGGTGCATGAGGCAAGAGGGTGGTGTAGCAATCCATTAGTGGTCCTACATGACGATTGATGACACAACCCATGCCCCCCTCACACCCTTAGCCTTAGAGGCCTAAAATAAGAAAATCTAAGACCAAGATATTTCTCCGCCTTACCATATCATATTCAATCATAGTTTGATTGATATCATGGTTTGTATGTATGTATGTATGTATGTATGTATGTATGTATGTATGTATGTATGTATGTATGTATGTATGTATGTATGTATGTATGTATGTATGTATGTATGCATGTATGTATGTATGTATGCATGGATGCATGCATGTATGCATGTATGTATGCATGTATGCATGTATGTATACATGTATGTATGCATGTATGCATGTATGTATGCATGTATGTATGCATGCATGTATGTATGCATGCATGTATGTATGCATGCATGTATGTATGTATGTATGTATGTATGTATGTATGTATGTATGTATGTATGTATGTATGTATGTATGTATGTATGTATGTATGTATGTATGTATGTATGTATGTATGTATGTATGCATGTATGTATGTATATGTATGTATATAGTCAAGTATATCAAGCATTTCGCAAGCATTAGAGTTAGGATAAATCCATTAACCTCAAGATATCACCAATGCTCAAAATCACCAACATAGTTGATGATTCAGATGGTCATGAATGTAAGAAATGAAATACATGATTAACCTGTCTACTTCGCTAAGTAACCAAGTAAGGTATATTTAGACGAGTGCTTACAACGTTGTATGGTTGGAGACTTGGTGTACTTTTGCTCACTTTATTGCTTGGAAATTTTTTAAAGACTTAGGAAGTGTTAAATGGAGGCAATTGTACCTCAAAGTTTCTGGAACAAAACCTCAATCCAAGTCATTCAACATAGAGATTTGTTGGTAACTTAAAGATGTTCCAAAAACAAAGCAAAGATAAACAAGTTCATAAATTTTAATAAATTTTAAACAAGAATGTTTGGATGTGCAGAGAAAGAAAAGAAAACTGAGGAAAAAGAACTTGTATATTGAATAAGTGATGCAACAAGTATTTGAATATAGAAAAATTCAAGAGAAGAAAGTAAAGTGAATCTGCATATGAGATGAATGTGGATGGATTGAATGATGAGCGTGAAGAACTTGTTAAACATGTTTGTTACAAACAACTAAAAAGAAAGAGTAAAGACGAACAATGATTGAAATTGAAGAGTTGAGAATGTTGTTTGAGGATTCAAGACCTTGGCAGTACAGAGTCAAGAAAGTTTAAGTCGAGTTTAGGATTAAGGAGGAATGTTGAAAGTTAATCCTAAAACTTGTATTAGTTGAAAGTTTAAGGACGAAAGTGAAATTTTTATTTAATTAAAATTTAATTAAGTATTTGATTGTTAAGAATTATCTACATTGATTTAATTAGTAGAGATAATGAGGTGAGTTGGTACTAGATTATAATTGATTAGAAGTATTTGAGTAGGATTAGTATAGTTATTTTAGTATAAATAGGGATCTAGGTTATTATTTCTATTTGTCCTTTTTCCTTGTAAATTTGTTATGTTTGGTTGATTTTGATTGAATACAAATACTCACGAGTTTGTCCCCCAAATAACTCATGTTCATATGTTCAATCTGATTGTTTGATTCGTCTGGGCCAACGTCTTCATCGCCATCATTCGCTCACTCGGAAGCTTTACCAGGCCAATATCTTTTAACTTTTGTTCGCCCTATTTTACCTCTAAGTTTATGCTATAACTTTATCACTAACACATGTTATTACAAATATATTAAGTAGTGGAAACCCTAGGTGTTTTTTAATCAGAGAAACCTGGAATTAATGAATAACTAAAATTGAAATCGAAATCGAAATGTACATCGAAATTGAAATAGATGTTATAAATCAAGTAATGAAAGTATGAATTAGTAACATGAACTAACATATTCATGTGTCGATCTCGATTGATAATACATATATGTAACCATCTAACCAAATAAAAGAAAGGATTCTTTCATTTCTTTCTCTCCATTTTCTTCTAAATTGGAATGATGAATTTTAGGCCAAACAAAAACCTCTCTTATTCTTTTATTTTCTCTTCCTTTCTCTCGTTTAGTGAAACTCTAGAACACAACTAAAAATTGTTTCCTTCTAAATTCTTTCTTCTCTCTCCTTTAATGAAATTTTAGAACACAAAAATGACTAAAAGAAACATGAACAAAAAGTGTAATAAGAATTTAGTTAATTGAATCAAACGATTAAAGATAAGGCTATATGGTGAAGGATCACCCCACATCAGTGACATGTCAACACCAACTATACAAGGGGCTCCATTGTTAACTAGCTTGCAGTGGGATAAAACCCCTAAAGCATTTGTCATCGTTACACAATTATTTTTTTATTTTATATTTTTTTTAAAATTAACAACATATAAACTAAAAATATAAATATTAAATTTAAACATGGCACACCACAATTAAATAATGAAAAAAAATAATTTCTACTCTTCTTCATCAATCTCGTTCAAGGGGTCCTTGTCTTGTATGTGGCTCAGATGATTCAACTTTGTCTCTTAGAAGTTGAGCCACCTCCTTTTCGGATTGGATAATCAAGTTGTTGGCACTCCCATGTTTTCACGAGATGTGTCGGATGATGAGTTAGAAGACATTTTTAGAAGAAAAAATATAGAGAATTTAATGTGTTTGAGTGTTTAAAATGCTTTGTGAGTTGTGATTGTATTGAATGAGATTTGGTTGAATGATTTGTGTTTATGTGTAAAAGAAATAGTTTTTTTTTAATTATGATCGTTGTCAACAATCATTAGTGTCACACTCTGACCTGCAGCAGATTTGGTATGGGGCATGGTGATCGCCCGTAGCTTATAGCTTATAACACTATTATAAATTTAAATATTTAAAGTCACCAAATTAAATTATCACACATGATCATGAGAATGTTCATCAAAAGTCATACAATATCCAAAAGAAGATTAGTCATGAACAGATATCCATTTTATTACTAAGGCGTATCCTAGATGTCTTCAACTTTAAATCCTCCTACTCGTGTACCTTTCTCATGTTAAATAGTTTTTTTGTCAACAAAAATTGGTGAGTAATCATATTTTTATAAAATGATTTTTTAATTATGTTTAAGAAAAATTTAACATGCTTTTCAAAGGTTAATATAAAGATCACAATATATCCGCAACACAAACAACGAAACCAAATATACCAACGAGAATACACAAACAAGTGAATAAACAAAACAACCGAAAATATGACTCAATGATTGTAAGCGTGAATAAGACTCAATGAATACAACAACAAATACTGGTGGTTATACTAGGCTACAACCCATGGCTGTGAGGAACCTGATCAGCCATGGATCCACAATGACATGCTAGAATACAATACACTGACATCACATAGCAACTAAAATGAACACATGTATACATCTATATAGTCGCATTGAAGTTTGCATGCTAAAAGTAAAATGAATAAACGCGATTATTTATAACGCGATACACCCCCAAAACATTGATTATAAACAGGGGAACTAATTGAATTACTCACAGGTTACGAAGAATTGATCCACGAGAATTACCGCACGAAAAGGAATGGATAAAATCTAAAAATACCATTCACCCTAAAAATATAAACAAAGTACTAAATGAATGAATAATGTATTAGTTTTAGAAAATTAGATTCTCCTATTTGGAACTTAAATTATATAAATAATATAATAACCAAATTAGTAAAATTATTTCTATAATAATTAAACATGACTAATTCTTAGAAATTACCAATTTAATTCATTATATTTGGTACATGACATAAATCAGATAAATTAATTAAACTCATCTAAACAGTTTTAAAAGTCAGATTGAACAATTATCACATATTTTTATTTAAATAATAAATTTCATAAAGCAATTTATTTGTTTAACAATTTTATAAAAAAATTATCATACATTACGGAAAATTTCATAAAAATCCTAAAACACTTATATAATCTATAAAAATTAATAAAAAATATTTATAAACTTTATTTATGATAATCTTATATTTTTAACTGATTAAAACATGTATAAACCATAATAAATCTAATTTAAATTTAAAGATTCTTGAAAATTCTATAAAAATTCTAAACCATTTATATAATCTATACTAGTCAGAAATAATATTTATAGAATTTCAATTTGATAATTTTGCATTTTTATTTGATTTTCTAAACGATATAAACATGTATAATTCACAATAAATCTAAATAATACCTAAAATTCCCAAAAATTAAACCAAGTATTCTAACATGATCAATAATAGTAACGTACAATCAATTTTACCAATTCACTAGCTTAGGATCTAAAGCCCCAAATTCTATGTATTAAGAACCCAAATTTCAACTAAAATTATATTCGACTTTATTTGCCCTCTATAAATTGATAGAGATATTTTGTAGAGAATGAAAAATTAAAGAGTTAAATGCTTGGTTGGTCCCTGTGGTTTGCAAATCTTGCAGACTTGGTCCCAGTGGTTCACTAATTACACACTTGGTCCCAGTAGTTTTAAATTTTGCACTCGGGTGGTCCTTACCACTAACCTTTGTTAGATTTCTCAGTTAAGTATATGCAAAATTACTATTATACCCCTCGTCTTCTTCATCCTTTCTCTGCTACCACCTGCAACTACTCTGCTACCACCACCTCACCCTCGCCGCCTTTCACCGCCATACCACTCAGCCATACCCTCGCCGCCTTTCACCGCCATCTTCCTTCCAAGACCCAAAGTTACCGGCTGTAAACGCCGACATCCGTGGAATTCCGGTCACCCCTTCCGGTTAGCCACCTCCGCTCATCTCCAACCCCCTTCGTTAAACAATTACTGATTTTACAGATCTGGACGATTTCCAATTATAATTTTGTTAGACCGATTTGAGGTTGAATCGTTTATCACCACCATCGATCGCCTGTGAATTTGTTCTCACCACCACACATTGCCGTTAATCTGTTACAACAAATCTTCCTCTTCATCTTTTGCACTAAGCCCCTCCATTTATGCCCTCACAACTCCTTCATCTTCTTCGCTACCCGGAAACCTGCAACTCCTTCATGTTGAGCTTGATTCGAGTAGATCTGAACTGACGAAGATGAACTGAAAATGATACATATTGTTCATTCGTACGGATCATTTCGGTTGATTTTTTATCAGTTTCGGAGAAATTTTGGATCCGTTTTGGTGTGTTGATTGATGATTTCAAACTGTTTCAGTGAAATTTCAAAGAGTTTTGGTTCGAGTTTTTGAGTTTCGATCTTTGTTACATTGATTTTGCAGAAAAGGAAACACAGCCGAAAAACCTGCAACTTGCCGGAGCGCCGGAGCGCCGGAGAAGACGACTGAAGCCGCCGAGAAACCTGCAACTTGCCGGAGCGCCGGAGAAGACGACTGAAGCCGCCAAGAATACCGCCTCAACACCCATTCGGTTTCGGTGTACCTCCTTCTTCTAACCTTTCCGGTGATTGTTGCAGTGGTGGTGGTCAGTTGACGGTGGAGGTGGTGGTGGTGGTGGGTTTAAGGTGGATGTGGAGGTTGCAGGTTTGTGAAGGAGGGTAATATAGTAATTTTGCATATACTTAACTGAGAAATCTAACAAAGGTTAGTGGTAAGGACCACCCGAGTGCAAAATTTGAAACTACTGGGACCAAGTGTGTAATTAGTGAACCACTGGGACCAAGTCTGCAAGATTTGCAAACCACAGGGACCAACCAAGCATTTAACTCAAAATTAAACAAAGTAGGTTTTGGGATTACCTATTGAAGAAGATATTGTAGAAACAAGATACGAGCCCTAGATTCCTTCCTTACTTTAATACGTTAGTTTGGGGAACTATGAACAAGGTTTGAGCATAAGGAATGATAGAGATTGATATGAGGAGTCGTATGATATCAGGGTTAAGATTAATGAATTTGTCTTAGACCCTTTAGGTCCTTGAAAAACTTTAATAGAAAGTTATTGAAATTTAATTTGGACTTAAATATATCATTAATGGTGAGTGACAACAACTTCCTCCTTTCCCCGTGTTATTTGGGATTTAATCAGGGCCATTTGAACAAAGAAATAAAATCGGGTCGGTTAGCGTGGATCTTCCGGGTCGCGATTCAGATTTGCAGGAGAAAGAGGTGATGAAGAATCCGAGTTCCTTTGGGTATTGATAACCTTGTTTAGCCACATTAATAAACCTAGTTAAATATTCCTTTTCCAATACGAACCGAACTAACAAAACTTAATACACTAACCTAGTTAACATCTTTCTTTTTATAAGACTAACTAACAAACTAACTGAGATTAACTGGGTTTAGTAACCTAGTTATATGATTTGATTTGTTTTGCTTTATAGTTTCCACTATTACAAAGCATCCTCCTTAGTTTATAACTTTATTTAACCCACAAAATTTACTCTGTGTATGTTCCTATTATATAAATCTAGCTGAACTAACTGAATTGCTTTATAAAATTAACGTTTTTAGTCCGGTTTTAATCCAACGCGATATGTGACTTTAATTAAATAATAAAAAATAAAAAATAGTAACAATTATTAAAAATTACTATTTTTATTTATATTTAATTTTAAAAAAGGGTCTGGCTTTATAATCCGGGTCGGGTTTCGGAGCTCCTTTTTGGCAAATGTTACAATTAGCCTCAAACTCACCAACTTTCAAGTTTTGGTGCTCGCCAAGCAACTGACGAAGTGGGCTTTAGTGCCTCCCTCCTTTGGTGGAACGGGGGGCGCCGTCATGCACATGTGGCATGGGTTGCTACCCACACCAATTAACCTAAACCAAGTAAATAATTGAAATTCTAATACTCGAATTAGTCTTGGAGCTTGAGTTAAGCTCGAGCAAGTTGGTCCAGAGTTGGCAGTGGGCGTAGCACCAATGGCCTTAAAACATGTTTTCAATTACACACATTCACTATTTACACAATGTTGTTATAGAAAACTAGCAGGATTCCCCTACATGATGTGGCTGAAGTTTGGTGTTGATTCGATTCGCTACGGTAATGGTACTCATATAGTTTACGATACCAAATTTAATTATAACTTTATTTTCAATAAAACTTATACCAGAATACAATTGGGTAATCAGTTAAAAAAACAATTAATAAACGCAATTTATTAGTTAAAAACCAAATTAAATGGGTTAATTATGTACAGTATTTACATTATACGGGGTGAAATTCGAACTTCAAAAATAAGTGTTCACAAAACGGGGTGGGAATATGGTCGGTATATGTTCCGCTAGTTATGATGCCAGCACTCGGTGAAACCAAAACATACAGTCATGATATACCCAAAATAATATCTATACGTGTTTACATCGATCAAAAACCATAGAAACAAATATGGGTACCGGTTCCAGTAATATTGATACTCGTACCAATGTTGGTATTTAGTCAGCTCGTTATGGTACCAGAACTCGGTGAGAAACCAAAACATAATGGCGTTATGTGCCCAAAGGAATACTGAAACATGTTTTACATCGATCAAAAACCATAAAGCACGTATCACTACCGGCTGTCCGGTTCCAGTAATACCAACACCAGTACCAATATCGGTAATGATTCGATTTGTTACGGTGTCGACACTTGTAGATTAGGACACCAAAAAATACTCTTTTTTAATACAACTCCGTTTTCACCAAAATATGCCCGAATGTCGAGAAAAAAAATTAAAGACACTTGTATATTTTTTATTTAAGTTAGTAAATGCAAATTATTAGAAAAAAAACAAATAAAATAGGTTAAAAATGTATATTATATGAAGTATAAGAGGTGAAACTAAAACAGAACCATTTGATATCCTATTAGTTTTCTTTTGTTTATTAAACCGTGTGTTATGGTCTCACAATTTTTAACCGTCATGTTATAAAATGCCTGTCACATCATTAACACATCACCAAAACACTTTCTTTCACTTTTTTTTCCGCTGCACCCTATAATGATTTCACTGGTTTCAACTGCACCCTAATCATTCTTTAATCCTAACATATATATCTGAAGCTTAATTTTAGTAAATATTATTTAACAATATTGTATTTTTATTAGATAAAAAAGTTAACAAATGATAAAATTACTTGTAAATCGGAACTAATATTTAATGAATAAAGCTTAAAACATAATGTAAGGGTTTGATCTGTAAATTGCTTGTAACTAAGGGGGTTATTTTGAAATACTTTTAATTAAATCAAATCTTTGTCTTCCTCGTCTTAGATTCGCCTATTTTCCAACCTCTAGCTCCGGTGATTGCATGTGGCATCGGCCACGATTGGCATCCTTCTTCCCATCCGGCGAGGTGCGGGTATTTGTTTAAGGGACGGACCCACATTTCTTCCCCTTCACACTCCTTAGCAGCCTAACATTCCCCCTTTCACCGTCATGTAACACCCTATGGGTTGTGTTTAACACCAGAAGGCCAAAGACTTGGTCGAAGCGTTACCAAGTAACGCATAGCCTTGTACTTTTATCATTTATGTCAATGCAACACCCGTCTTCACTTTTCTTCGGAATACGAGCCCATATAAAAAACATGAGATTATTTACATCATCACCCGTGAGTGAGACCAATAAACACACATACTTACAACGTATCCTCGTAGTAAGGTGCTCAGGATTCACTCTTGTAAAATGCATGTATAACCGTATAGGTGGCTAATGGAGTAGTTTAGCTCTTTAGGATTATTAGTCGTTCTGAAAAACATGTATGATAAACGTGATTTATTTCAGACTTGTATTGAGGACCTGCACTTTGCCGACTATTAAACCGAACAAAAAGTAGACCTACAAACATTGAACTACCCGTGATGTGTTAACTTGCCAAAATGCAACCGAAAAGTATAAGACAAAAAAGAATAACTAAGTTGACTTAGGACCCACTTATTACATCATAGCCATTAAACCGCAAAAAAATGTTGAACCACAAACGTGTGTTACATCGTGTTAACTCACAAAATATAGATCAAAACATAAAACGACAAATTCGTAAAAGTTAAAGAAATATATCTGATCAAAGTTGAAAGTGGAAAAATGTTGGGATAAATATGAAAATATCATTTGTGACAAAGTTATAAAAATAGATAGTAAAAGTGATGTATATAAATCTGTTTTTTTTTTTTATTATTTCTTTTTTATTTTTATTTTTGATTTGATGGATACAAGGGTATTTACGTAAATTGACCGATTGATTAGAACTCTTTAGCAAATGGATCAGAAACTCAATTTTGTTTTCAGCCGTCAAGATTACTATCACTCGGTAAATCCATCGATGCTTCTTTTCTTTTGCCCTAACCTCATCAAACTCTTCGCTTTTCCCAAATATCTTTTTCTTTAAATTTTTATAAATTATTTTAAACTTTTATAAATTCACCGGATCTGAACCACTCGTCGGCGCTTAAACCCGTCACCGGAATCCTTAAAGATTCAACGGAAAACCAAACTGATTGCTCGTTGAGTTGGGTTTTCCTTAAAGATCGAAAAAGTTTCAATCTTTATTCTTCTCGTTCTACAGCTGGTGAGTTCTTGAATCTGTTTATACATATGTATGTATATGTATATGTATGTCTGTGTGTATATGCATGGAATTGTGGTTTCCCATATGTTGTTAGAATGGAAGAATTGATGTTTGAAGGTTTTAAGGTTTAGTACATTTTTTGAAAGATATTTTATGCATTTTTTGTTGACTTTTGGTCATCTGAAACTTAGGGAGATATTCATTACATTGGTTATATTTTCAGCAATATGTGTGGTACATTGGTTATTAGGTGTATGTTTTTTTAGATTTTGTATGCTGATTGATTGTGGGAAATTGAAAAGGGTATGCTCGTTTAATTTGATGTTTGTTTTGTGCAGAGTTGTTGAAGTGATGTCTTGAATCTTGAGGAAACAATGACCTCTAAAGGTCCAAAGTCTAAACTTGACCATGAGTCAAGGGCCAAGCGACAAAAGGTAACGTAAAGAATTCGGTTTTAGGGTTTAGGTCATAGTTGTTAACGGCGAATAGCGACAAATAGCGGTAATGTACTTATATGCTACATAGCGAATAGCGATAAATAGCAGGCACTATTTTATAAATAGCGATACACTAGAAAAAAAATTTTGAAAAAAGATATATGTATGTTATATCAAAATACCCTGGTATATACCCTATTTTACATGTATATTTAACAAAAAAACCTCAAATCTAGCTATTTTATAGCTATATTTAATGGGTATTTATATTTTAAAAAATAAATAAACTGAAATCCCGCTATTTTTGGCTACATACCCTGTAGCGACCTATACGCTACGCTATTCGTTATAGCGACCTTAGCGACCGCTATTGATAACTATGGTTTAGGTAATTTATTCTTGCCTATGGTTTTATGGTTACATGGTTATTTAGGGGCTAGGGCTCGGATATGTTATTGAATTATCAGTGCCATACTAGCTGCAGTAAAAATGGTTATTGAAAGTGTAATTGCTTAAATAATTAGAAAGAATCGATACCGTTGAAAGTGATTATTACAACTTTGAGCATCATAAGTATGTTCAAACAATATCTCATACTTCATGCTTTACTACATGTTTTTATCTAATTTTCATATCAAAGGGCTTGTATCATAGTGGTACCAAGGTGTGTTGGAAAGGTGTACTTTCACGAGTGGTTGAGGACTCTAGTCCCCTGGTGGACAATGGTGTAGAGTTAGGAGTAACTTTAGAGAGTGTGTGACTGTGTGAGTTAGCCGTTCAAAAAACTTGTATATAATTTTGATTGTTCTGTATCGTTAACTTCTACCCCATATCCAAACACCTCTAGAAATATTCGGCAGTAGCTGCGTTACTTAACATTATGTGGAAGTGATATTTTTTTGTTATTCATAGTTGATGGAGGCATAGTTGTTAATAGCGCTCATAGCAGGCGCTATAGCGAAGCGTCATGTGTTGCTATCTGATTTTGGTGCCTTTTTTAGTTCTTTTTGTTAAATATACATATAAAACAACGCATTTGGATATAATATACTTTAAAAATGTTTCTAAAGTTTTCTTCTAGTGTGTCGCTAAACATAAAATAGCTCCCGCTATTTCATCGCTATCACTACGTAGCGTATAGGTAGCTTGTCGCTATCGCCCCCTATTTGCCATTAACAACTATGGATATAGGATGCGTATTACATCTTGTATTTAAGCATGTAGCCAAATCAAAATCCTGATTCGTGTATATATGTTTGATTTGATTTGATTTGTTCGTGTACTCTGTTTTTTCCTTTTGTCATATGAATATAGTTATGTATATTTTGTATCACAAGGAATGATAGGAAGCTAATTCAAGCCCTTTATCCTTTAGTAGAACTATTTTCACTTTGCTATAACGATATAAACCAACTAGTAGTGTGTATATTTAATGTTATTAATTTATTATTGTGAGTTGTGACACATCCTCCTTGCATGTACTTTCCAAAGAAACATGTTATATTCTTTTTTATCATATTTAATGGATACGTAGGCACTTGAACCACCTAAAGAACCGCAACGGCCAAAAACACACTGGGACCATCTTATTGAAGAGATGGTATGGTTATCGAAGGTATGATCTTGTTTTATACAATATTTTTGTATTTTTACAAAGTTTTTTTATAAATTCATACTAAATATCATTTGCTTATAGGATTTTGAGTCAGAGAGAAAATTTAAATTGGCCCTGGCAAAGAAGATCGCGATAAGAGCCAGCAAAGGCATGGTGGATCAGGCCACAAGAGAAGAAAGAAAAGCGAAGGTTAGTTATAAATTTATTTAAATTTTTATTATAAAACTTATATTAGATATTGATAAATTTATTTAATGTTGATTGTTTTAATGGTTAGGAAGAAGAGCTCCGCATGAAAAAAGTTGCACTAAACATCTCGAAGGACGTGAAGAAATTTTGGACGAAAATTGAGAAGCTGGCAAGCCATTTTTATGCTTTTAATCACCACGGATTTGTTGTTTACTTTATATTATTGTTATGTTTTATAAAATGTTATGTGGTTCCAGGTGCAATACAAGCATCGGTTAGAGCTTGATCAGCAGAAGAAAAAAGCACTAGATAAACAACTTGATTTTCTTCTAGGGCAAACCGAAAGGTTAGATTCTGATTCCTACTATAGAGGTGGCAATTTCGGCCCATTAACTTTTAAATGGGCTGATTTAGGTTGTTTTTTATTTAACAGGCTAGATGGGTCAAATAAAAGAATTAACTTAAAAGGGAACAGGTTGGTCGAACGTGTCAAAAATCACCCAAAATGTAATTTTTTGCATAAAACATCCTAAGAAATAACCTACGTTGACACCTATCGTTTTTTTTAGTTATCTCATTAAACAACGATGATCAACAGATATTCGACGATGCTGGCAGAAAATCTTGTTGATTCATCTTCTCGACAACATGTTAATGCATCCTCGGTCCAGGAACTACCAGCCATTGAATATAAAGATCAGACCGATGTCAATGGGTGTACCGAACCTCACATTGGTACGGAAAAATAGTTGTTATTTTGCTAAAAGTATTTCATTAATATTATTCGTTGGGGATCATTTGTTAATATGATCTGTTTTTTCTTATTTTGGCAGAGTCACAGTCAAATATTATAGATACTGATGAAGATTACAAGTCTGAAAATGAAGTTGTAAGTATTTGCTTCTTCTTTTAGCTCTTGAAAAACTGTTTTAATTATTTTTTTCTGTTGCTGCTTTAGGAAGATGATGAGCATACGATTGAGGAAGATGAAGCCCTCATAACCGAAGATGAAAGGCATGAGGAATTAGCAGCTTTGCAAAATGAAGCGGATTTACCCCTTGAAGAGTTACTTAAACGTTATGCTGTTGAAGAAGGTTAGTCATTATGATCATCCTCTGTGCTAGTTGCTGCAAAACGGGTGGGTTGGGTAACGGGTCAAAACGGGACCGGGTCAAGACAAGTACTTTTATGTGCAGGTCAGGTTGACCCATGACACCATTTGTCCAACCATCAGGCCTGTAAACGAATCGAAAGAACATTTAACTTCAACCGAACACGAACATATAATTGAACACATTTTTTTGTTCATGTTCGTTCATTAAGAAAATGGGCATGTTCGTGCTCGTTCATGTTTGTTCGTTTAAAACCTAAACGTACAGTTTACGAACATAAACGAACACAAGCAAACTTTAACGAACATAATGGAACAAACATAAACGGACACAAATGAATATAATTGAACAAACCTAATCAAACATAAATTAACTTTAGTGAACGCGAACGAACAAGTCTAATAGATCACAGTTCATCCAAAACACATCTAAATTAGTGGTTTAAATGTACACGATTCAATTATGTGGTTTTTTTATTAAATTGGTGATTAATTACAATACGTTTCGTTGGAAAGACCATTTATTATTCCTAGAAAGCCCAATTCTAGTTAGTTATATTTATATAAGTAATTAGAAATCCCCTTTTTATGTTTATATTGATATAAATATAACTACTGATGTATTTATTTAAGATTTTAACAAAGATAAACAAACGTTCACGAACATAAATAAATGAACAATACGTGTGTTCATGTTTGTTCGTTTATTTAAATAAACGAATGTAAACGAACTTCCCGCCAAACAGCTCACGGACAGTTCATGCACATTTGGTTCGTTTACTGGCCTACCAACCGTTTTTTATAAATAGTTAAGCGTGTCAATTAGATAAACTTTTTATAGTTATTTCAGTAATAATCCATTTATCTGAATAATCTATTTAGCTGCACTTTTTGACATTTTCAACCCATTATCTTTTTAGCTGACCATTTATAAGTCAACACGTCAAAACTGCCACCTTTCGTGCAAAAGTTTTTTAATAGTTTTCTTTATTTTTACACTCACAGAAAAGACCGAAGATGTAGCTGTTAGGATCGCTAGGATTGAACACACACGAAACTGAACACACACACACGAAAGCAATAAATGACACGAAGATTTAAAGTAGTTCGGTCAGCTGACCTACGTCCACTGTGCTGCAACTAGGGTTTCTTTATTATTTAGGTGCTCAAGGAATTACAAGTACAATGATATCAATATATAGAGACTAATCTAGGGTTAGGAAACTTGTTCCCCAAGTTAGGCCCAAGCCCACATAGAGATAACTAGGGCCGGCTAAATTAAAACCCTAATTTAACTGCCTAATATGGGCCGACTCAAAGCTAGGGGCGGCCGCCCTCCCTTGATCGGGCCTCCACACCAATTAGCCCAACAATCTCCCACTTGGAGGCTCGAACAACTCCCAATAGTCTTCAAAATTTGTACATCTTGTAATCTTCCTTTACCACCTAGTTGCAGCAGCCTTCTCAACAATTAACCTGAAGGCACGTTGAAGCTACTACTGAGCCTCAACTCATCAGTCACAACCTGTGACTCGTTCTCTGTCCCTGTCGGCTCCCACTTAAACGAACTGCCGAATCCTGAAAAATCCTGAGAACACACTCTCCAATACTAGCAAGAGATTCTCTGGAGAGACTTTTCCATTTGGAATTCTGGTCTTTTTAACCCACTGTCGACCTGAAACACGCCTTGCGCTCCCACTGTGACAATGTCCCCCGACTGGTTTGACCTTCCAAACACGTTCATCCCTAATCTTCCCTGTGACTCTAGGTTTCTCTCTTGCAAAGGAAACCCTCTTCTGTCCCTGAGATTCTGTGAACTCGACTTTGTTTTTCTCCAGAACTGGAACGTCACTTCCTTCTGATGGTATACTGACCATGTATAATGAGCCTCTTTTCTTTCCACGAGCCATGACCATATTCCCTTTGACAACCTTCCACTGTCCATTCCCGAACTTAACTTCATGTCCCTGATCATCCAACTGGCCAACCGAAATCAACATCTTCAGACCAGGAATAACCCTGACATCTCTTAAAGTCCACGAACCAACTGAAGTCTTCAAAACAAAGTCACCCATGCCCGTAACATCAAGTACCTCATCGTTCGCCAGTTTTACCTTTCCAAAGTCACCTTCTTTCAGATTCTGCAGTGCTTCACTGCTGTGGGTAGCATGAACTGAAGCACCAGAATCCATGACCCAGGAATCCACACTGCTCTCCACACTACAGACTAACGCATCATCATCATCACTGTAGTCTCCTGCAGAGTTTATTTCTTTCTTCTGTTTCGAACACTGATTCCTAAAGTGTCCCACTTCATTGCAATTCCAACATACCACATCCTTCCGAACCTTAGACACATTCCTCCTCTGGCTCTGACGACTTTCCCGCTGATTCTTTCTTCCCCTGGCCTCTGTACTAAACAAAGAACTCGAAGACTCACCTGAACCACGACGTCGAGCATCCTCTTCCAAAATAAGATCCCGCATCTTCGCAACTATCAGGCAAAGAGGATAATAACAGTAGAGCTTGAACTTCATCATCAAACTTAATATCGACAGACACTAAGCGAGACAAGATTGAGTTTAGGTTATTGATGTGATTTGTTACCGAGTCACCCTCCTTCATTCTGGTATTCACAAGCTCTCGAATAAGATAAACCTTATTTGCTGCAGAAGGCTTCTCATACATGTTAGATAATGCTTCCATCATACCTTTAGCTGAGGTCTCCTTCTGGATGTTATAGGCAACATTCTCTGACAGAGAAAGCGTTATCACTGCTCTGGCTTTCTTATCCAACTTCACCCAATCTGCTTGTGGCATATCTTTTGGCTTCTCACCCTCAAGCACTACATCTAAGTCTTTCTGACATAGTAGTGCCTCAATCTGCATTTTCCACCAACCAAATTTATTCCCATCAAACTTCTCTATTACAACTTTTCCGTCTACAGCATGGCAATGACTAAACGAAACACTAGTTATGGATAAACAGAGATAAACGCAGCAAATCAATCTATTTAACACGCAGCGGAATAACGAACTTGATAATCAAAACTGAAACTTTAACTGAAACGATAAAACTTGACAAACGCGGTTGACTCAGGTTCTAGGTTTCTGTAGTCGGTCTCTTTGATTCAGCAAAACTGTTCTTTTGCAAAATAGATCTCTGATTTCGGCTGATTCGGGACTGGTTGTTAAAGCTTTCGAAAAAAACGGAACCTAAACCTTCTTCTGTGACGGCACCGAAAACCCTAACGGCGGCGGCAGAAACCTAGCAAAGCTGGGTGGCGGCGGCGGCGGTTGACTGGGTGGCTGACGACGAAAGAACTGAAGGTGGCGGTTCTGGTGTTCTCGTGTGATCCCGATCAAGAGCCAAAGCTCTAATACCAGTTGTTAGGATCGCTAGGATTGAACACACACGAAACTGAACACACACACACACACGAAAGCAATAAATGACACGAAGATTTAAAGTGGTTCGGTCAGCTGACCTACGTCCACTGTGCTGCAACTAGGGTTTCTTTATTATTTAGGTGCTCAAGGAATTACAAGTACAATGATATCAATATATAGAGACTAATCTAGGGTTAGGAAACTTGTTCCCCAAGTTAGGCCCAAGCCCACATAGAGATAACTAGGGCCGGCCAAATTAAAACCCTAATTTAACTGCCTAATATGGGCCGACTCAAAGCTAGGGTCGGCCGCCCTCCCTTGATCGGGCCTCCACACCAATTAGCCCAACAGTAGCTGAGCTAAATCAGGCCCGTGAAGATAATTCTAAGTGTAAGTAACTCTGTTTGTAAATATCATTTTAGCTAGAGGTGGTAAATACGTACGGGTTGGATAACGGGTCCGAAAGAGTTTGGGTCAAACTGTTAAAGCATCTCGGGTTCACCTGTTTTCATATAATTGGGTTGACTATGGACTACTTTTTTGCAGGTAACGGAAATGACGCTTCTGACCATAGATTAAGGGAAGAGAGTCGTCATTGTGTAAGTTGTAGGTCTTCATTTTGAGTAATAATGTAAATCGTGAAGTAAGTTCACGACTTAACATGATCTATTTTTCACTCTTATTACAGGTTGAAAGTAATGGTGGGCTATTATCAGTTTCACCAAAACATCATTTAGAAATCAAGGAACATTATGTTAGAAAAAGAAAATGTCTTCAAGCTCCCAAAAAGTATTTGGAATTAGACTTTAATGATGAAAATGTAAGATAATTTGTTACTTACACTCACTCAAACACTATTACATACACATAAAAATATCATATAATACTAGAATTCCATGATTTTGTTTACGCAGGAAGATGGTGATTTTGTTATTGCAAATGGAGATGATAAGGTATGTTAGATGGTATAATGTATCATTAAACTATGGCATTAGCTATGTCGTGTTTGTGTATGTATAAATTTGTTTTACTTGCATCAATATGCAACCACAGTTTATCTTGTATGATGTACATATAAATTTGTTTTTTGATATCTAGGATGATGAAACAACCTTGTTGGAGGAAGAAGAACTAGCAAAGGCCGAATCTGGTGATTCAGTAGACGAGGTGAAAAAATTGCCCTTTTGAATTTTAATTTTTTTATATTATCATATTCCTAATTAATCCTCTTCAAATATGTTCGTTTTGGATCAAAATATTCAGTCTTATCTTATTATCTTATTCTTAGCGTTAAAGAAAACCGATTATTGCGATAAATGTGAAATCATCGAACTATCCCAGCTTTAAAACAACTCATCATTTGATTCTTCATATGGGGAAATGCTGTTTGTAAAATTTTTAAAAGATTATAAATCTTGGAAGCATAGTTGTTAATAGCAGTTGCTACGCTTGCTATGCTTCCCGCTATAAAGTGTTTAGCGCCTAAAAAGCTATGAACCACATGAACCAGCGATAAAATAGGCTTTTTCTTTTCAATAAATACAAGTATATACTGAAAAATAAGCGGATTTTAGGGGTTTTTTGTTACAGGATTGAAATAAGAAGCGTATATTCTTTTCCATAGTTACCGGATTTTTTTGAATAATGCATATAAAATATTTTTAAAATTTTCTTATAGTGTATCACTATTTATAAAACAGCGCCCGCGTTTCATCGCTATCCCTACGTAGAGTATAGGTAGCTTGTCGCTATTAACCCCTATTAACAACTATGTTTGGAAGTGTCAGATGAAATCTTATGAATGGATTTATTATTTTGCAGATTGCATTATTGCAAAAGGAGAGTGAAATTCCAATAGAGGATTTGCTTGCAAGGTACAGACAGGTATGTTGACAAATCATGACTGGTTGCTTCTTAAAAGTTCTTGCTGTATTTTAATATTATTTTATTTTCATTCCATTTGCGTAATAGGACCCCGACACTAATAGAAGCACAGAGTCTGATTCAGAATCCGAAAAGGAAGACAAACAAGAGGAAACGATTGATGACGGTGGGGAGAATGAAGACCGAATTGCTGATGCTGCAGCTGCCGCCAGGTCAGCACAGCCAACGGGGAACACGTTTTTGACAACAAAAGTCCGAACGAAGCACCCGTTTTTACTAAAATTCTCGCTTCGTGAATATCAACACATCGGTTTAGACTGGCTTGTGACAATGTACGAAAAAAGACTAAACGGTATCCTCGCAGATGAAATGGGCCTCGGTAAAACAATTATGACAATCGCGTTACTTGCACACCTCACATGCGAAAAGGGGATATGGGGCCCACATTTGATCGTTGTACCGACAAGTGTCATGCTCAATTGGGAAACCGAGTTTCTAAAATGGTGTCCCGCTTTCAAAATCTTGACATATTTCGGAAACGCGAAGGAACGGAAACATAAGCGACAAGGATGGATGAAACCGAATACGTTTCATGTTTGCATCACGACTTACCGACTCGTTATTCAAGATTCGAAGATTTTTAAGAGAAAAAAGTGGAAATATTTGATTTTGGATGAAGCCCATTTGATAAAAAACTGGAAGTCTCAAAGATGGCAAACACTTTTGAATTTTAACGCAAAAAGGCGTATCCTTTTGACCGGTACGCCTCTTCAGAACGATTTAATGGAGTTATGGTCGCTAATGCATTTTTTAATGCCGCATATATTCCAATCTCATCAAGAGTTTAAAGCTTGGTTTAGTAATCCAATATCCGGTATGGTTGAAGGTCAAGAAAAAGTCAACAAGGAAGTAGTTGATCGGTTGCATAACGTCCTTCGTCCGTTCATACTTCGACGATTAAAACGTGACGTTGAGAAACAATTACCTAGTAAACACGAGCATGTTATATATTGTCGACTCTCGAGGAGACAAAGGAATCTTTACGAAGATTTCATTGCACGTTCCGAAACACAAGCGACTCTCGCAAGTTCGAATTTTTTCGGGATGATTAGTGTTATAATGCAACTTCGAAAAGTTTGCAATCATCCAGATTTGTTTGAAGGTCGTCTGATTATTAGTTCTTTCGATATGAATGGGATTGAAACGCAGTTTTGTTCTTTGGTTTGCTCGGTTCTTAACCTGCCTCCGTTTTTAAACGTTGACCTTTCTGGGTTAGGGTTTGTATTCACGCATCTTGATTTTCACATGGCGTCGTGGGAAAGTGACGCCATTCAAGCTATCGAAACACCCTCGAGCTTAATCGAGAAACGTGTAGAAGAAATCGGAGAAATCAAATTCGAGAAAACGTCAAGCAGGTTTAATATCTTTGATGAAATTCAAAAGGCACTTCGAGAGGAGAGACTTAAAGAAATGAAAGAACGGGCCGAATCGATCGCGTGGTGGAATTCTTTACGATGTAAGAGAAAGCCCGTTTACTCTACCAGCTTACGCGATATCGTTTCTTTTCAAAAGCCTGTTTTGAACTCGTCGAAGTTTTCGGAGCTTGTTTTGTCTCCGGTGGACCGATTTGAGAAGATGGTTGACCAGGTGGAGAGTTTCATGTTCGCGATCCCCGCCGCACGGGCCCCTCAACCCGTTGGGTGGTGCAGTAAATCAGATACTTCCGTGTTCATTGACCAAACGTACAAATCAAAATGTTCGAAGATATTTTCACCGTTATTAACTCCTATTCGGCCCGCTATTGTTAGAAGACAAGTTTATTTTCCCGATAGGCGGTTAATACAATTTGATTGCGGAAAGCTTCAAGAGCTTGCGGTTTTGCTCAGAAGACTCAAGTCCGAAGGTCACCGAGCGTTAATCTTCACACAGATGACAAAAATGCTCGACGTTTTAGAAGCTTTTATCAACATATATGGATACACGTACATGCGGTTAGACGGGTCGACGCAGCCTGAAGAACGGCAAACATTAATGCAACGGTTCAATACAAACCCGAAGTATTTTCTTTTCATTTTGTCAACACGCAGTGGCGGTGTTGGTATTAATCTTGTGGGTGCGGATACGGTTATATTTTACGATAGTGATTGGAACCCTGCGATGGATCAACAAGCGCAAGACCGGTGTCATAGAATCGGGCAAACGCGTGAAGTACATATTTACCGTTTAATTAGCGAAAGCACGATTGAAGAAAATATATTAAAAAAGGCGAAACAGAAACGGGCTCTTGATGATTTGGTGATTCAGAGTGGGGAGTATAACACCGAGTTTTTCAAGAAACTTGATCCGATGGAATTGTTTTCGGGTCATAAAACAGTTTCAGTAAATAATATGCGGAAAGATAAGGGTTTGACTAACGGGGTTGAAATCAACCCCCCGGTATCTAACGCTGACGTGGATGCTGCGTTGAAGCTTGCGGAAGACGAAGCCGATTATATGGCGTTAAAACGTGTCGAACAAGAAGAGGCGGTTGACAACCAAGAATTTACCGAAGACACGATAGGGAAACCGGAAGATGACGAGCTTTTGAACGAAGAAGATGGTACCGCACCGGTTGAAGAAAACGCACAAACGCCGAAATGGGTTGACCCGAATGACGAAAAGGGCGCGGGTGCGAATTCGGTTAAGGCTGATGATGATAGTGACGTGGACATGATGGATGACGTTAAACAGATGGCTGTTGTCTCGGGGCATGATGTATTGTCGTTTGAGAAGCAACTTCGGCCGATCGATCGATACGCGGTACGGTTTCTTGAGCTGTGGGATCCGATTGTTGATTATAATTTGGTGGAGTCGCAGGTGCGGTTTGAACAAACAGAATGGGAGTTAGATCGTATCGAGAAGTTAAAGGAGGATATGGAAGCAGACGGTGATGATGACGAGGAACCGTTAGTTTATGGAAGTGAGTGCCTTATGCTTTATCTTCTTTGTAAACTAAAACATATGATGCATGTTTTCTTTAATAACTTTTCGTGTTATCAGGATGGGATTCCGAATTTGCAACTAAGGCATACCAAGAGCAAGTTAAAGTATTGGCCGAACGTCAGGTAGATTTTTTTTGTGTGTGTAATTGTGTATGTATGTGTTCTTTGTTCAACATGCTGACAATCCCGCGTTTGTTGACTTTTTTAAGTTGATGGAAGAACGTGAAATGGAAGCTAGAGAGAAAGAGAGGGCGCTTGCAGAAGCTGAATCGATGAAGTAAGACTAAATTCTAAAAAGATTTACTTGACATTGATGCAAAGTTATATCGGAAATTGTATCGATCGTTCTTTTTTATCAAGTTTAAAGGTGCTAAAATGGGTGGGTAGGACGATTGAGCGATGGGTCGAAACCTATAATTTTCGGTACCCAACTTGGATTACTTTTTGTCAAAAAGATATAATTTTGAGTAAAGTACACGGATGGTCCCTGCGGTTTACCAAAATTTTGGATTTGGTCCTTAGCATTCTAAATGTACATGGATGGTCCCTGTGGTTGGCACTTTGTAACACATTTAGTCCACATACAACAAATCTAAAGGTTTCAGCATGTCCAAGTTAGGGACCAAATGCGTTACAAAGTACAAACCACAGGGACCATCCATGTGACTTTTGACAAAGTTGGAGACTAAATGCATTACAAAGTGCAAACCACCGGGACCATTTTTGTACTTTTGAAAATCTAGGGACCAAATCTAAAGTTTAGTAAACCACAGGGACCACCCGTGCACTTTACTCTGTCATTTTTACATAAACTAGTTAGTGTGTCAATTATGACTAGTATAATTATTTTTATTTCAACAGTAATTTAATATTATGCATAATATGATAGATTTTGGAGGTTTTGCATTTACATTTACTCTACTGACGATTTTCACCCAAAATACTATTTGACCCGTTAGCCAAAAAACATAACCCAAATCGACCCCTTTATTAACGCGGGTCGAAATTGCCACTTCTACGTAGGACTTAATAGGAAATTTGTGATTTGGGTGCTTCTTATTGTTCCAAATTTTCAGGTATGAGACGGTTGTTAAAAAGTCAAAATCAAAGAAAAAGTCAAAGAACACAAAATTCAAATCGTTAAAAAAGGAAGCTTTATCTTCTGAAACAAAGACTATAAATATGGAATCACCAATCGAAGATTACGATGATGATCTTGATGAAGAATTGATCTTCTTGAAGAAACGCAAAAAACCAGTAGACGACACAGAAGTCAAGAAGACGAAAAAGTCCAAAAAAGTCAAAAGGATGACTGACCCAATCTCGTTAGATACAGAATCGAATTCGGTGCCCGACTTTCAAGACGAATCGTTAAAAGACCTGCAATTAATCGGAAGTAGTAATTACAATAATCTTGAAGTTGATCATAAGTCGTTCAACAGAAGCAAGACGGGAATCAGAATATCAATCACGTCAATGCCCGTTTAAACGAGTAATGACTATACGGCTCGAGAAGTTAAAACGGGGAAGTATGTGGCCAAACGATTGTTTTCCGACACCCGATTCGTGGTTATCGTCTGAGGATGCTGTTCTTTGCGCAATCGTACATGAATGCGGTGTGAATTGGAGTTTGGCAAGTGATGTTTTGTATGGGATGACAGCTGGCGGGTTCTATAGGGGAATCGCTCGGCATCCTGTTCATTGTTGTGAGAGATATCGGGAGCTTGTTCAGAAATACGTGCTGTCTACGGTTGATAATAATATTACTAATGAAAAATCAAGTGGCAAAGCTCTTCTCAGAGTATCTGAGGTAAATCTTGATAGATGTTTTTGTATGGATCAAAATGGTTCGGGATGAGTTATATTCTTTTTCTGCATTTGTTTTTAATTTAAAATGCGTCTCTGAGATTTGGCCAGTTTTGTGACTTTCTTCCAAAGGTTTATAATCTTGCCATTTTCATCCGGCTTGTTAACTCCATCCATTTTTCTCCGCTAAGTCAGGGGTATTTCTGTCTTTTTTGCTAACTTAAAGGGCAATTCATTCTTTTTCAGAGGTATTCGTTCTTTTTACATAAAGTGAAAAAGACCGAATTGCCCTTTAAGTTAACAAAAAAGACGGAAATACCCCTGACTTAACGGAGGAAAATGGATGGAGTTAACGAGCCAGTTGAAAATGGCAAGATTTCAAACCTTTTAGATCCAGATGCGAAAACACAACCCTTTGGACGAAGTCGCAAAACTGGCCAAACCTCCGGGACGAAAATGGCATTTTACTCTCTTTTTATTTTAAGTTTAAATTAGTTTGTGTTAAATATCGATTTTTTTTATTGTAGGAGCATGCCAAAATGTTGTTGGATATTGTGTCTGAACAGTCCGATCAAGCGTACACGCTTCAGCAGCATTTCTGCTACCTACTTACATCGGTGTGGAAGTCAAAGACTCGTCATGGCCAACGGAAAAGCCCTTTGCTTCTAAAAAACAGAATATTTCATATACCGGGTGTTAACCGAGACCCCGTTAAACCACAATCACAAAAAATGAATTTCACCAACGTAGGCCCGATGAGCAGATTAGTAGCCGATGCACTTGATAATTCTCAGAATATACCGAAAGAGGATAGGGTTTCTAGTTTTAATGGGAGGCACGATTCTCGAGGTGTTGACCAGTTGACAGTTACTTTAGAGTTGGGCCCGGCTGATGATGATCAAAGTCTCGAGTTGCCACCTGTGATATCTTTGTCGATAAATGAGCCTGAATCGGTGGCGTCTGAACAGGTGCCTTTCCCTGTGGGCGGGAATCGTCACTTAAGGTCGTCTAGTGTTGAATCGCGTTTCAGGTAAGTATTCGCATATACTGTTGTAAACTATGATAAACGAGTTGCAGTTTCATACCCTTTATGAGTAAAGGGGTCGGTATGGGCTGTGCTTTGCGTCCAAACGGGTGAAATCAAAAGGCTTAAAAACACAATTGAAATGATAATGGGTTGAATTTATGTATAATATTTTATTTTTCTGACCCGAGACCATTGAACCAAATTGACCCATTTTACATTCATTCAATTGTGGTTTACCAAATTTTGGATTTGGTCCCTAGCTTTCTAAAAGTACACGGATAGTCCCTGTGGTTTGCACTTTGTAACACATTTAGTCCCCAACCAACAAATCTAAAGGTTTTAGCATGTCCAAGTTAGAGACTAAATGTGTTAAAAAAATGTAAACCACAGGGACCATCCATGTACTTTTGGAAAAAGCTGGGGACTTAAGTGAGATACATAGTGCAAACCACAAGGACCATTTGTGTACGTTTGAAAAGCTAGGGATCAAATCCTAAGATTTGGTAAACCACCGGGCCCATGCATGTACTTTTTTCTTCTTGATATCTTGTCATATTTTAACATTTTACAAAACATCTTGTGCAGGGATATATCAAGAGTTGCAGTTGAGGGTGGTTTAGCCTCACCCCCATCATCATTCCCGACAATCAAATCGAAATCCCGACCGCCAAAATCTCAACTGTCGGGAAAACACAGGCTGTCAAATCCGGAAACGCCATTAAAACATTCCAAATCCAAGTCAAGAAAAACCGTTACGGATTCCAACGACCTGCATTTGCAACCACCATCAACATTACCCAATGATTTATTCTCAAGGGTCGAAGCAGAAGCTTTTATATCAAGCGTCGGGATTGATGATTTTCAAACGACGGAAATGGGCCTCGAGAGTTTCGATATGGTGCCTCATATTTACGATCCGGGCTTCACTTCAGACCTTGAAGATTGTTCGTTAATGGAGTTTACTGACATCGGGTAGGCTTGCATTCGTGTTGATGGGCTTAGTTTTTTGCTAACCGGGCCAGTGCATTTTGACGATTACCTTAACGGGCCAACGTTTTTCTTCACTAACTTGGTGTATTGGGAATGGTGATGATGAGGAGCCGAGAGACGCGATCCATGGGTACGCGATTTTTGGAAGATACAACATTTTGCACATAAAATGTAACATTGTATGGTATGTGGCTCTTCAACTTTGTGACCATTTTGGGTTGGTGAGAGGGAAATCATGCTTTTAGTGTTGAGTTTTCAGTTAAAAAGAAAGTAATATTTTTAGGACCATTACCCTCATAGTGTAGGTTTTTAGAAACAGAAAATTAGTATTGATGAATGAAATTCTTTTTTACCCTTTTACTTTCCACCAAATATGCTTTTACCTTAAAACAACAGAAGCTAGTGTTTAGTTAGTTATGTCGTTAGTCCCTGTGGTTTGTAAAAAGTAACAGGCCTAGGGTACTCATAGTTTAAAGTAACATTCTAAGGTATTAACCTTTCAATTTGTAACAAACTAGGGTACTAACACTTAACCCAGTTTACTTCTAACAAAATTCAAAGGTAATTATGTCCTTTTGTATCTCCATTTATCGAAACTAATAAAAAAAATCCTTAGATGAATGAAACCTTACGTGTTCCCTTAGATGTTTTGTTTTTCCTCGTACCATTGTGGAGGCGATTTCAATCGTTACGTTTTGCCTCAACCTATGTCGTCCCTGTTATTAAGAGCAGAGGATGAAGAGTTAAATTATCAAGATGAGTATGATACATGTCATTATTGCTCAACATCTCAATATTATAGATTTTAATAATTGAATAAGATCCTAGAAGTGGTGTTTGAGTTACGTCCCTACGATTGATAAATTCTTTTTTCCCTTTAGCAAGCATCAGTTATAGATACTTCAAGGTTCTGAACATATCAATGATTATGTGACGGCAATGAATAATACAAAAATATATAATGATTTATATAGTCCTTTATACAAAAATATATTTAGATTTAATGATTTATATAGTCCTTTATACAAAAATATATTTGGATTTAATGATTTATACAGTCCTTTCTTTGAAAAACATAGTTCTTTTTTTTAAAGACCACGAATATGTGCATTAAATAAAACATCTAAAATAAGCAAAACATATAATCCCACCATATAGCCAAACAACAACATCAAACAAACATGTTTTTATTTTGGGTTTTTTATTAGTTTTGATAAATTGGAACACAAAACAAATGTTCTTATTTAGGGTTGAAGAGAAGCTGTGGGATCGCACATTCTGGAGAACCCATGTTTTTATTTAGAGTTTTTTTATTAGTTTTAATAGATGGAAAAGCAAAGGACATAATTACCCTGGAACTCTGTTAAAATTAGAAATAAACTGGGTTAAGTGTTAGTACCCTAGCTTGTTACAAATTGAAAGGCTAATACCTTAGAATGTTACTTTAAACTACCCTAGGTTGTTACTTTCTACAAACCACAAGGACGAACGACGTAACTAACTCTTAATAGAATTAACATAAAAAGTAAAACATAACTGAAAGATTAAATTTAAAAAATCGAACCAGTTGTGAAACTAATGACTTGTTGAGGTTTTCTTTAACTAAGTTGTGTCGGTTGTAGGTGGTATTGTTGACAAGAAGTCTTTAAAAAGTCATCAACCATTGTAAAATACCAAACAATATTTTCAATTCTTTTGTAAAAAGATGTTCTAGGTTAACTAAACTAGACACGATAAAAAAAAATATCGATGTTTAACACGTTACTGATCCAATCCATTTTACCACCTCTAACGGCATTATGCATACATATGGGGATGAGGTATAGATCTTAAGCGAACCAAACATAACATGAACTACTTGTGTTTATGTTCTTCGTTTAAGTTTAGACGAATACAAACGTAAAATTAAAAAGTTCCCATGTTCGTTCTTTGTTTTATTAGAAGAAAGAACACACACAAGCCCTTGTTCGTATTCATTATGGTTCATTCAATACGATACTACACACATAAATGAAAATGAATACTTGGGTGTACATGAACACAAACATAATGCACAGATGAATGCTTCAAGCCCTTCCATGGGGCACCCTAATTCGAGAATAGGCGAGTCTTTTGCTCTTCCTCTTTCATGTAGGCCTCCCGGTAGAGTGATACGCTGATACCCTTGATCAAATCCATCTAGTTCATGGGTGTTTCCATCCCCATCACCGCCTTCCAGGTGCTTGCTCAAGTACTAACGGAGCTTAAATTGTTGACCCCTAAAGTAAGGGGGTCCGCTAGGATAGCGACGGCACTCATGACTTGACTATATTCTGCTTGGGTTTTGCTGGCTCTAGCAATGGCTCTCAATGGTTAGCCACCAGGGCCTATTTGTGCCATTATGAATCTAAATATCGGGTTGGAGTGGGTTAATTAACATGTTAGTCATCACAAAAACAATGTTATAATAATATAAGAATCTGAAACTGGTGTAATTCGGATGAAACTGTCACGTATAGTACAATATTTCTTGCATACGCCAATGGTGATGGCAGTATACAAACAGAGAAAAACAACTTTTATGTTATCCACCATGGTTCACTTAGACCTAGACCATCCACAACGCTGTCCACATACGTCCATGGGCAAAGGTGGAGGAGAGACGACCAAAGTATCCATACAGACGAGGATTGATGCATCAAGAGATTTCAACAGGCCAATGGTACCTTTTGAACGGCTAACGCACCCTCTAATCATACTTCTAAAACTACATACCATGATCTACACTTTTCTTTTAACAGGGTAAAGACACATGGACCATGTACAGCGGTACTGCTCATGGATCATGGTCTTGACAGGCTTGGCGTTGCTAGCGCCTAGCATCCCAAAAAGGGTTTGTTTAGTGTGCATTGGCAATCACAAAAATCATAAACCCCTCAGGCAGCAGGATGGCAGCACAACATGCTCATGGATCATGGTCTTGACAGGCTTGGCGTTGCTAGCATCCCAAATTGGGAACAACAAAAACTATGTTTCCTGACCCGTATACTTATAAATTCTGGTCTATTGGGTTGTGCTTTATCTCAATCGGGTCAAAACAGAAAATTGATTAAAAAGTCCGGATCAGAGGATGTTGAAATATCAACTCAAAGTATCAAAGAGGGCCTGCTCCAAGATGAGACAGAATGCAAAGTTTCAGCTCGTGATTGTACACAGTATCTTCCTGGACGCATTACTTACAAGAATCGTTGAACATGAAAATCAAACTTCAACAGAAGTAAGACTTACAGCAGTCTAATAATAAAAATCTACAAATCTAAATAATAGTTTATATTGAAAGTAAAATCACAAATAAAGGGGGGAAACAAATTCTTACAACGAGTCTAAATTGCAATCCAAAAACAATGACTTGAGTTCCTCTTTAGTTGGGGCAATTAGCCCATATTGTTGACAATTGTACACAATATAAACGTTTTACACAAGAACGAAACTTTTACGAAACAAATGTAAGGGTGAAAACAAGCTAACCTTAAAGAAAGCCGGCCCCAGACCAGTTTCCATCCGATTTGCCAGCATGGCTTGCGGTTTTACCATCAGACTTGTAGAAACTGTCGTATGGTTCATCATCTTTAGCATCATCCCAACCCGCCCAATCATCACCACCTTTACTGGGTGCGGTCGTCGAGGTGGACGAATGTTTGTTATAGCCATCATTATCCCAGTCATCCCAAGAACTAGAATTCACCGAGTTGAAATTTCTGCCAGATGAACCAACGGAATTACCGTTTATTCCAGATGTAGGGATAGGATTGGAAGTTCCGTTATAACGGTTAAACTCCTGGTAGGATCCGTTTCCCTGTGTTTCGTTTCTCTGCCAGCTGTCATTCTTCCATGTGGGATTATCTTTGGCGTACTCTTCAACCTTTTGTGACGCAAATGCCATTACGCCTTTCATGAGTCCCCATGTCTTTTGTCCGATTTCGGTTGTTTTTTCTGTGACAACGTTAACAGTCTCGTTCACCTTGTAATCGTAGCCCCCATCTCTGACCTGCAAAGACAATTGTATTTAACTAGATAAGTAAATTGGTTTTACAATCAACATAATATAATAACCAGGGTCATGGTTACCCGCGCGTTGCGCAGGGACCCGGTTGGAATTCAAAACGTATCGCACACCATGACAACCAATGAAAAAAATTATTAAATTAAACAAAATGATATCCAAGTGTGTTATGTTACTTGTGTCGTAACTCGGCTCTGGACATCAAAATAATAAGTAAAGGTAAAACAATATGGTAAATAACAAAGGTAAAAAAAAGGTAAACGAAAAAAAAAAGATAGGAACTTGGTCAGTTTTGGTGCACTCGTTATAGCAAGGAAAAAGAAAAGTTAAAAAATATGTCCAAAAAAGTATCGGCATGTTCGCTTAAAAAAGTAAACTAAAAAAAACTTCAGTGCACTGGTTATCGCAAACAAAAAGAAAATTTTAAAAAAATATGCCCAAAATGGTATTGGCGCATTCGTTAAAAAAAGTAAACTAAAAATTAAACTTCGGTGAACTGGTTACAGCAAACAAAAAGAAAATTTTAAAAAATATGTCCAAAACAGTATTGGCGCGTTCGCTAAAAAATAAACTAAAAGAAAAAAAGTGAAAACAGCAAAACGAAAAAGTGCAAGTTAATAAAAAGCCCATGGCTCACATCAGCATGGGCTCACTATTCACCTTCCCTTCTTTTATATATAGATAATATACAGTTTTTTAAGAACTGTATTCAGAATATGTAAACCAGAAGACCTTTGTTGTGAGTTCCTTCGTGCCAGCTTGAACGACACTAGCAGCTGACTGTGCAGCAGATGCAGCAATAAAAGAAAGCTTACCGAGTCCCTGCATAAGCACATCCAATGGATCAGTAACCGATCAGACATAAAACAAAATCGGTGTAAGGTTTGAGTAAGTTAACAGTGTTTGTTCAATGTTCAAAGTTCACACCTATGATACCATGTCATATATTGGCTAACGACATCAGACGCACCAGCTACATCACATCGATCATTTGTTCAAGTTTACATATTTGTATTAAATCAGTGTGGCTCCAAGTTTTGCCTTAATATTGTTTACAATAACATACTTACAATAGGGTGAACAATCTTAGTTCTAACTTGTGATCATCAAGAGATGAGATTGCATCATTGCAGTTGATGCGAAACAATTCCATGATGTGGCGCATTATGCAGCTGACAAGTATTTAGACCATCGCTTGCAATGGATCTGAGTTTTTCAAATCTGATTGAACATTCAAAACCAATGATAGAGTAATGCGCTTAGTGAACAAATTAGCGCATCTATTAAACAAATTTGACCAGAAATGATGTTATATTTTAGCCTTATAAAGTTGACAAATTAGGATATTACTTATAAACAACTTTTTTATGACAAACTCCAGGCATGCCTGCGTGCCTCAAGCATCAGATCACCACGCACTTTTTTAAACAATAGAAACATATTCATCTATACAAGTATTGATATCGAATTGCACTTTGATACAAAGAAATTCAACATAGCATAATAATTAATGTGTGTAAACAGGAATCTACCTGTGAAACCGACGAAAGAACATCCGCCTGTGGATCATTCCTCGGCATCGGATTCGGCGACGATCCAAATCCAACATACTTTCCTCCCTGCGAAGGCGGCAATCCCTCCGGCCTCGACTCATTCTCCGCCATCTTCCTCGCAAAAAACCCCTCCTTCCCGGCAGCAGACGCCTCTAATTGCGCCCTAGTATACATATCCTCATTCGATTTCGACCTAACTGGCACCCCACCCCCACCCCCACCCCTAACCCCACTCCTAACATCTCCACTACTCATATTCCTCCTAATATTACTATCCTCATTAGATCCAAACCCTCTCTCCTCAAATCCACTATTCCCCCAATCACTATCCCATCCACCACCGCCACCACCACTCGCCGCCGACAACGGTGGCTTCCGACCACCAGTACCGCCGACGCCGGATTTAACCGTCTCCTTCACCACCGGCGGATCCTGCCACGATTTACCATCAGCTAGGGCTTGGATCCGGTCTCTATACACCTTCGCAGCATTCGTATTATACTTCGTCACAATATCAGTCTCTTTCGCAATCCCATACTTCGCTAAAAACTTATTTAGGGTTTCGTTACCGCCGGACTCCATTTTCCGGAGCTGGATCTCGGACCAGGAGTCCATAGTAACAGATCTGACAAACGAGATGTGAACGCCGAGGCCGCGGTGTTTGCCGGAACATTCTAGACACATGAAGATGCCGTAGGAAACGGAGGCCCACTGAGGGTTTTTTTGGGAGCAATCGACGCATATTTTGTTGCCTGGTTGCGATTGGAGGTCGCGGAGCCGCCGTGATGCCGCCATGATCGGAGATCTGGATCGGAGAAGGGAGATCTGGTGGAGGATTTGGGGGTTTTGAGATGTGAGGGTGAAATGTGTATTTGTGGGGGATTTAATGGGTTTACAGTTGGAATTTGTAAAGTGTGTTGGGATATTAGTTCATCAATCAAGGGAGATTAAAGTAATAAAAGGACTTGCGCCGAATTTTTTAATTAATTATCAACCTTTTCTTTTTTTTTTATAGCAATCCAATCTACACGGTAGGTAGTTGAGTTTTTTTCTTTTTTTACTTTTTAAACGAGTGGAGTTAAAAAAAAATATTTATTAAAATAGGTGATTTGAAAAATAATTAGCAAAATAGATGAAATGCAAAGAAAAATTCTTTATTTTGGAAATCGAAATTAGGTTAAAAAACCCACTTTTAGTCGACGTTTCAATATATTTATTCTAGTTCTGAACGATTTCGTCAATGTTTTTATCAAATTCGATCTGTATTAACAATTTCCTCATGTTCGACAATATATATTTACCTCCATAATTGTATTGTAAGTTTTTGTTTTCTTTTTCTTCCACAATTCCCTGTTAGATGCATTATCTTCATGAATTTTGTTTTATCAATGTTTTGTTTTTTTTTTTACTTTCTGCATGAATTTGTTTATTTTCATGATTTGTGGTGTTACGTATGATAATGAAAAGGAATAATAGATTTTAATAATTTTAACTATTGCCCGTTGACCGGCAATGGTCTCAACATCAAAAATTACCAAACCTTAATACCACTCGTGGTCCCATCTATTTACATATTGGCCATCAATAGAGCATGACTAATAGAACCTTAAAGTTGTTAGTCTCCGGTCGCCGAAAAGGGGTTCTTAAAGGTCCAATCTATGTTTAGAAACAGGTTTGAGATGAAAACTTGGAGTTTTCCGGTTAAAAAGTTGAGTTTTCCGGTTAAAATGAAGCTTTTTGGCCAAAATGAAGTTTTCCGGCGAAAAAAAGTTGAGCTTTTTGCTTTTAAACGTCCAGCGTTCAAGTTTTGATTTTTTGATCTAGTTGCATAAAATTAAGAACTTATAAGTTAGTTTAATCATGATGAAAATAACTTATAGCAAAGCGAACACATTCTTTCCTCATTCATTCTCATCCAGTCGACCCGATCTCAATGAGTCAACGCGAACACATTCTTTTATCATTCATTCTCATCCGCTAGCAATTCCATTTTTAAATGAATAATACATTTTCCACTCGTCCTTCATCAATAACTCCGATTCATCCAACCATACACAATGGATCAACACATAACCATTTCGTCATCTTGAGTTTCATTCCCTTGACTAGTTTACTACTAGTCATTATTTATCTTTTCCTTACCTTGCTATTCATACCTTTTGACCCAATCATAATGGGTCTTCATACATACTTCACTGTCTTTGATATTCGACACATTGCGTACGTCATATTCTAAATTATAGTTACCATTTCGTAACAATATATTAAGAAACAAACATCATAGTTTGCATTAAGATAAAGAGAAGTTCACATGAACTTACCGTGGTCTTGCGCTACTTGTGTTTGGAATGACTCGTGCTTTCTTCTTTCTTTGCTCCTATACATTACAACTTCACATATTTAGCCTTCATACAATTTCATTACTTATACATTTTTTTATTGCACATTATCGTGTTAGTTAACCATATATACTTCCATTATCATCATAATACCAATTTAGCAAGCATACGAATCAATTCACACGTTAATTCAATTAGAGCATTTCATCGAACACGTGGTGTGCGTATCATCAATTAAGCATAATGTACAAGTAAATTAAGCATATTTCCCATTTCATCCATAAATTTACATAACAATTCTTAACCTCAAAAATCATCACCATAGCCATGTATAACTTCTGTTCTATATTAGTTTCTCAAAAGTGTATCTATGACTAATTACTTCAAACATTAGCATTACACTAATTACACATAATCCTCACTATCTTAATCATTCTATAGCTTACAAGTGGGTTTTACTCTAAATCATCAATATATTCAAAATCTAGCACATTATAACTTATATATGTTGACATTAACTAGGATTCATGTTCAATTTCATAAAACATTCACATTATATACATAACCCATTTCATCAAACATCACTAGAACATCAAATTCGACTTACTTGGTGTTAGGAACACTTAAATGATCATGAATCTTAGTCCATGCATACACTTAAACTTCATCTTGCCTTATGATTTTGTTGATTTGTGATGTTATAGGGCTTTCCTCTCTTCTCTTTGCTCTAGTCGACACACACATACATCTGAGGAATGTGTTTGAGTTTTAAATTTTATGTTTTATTTATTTACTTTCCCATTTATCCATGTTTGGTCCCTCTAGTTTGATGTTTATGTTATTATGGCTAAACGTATCCCTTTAGTTAAATTTTAACTGGGATTATATTTCTTGTCACTATTTAATCACATTTCTACTTGCACACTCGCACCTACATATATATATAAAGTTTTGGGGTGTTACAGATCTACCCCCCTTAGAGGAGGTTTCGTCACCAAAACCTAATTACGTACCAAATAACTCTGGGTAGTATTTACGCATTTTGTCTTCCATTTCCCAGGTGAGATCTGAACCCTTTTGATGTTGCCATTGGACCAAAACTTGTCTAATGGTCTTGTTGAGTAGGTGCTTAACCTTAAAGTATTTGATAGCCACCGGTCATTCTATTCTTTTATCCAGTTCGATATCATCAAGGGGCACATAAGCGCTTTCGTCTACGAGGCACTTTCTTAGTTGTGACACATGAAAAGTGTCGTGTATTCCCTCCAACGTTGCTGGTAATTCCAGCTGGTACGCTACTTCTCCAATACGAGCTTTAACTTTAAAAGGCCCAATGTAACGGGGACCGAGCTTTCCTCGTTTACGGAACCGAATTACCCATTTCCATGGTAAAACCTTTAACAACACATAATCTCCTACTTGAAACTCAATGGGTCGTCTTCTTCGATCTGCATAGGCTTTCTGTCGGTCTTGTGCCGCTTTCAATCGGGCCCGAACGATCTCGATCTTCTCATTAGTTTTAGCCACTACGTCTTTGGGCGCGATATCTCTTTGACCTACCTCCCCACAACATAGGGGTTCTACATTTTCTCCCATACAACATCTCGTATGGTGCCATTTGAATGCTATTATGGTAGCTATTATTATATGCGAATTCAACTAATGGCAAATGGTCATCCTAGTTTCCTCCAAAATCCAAGACACATGCTCTTAACATATCCACAAGGGTCTGAATAGTTTTTCTGACTCTCCATCCGTTTGGGGATGGTAAGCTGTACTAAAATGCAGTTTCGTCCCCATTTGTTCGTGAAATTTTTGCCAGAATCGTGATGTGAATCTAGTGTCTCGATCCGAGACAATGGAGACGGCCCCCATGACGAGCCACAATTTCATTTGTAAAAATATCTACCATCCTGGTTGATGAATATGCCTCTCAAATAGGTAGGAAGTGGGCACTCTTGGTAAGTCGATCCACAACTACCCATATGGCATTGTGCCCTTTTCGAGTTTTGGGTAGTTTAGTCACCAAGTCCATTGTCATGTCTTCCCATTTCCATATCGGAAAGGTTGTAACTTACCGTACGGTTTCTGATGTTCTGCCTTCACTTGTGAACATGTTAAACATTTAGCAACATATTTAAAAATATCTCGTTTCATTCGCGACCACCAGTAATTCTTCTTCAAATCTCGATACATTTTCGTTGCTCCTGGATGTATCGAGTACCTTGACTTATGTGCTTCTTCAAGCAACATCATTTTTACTTCGCATAACCAAGGAATCCATATTCGCCCAAACCGAGTTTTGATTCCCGTTGCATTCTCCTCTAACTTATCCGCAATTCCTTTCGTTCTTTCCTTTTTAGGATCATCCGCGTTTAATGACTTGATTTGTGCTTCCCGTATCATCTTAAGGAGATGTGGCGTAACAATCATTCTCATAAACTTTACTCGAATCGGAGGTGGATGCTCCTTTCGGCTAAGGGCATCCACCACAAATATTTGATTTTCCCGGATGATATAGGATTTCACATGTAACATCCATCGAAAAACGGGTTTCCAAACCCGCTTCGTTTATTAATCAAATACCCAATTATAAAAATTTCATTTCGTATTTATGGTCAATATTAATTTTAAACAATACATATTTAATAAACATATTAGAATTTAAAAACTATAATTATTAAAAAGTAAAAATAAGTGCTTAAAAATAAGAATCAAGCTGCCGGGTTTTGAACCCGGGTCAGCCGGGTCACCAAACAACCACAACACCACTCCGCCACACGCTGTCTTTTGTCAATATAATGAAACAATTAACACTTATAATAAAACACGAAATCAAATTCAGTAATCAACGCGCCCAATCCACAGTCGCCGGAAATACCGACGATTTCGCTAAATTTCGACCGTTCCCTTTGATTGAACGCGTGAATTAACTTTGGCATTGGTTATAACCGATGTCTAATCCCCCAATTCAAGTCGTAACCGCCGGAGAAATATTGACCACGAATCAAGATCAAATTCGGACCCAATTCATTCTGTTTCTTCCTTATAAATACTCACCCAAGTCTCTGGTAATCTTTTCGCTCAAAATCGCACCATTTCTCGAAGTCTTAGCACTCGCCGGAGACATTCTTCTTTCGCCGGACTTTCACCGGAAAACCGAGACTTACACCAAATCGGTAAATTTCTCGACTCTTTCGTTTTCAATCCATTGTTAGACATATACTAACTTCAATCCTTCAACCAGAATCGGTTCCAGACGACGTTGCTGGAAATTCTGCACTCGCCGGAAAATCTCTGGAATTCCGAAATCACACTGTAAATCGGTACAATCATCTACCCCCTGATATCTCTTGTTTAGTCACTTAATTTCACAACTCATTGATCAAAACTGTTAATTGATCCGCTCAGACGGAATTCACAAATCAGAGCCGACGACCCTTGCCGGAGTTCTGAGAAAAACATCCTGTTTGGTACAATTCTGTTCTTTAATCTCATTATCTAATACTTTCCAACCAATTATAAGTTTCGATAATCGAATTAAACAAAAACAGTCGGGCATCTGGTTCTGTGTCTTTATAGATGAAGAAGACGAAGGCGATATGTGTATAAGTTTAATTAAAACTGAATATTATACCGGGTTAGACACACAGTCCAGTGGTGGACTGTGTGCAAATTTAATATCATGGTCCCGAGTTCGAGTCCTAACACGTTGCCCGGTTCTTACAAATTTCCAACCATTTTTAATACGGATATATATTAAGGCGCAGATAGTATATAAATGTAATTAAAATCTCATATCATTCGGGTTAGTCACACAGCCCAGTTGGTCGGGTTGTGTGCAATACAAGGCATGGACGCGGGTTCGAGTCCAGGCCCTCACACCGGTTCAATGATTTAAAAACCTTTTTAAATTAAATAGAATTCTAAATAAAATTAATTAGTATATATATAATTAAAACAGAGAATATTTCGGGTTAGACACGTAGCTCAGTTGGTAGAGCTGCGTGCACGCGTACGAGAGGTCTCGGGTTCGAACCTCACTCAGTGCACACTCAACCATAGTCCGACCGGTCAACGGTCCGGTCAACGGTCAACAAAAGTAAAAAAAAAATTAGTATTTTATTTAATTATTTAATTTAAAAATCAATTAAAAATACTTAAAAATAATATTTTTAAAGTTAGAAAACGACCTTAAACTCACAAAAATAAATCTAAAAAAATCCTATTAAAATTGTTAATTAAAAGTATTAGTCTCCAATCCAATTATTTACCGAACCTTTCGTTATTATTTTAGGTTAATTCTTCCTCGTCGATCAAATCCCAAAAAAACTCGTGCGCATCCAACAACATCAAAAAAACGCACCCAATGTGAGTGAATCTCTACCAATTCTCCGTTTTAATCACATTTTTTGGGTGTATCATGTGTCGCTTAATTATTTATTATATTTAAACACTTGTGCATCCATCATATCCGTGATCAAATGTGTATTCAATATGTATCAATTGTTGTGTGGATTATGTCTAGATTAAAGTTATCATTTTCAGTACATGCATTACATTAGGCCCATCAGCTCCCCGTGGGAGACGGGTTGAGTACAGGTGCCTCATTCGATCGGCTCCGTTTGATTGAGCCTTGATCTCACATACATCATCATACATTTCATACGATCGGCTCCGTTTGATTGAGCCTTGATCTCACAATACATTATCATTCATGTCATATACTCATTCAATGTGGTTTGTGATTGTTTGTTTAAATATGTTTGCTCACATATGAATATTGCATAACTTTCAATATTAAATACAACAAGAAATCAATAACAATGTTTTTAAACAAGGTTCACTCGCCAACTTTTGTTGACCCAAAATTTCTCCCATTTTACACATGATACAGGTGATCCAGTTGAGACAAGAAACACATAAGAGGACCTAGAAGATTAAATCAGTTTAAGCTTTGGATTGTTTTACTTATTTTCATTTCCTTGTATTTGTATGAAATTGATTTGAACATTTAAGTTGTAATTTGAATTTAATAAATATTAAACATTCTAGTAAACATCATGAGCTTTGGTGATAACCCAATTATGCCCCGACTCTTATTCCGCTGCGGGTCGGGGTGTGACATCACAATCATAATCCTTAATCAGTTCTAACCACCTTTGTTGTCTCATGTTGAGATCTTTTTGTTCGAAGAAGTATTTGAGACTTTTATGATCCGAATATATAGTGCATTTTGTTCCATATAGATAATGTCGCCACAGTTTTAAGGCGAACACCATCGCGCCCAATTCGAGATCATGTGTTGGGTAGTTTACTTCGTGTGGTTTGAGTTGTCTTGAGGCATATGCTATAACTTTACCTCGTTGCATTAAGACACCTCCTAACCCTTGATGCGAAGCGTCCGTGTACACAACTAGATCCTCTGTTCCATCTGGTAAAGTCAACACCGGTGAATTGGACAGTCTTTCCTTCAGAACTTGAAATGCCTTTTCTTGCTCAGGTCCCCATACAAACCTCTCACTTTTCTTCGTTAGCTTAGTCATGGGTAGGGCTATTTTGGAGAAATCCTGAATAAACCTTTGATAGTAGCCCGCTAAACCCAGAAAACTTCTTACTTCATTTGGATTCTTCGGAGAAATCCATTTCATGATTGCTTTCACCTTTGACGGATCCACTAAAACACCATCTTCATTAATCACGTGGCCGAGAAATTGCACCTCTCTTAACCAAAAGGCACACTTAGAGAACTTCGCATATAACTTTTCCTTACGGAGAATTTCTAATACTTCTCGCAGATGGTTTGCATGCTCTGACTTACTCTGGGAATACACCAAGATGTCATCTATAAACACTATCACAGATTTATCTAACATGGGTTGACATACTCGATTCATAAGGTCCATGAACGCAGTCGGGGCATTGGTTAACCCGAAAGACATTACTAGAAACTCGTAATGTTCATATCGAGTTCTAAACGCTGTTTTTGCTACGTCTTCTTCACGTACTCGCAATTGGTGATATCCCGATCGCAAGTCAATCTTTGAGAACCAACTTGCCCCTTGCAATTGGTCAAAAAGGTCATCAATTCGGGGTAAGGGGTATCGGTTTTTAAACGTTAATTTGTTTAATTCTCGGTAGTCGATGCACATGCGCATCGATCCATCCTTCTTCTTAACGAATAATACGGGAGCTCCCCAAGGTGACATGCTCGGGCGTATGAAGCCCTTATCAAGCAGTTCTTGTATGTGAACATTTACTCCCGTATTTCAGTAGGGACTAATCTATAGGGAGCTTTAGCCACCGTTTAGTTCAATGCGAAACTCTACATCCCGCTCAGGAGGGAGTCCCGGTAATTCATCCGGAAACACATCCGGATACTCATTTACAATTTCAACATCTTCAATTTTGGCGCGTCCTTAGAGGTATCTATTACATATACTAGGAATGCCTTGCCTTCATTTCGCACGTACTTAACTGTCTCTACTATAGTACATAGTTTCATTTCAATTTTTCTTTCTCCATGGATGCTTACCCATTTCCCACTTGGTGATGGTACTCGTATAATCTTAGTTTCGCATTGAATTCGTACATCATATCGGGATAGCCAATCCATGCCCACTATTACTTTGAACTCTCCCAATACCATGGGTACAAGATCTATTTCGAATTCCTCACCTTCTATAACGATTTTACATCCCTTATATATTTCATTCAATATGTAGTTATTGCTATCAGCTACTTCTACTTCTAAGGGTGTAAGCATTCATTCGGTTTTAAATGAAGGATGTCTTATAAGTTCTTGCGATACAAACGACCTACTCGCCCTAGAATCAAACAATATATTTGTAGGTACTAAATTGATTAGAAAAATACCTGACACAACGTTTGGAAGTGCCGTAGCTTCTTCAGCAGTAATTTGGAACATTCTTCCTTTAGCTCTTGGGGCATTATCCTTCTTTCCATCTCTTTCCCTCTTTTCTTTCAACTTTGGGCAATCCGCCATGAAGTGTCCTGGTGAGAAGCAATTGAAACAAGTTCTGGCAGTGTTTGGGCATTTATAATAAGGATGCCCTTCTTGCCCGCAGTTGTAGCATCCCTTCTTACCCATTAGACATTCTCCAGAATGAAGTTTTCCGCAATTTTTGCATCGAGGAATCCCGCCCTTCATATTATCTTTCTTATTGTAATCGTAGACTTTCAATTTCTTGGACGGACTCAGATTACCTCCCTTTCCTATTGTTCTCTTCTCCCCACGCTCAATTCGGCGTTTGAACTCTATCTCACGATCCCTTGCCAAATCAATCAGTTCATTTAGAGTTTCACACTTTGAATGAGTGATGAACTCCCTAAACTCCGCCTTCGACATGTCTTGATATCGATTAATCTTCATTCTTTCCGTCTTCATAAGGTCTTGACAAAAATTTTAACTTGTCAAGAAACATATTCGTAATTTCACCGATAGACTCTTTACCTTGACTAAGGCGTAAAAACTCCTCTTGAATTCGATCAATTGCGGATTGCGGGCAATGGAACTTTAAGAAAGGTTCCTTAAACTCTTGCCATGTTATCTCTTGAAGCTTCTCTTCTCCCAACTCCTTGCAATGGGCATCCCACCAATCCTTTGCTTGGAGTTGGAGTTGGCCCGTTGCGAACATTACTTGATCCTCTTTCTCACACCTACTTCTTATAAACATGACCTCCATGTTGGAAATCCATCTTTGACATAAAATAGGATCGATTTTTCCATCATACGTTGCGGGGTTACAAGCCATAAAATCCCTATATGTGCATCTACGAGTCCCCTTTTTATTTTGCGCCCCGTTTATCCATTCCTTTAGTTCTTCAATTTTGCTAGTCAGGATAGCTTCTACTGTTTCCAAGACACGGCTTTCTACCTCTTGCGCTAACTGAGGGAGATTGGCTTGCATAGCTTTTGCAACCTCCTCTGAGATTTTCTCATTCATCGCTTCTTGACGTGCCAAATCGTTATCGTTCAAATCTCTGTCATCTGCCATCTACATAGGTATTATTTACTTCCGTTAGGATATTCATTCATTAACCTTGTTTTTATCATTTGTAACGAATGTTATCATCATTCATTCTTGATATATTCATCTCATAAATGATCGAAAATGATCTAGCATCTTCTACGTGTTCTCGACAATTCAAAAGACTCATTCTTTCATACATTTTTTTTCTTCATCTCGAAACATTACATTCTCAACATATCTTATCATGATTAAATTAATATTTACACCACTCTTTATAGTTAAATTTCACTTTTCGGGTTTTCAATGGGTTACGGATCGTGTTTTAGGAGATTCGGAACTTGTGATGTGAAAAGAAAGCATAATCAGCTTACGAGAGGCGTCGGCGACGCCTTAATACTGCGTTGGCGATGCATCCCGATTAGTAGCGTCGGGTAAAATACTGCGTAGACAGTGGGTTAAGCCGCCGGAGGTTAGAGGCAGCGTCGGCGACGCCTATAGTGGTCGTCGGCGACGCCCCATCTGTACTTCAGACACTTTTTATCTTAATTCAGCTCCTGCAACCCATTTTACGCGCCACGCTCCATCCTAAGCTGATTTAAGATGTCCGTAACATCCCCTAAAACTCCGTAGTCATCCCATAAGTTACACCATCATATATTTATATTTAATACGTAAAGGACACTTACTTGAATGATGCCGCGGAACGAACACATTTACGCATGAGCCTCCGGTTTGAGTTCAAGCACTTTAACTCATGCTTGAATCCCTCAAACCTAGGCTCTGATACCAAGTTGTAACGCCCAACATATTTTCATGACCGAAAAACTATAAAATTTTAAACTTTTGGAAACATAACCCAAAATTCCCATTATGCCCTTATCTTTTTAGTACGACAACTCGACTAATAATATTTCAACAACACAACTTTTACCTGCTAATTACTAAAGTTAATCCATTTACTTACAAAAGGAACTTTTTAAAGTAATTCATCATTCACAACCCAAAAGTAGTTTAACCCATTTGTCGTAATTACTTGCGGAAGCATAAAGAGAGCAAAGGTGTGTCCGTTCAAAGCAAGGCGCATCATCAAATAGGAGTTTTACCTACACACCACAACAAAGTTGATTAACATTTCATTCTTTAATTATAATTCTACTACAAACAATTCATAAAACTAACATCCTTAAAGTTTTGACCCGTTTGAGTAGGTCTCATATGAACCATTCTTTTTAACTTTCTCATTCATACCCGGTTGACCCGTTAACAACGAGTAAACACGAACTCTTTCTTTTCAGCATGCATCCCCATCCGATTGACCCGTTCTCAATGAGTCAACGCGAACCCATTCTTTTTATCATACATTCTCATCCGGTTGACCCATTCTCAATGAGTCAACGCGAACACATTCTTTCCTCATTCATTCTCATCCAGTCAACCCGATCTCAATGAGTCAACGCGAACACATTCTTTTATCATTCATTCTCATCCGCTAGCAATTCAATTTTTAAATGAATAATGCATTTTCCACTCATCCTTCATCAATAACTTCGATTCATCCAACCATACACAATGGATCAACCCATAACCATTTCGTCATCTTGAGTTTCATTCCCTTGACTAGTTTACTACTAGTCATTATTTATCTTTTTCCTTACCTTGCTATTCATACCTTTTGACCCAATCATAATGGGTCTTCATACATACTTCACTGTCTTTGATATTCGACACATTGCGTACGTCATATTCTAAATTATAGTTACCATTTCGTAACAATATATTAAGAAACAAACATCATAGTTTGCATTAAGATAAAGAGAAGTTCACATGAACTTACCGTGGTCTTGCGCTACTTGTGTCTTGGAATGACTCGTGCTTTCTTCTTTCTTTGCTCCTATACATTACAACTTCACATATTTAGCCTTCATACAATTTCATTACTTATACATTTTTTTATTGCACATTATCGTGTTAGTTAACCATATATACTTCCATTATCATCATAATACCAATTTAGCAAGCATACGAACCAATTCACACGTTAATTCAATTAGAGCATTTCATCGAACACGTGGTGTGCGTATCATCAATTAAGCATAATGTACAAGTAAATTAAGCATAATTTCCCATTTCATCCATAAATTTACAAAACAATTCTTAACCTCAAAAATCATCACCATAGCCATGTATAACTTCTGTTCTATATTAGTTTCTAACAGTGTATCTATGACTAATTACTTCAAACATTAGCATTACACTAATTACACATAATCCTCACTATCTTAATCATTCTATAGCTTACAAGTGGGTTTTACCCTAAATCATCAATATATTCAAAATCTAGCACATTATAACTTATATATGTTGACATTAACTAGGATTCATGTTCAATTTCATAAAACATTCACATTATATACATAACCCATTTCATCAAACATCACTAGAACATCAAATTCGACTTACTTGGTGTTAGGAACACTTAAATGATCATGAATCTTAGTCCATGCATACACTTAAACTTCATCTTGCCTTATGATTTTGTTGATTTGTGATGTTATAGGGCTTTCCTCTTCTCCTTGCTCTAGTCGACACACACATACATCTGAGGTATGTGTTTGAGTTTTAAATTTTATGTTTTATTTATTTACTTTCCCATTTATCCATGTTTGGTCCCTCTAGTTTGATGTTTATGTTATTATGGCTAAACGTATCCCTTTAGTTAAATTTTAACTGGGATTATATTTCTTGTCACTATTTAATCACATTTCTACTTGCACACTCGCACCTACATATATATACAAAATTTTGGGGTGTTACAAATTGGTATTGGATTTGGTCGACACCATCAGTTAAGGTCAGCAATTAGCTATCATAAAATATGAAGAAGATGAACAAGGTTGACAGCCAAATCTGAAAATCGAAGGTTGGTGTTTAAGATAGTAACTATCTCGTTTTTCCTACGAGATCATTGATGGTGGTGATCGTTTTCCATGCCAGGGGTTGGTGTTGAGTTATGCTGCGATGGCAGTTTAGGCGATGGATTTAACGTTTGTGAGGATCGTTTTTAGGGTTAAGGGTTTTTTCAATAAATGGGTAAAAGGGTTAGATACGGCAACATTTTTGTGGCATAGTGAAGTTGGTGGCAGCAGAAGCGGCGATAATGTTGGCGGTATGGTGGTGATGATGGTGTTGGTGTTAACGACGAGTGATAGCTGATGGTTGTACATGAAGGTGAGTGGTGACGACATATTTGAACTTAAGTTAATTATGAATGTGACTCATTCTAACACTTTATGTGTTTTAATAAGAGTAAAGTTCAGTTTCAGTCCCCTGGGGTTTACACCCAATCTAAGGTTCAGTCCTGATTTCAAAAAATTCAGCACTCCGGTCCCTGACGTTTTCAATTACTCACAATCGAGCCCTTATTGTAAGTCATCGTTAGTTGACCGTTAGAGACTTTAACGTTGACAAGGGTATAATTGTAAAATCACCAAAACTAATCCCAATGTCTACCATATTACTCCTCCATTTTCTCTTATAAGCTATCATCCAATCCCTCCTTCCTGGAAACACCTCCGGCTCCAAATTACAGGCTCCGATAACCCACAAGACACCTGCTTTCAAGTCCGATCAAGCACAACATGTTGTCGTACGCTGTGATTTTGCAATCAGAGGAAGTAACAAGCATTACGTTTCCTGAATTTCACTTAACAATCAAGTTTCAAGTTGATACATTTCAATGAAGATGTTAATCTTTGAACTTGCAGCTACTTTAAGGGTCCAATGATGGAATCGTCCTGTAAGGATACAAGTCCGAGTGGTTGTTCGGGGTGTGGGAGTGCTACTATCGAAGTGTTGGTGAATAGGGGTCGTGTTAGAATTAGGATCAAGCTTGTACGGAAGTGTGGGTTTTTTAGGGAGACCAAAACCCCCTATTTGTGATGCATACTTAGAAACTACGTTTAACTGTGATAATGGGTTTTTTTAGGTTGATCGTTTTTGGGTTTTAATTGTTAACGATCATGCTCAACCCATTATGAAATCATGTGACTAATATGTAACATGTTTCTGTTGGATGAACATGTCAAAACAGATGTTACAAAGGTCAAAACAAAATTCTAATTCTAGTACTAAAACCCATTTGAATTTCAAAAATTCAAGCCCATTTGAACTTCAAATCTGGTTACATGTGTTGTTACGAGGTTTTGTAGTTGTTGTTAATACCTTCATGTTGCAGATTATATCAACTTAATCGATGATTAGTTGCAAGATTAGGATTTGTTTTGAATGTGGTAAGAATTATGGCATTTATACGTTCAAGAAATGTAATTGTAAGTAAAGTTATGAGGGCATTTTAGTCTTTTCACTGATTTACAAACGGTTAGTTAGTGGGAATGGCTTGATTATGAGCAATTGAAAAATTCAGGGACTGAAGTGTTGAATTTTTTAAATAAGAATTGAAGCTGAGATTAGGTGTAAACCCCAAATACTGAACATGTACTTTACTCTTTTAATAATGAATGTATTTAATCAATATTAAAAAAATATCAAATAAAACAAGACAAGGGATCTTTTGTGCCATCTTCTTCTTCTTCTTCTTTTTTTTTCAAAGATAATAGATACTTAAGTCTTAAGAAAATTTCATTGACTTTGACCAACTTTTTAGTTTTCAGTTTTCAGCATTTCATATCGCATCGGTGATTTATGGTGAGCTAAGAGCATCAACAAATTTTTTTTCAAACCAAAGCTTACAAAGTATTACAATCATCATTTAAGGATGGATTATGGTTTAAGAAGCATTATTCATCTCAAAGTAAATATTTTAAAATTGAGTTGTAACTTGATAATGAAGAAAATAACACTAGACCCAATTGTAACTTCTATATCACTTTAATATAATGTAAATGAAAGTAACAAAAAAATAAAAAATGAAATAGGTCAAATGTAACAAATTGAAATATTAATATAAAATGGATTATTGGATATGTAAATTAAAAAAAATCTAACAAGAATTTAGTCTTGCATGTTAGTAAAATTATTTGAAATAGGCCAAAAGTAACCAAAAACGAATTTTTAGCCGAACGATATTTTAAAAGCATCCCCAACCCACTCCCCATTTATACAACATTCTCAAATTTTAGGGAAAATTTATAGGAAAATCACCAAAACCACTCATCCATCCTCAACTTTTAGGGAAAAATTAAATATCAACCCTCTGATCAACGAAGTTAATGATAGGTTTGGTGATATAAATTTGTAGAATGTGAATGTAATTGTGACAACCCGAAGTCTCGAGGTAAAAACCATTCGTTTCCGCATTTATAAATAAACTAATATACTTATCTTATTCGACGAATCAATTATATACTTATGTAACTTATAGTGTGCACACGAATATTTCAAACCAAATCCATATCGTGTTGAACTGACCCGAACCGTTTGAACCGAAGCACAAGTCTCGCTTATCGAATCAACCTACTCGTGTAATTCAAAATTTATGAGTCCCGAACTATAAATATACTTTTCCCTTGTTCTTTTGGGTTTCGGCCCAACTCAAATCCCTCAAACCACCCATGTTTTAATTATTTGGCTATATACGTAAGTTGCATGAAATCCTATTTTCCCTCACACACAACAAAACCCTAACCTACTCTGTTATACGATCGAACTCTCTGCTTCTCTTGATATCTCTGCTAGTCAAAGTATTCTAGGAAACAGAACTCAAGACTTTCGGTTTCAAACTCTAGCGACCCTCACCAAATGTGTAACTCGGTAATTTTATAGTTTGATTCTTGATTTTTTTTATTTATATATCTTGGCTGAGATTGCTTGAATTACATGATGATATGATGATTATATGAAGTGCCAGATGCCAGAGATCATGTGTTTATAATGTTTAGACCGTTGTGTGTTCGGTTAACCCACTAGGATTTTCGTTACGGGTTATATCTTGTGTTTTGTGACAAGTATAATAAGTTCAACTGTGATTCTTATTAGGTTATCTAGCTTGCGTTTTCTGATTAGATAATGATTCTTGAAGTTTGACGAATACTTGGGTTACTAGAAATTATCTTGTTGGGATTGTGATGAATCATGGGTTCGGGTATGTCTCTCTGGTGATGTTTATGGGTTTAACTTGGTGGTTGGTGACAAAGTAGTTGCTACATGATCTTAATTATGATACAAACCTGCTGTGAATTATGTTTATCTGTCTCGGGTTCACAAGTTAATCGTCTGCGGGATCGGGTAATGAAAACAGTAAGTTGTCCAACAGTTACAGCCGCCGGATCATAATTTAACGAAAACTACATCTTCTTGAGTCTATAACGTGGTATTTCGAAATACGTTTGGCGTTGGAATCAGGATTTTTGGACGTCGTTTGCTTTTTTAAATAAATTATTTCGTTTCAGCAATTAAAGCTGCGTTTTTCTGCAAATTTTACGTGTTATGTTTTGAGTCATAACTTGGTGAATAGTTAGAGTTAGATCATGAAATTTATGTTGTAGATGGTCTTAGGTGTTGTGCGAATCTCCAACTGGAATTACGTCAATCGGACAACCGAGGAATTTTAAATGAATTTTTCCGTGAGCTACAATCAGAAAGTGACAAATCTAATTGCTGCTTAGTAAATGATTTTTTTTTATAAATTTTTTGTAAAGAGTTAGACTCTAAAATTTAACACAATGATAACCCCTCCGAGGGGAACGTCGCATAAAAATATCATGATTTTTGCAATCTCGTAAGTATGGTAAACGGACATACCAAAACAACCTATTTTGAGTTAACATGTTTGATGATTGTATAAGTGGTGTATAGCATGTCGTAGGTTATATTGTGAACATGAGGTTGAAAACTATACGATATAGTCGTCTCGTATGTAACACAATGATAAAGTCGTGTATTTCTGTCTCATAATGTATTCAGCTTGTTGCTACTATTTTGACGATTATTCCTTTCATCATAGATCACTTGTGGGCCCATAACTCCTTAAGGCCACTCGGTGTGGGCTCGGCTTAGCCCGTCCCGGCCTGTCGCCGGGCCTCAACACCATTTTTGGGCCTGCGTCGGCGTCGTGAACGTCTTCCCCAAGACGTTGTTGCCTGTCCTCTCTCTCTCTTCTTCTCTATACACACACCTATATATATATATATATATATATATATATAGCCCTATCCTCTATTTCCTAGGTCCATCCCTTTTAGGCCCGTCATCACACCCATCTTACATGGCGCTAACGTGGAGGGTCATCTTCCAAGGACTACCCTCCTCTCATGCCGAGTAGCCTAACAACGAAAGGTAACCACATTTAGTACAAATACCATACGGTATATGGATTTCATGTTATGTACTATTTCACCATACTAACTTATTTTCTCTAGTAGTTGTCTTACAAATCAATTCTTATATGTTGGGGTCACTGGGAGGAATCTCCTCTATGTGAAAAAAGATAATATCAGTATTTTTTGTAGTGATCTAGCTTGCCATATGGTTCAAATATCCAACTTTATGAAGTGTACCCGAAATAAGTTGGTAACGAGAAATTGCTTCTTCACTACACAACCTCGTTCTTGTAAAAAAACACATCAAACATCATAAGAGCAGAACATCAAACAACATAACAATACAATCGAACAAACAATACCAACATCACCAAAGCCCCAAACCAAAACAGTTTTAACCCATCCTCGTAAATACCCCCATCAAACATAATAAGAGCAGAAAATCAAACATCATAACAACAAAATCGAACAAACATGATCGCCGTCACAAAAGCCCCAAACCACAACAACTCACTCATCGTCATCATCATCATCAAACCAACAAAATTCAAAACGTAAAGCGTCAAACAAACCACAACAACAAAAATGAACAAATAGTATATCCATCACAAAGTTCCAAACCACAACAGGTCACTCGTCGTCATCATGAAGACCAAACAAAGAATCTAACAAACTTCAAAACATAAAAGGACAAATGAAGTACACAAAACCAACAAAATGTCAACGATCAATGCATGCAAATGACTTGTCGTGTGAGACAACACTCATCCTCATTAAAGCAACCAAAGGCCCAAAACAGTCGCTAAAAGCATCAACCGTGAAACTGTACTCAAAATCCAACAAACCCTCAACGTACGGTCCAAAATTACCAAAAGACAACATGAAAGCAAACCTGGAAACCTCAGTGGGTTTAACCGGCGACCGAAAAAGAAAGGCGATAGCGTCGGAGAACACTGGACCAGAGGCAGCAGCGATAGAGGATAAAAGGAGTGAGGTGGTGCGGTAAGATAAATGGAATAAGAAAAACATATGGTGTGTTTTATACCCACTAAATGTACAAATTTACAACACAAAATACAACAACCTAAAGCACAAAAAATCAAATATGTAACATGTACAACATACCATTGTAAAAATCACTTACAAATTAACACATCAGTGTAAAAATCACTTACAAATTAACATGTATATAATCAGTAGCCAGTTAAAGTAAATAATTAACTTTTGATTATCTCATGTAACTTATCTCATAAAATATATTGTAAAAAACAAAATAATATATAATAACTGATAACTTTATAAAATAGTAAGTAAGTTTTATGATTGTACTAATTAGGTTATTCATGAAATTTGTTGTTCTAACTAGACTCAAGTTTACTTTTACATTTAAATCTTATATATTTTACATAAATAGTATGTAACAAATCTTATATGACATTTCTTTTATTTTCTTTTTTTATTACATGATGTCATGGCTTAAAAATTATAATGGATTAACAAATTGCAAAAAAAAAAAAAGAAATCTGGAAATGTTTTTGCAAATTTTTATTTAATGTTGCCACTTTTTAGGCCATACCACCATATAATAAAAAAAAACCATATATGAAAAATGATTTCTAGGATTTGTGATCTGCTATTCAGGTAAAATATATATCATTAGAACATCAAAATAAATTTAAATGACCTAGTTAGAACAAAATTTGTATGAATGACCTAATTAGAGTATTCCTAAAACTCTTATTATTTTGTAAAATTAAAAAAGTTAACGTCTAAACGTAAACCAACTCAAATTATACCGACACGTACATAAAAATACGTACGTAACAAGTTATTTTTTTTAAGTAAAGAAACGAAAGGGGTAAACTCGAAACTTTAGAAACTCAAGGAGGTCAACAACAGATTAGTTCTTTAAAAAGGAGATAAGCAAACGAAAACTACCAAAGAAAATAATTGGTTAAAAACGTAAATTATATATGATATAAGGATAGAGTTGAAAGATTAGAAACTTAAGAATTTAATTTGTACAACTTGTCATAAGAAACAAAAGTCTAAATACTAAAATTGCCATTTCATGAAACTTCAAAGATAGCAAAGCCAAGAGACTTAAGTTGTAACATGATGAAAGCTTGGGGGTGCCCAAAAAAAACATTACAGTATACCATATGAAAAACAACCAACCATTGCAATATGCCAATATAATGAATATCAAAGAGGCAAAGTATCATCCGGTTGGTGTAATCCGATAGCGTTGACCCAAACCGGGTTCATCACACCTTTACAAATTCAGCTGAAGAACTCCGTCACTATTTCCAGTTTCTCTCAATTTCATACCCACATTCTTCGATTCCGATCGTATTCTCTAAACTAATGTGATCAGATTCTTCGATCAAACAATCTTTCATCTACTCAATCAAAACCGATTTCGGTTTAATGCCGTTTTGGTAGTCGTTTTCGAAGAGTTAGGGTTTGAAGAGCATCAACAATGGTGCCTTCACTCCAATTCTTCTTCACTAATTTCACTGCGTCGTTTAATTGTAACAGTTCGTGTTGTTCGCATCGTCTGAAACGTTGTATCGAGAAAGACGATCGTCGTGGTAATCTTAGTTAACACTCGGTTCATCATTCGACCTTTTTTAGTTATTATCAGCATCTATAGCATTTATCTGGTGCAATCTGTTCTATCTCTGTTGTTTTCTGCTTTTTTTAATCATCGTATCCTGTGTTTGATACCGGAAGTTAGCTCTCGTAAGTGTAAATCGGAGTTTAATCTCGCGATTGATAAGTAGAAACCGCTATTAGACGTTCCGGATTGTCTGGATTCAGATCTGTGTTGAAGTTTGGTGTAAACAAATCTGATTTGACTCAAGGTACATTTTCAATACTATTTTGTATAATTTCTGTTTTAAATTGTAATATTGGGCTGATAGATTTACTTCATGTGCTACTACAGTGGATTTATAATTTCTGTTATCTATCCGGTTTAATTACTAATCTGCAAGCAAAATTGAGTCTGTTGCTAGGCGAGGCGCAGGTCTGCGCATTCTATGGCATAAGACTCGAGTCACACGTAAGTGCAGCTGAGGCGTGCGCCTCTTGTATGGGGAAACTCTTGTGCTTTAAAATGCTATACGTATAGCTAAAAAGGTTGTACATGTAGGTAATTTATACATTAAAACATATATAAAGCTTATTTGCGTCCAACTGTCCATGGTTTAAAAAAGCGGTTGAGGCGTGTGCCTTGAGGTGAGGCGGTAAGAAAACGTGTATGAGGCATGCCTCATGGGGTTACGTTTGTACGTACGCCTCTAAGGGTTGAGGCAGTAAGAAAACGTGTGCCTCAAGGACGCCTCATGGGGTTATATGTGTTTTTGATGTTTTAGACTTTGTGAGTCAATTATTTTATTAGTAAGGTATAATTTTCTGGATGGTAGTTTATTTTTATGTTGGCATATGATAGTAAGCAACTGCTGATCCCCAGTGTTTTGGTTGTGTTATCTGCTTGTGTGATGATAACTATCGCTTTTTGATCGACGAATTAACTAGCAAATAGATGTATTTAGTGACAACATTGAATTTGATGCTGGATATTTTGGGAATTATAGGGTAACATTATTTTGAGTTGATTAACATTGAACTGTTACTAAAACAAAGCTCATGGTAATTTTATTCTTAAATCTATAGACAGACTGTATATTGGCATTAACTTTCGTTAGTAGTGTGTGTCATGCAAACGACTTTATTATCGTTTTAGATTTGACAATCGTATCCTGCATACCATGTGTATTCGTGTGCTGTTGAATCCTAAGTCTTAATAAATCCAACACCACTTCATCATATATTCATATATTGTTGCACACATGTTGACATGGGCATGAATGCGTCGTCATCGTCATCATACTTAGTAAATCCCACCAATAGCAAAGCTAAGGTAGGATGTAGACAGCCTTACCTCTACCCCGTAGGAATAGAGAGGCTGCTTCCAGTGAGACCCCCGGTTCCAGACATGGGCATGAATGCAATTCCACTATATCATGCTGGAATGTTAGTCTCTCAGCATATGAATGAGGATCTCACACCTATTGATTGAACATAATTTTTGGTATAATAAATTAATAATGTAGATGGTTTGAATAAAGAGTTTCATGTTGTGTTATATATAGTGTTATTAATGGGGTTGAACACTGAAAGCGTGTCAACACACACATTTGTTGTTTTTTGGACTCCAAGGTGACCTTCGACAAATGTTATATTATCCAACAAGAATCCTCTTAATTGCAAACACCTAAGTTACAAACCATTGACATGAATTGAGGCATTGAGGTGTGTAGTTTAATTCTGACCACTTATGGTATGATGGTCAGTTTGTGACCATTTGCTGTGCACTTTATTATTGATTCACAAAATTGTTACGTTTCACTTTCAGCTGCCATCTGGTGGCAATGGATATAGATGTGTCAGCCTCTATTGATGTAAACAAAAGCCATGGGTTGTGTACACTTGAATCTACCAATGCAGACACTGAAGATCTTTCTGTGAATAATCTCAGGAGTGATGTAACCGAGTCTCTGAATATTGACATACACGGGGTTACAGGTTCCAATCCACCATATGATGATTACCATTTTCTAAAGGAAGACAAAGCCACCGATCCATCCTGCTCATGTTCGACATCTCTGCCCGTAAGCATTGCTTATATTTGCAGTAGTGGTAGCAATTTCGATCATGTCTCAACCGGTTACTGAACACGCACCTGACCCATATTCCCAGTTCTGCTTAGTGGTGTTCAATATTCGATTCAGATTTGAAAATTTCGAAATTTGACTTGATTCAAATTCGATTATCAAGCTTCGGATTCGGTTTTCAAATATTCGAGTTCGATTCAATTCGAATTCAGGTCAAGTAATTGAATACGAAGTTATGATTTTTCTATTTATATATACATGAATATTGTCAAAATATGAACATGTATCAAGAACAAAATGTACCCAAACTAAAAGCTTATTTATTCAAATGATTCAACTGGAATACAAAGAACAACACTGAACAATTACTCTCAACTTCTCTCATCAACAGATTATCAACAACATTATCTGTACAGACAACACAATAAGAAAACCCTAATCGCCAAGAAGATGAGAGAAGCCACCAGACGAGAGCAATAATTCAGTTTTGTTCTTTGTATTCCAGTTGAATCATTTGAATAAATAAGCTTTTGGTTTGGGTACATTTTGTTCTTGATACATGTTCATATTTTGACATGGTATCAGAGCCAGGTCCTTTTTTCATATACCACTCGTGCGCTTCTTTCATTGATTTATGAATATGGTCCTCGGTAGCCTTTGCCCAGTTGACTTTTTCGCAAGCGTCTAGATTTTCTACTATCCACCAATGGGTAGCAGAGACCCTATTGCTTCTGCTGCAAAGGAGTACTTGACCAATTAGGAAAAAAGTCATGAGCTTTCTAAACTCCTCCCTGCTCTTATCATCAGTAATGGCCATATTTGTCAGCATACTCTTTATGTGGGTAGTGGTGATGAGTTTTTTTTATCACCCCTAAGATGCAAAGGAAATGATGAGTCGTCTTTCCGTCTTTCATCTTTATAAGATTGATAGCTGATCCCCGTATCCTTCATACCAGTAATATCCGCTACCTCTTTGGTACAAAGGTAAAAGATATCTGGTCATTGAGCTGAAATCTCCTATTCTTTTGATCAAATATATACACCCACACACACATGAAAAGAGCTTCTAAACTTAGGCCAAACTCTAAAAGCCCTTACAATTAGTTTGTAGTAGTATTAAAAACAAAAGTAAAATAATTCATTATTTTGGGTGAATTTGAATTAAATCGAATTTATTCGAATCAAATTTCGAATTGGGCTTAAATTTGAATCGAATAATTTAAATTTTTATTGAATTCGAACCGAAATGAATTCAGATAAAAAAATAAATAAAAGTACGAAAAATTCGATTAAATCGAAAATTTTTAATCGATTCGTTGAACACCCCTACATCTACTTATTAGTATACCGTACTGTGGTTATCACTTTTTGTTCCATTGTTACCCCATTACGGCCTGACACTTTGTTTCCCCACAGACGACTCCAAAGCCCGTATCTGCCATTAAAGGTAGCCGAGCGGGCCCGCCTCAAAAGCTGACTGTGAAGTGGGCCCCGGAAGTCTACGACCCGGTTCCAACCTCAGTTTCCCATGCAGTAACAAACAACAAGCCTGAAAAGCAGAGCAAGAAGAACTCCAAGTCAAAGCACAAAAACGGAAGCAAGTCATCACGTGGAAATAAAAACAAACACAAATTGGCTGGAAAAAAAGGAGGCGTTTAGTTACTTAAGAGTTTCCGCCAGGAATTCCACGACAGAATATCGGCACATCACCCTTGGTTAAGGTTGTATATATAAAGAAAAGAGATCAAGTTCATTTGGTCTGTGTGGAAACTTGGTTTCTGAAGAGGATAAGTCTTTCTATACCGCGGCTACTTAATATTTTCACGGATTTGCGTGGATATTTTAGCTGGCAGATATGCTTGATTTTTTTTGCATGATTGTGTTTTGAGTCTTTCTATACCGCGGTTACTATATATTTTTGCAGATTTGTGTTAATGTTTTAGCCGTTGGATTTGCTTGATGAAGAACTTTTACATGATTGTGTTTTTTTTAAGTCTTTCAATACCGTGGTTGCTATATATTTTTGTAGATTTGCGTGTATATTTTACTCGCAGGATATGTTTGATGAAGATTTTTTTTACATGATTGTGTTTTTTTAAGTCTTTCTATACTGCGGTTACCGTATATTCACAGATTTGGGTGCGTATTTTGGCCCGTCAGATATGCTTGATGAAGATTTTTACATGACTGTTCTTTTAATGGATGCAAAATACTGACAACGGATACAGCATTGGATACACAGTATGAGTGCAGTGTGATATTCGTTATTAAGAATCAGTGAATATACGATCCGAATATGGATGGCAAACAAACCCGAGAGCGGAACCTGAACAGGTATAGGGCTGGGTATTAGGTGATACCCGACAGGCTGAAACTGAAACATATAAATCCGTTTACCTGAACTATATATAAACATTTTCTTTTAATTTTCCTTTTGCCACTTAAGTAATATAACCATATACTGATTCACTATTTTTAGTTTTTCTTTCTTTCTTTTTGGGTTACAGAATCAAAATGATTAGAAATGTAATTGTAAATTCATTAATTAATTTAACAAATTAATGGTCTATTCGATCCCTTTCAAAAAGAACAACATTTACATAATTACATTATAGATACCCAACGTGTATCGGACCGAATACGAGACAGATGTCACACACTTACAATCACGTATGGGACTGAAGTTGGCAATATCTACAAAACCGTCCCATTGCCACCTTGGACATAAAAGCGGTCAGAGGTTTTACTAACTTTATTTAACAATTATCGTTTATCCAAAGTGCAGCTATTGAATGGCCCGGGGGGGACCCACCAAACTTTTCGATCAGTAGTGTTATGTACGTACGTTTCGTATAGAATTTTTTAGGTATGTACGTTTTCGACCCCCCCCCCCCCCCCCCCCGGTTTTATAAAGAAATAATAATTTTTAGGTATATACTTTTAGGTCGGTGACTACCGACCCCCGGTGGAAATTTTCAAGTTTTGCCACTGTTCATAATATGCAAACAAGAAAATATATTGGAAATATGCATAGCGAAGCGCGGTTTATAAAAATATACTGCAAATTAGTTTAAAAACCCATGTATCCCACAAATTAAATAAAAAAAATATTAAAAAAAACAAGGGTGAAAGGCGTCTATCTTGGAATCCACTACTCTAAATTATTTGCTTCACTCATGTGCACCCTCTCAATTCATGGCTTAACCCATGGGTTCGTGAACCAACATTTCAACCTCCCAAGGAAGCCCCCATGGGTTGTAGCAATGTTCCCTGGCCAACTAGCTTAACCCGTGCCTTTATACCACATGCTCCCTTCCACCTAATTAATAAAGATTTAAGAATTATGAAACAATATTTAAAAAAAAATAAAACTGAAGTCAAATATCTTAAATTAGACTGTTTGTTGTGGGTTAACTAAATATTCGTTAACCTATTGCCACAGTATCGCCACGTCACAACTTGATCATTAACTAAATATCCGTTAACATTACGTTATGGGTTAACTAACACCTAACACCATTAACTAAACCAAAAAGAAAAAGAAAATGAAGGTAAATTGTGATTGGTATTTATCTCTTTCCTTCCAACCCCGCCAACACGTTCACGGCTTTCCTTCAACCCCGCCAACACCTTCACCTGTTAACGAGCCTGCGTCGTTAACAATTCAATGTGTCGCGTTAATGGCGAGCTCGTTAACCGCTTATTCTTAGTTACTAACAATTTAACATATTATGATTCATGTGTAAAGATCAAATACAAATACAAATGAGACTAAACATACAAAATACCCTTAACGTAAGAAATGAAGGGGATAATCTTTTTTGATTTTTTCTCTACTACTTAAGAATGATGTTTGATTGCAAAATGTAAAAAAATTGTGATTTTACAGAAGTATAGTAATTATAATTACTTTATTACTCTATAAAATTACATAATTACTCTTCTAGAGTAATTTCGTTAATGAACGAACACAAACAAGTAATATAGTTTGGTAAGCGTTCGTGAACAATTCATAAATAGGCTCATTCCTTAAAGAACGAACACAAACAAACGTCCGTGATCGAGCGATTCCTTTACAGCCCTGTTGGTAACTGGTGCATGTAATTGGTCGGTTTCTATCCACCTGCTAGTGCTGATTATTTTACGTTGAGTTTAAATAAAAATGGATTCATCGTAAAAAAACTCTCATTATTCTCACACACCTAAAATCTTATTTTCACACCCTTACAACTATACGACCCGTATAGAATTATATGGGCCGTATAAGATAATCTTGCACAAAAACTATCAAAGAATGTTCTTTTGTCTCCATGTATATGAGTCCTATAACATTACACGACCCGTATATAATGTTATACGACCCGTATATAATGTCATACGACCAAAAATTCATATAATGTTATACGACCTAATATTTTCTCGATCTGTACAAATCGTATAACATTACACAACCAAATATTTGTCTTGTCAGATTATTCTATACAGGTAGTATAATTTTTTATACAACCTTATAGAAAAATATAAAGGGGTATGAAATTAAAATTTTAGAGTGTGAATTTATTATAAAATGAGTGATAAGAGAAAAGATATGCATGTTGATTCTTTATCGCACGTGCAAGCATATTATACACGTGAATTTGCCAGGTCAGCAATCTGTGTGAAACAATCACCAGCCAATCAGAACCAACCCTCACTCTCCCTATATAAACCAAACCCCCACACATAAACTTCCACAACACACTCTCAGGCTCTCTCTAATCAATTAACCCTAACAAAATGGCGCCAACAAAAGCCGAGAAGAAGCCATCATCATCAGCCGATAAGAAGCCAGCCAAAGCCGAGAAAAAGCTTCCAAAAGAAACCGTATCCGGAACCGATAAGAAGAAGAAGAAGATGAAAAAGAGCAGCGAAACCTACAAAATCTATCTCTTCAAGGTGTTGAAGCAAGTGCATCCTGATATCGGTATCTCAGGTAAAGCTATGGGGATTATGAACAGTTTCATCAACGATATATTCGAAAAACTTGCGCAGGAGTCGTCTCGGCTCGCGAGATATAACAAGAAGCCGACGATTACGTCTCGTGAGATTCAGACGGCGGTTAGGCTTGTGTTGCCTGGTGAATTGGCGAAACATGCGGTTTCTGAAGGTACGAAAGCGGTTACGAAGTTTACGAGTTCGTAGATCTGGATCTGTAGATCGGATGAGTGTTCGATTTGAATTTTGATCGGTTCTGATGTTGAGTTTTTGAGTCGGTTATTCGTTCTTGTTACTCCAGATCTGGATCTCATATAATCAATGATACATTTTGTTTACTTTTAATCGAACGTGATGTTTATGATGATGAGTTTGTGATCTGATCGGCTTTGATTGAGGTTTTCGTGGCGGTTCTTTTATAATCTCTTAGATCTAGATCGGATGTTGTAGATGATGAGCGTTCGATTTGAATTCCGATCGGTACTGATTTTGAGTTTTTGAGTCGGTTATTCGTTTTGTTACTTCAGATTTGGATCTCATATAATCAATGATACATTTTGATTACCTTTAATCGAACGTTTTCATCTTCGTAATGCGTGTTTTGAAGATATTAAACGGTTACGAAATTCATGGGCAGTTAGAACCGATCGGATTTTATACAAAGATGGATACATTTTGCCTACTTTTAATTGAATGTTATGAATACAGCGGTTTTGAATTCACGAGTTATTAGATCTGATCGGTGATCGAAGATGAGTGTTTGATTTGAGTTTTTCGGGTCGGTTATTAGTTTGTTACACTAGATCTGGATTTCGTTTCGTTGGTTTCGTATTTCGATAATACTTTTACACGAACGTTTCGTATGTGCAATACGAACTCTTAGAACTGTATCGGATGTTGATGATGATGATTGCTTGATTTGATCGGTTTCTGTTTGAGGTTTTTGATTTGAAGATGATTGATTCATAAAAAAATTGTTTAGTTTTATTCGAACATGGTGTTGAAGATGATGAGTATTCGATTTGATCGGTTCTGATTTTGAGTTTTTCGTGTTAGTTATTCGAGATCATAATGCGTGTTATCTGGATTATAGGTTTGGAGTCTGTTATGATTTGAATTGAAATTTGGACCATCTATGTGTGAATTCTGGCTAGGGTTTCGATGCAAAATTTTGAAATTGGGGACGCGACTTGACACCGAGCTTTTTTGATGGACGCAAATTGTTGTTTACTCTTCAAATTTTAATCATATATAATAATTTTAAACCATTAGACTCTGATTTTCACCATAAATTTCTGTCTATACTTAAACTTGGATTAAAACCTATAAAAAAAGAAAAATCAAGAGTGTAAGTCTTAGGTGGATGATTGCTTACCAAAAAGGATTTCTAGTGATATTCATCACTTATTAGACGAAGGCTTGAAAACTGATTTGTAGTTTCAATTTTGAATAATTAGGAGCATATTATTCTGTCCTCAAACACACTTTTGATTTGTTTTGTTTTGTTTTGAGTCTATGCGTTTTAAATTATATTCTTTATGGTAGCCTACTTCACATCTTTAAATCATGGACTCTTCATATTTGAGATAATAAGAGTATACCAGGAATCGTTTTTTTTAGGATGGAAAACAAAACCGTAGATGCCTATGTCAATGGAAAGGAGGAAAGGGAGCCGGTAATGCCAACATGGCAGCGGGCATGCCGCCCTTCAATCCAGGAGTGCTACGGCTCATGGACATTGGGAGGACTTCAACATATATATAAAAAGAAAGTAAAGGCCACGAGCCAATATCAAGGTGTGTTAGTAAGGTGTTGTTCTTTATGTGGTTGAGGGTTTAAGTCTCATGATGGACATAAGATGTAGATTACGAGGTACAATCACATTTCTTAAAAAAACTGGTTGATTTGGATAAAGTTGATGTATAAAGATTTGGATAAGATGACCAAATCTAATGTTTTTCTAAAAAAGACCAGTTTTTACCATAATCAATTTGCTCTTAAACCGTTGACCCAAACCCAATTTGACTTGTTACCCAAAACCATATAGGGTTTTTGAATATTTGACCATGTTTCTAAACTTTCATATTTGAATATTTGATCCATGCTAGTCAGGTAGCTCAAGTATAAAAGTTTACCCGACCACTGTATTTTTGCGGCACCTGGAACTGTTCTAAAGGGTACGAGCACCCCACGTTAGAACTACAGTGGACCGGAAAACGAAAGCTTACAAAACCGAAAAGCAAACTGATTGAAACTGGTTTGCTTCTGTTTTGTAGATTGTTTGGTCTCCAACCAAACCACGAAATGAACAAATATATGTATTTGTAATAGTTTGAAAACACAAAAGGTTGGGAAGCCAATGTTTGTTGTTGGTGTCATGACTCATGACCATACTTGATGTCATTGTTCAAAGAACAAACATGTTTGTTCCCATAACATTGTGAAATCAAAGTCAATACATAATGATCTGATCCATTTTCGATATGTTTTATAAGAGTTTTCAACCTCTTCACCAACATTTATAGTAGCAAAAGTTGCATAATTGTTCCCTTGTATCTCTTACCGCCTCAATCCCTCCACAATGTAGTCTGCATACAGATCCCTTTGGAAAAATTTTAAAAATAAGCATAGTCGAGACAAGGGACAAATGTCACAATCATGAATGGTTAATTGACATCCTGACAATTTCAACCTATTTTCCTAAAAACAGGTCAATTGGGGTTGTAATTATTTCCAACAGAAAAAATACGTTTATAGTTATAAAACTTCGATAAATAGAAACACACCAAATGGGTCAAACGGGTGAAAGTCACTCATCATGAGTTGTTTAATTGGAAAGGTTAGATTATTATTTTAAGTAAATAGCTTGTATGATTGTTTACAAAAATCAATCATAGAACAGAAAAGCGTTTGACAGATTTGACCCAACTTGACCCACCCGTTTCGACCTGTGACCCGAACCCAATTGCAATTGCATTTATTTATGATGTCTGTGTGTGACCTGCTACAAAGATCTAATGCTCGTAATCTGCAATCAGTGACATTAATTATTATTAAACTAAATGCTCATATGATTTTATATGTGTGTATTCTTTAAAAAATTCAACAAAATCATATATAGTGTTTTTATCTAATTCTTCTCAAATATCACACATGCAACTGTATAGGGTATTTAAATCAGTCTGTCACATTTGATAAAGACTGATATAATCATATTTCTGTATTGACCATTCACATGCAAAATTTTCAGATGCTGATATGGATATAGATATGATCAAACCCGATACACACATTTCATAAGTAGTTTAAGTTTTTGCTTACAGGGAATACTTCACCGCCTCAATTGCCTTGTCAGCTGGCAAGAAATCATCAACAGCAACCTCCTTATTCTCGTTCTTCTTATCTGACCAGTCATGTTAAAATAAAACAAAATTTGCATCTTCAAAAGAGTTTTTATGTAACGCACCAAAAAGGTGTAATTTTTGACCCAATGAGTCAATTCATGTAATGTTATAATCAAAACAGCCAAACAAGTAAATTAAAATATACAACTTAAGAAGACACGGGTCAAATGAGTCATCATCATTTTATTCAAAAAATGAGATTATTATAGATTTAAAAACTTTTTGTCACCATCTTTTACGAACTGATTTTTTTATGAAAAAAATAACTTTTTGGAAAAAAGTGGGGTCAACCCAACCCCGCCCGATATGACCGGCATGCTGTAACAAAAAGTTACACTTTCAACCCGTTACCCAACAAACATATTAATTATTATTGTAATAAAGTAATTCTGTAATCATATTTCACACTGACATTTCATAAATATTTTGGACAAAAAAAACAGTTTTAGGAGAACCCAATCCGAACCGTTTAGATGCATACCGGAAAATTACCCGTTTTGACCCATTACCCTGCCCGTCCAATTTTACCACTTCTATAAATTATACTAAAATCTATTTCTGAAAGGATACAATCTTCAAAGAAACGGCGGATCTCCGCTAAACGATGTGGCGGGAGCTCCTTGATGTCAGTATAGTCCTTATACTCGGGATCATCAGCACAAACTGCAATGATCTTATCATCTTTCTCTCCCTAATTATGTCCAGAATTGTTGGTAAGCTTGTTTGATGAGCACAAAAAACGGAAACATAAATTTATTAGACCATATAATTGTATAAATACCTGATCAATCATGGGCATGAGGCCTATTGCTTTGGCCCGTAAGAAACATCCTGGCAGTATCGGTTCCTGTACGCACATGCAAAAACCTCAGTAACATTATATAACATATTTGACCCATCTTTAAAATTACAACAAGCTTATGAAATGTCACACCCCGATCCGCAGCGGAATAAGAGTCGGGGCATAATTGGGTTATCACCAAAGCTCATGATGTTTACTAAAATGTTTCATATTTATTAAATTCAAATTACAACTTCAATATTCCAAACAAGTTCATACAATTACAAGGAAAAAGTAACTAAGTAAACAATCCAAAGCCTAAACTGATTTATTCTTCTAGGCCGTCCTATATGTTTCTTGCTGCAACTGGATCACCTGTATCATGTGTAAAAATGGGGAATTTTGGGTCAACAAAAGTTGGCGAGTGAACCTTGTTAAAAACATTTTATATTGATTTCTTATTGTATTTAATATGGAAAAATTGTGCAATAATCATATGTGAGCAAACGTATATAATCAAACAAACAATAACAAACCACCTTGCATGAGTATATGACATGAATGATAATGTATATATTGGCAACGTCACGTTCCGCTCATAGGTAACGGGGAACGGACGGCCTATGATGATGTATGTGTGATCAAGGCTCAATCAAACGGAGCCGATCATATGTTGGCAACGCCACGTTCCGCTCATAGGTAATGGGGAACAGACGAGCCTATAATGATGTATGTACTGAAAATGATAAATTTAAGCTAAACATTAACCACACAAACAATTGATACATATTGGATACACATTTGATCATGGATATGATGGATGCACAAGTGTTTAAATGTAATAAATAATAAGCGACACATGATACACCCCAAAATGTGATTAAAACGGGGAATTTGGTAGAGATTCACTCACATTGGGTGCGTTCTCTTGATGATGCTGAATGCGCACGAGTTTGGAGATTTGATCGACGAGGAATAACTAACCTAAAATAATAACGAAATAGTACGGTAAATAAGTGGATTTTGTTAACAATTTTAATAGGATTTTTAGATTTATTTTTGTGAGTTTAAGGTCATTTTCTAACTTTAAAAATTTTATTTTTAAGTATTTTTAATTGATTTTTAAATTAAATAAATAAATAAAAATATAAAAAAAATGTTGACTTTTTGTTGACCGTTGACCGTTGACCGGACCGTTGACCGGTCGGACAGTGACTTATGTGTGCGCTGGGTGAGACTCGAACCCGAGACCTCTTGTACGCGTGCACGCAGCTCTACCAACTGAGCTACGTGTCTAACCCGAAATATTCTATGTTTTAATTATATATATATACTAATTAAATGTTTAATTTATTTGGTTTTATATTAAAAGAATTTAAATGGTTGAACCAGTTGCAGGGAAACCGGATCGAACTCGGGACCTCTGGTTTGTAAGCGCACAGCCCAACCAGTTGGGCTGTGTGTCTTATCTGTTAAACTTACAGTTTATATTAATCTTAAAAACATCCTGGGACCTACTCTGATTCAGTTAAAAAAAATTGGTTTTAATTCGGAAAGCCGGTGCGTTTGTAAGATTCGAACTCGTGACGTGCGCTGTGTGTTTGCACACAGTCCACCGATGGACTGTGTGTCTAACCCGGTTTAATATCTTGTTTTAATTAAACTTATACCTAATGTTCGACTTCATCTTCTTCGTTCAAAGACACAGACAACCGATATTCGACAGTTCTTGTTTAAATCATTCGTCGGACATATAAATGATTGAAATGTAATGGATAAAGAAGGTTTTGGAAATGAATGTACCGGAAAAGATGTTTTTCTCAGAACTCCGGCAAAGGTCGTCGGCTCTGTTTTATGAATTCCGTCTGAGCGGATCAATTAACAGTTTTGATCAACTAATTGTGAAATTGGGTTACTAAACAAAGATTATCAGAGGGTTTAGATGTTTGTACCGATTCACAGCGTGTTTTCGGAAATGTCCAGAGATTTTCCGGCGAGCGTAGAATATCCGGTAACGTCGTCTGAGACCGATTCTGGTTGAAGGATTTAAGTTAGTGAAAGTCTAACAATGGATTGAAAATGAAAGATCGAGAAATTTACCGATTTGATGTATGTCCCGGTTTCCGGCGAAAGTCCGGCGATAGCAGATAACGATTCCGACAAACAGAAGTTAGAGTGAAAATGAAATTGAAGGTGCTGCGAGTGTATTCGTGATGTGAGGCGATGGTATTGTTAGTGTATATTGAAAATAAATTTCATTTCGGTTTAACTCCCGAAATCGTATGAATCGAGGCAATTGAAGACTGAATTGATTAGAACGTGGGTTGTAATGGATTTATCGGTTATATTCAGTAACTCACGATCACTCAAAAGTCTCTGGATAGTTGAAAGCCGATTATCGGTTTCAGTTCTTGGCGCAAACAGATAGATTCACGGGTGAAACTTAAGGTTTATTTGATCCATTAATTACACAAAAGAATCAAGTGGCGGAGTGGTTAAGTGTTTGTGTGTTAAATGAGCCGGCTGACCCGGGTTCGAAACCCGGCAGCGACATTTATTTTTTTCTTCAACCGTTTTTATTGTTTATTAACCATAGTTTATAAATTCTAATATATTTATTAGTTATGTATTGTTTAAAATTAAAAAGAGCATTAAATAAGCAACGAAAATTTGAAACTGACTATTCGATTAATAAACGAAGCGGGTTTTTTTTCGACGGATGTTACATGAAATGTTTTGATGATACTTATATAAGTTATAATAACATGTTGAATTCATTCAAACATAAAAAAATGGAAACTTTGCATAGAGGCCTGTAAATGAACCGAATGTTCATGAACTTGTTTGGCAGGAAGTTCGTTTATTTAATAAACGAACGAACATGAACATGTTTTGTTCGTTCATTTATGTTCATGAACACCCATATATGTTCATTTATTTATGCTCGTTTATTTACATATGTTTATGTTTGTTCATTAGTGTTCGTTTCAATTTAAATACATAAGTAGTTATAGTTATATAAATATTAAACATAAAAGAAACTTTGTAACTACTTATATAAATACAACTAATTGGTAATTGGGCTTTCTAGTAATAAAATTGGGTTCTCCAATAAAACTTATTGTAATTAATCACTAATTTATATAAAAATTAGTTTATGTCGTTTGTGTTTAGTAAACTATGTTCATTTGTGCTCATTTATGTTTCTTCAAATGTGTTCATATGTGTAATTTTATATAAACATACAAACTTAAACAAACATAATTTAACAAACAACAAACATATAATCGAACAAATTATGTTTGTTTAAGTTTGTATGTTTATGTTCGTTTACGTTCGTGAATTGTTCATTTAGGTTTTAAACGAACGAACATAAACGAACGCGAACATGCTTTTTTTAATAAACAAACATGAACAAAAAAATGTGTTCGATTATATGTTCGTTCGGTTCATTTAGATGCCTATTTGCATATATGCATGTTTCATTCATTTAAAAATGTAAGCTTTGCGTACCTGCATGATGACCAAGACATCAATTGGATCGTTGTCCTCACACAAAGTACGAGGGACAAAACCGTAATTGTGAGGGTACACGACTGATGAATATAGGACCCGATCAACCTGACAGCATATTGGAAGCTTGTATGAACATTAACGTTTTGGTTCTTATGGTAATTATTTTTAATTACCTTAATAAGTCCTGTTTTTTTGTCTAGCTCATACTTCACCTTGCTCCCCTTGCTAATTTCAATCACCTAAAAGGATAAATAAATCAATAAATAAGATAAAAAATATAACCAGATGTTTTTGTTTAGCTAAAACTGATTATTTAAGAATATAAATATTTTAAAATATATTAAAAAGGAGACATTTTGTAAAATTGGAATACAAAGAGTCTCAAATTATGTTGAGAGAAGAGGTAAATAGGTAACTTTGTAGTTTGAGAAAAGTACACAGATGGTCCCTTTGGTTTAACAAAAATTTTGGATTTGGTCCCTAGCTTTCCAAAAGTACACAGATGGTCCTTATGGTTTGCACTTTGTAACACCATTGTTCACAGCTTTTTCCAAACATACATGGATGGTCCCTATGGTTTGCACTCTGTAACGCATTTAGTCCCTAACTTGAACATGCTAAAATCTTTAGATTTGTTGGCTTGGGACAAAATACGTTACAAATTGAAGACCACAAGTACCATCCGTGTACTTTTGGATAAAGTTGTGAACTAAATGCGTTACAAAGTGCAAACCACAGGGACCATCCATGTACTTTACTCTTATAGTTTAGAGTACCCTTAAATAAATAAACTTTGTTGCAAAAAGTATAAAACCGACTATCAAAAACTGATTATTTGACTCTTAAACGTTCGAATAACTAGAAACTAAATTTGTTTAGCAAAACATTAAGTCATTTACAACTTATTGCAAGAGGATGTGGTAAATTGTAATAACAAGATAACCATTTCCAAAATTACAAACCCAAACACCCCCTTAGACTTTAATCTATATTAAATGTCTTACACAGTTGAAGATCGTTGGTGCACCAGGTCCTGCATTACAACATTGAAAAAATTATGTTGTTGAAATTGATACATCATTAGAGATCATATGAACACTTGTAATAAATTAAGAAGAAATTAATCAGATTTAATACCGATTTCAAGATCATGCCAAGGATGTGCTGCAACTGATCTTTTGTTCATGGATGAAAGTATTCTTTCATTAAGCGGTGGACGTGAAGTCATAGCTGCAAGCCGCACCATGTGGTCATACAATCAAGAAAACCGACAGTGAGATTACTTTACAAGAAAGTATAAATCGTATAAAAAAGCATGTAAATTCTATTATACTTCTATGCAAGAGGAATAGTAACTCAAAACAAAGAATTTTAGTAATAAGAACAAGGTGGAAAACTTGACAAAATATAAGCTAACCTAATCGAAATAGAAAATATTATAAGCTATAAGTTTAAAGAGGATAAACCATGAACAATTACAAAACTAACACTACTCCATAAAACTGCTAGATATAATAAAATTTTCACAAATATCAACTTTTTTACTCGTAACGTGTAGTAACACTTAGCTTCAAACAAATAATGAAAACTCGACTCATAATCTGACTCGTGAAGCTCAAGGGGCAAATTAAAATACAATAGCACTTTTTGTATTCGTTGGAGGCTAAAATAAACCGAACAAACACAACAGCGTAATCCATGAAGAGATTGTTAAAGCACAAGCTCTGATTTTTGAAGTTGGTTTAATCTGGGTACAAAATATCTTTCCCATTGGTAATGTGGCTCGTACAATGTTCTTTTTATCAAGGTACATAACTTGGGGCATACCGCATATGTATTCCTAAATGTTATCCACATTGATGGAGGGGGTTGTAGCAACATCCACCCTAGAAATGTGACGACAGACCCAACATTTGTGTCTTAACATAAAAAAACATTATGATCTAGCATTAGAAGCCGTACATGCTCCACATTTTTCAAATCAACTCCTAAGCTCAACAAGAGTTCTTTTTGTGTTGAACATCTCTTAAGGCTACTCGGTGTGGGTGACGGGCCTCTCTCCAGGACGACCCGCCACGTCAGCAAACGCGTCAGAGACCTTGGAGGACGCTCCTCCAGGGATGGAAGCTTGGAAATGGGTGACGACCCGACCCCACCTAGTTTTTTTATTTTTCTTTTTACTTTTGGCGAAATATTTATAAAAACTAAAATTAAATATTAATTCAAATATTACATAAAAATAAACTAACATAATATTAAAAAAAAACTGCTAGTCTTCGTCCGGCATGTCGGTGGGTATAATTTTTGGACGTCGTTTGCGTTTGGTTTCAGCAGATATTTTTTGCTATATAACGTCACGATCCATTTGCAAAACTTGTGCAAACATGCACGTGAAGTTCTTTCGGACATCCTTAAATACTCGTCTAACGAATCGGGTGCAGTCCCGTATGCTAGCAGGCGAATGGCCGCGGTACATTTCTGTAAAAGGGTGAATCCCCTACGACCCCTGGCGTCGTATCGAAGTGTGAAATATGGATCATACTGCGTCAAGTCGTCTGCTATACGTAAGAATAGTCGACGACTCATTCGGAACCGACGTCTAAACATCGCGTCAGTGTACACAGGTTCGTCGGCAAAGTAATCAGCTACTAAACTATCATGCCCAGCTGATTGTTAACGAGTTATATAAATTAGGAAAGCACATCAAAATAAAGACACACTAAAAAATTAAATACGTTATTAACAACGAATTAAATACCTTCTCGTTGTCGATTTAAGGCGGCCGCCCTTGTTTGTGGTTGTGACGACGTTTCTTCCTCTTCCTCCTCCTCCATGATCATCTGTGCTGCTTGCATAACGAAGTTCGCAACAAACAATTCGGCGTCATCCGAAGATGATGAACACCACGAAGAAGGTGACATGTCTATATTTTTTAAAATAAAAGGCTGGAGAATTATAAAGAGATGGGAATGATTTTATAAATTTGAGAGATGGAGGTGAGTAAATTGTGTAAAAAAGTGGGATGGCATTGGTGTATTTATAGGTAAATTTATTAATTAAAATTTTTTTAATAAACTAGCAGTTTCAACGGCTATATTTTTAAAATAAATTAAACAATTCGCCCCGTCCCCAACGTCCGCAGGCCGACGCCTACGACTCCGACGCGCCACCCCGCGCGGTGTTGGGGGGCGTCGTCGGCCAAAGCTGGGCCTGGACGGCCCCCCCCACCGAGTGGCCAACCCCTCCAGATCAATAATACTATGCATGTACGCGTTTTATACATTACATACAAATATTCATTCTACTAAAGTTTTTGCAACTTTATGAAGAAAAAAAAGCCAATGTGAATACATGGATGTAGTTGACTACTTAACTACAAAGCTGCAAAAAGCATAGTAGACCAGCGAGCAGATAAAATGTATAAAGACCGTTGTACCCTTGATCTTGAATGGTTAAGAGATGTTCCAGAATTCTTATTGGGTATACAAGAACTTGGTTTGAAAAAATATAGAATGTGTACGGCTTCTAACGCTACATCATAATGTTTTTCCTGCTGACACGTGGCAGACGTGAAACCAGATGTCTAGGCGGGTCGAGTTGTAAACCTCTACCCCACTCGCAACTCAAATTTATCTTTTGGATGCGTATTCAATGGTGGACAACATTCAGAAATACATGTGTCCCAAGTCGCGCACCCTTGATTATTAAACATTATACGAGCTACATTACCAGTTCATCAAGTGCGGAAAGGTATTTTGCACCAAAATAAAAACCAAATTTCGCTAGTTCGGTACTGATATCTTTAAAAATAATGAAAAATACCAAAACCGAAGATACCAAAACCGAAAACATTAAAAACGAACACGGTTTGGTACGGTAGCGGTACTCACACAATAAAATAAACATCCCTACCTATGTTGGTGGTGCTGATTGCCATGGAGGCATAGTTGGAGGAAGAGAATGGAAGGATTTTAATAGGTGGATTGAGTATTAAATATATTCGGCTGTTTTGCATACGAAATGACTACGGACAGTAAATGCTAATAACTGCATCCTTAATGCACAATTTTTTTTGATTTAAATGATTTTTCTAGTTTTTTTTCTTTCTCATATGCCCTTTTCTTTTCTTTGTTTTTATAACTTTTTTCTTGAGCCTTTTCTGAATGTATCCTGAGCTTAACTGGTTGTAAATAAATAAAAATCTAACAAACAAAGCTGTTCATGTTTTTATATTACTTAATAGCATGTAATTTTTTGTGTTATGCTATTTTAGGTATTCAACAATTAATTAACAGAAATTAAATTATCAATAGTATATAATACATGGTCCCTCACCTGCCTAAACACCCTGAGCTAACTAGCGTTTTCTTTATAAAAAGAAGGCGATTATGTGATCTAATATATCGACCGTATATCGGGAAAAAGAAAGACCATGTTTTATATGTTCTAAAATTTAATTTATAAAAAAATCTTATACAAATAAGGAAGCACATTATATTTCCTTCTAGACTTCTAATGAGATATAATGATAAACATAGATGTAAATATGTACCAAAAGCATAAGTTATTAAATCTAAAATACCAAATAGCATTTGTCCTCCTAGTAATGAGGGTTCAATCCCGGTAATGGATAAAAAATAAAATAAAACATAAAGTAAAAACCAAAAGTAAAAAAAAAAAACAAAATCTAAATTTGCGGAAGAAAAAATAAATAATTAGACAAACTAGATAATCTAAAAAAAAATCATTAACAAATTAAGGGCAACTAAGTATTACACGGTCAAAATCTTAAAACCTAAATTACCTTTGATGAGGATTCAATCGCATATATGGACAAAAAAAAAAAACAAAAAAAAAATATAATAAAAACTAAATTTGACTTGAAGTTCTACAAACAAAAAATAAAAAAAAATCTAAAGTTGCGTAAGAAAGAAAAAGTTGACCGTCAAAAGAAATTCAACAAAACAAGAGCAATAAAATATTCCACGAATCATCAACACATATTATGTAATCTTCCTCAAATAAAACCTTAAACGGTTATCCATTCATAATCATTTCCCCAAATATTCACAAAAAAAACATGCTACCTTAACATCAATCCAGATCATAAACTAATAAAACAGAAATCAAAAACCAAAACCTAATGCATACAATCATTGCTACATAATCAAAAACTAAATCTCACACCTACAAACAAAACCGCGAGAACCGATTACTACAACTACACAAAACCTATCGAAAACTTTGATCAAATTACGATTTGAACTACGATTTGAAATAGAAACAAGTTTATATGAATCGATTATGTGAAGTAATGATGCAACAAACCTGAAAAATTGATAATTTCTGTGGAGTGAGAGGAGAGAAAATGAAGAAGCGCAGATCTAGATGCTATTAGGCGAAAAATGTGCGTACGTTAAAGGTTAAGTGTAGTGGAGTTTGTTTGGTTGCATGTATAGAGACAGATGTTTGTATATGTGTGTACCGTTATGGGTCTACAAGTTCCCCACCGGTTTTTGCAGGGGAAAAATGTTGCCCTACACTTTATGTAAGTCATAAGTTGTGGGATTACCGAGTCGACGTACGCGAGAATTCGATCGGTATCAATTTGATTTGTTACGTTACATACATTTTAAAATATAATAGAAAATCATAAGGATGAATTATGATTATTGGTACCGGTTTTGATAGTTAACGTCGAGACGCTTTTAAGTAAAAAAGTACATTGTTTTGATGTTCCGTATGGTATGTATAGAGAGAGATGTTATTATGTTGACTGTTAAGGGTCAAGTTTCCTATTGATTTTGTAGGGGAAAGATGTTGCCCTATGCTATATATAGATGTAACTAGTGGGATTACTCCGCTATGTGTGTGGGAATTTGATTGGTATTTGTTTAGTTTGATACGATATATTCACTCGCTATAGCAATCGAAAAGAAAATTGAAAACCATAAAAATGAATATTGGTACTAGTTCCGATAACACTACTGATACATGTGTTGACTAATGTATTGTTTAGTGTTGTTTTTAAGTAAAAGAGTGAATTGTTCGAATGCTCCCTGTGGCATGCGTAGAGACATATATTATTATGTAAACCATTAAGGGTTAAGTTTCCCACTGATTTTTTGAAGGGGAAGGATGTCACCATAATGTCACGGAGTTAGTCCTTCAACTCACGTGCGGCTCTTAGTCACCGTGCTAAGATCAGCCTTTGACCCAACTAGCTAACTCGATTCTATGACTTGAAACAAGGGAACAAAGATAGTGAACACAGAGAACACTTTATATTGCTTTGAGAACTCTTACAAAGTATGCCTTGATACAAGTTTTGGAGGTGATTAGCAAATGAGCCAACATCACCTATTTATACTTGGCTAAGTATCTAGATTGTTCCTAATCTAGAGATTTCTTAACTATAAAATATTACAAATATCTAAGATATTTACATGGATTAGTCTAGAATGATTAATGAAAATATCTTGGATATTTTCCTAAGAAATCTCTAGACTTTAGAGATATTTTGGGACTTTGATTTCCAGATTTTTCCTTAGAAAAATCTGCCTTGTATCCAGATTTTTCTAGGAATTCTTGATGCTGGTAGAAATTTTCGGAATCTCTCGGTTGCGACCTGAATTTTCAACGGGCTGTGACATTCTCCCCCACCTAATCCGTCGACGTCCTCGTCAAGCCTTGGTGGTACTTCTCGATCTTGTCTTTGAACTGCCATAGTGAATCCCCTGTTTCCCAACTGGCTTCACTATCAGGTAAGTTCTTCCATTTGATCAAGTACTCCTTGTAGCTTGGCACTCCTCGTCGTCGAATGGTGCGGTTTGATACGATCTCAGCAACCTCTTTATCGAATGATGTTACAAGTGCCGTTGGTGCCCGCTTAGACACTCCACAATTTAAGTCTTCCTTGTCGGCATGGTAAGGCTTGAGATAACTCACATAGAAGACAGGATGGATCTTTAGCTTTGGCGATAATTGTAGTCGGTAATATACTTTGCTAACACGAGCAATTACTGGAAATGGTCCTTCATATTTCCTTACGAGTCCCTTGTGTACGCCTCTTAGTGACTTGAATTGCTGTGGCAAGAGTTTCACCATAACATGGTCCCCGACTTGGAATTCCACATGTCGCCTTTTACTGTCCGCCCATTTCTTCATCTTTTTGGCCGCCTTGTCAAGGGAAGTACGAGCCAAGTCTGCTTATCCGTGCCATTCCTTTAGACTTTTGAAAGCAGCGGGGCTATTACCATCATAAGATGCGGCCACGGCATTGGGTGTCAATGGTTGACGTCCCGTTACGATCTCGAAAGGGTTTTTTCCTGTTGCTTTGCTTCGCTGCATATTATAAGAAAACTTGTCACACCCCGAATTTCCAATCAAACACTAGTGGGCCCGGGTGGGGATTATCGTGACGTAAGTTGATATCATCATAGTCAATTAAACATAGCATAGCGGAAGTCTTGAATTTAAATTACTAATACAAACCGAAATGTTCAAAGTACAAAATAATATACAGACGGCTTGTGAACGAAAGATCCACAGGCGGATCGTAAAATGTACAAAAATGTATAACAGACTTTAGGGCAGATCTAAGGATTTGCAAGATCCTCTTATATCACTACCGAGTAGCTTCCAGCCCATTTCGTATTGTACCTGCAAGCTTAGTCTTTTGAAAATACGTCAGCTTTCGCTGGTAAATACACCCGACTGACTCATTTTGAAAACATTTTAAAAATTTGATTTAAGTGCACAGGGCACAAATCTTTTATAACTTGGGAAAGTCAGCTTTGTAACCTTGTTAACAGCTTTACATGTTTGTCAATACATATGGGGCCCAGTACAGAGACCGAGACATGATTAACGTACACACCACTTATGAACCCACGAAGGAGTTATCTCCAACTTGTGTGTAAAAATAATTTTAGCATTCGCATCTGTCGGGTGTATGCCTACACCCCGTGCTTTGGTCGTGGCCATTATCTAATGTAATGAGCCAAGGATATCCAGGACACGGTCGTTAACCCCCAATGTTTAAGTTATCAAACAAAACTGATTAAAACGGAATATGCGGATTTACTAGCCACAATCCGGCATTCGATTGATCCTATTTCCGACAAAGCGGTAATAATTTAACATAACCCAAGCCCGTATAGGGAAAATAAGTCAAGAGTATTTACCTGAGCTAGTCTTGATTTAAAAATGCAAGATTTAATATTTCAGCCGTACTCAAAATGAAATAAGTGCAGATAGCATTTACTGGAAGGCTCTAGTCTGGATTATGGCATAAGCTAACCAATTAGAATGCTAACTGTCTTTATTTAAGTCATAGATTTAGACCGACTAGCTTTAAGGATCAAAATTGGTACGATATGCTAGATTAAGCGATGACCGAATAGAATGTAGTTTAAACCCAACAAGTACTTAAGACTTGTATAATATGGGTAAAAATTAACATTCTGGAATTTGAGATTAAAATGATAAGGTTAAACCCGTTTCGGTTAATTTTCGTAAACTAGTTACATATATTTGGCCGTATACATAGAAGCGATATCGGGTAACCGGATGAGTCATTAACAAGTTCTATATGTCATTATACTTTAAATAAGTTGCAATATCAGTAGGATATCAACTTATATGCCCGAAAAGGTTTTGAAACGAAATTATGCCTCATAAGGGCGTTTTGATAATTATATGTCGTATAAAAGGAACTTGCATGTATTCTGATGTTATGATCATAAACATTCTGGAAAAATACTTAATTTATGATATAATATCAGTAAGATAGCACACATAAGTGTGGTTTATGGTTTAAGACCAAACTATGCACTGAAAGGGCATTTTGGTCATTTAAAAGTATAGTTTGCGATATTATGATGTTAATTTTCTGATCATAATATGTTAATTACATTAACATATCAGTAGGTATTTCATTTGCAAGTTTATTATTGATTAAAACCTCGTTTTATGTAAAAAGGGCATTATTGACATTTTACGGATCTTGTGCATAAACGCAGATTATGATTATGATCAAGTAATACAACCTTATAGGGTTATGCTACAATGCATTATGATCATAATGTGACCTTAATTCAGAAGTTAACTAATCTAAGTTGGGTCAGAATCAAAAGTCAAAGCAGAAGTCAAACTTCACGACTTTCGGTTGCGAACCGACTCTAGGACTTAAATTGATGGATCGAACATGTTCCCACATGTTCTAATAATTATTACCAACTTGTTTAAGTGTCGAAAATATATTTATAACATGTATAAACTCAGATTATGATTTTTATGAAATCTGACCCGTTTGACTTTTTAGAACAATAACTTTGACCCGTCACTTGACCTAGTAAACGTGATCCTTAGGAGGTGCCTTTTTAAGGGATTAACACCTACCTAATTACGATCACTTAGCCATGTTCCTATTGAACAACGGCTGGACCATAATAGTCTTAACTAAAAGTCAAGGCATTTGTCGAAAATGCTTGACTTTTGGCTATTAAAAGCCTATAAAAAGAAAAGAGCAGAGATGGAGCACTTACAAGTGATCCAAGAGAAACTTAGAACTCAAAGGGAAGCTCCCAAATGGTCAGGAACTTCCAAGAGTGTAATAGAGAGAAGAAGAAGTGAATGAGCAAAGAATGAGGTGAACTTGAGTTGCTATTTATAGTGCAAGAGGGTGTGTGAAGATGAAGCTAGGTGTTCGAGGTGTTCTAGGATCATCACAAGTGTCTAGCAAGGTGTCAAGAACTGCAAGAGTGTGGCAAATTGCAGGAGAGGTGGCATCTTGACATAATTTTTGGGGTTTGGACACTTTTAGTCCCTCAAATTTAGTTTTGTGGTTTGTCATTAATTGTCCCTTGACTAACATCCAATGACATAATGATACAACTTGGTCTATTCGTTCAACACGAGATGTATTGAAGAAGAGTACGAACAACCGAACGTTAACGGGTGTCACACTAGGTGTTCTTATGACTTATAAGCGTTTACTAGCTTAAACGCGAAAGATACGAACACTGATGGTTTAATGGGTTAAATTACCCAAACTATTAAAGTTAGAGGTTTGGTAAAAGAGCGGAATGCTCGAGGATGGTAAATAAAAATATATCATCTCAACCGAGAGACGTTCGGGTCTTAAGGTGGCTTAATAATATAAGAAATATGAAAATGACAAAGTCTAGGGGCCTTTGGGTAATTTGCGAAAAGTTTAAATGGGTGAAAAATAAGAGCTTCAGACGCCCGCCGCGTAGCCTACGGTCAACATAAAATCAATACAGCAAGACCAAACCGTAGGCTACGGTTATCAACCGTAGGTTACGGTTAGTTTTGTGAATTTTTGAGATTTTTGAACATGTTTGGGTGACTAGCTTATTGAGATATGATCCGAGGGTATGTACACGTGTCGGTATATTACCGAACACGAGTTTCACAAGGTGTTACATAATCCCTCCATTGTCCAACATTAGCGGATTTTCAGAATTAATCCCACTCGTCCAACTAGTGGCTCATATGATAGTTAGGACTTGTTAAAGGATCACTCAGAGGCTCAGTATAAGCATGTTGACCCCGATGTCACTCAGAGGCTAGGCATGTTGAAACAACGGTTATTCAGAGGCCGAGTTTAAGCATAACGACACTAATGGTCGTTCAGAGGCTACGTTTTTATGCATGACGACACTAATGGTCGTTCAGAGGCTAGGTTTATGCATGTTGACATCAAAAAGTCATTCAGAGGCTCAGTTTGAGCATGTTGTCACTTTTAGTCCATATTAGTCTTTAATAGATTATATTTTAAATACAACACGTGTCACTATATTATTGGACACGATTTTTACAGGGTGTTACAAAACTGTGTAACGTCTAGTAGCTTAGCCCAATCACGTTGGTTAGCACTTACATAGTGTCGGAGGTATAACTCGAGCAATGCATTGATCCTTTCTGTCTGCCCATCGGTTTAAGGATGAAAGCTAGTCGAAAAGTTGAGTTCCGTCCCCATGATCTTAAATAGTTCAGACCAAAATCATCACGTGAAGCGTGGATCTCGATCACTGACAATTGTTTGTGGTATGCCCCAGTACTTTACCACGTGCTTAAAGAAAAGCCTTGATGTCGCTGCCGCGGTCATATCGCCTGGTACGGGAATGAATGTCCCATACTTGGAAAACCTGTCCACCACTACAATGATGCTTCCCGAACCTTCTGACTCTGGCAAGCAAGTGATGAAATCCATTGAAATGCTTTCCCAAGGGCCATTTGGGGTTGGCAGGGTTCCAACAAACCTCCTGGTTGGCGCTGCTTGATCTTATCTTGCTGGCAAACCAGACAAGTGTGCACGTATGCTTCAACATCGTCTGCCATACGTGGCCAATAAAATGTTCCTCCGATCAGTGCTAATGTCCGTTTGATTCCTGGATGACCGGGCCACTTAGAATCATGGCGTTCCTTCATCACGGATCGCCTAAGATTGCCCCACGTTGGTACATAGAGTCGGTCCCCCTTTGTGAACAAGAGATCTCCTTTTAACCAAAATCGTGTCGTCTTTCCATCGCGAGTTAAGGCGACAAGATGTTTGGCAAATGGATCTTGGTTTAAGCCTTCCTTTATCTAGTCTTGGATATCGAATGTTGGGCGTGTAATGGCAGCAAGCTCGGCCTTGCGGCTTAGTGCATCAGCCACAATGTTTGCTTTCCCGGGCTTGTAATCCAAGACATAATCAAACTCAGCAAGGAAATCTTTCCACCTAGCTTGGTTGGGACTTAACTTCTTTTGAGTTTGAAAATAGCTAGTGGCAACATTGTTAGTTTTAATAACGAACCTTGATCCGAAAAGATAGTGCCTCCAAGTGCGTAAGCAATGCACAATTGCCGTCATCTCTTTTTCATGCACCGTATATTTCTTCTCGGTGTCATTAAGCTTCCTGCTTTCGAACGCGATAGGATGGCCTTCTTGCATAAGTACTCCACCGATTGCGAAGTCCAATGCGTCCGTGTGTAACTCGAAGGGTTTAGTGACGTCGGGGAGGGCTAGGACAGGCTCCGACATTATCTCCCTTTTTAATCCTTCAAAAGCTGCCTGACAACGTTGGTCCCAGTCCCAAGCTTTGTTTTTCTTGAGTAGGTCGGTTAGTGGTGCAGCTTTTGCGGAATAGCCCCTAATGAAACGACGATAGTAATTCACCAAGCTAAGAAATGAACGTAATTCTGTTACCTTGGTTGGGGGTTCCCATGCTTGGATTGCTTTGACTTTGGTATCGTCCATCATAAGGCAGCCCCCATTGATCTTATGGCCCAAGAATTCAACCTCTTCCTGGGCGAACGAGCATTTCTCCAGCTTGACGTAGAGCTCGTTCTCTCGCAACACTTGAAAAACTTGCCGCAAATGCTTCACATGTTCCTTTAGCGTGCGGCGTCGTCTAGGTATACCACCACGAACTTGTCGAGAAAGGGGTGGAAGAGTTTGTTCATGAGGGTACAGAAAGTTGCTGGCGCATTTGTAAGACCGAAAGGCATCACCAAGAATTCGTACGATCCATACCTTGTGATGCACATTGTTTTTGCCTCATCCCCTTCAGCAATTCTTACTTGATAGTAGCCTTAACGTAAATCCAGCTTTGAAAAGTACCTGGCATTCCCTAGTTGATCAAACAAATCAGCGATAAGGGGAATTGGGTACTTATTCTTGACCGTGATCTTGTTAAGTGCCCGGTAATCGATGCACATTCGCAGAGACCCGTCTTTCTTATTTTGGAATAATACCGGGGCACCATATGGGGCCTTTGAGGGGCGAATATAGCCAGCATCCAACAACTCCTTAATTTGTTTGCGTAACTCTTCCAGTTCCGGTGGTGGCATGCGGTACGGGGCCTTGGCTGGTGGTTTAGAACCTGGTTCCAGCTCGATTTCGTGGTCAACTTCTCTTCGGGGTGGGAGCTTTTTGGGTAATTCAGCTGGCATGACATCCTTGAATTCTTCTAGTACCTTTATGATCTCTATCGGTACTGCTTCCCTGGGCTTTTCCTCGTTGATCTTTGCTACCGCCAAGTAGCACGGCTCCTTCTTATTGTATCCTTTCTTGAACTGTATGGCTGAAAGAGTCTTTGATCCGTTCTTTGACCCGCGCTCCGTGCGCATCATACAAGTCTTCCCCTCGTCCAGGATACATAAAGAGTTAACAAACGGCATAGGGAAAGCTCGTACCTTATCGAATAATTCCATGCCAAGTACAACATTGAAATCGTCCATTTCTACGACAGAGAAGTTGATAAGTCCGGCCCATTCACCAATACGAACATATGCGTCCTTGGCCTCCCCAAGAATTGGTTTGGCATTAGTATTGACGGTCTTCATTGCTCCCGTCCCTTTAGCAAATTTTACACCAATTCGCCTTGCTTCTTCTATAGACATGAAATTGTGAGAAGCTCCCGTGTCGACAAGGGCCCGAACTTGGTTTCCTGAAATATTAGCTTGGACAAACTGTAGCCCTTTGTTAGGTGACGGACGTGTTTCGACCATGGCCTTGATTGCGGTTAATATTTACATCGATCCCATACAAACATCTTCTCCCTTATGACAACCTTCGGCTTGGGCAATCATGGCATGTAAACTTGCTCTTTTGGGCAGTCTCGAACATAATGTGACCCGTCACAAACTTGCTCTTTTGGGGCAGTCTCGAGCATAATGCGACCCGTCACATATGAAGCACTTATTATCTTTGCTCATGGGCTTCTTGTCCCGGGCCTTCCATTGTGGTGGGGACTTACGTGTAGTGCTTTCTCTAATTTGGGCTGATTTTTCTCCCCCACCTTTCTCGTGGCTACCCTTGCAGTCCTTGCTCCTAGATTCCCTTCGGCTGTAATCAGTTAAGCCCTCGGCTGTAGCGATTGCCGAAGAGAGATCTTGGACGCCGCGTCTTTCTAGTTCAGTTTTGGCCCATGTTTGTAAGCCATCGAGAAAGTAGAAAAGTGAGTCTTTATCGGACATATCCGAAATTTCAAGGACAAGGGTAGTAAACTCTTTAATATAGTCCTTGACAGTGCCGGTTTGTTTCAATTTTCGCAACCGGCTCCTAGCTTCGTTTTCTGCATTTTCCGGATATAATTGCTTTTTGATTTCTCTAACGAAATCAACCCAAGTCCTAAGGATACACGTACCTTTTTCCATATCTGCATGTTTACCTCGCCACCGCAGGCCCGCGGTTTCCTTCAAGTATAGCGAAACCGTCTTGATTTTTGTAGCGTCATCGGTTACATTTACACCTTCGAAGTAGCGCTCCATCTCCCATAAGAATCCGTCAACAGCCTTCGCTTCCCGCTTGCCGATAAAGGGTGTTGGTTTTGGTACTTCGATCCTTGGTGTAAAGTTAACAACGCTTCCGCCGGCTGACACCATAGTCCTGCCATATTCGTTAACCTTAGTCTCTAGGCCAAGAAGACTATGATGCATGTCTATGGATAAGTCATCCGTATCTTTGCGAAGTCTGAAAACTACCTTTTCTGTAGCCTCCTTGATGGCTTCATTTACTTTCAGCTGGAACTCAGCCTGAAACAACTCCATTGCAGCCTTCAATCCATCTCGAAGGTCATTGAAGTTTGTCTCTAACTCGTCCAAACGTTGAAACGCTCCATCGACTTGAGCTCCGAGCCCGGTTATCGCGGTTTCCATTTCAGCAACCCGTTTCTCTAAGGTCTTATCCTTAGATACACCGCGATGTTTCCTTCTCCATGGGCTATTTCCTCCCGTCCGCGAGTCTCCTCTCCAACAGCAATATTGATTCCGACTCCTTTGTTGCCCGAATCAGCCATTTCCCAGCGAATCGACGTGCTCTAATACCACTTGTCACGGAGTTGATCCTTCAACTCACGTGCGGCTCTTAGTCACCGTGCTAAGATCAGCCTTTGACCCAACTAGCTAACTCGATTCTATGACTTGAAACAAGGGAACACAGATAGTGAACAAAGAGAACACTTTATATTGCTTTGAGAACTCTTACAAAGTATGCCTTGATACAAGTTTTGGAGGTGATTAGCAAATGATCCAACATCACCTATTTATACTTGGCTAAGTATCTAGATTGGTCCTAATCTAGAGATTTCTTAACTATAAAATATTACAAATATCTAAGATATTTACATGGATTAGTCTAGAATGATTAAGGAAAATATCTTGGATATTTTCCTAAGAAATCTCTAGACTTTAGAGATATTTTGGGGCTTTGATTTCCATATTTTTCTAGGAATTCTTGATACTGGTAGAAATTTTCGGAATCTGTCGGTTGCGACCTGAATTTTCAGCGGGCTGTGACACTAAGCTATATAGAAATCATAATAACTTGTGGGATTACCTCGCGCTATATGTGCGGGAATTCGGTCGGCATTGATTTAGTTTGTTACGTTACAAACACTCACTATAGCAACCGAAATAAATCAAATATCATAAACATAAACATCGGTTTTGATAACTGATAAGATTACAAGAAGTTAATAAAAAATTACCATTCATTAAAACATTTAAAGGTATAAGGTACATGTGTTATGATCCTCTTAGAAAACACTATGCAAAGTATATGTTCAAACATGTATCTAAAACTCTAAACCGACCGAGGTGCGATCTCAAGAGTCAAACCAGCTTGAATTGTTCCCCAAGCGATCAACCGCCAATGCCTCTCCACTCTCCTGCTCAAAGCAACCTTCTCACCTATGTTCGTACACACGGGTGACATCAACTGCAGTTTTGCTACACCTTTCTTAACTTCCAAAACACGCGCCTCATCGACATTGATCCTATGTTCAACATCAGGATTTCCGCTTGTAACAACTTTGATACTTCGCCTCTCGTTTTTGTTCTTTCTGTCTTCACACCCAGCAGCCAATGCATAAGTGTAAACTTCACCTACAAAAAGCCGCAAACGGGTCATTATGAGGTCAAAGGGTTGGGTTGACCTACAAACATATTTTATTGATTTTGGAGTAAAGTACACGCGGATGATCTATGTGGTTTACCAAAATTTTAGATTTGGTCCCTAACTTTCTAAACGTACATAAATGGTCCTGTGGTTTGCAATTTGTAACACATTTAGTCCCTAGTTTTTTTCCAAAAGTACATAGATGGTCCCTATGGTTTGAACTTTTTAACGCATTTAGTCCCTAACTTGGACATGCTAAAACCTTTAAATTTGTTGGATGGAAACTAAATGTGTTACAAAGTGAAAACTACAGGGACCAAATCTAAAACTTTGGTAAACCACTGGAGCTAAACTATCCGTGTATACTCTTGATTTTTTTGAATACTTAAAGGCTTAAGATATGGTTACAAAAACTATACTATTGAAATCCTAATCTAACCTTTTTGCTAATGTGATTTAGAAGGTTGTTAGAAGCTATATTAAAGATTTAGAGTTGAAACAATTGATGTTGGGTTGATCGTAAATAGAGATGCACAAATCGGATTTTTTTAGAACCTAAAATCGGGTAGGAACCGGGTCCGGGTTTGGTCAACAAAGTCAAGAACCGGGTAGGGTAGGAACTAGTTCCGCGTACATTCGGGTTTTTGACGGGGTTTAGACCGGTTTGGCCTGGGGTTTTTTCGGTTTTGGCCGGTTCGGGTCCGGGTTTTGACAAGGTAGAGGTGGAACCGGGTCCGGTGGTTCCGGGTTGGGTCCGGTTCGGTTCCTTTTCTACACCTGGGTCTGGAACTGGTGTGTACCTGCCGATTGGGTAGGGTAGGAACCGGTTCCGGGTCAGGTATTCCAGGTCGTGTCCGAAAACGGGTTTTTTGTGCATCTCGACCTGTAAAAACACTTTTTTTGTCCATTTTTATAAATAGGTAACGCGGTAATCAAGATTACACAAACAATGCCCATTTCCTTTTTAACTAATAATTTTTTTATTTCACCCGTCTGATATAAAATAATAAAACACAACCCAAAATCAACCCGTTTCGATATCCTGGTTTACTTTCAACACACCATGTATAAAACAATATTAGATTTCTATTTAAATTTTATAGTAGTCCCTATGAGTTATCAAAATTTTGGATTTGGTCCCTAGCTTTTCAAAAGTACACGGATGACCCCTGTGGTTTGCACTTTGTAACGTATTTAGTCCCCGGCTAACAAATCTAAAACTTTTAGCATTCTAAAGGTTTTAGCATGTCCAAGTTAGGACTAAATGCGTCACAAATTGAAAACCACAGGGAACATTTATGTACTTTTTTAAAAAGCTAGGGACTAAATGCGTTACAAAGTGTAAACCATAGGGACCACTTGTGTACTTTTGAGAAGTTATAGACTAAATTCAAAATTTTGGTAAACCACAGGGACCTACTTTACTCTAAATTTTAATATTTATGACACTTTTAAGACAAAAATATTAGAAAAACATAAATGCGAAACGAAAAAAACAACAAACCTTGAGGATACTTCCACCAGCAACACCACCTCTAATCTTATCAACCTCGGATCCAGGCTTATTAACGTCAAACGAACGAATTATTATCATATTCGGAGGTGAAATGAAGTTCCTCTTTGGAACGGGAATCCGTTTTATAATGTATTCACACACCACGTCGATATTATACCCGAGCTGAGCTGAGACCGGGATCACTGGTGCACCCTCAGCAACCATTCCCTGATATCATATCATCAACGCTTTCGTTAAAAAAACTACTAGATACAAAAAGGTAATGGTTAAAACGGATTCGGGTCAAACGAGTTATTTTCTATCTATATGAGACAGCAACAACTTTTGTCCAAATTTTTAAACTTTCTGTAGATAGCTACTGTGTCAAATAGGATTGCAAAAAGATTTAAAAAAAGTAAACAGAAATGTTTATGTTTCCTATTAAGCTGACATTTTTATTGAGTAAAATGGTATTTTCGTTTGTCCACTTTTGCGACTTTCGTCAAATGTTTGTTTTTTCACATCTAGATCCCAAAGGTTTGAAATTGTGTCATTTTTCATCCAATTCGTTAACTCCATCTATTTTGCTCCATTAAATGATGGGAATTTTCGTCTTTTTAGACTTTTTTATTAAAATAAAAAACACGATAAGAAATAAAGATCCACTTCTCTTGACTTTCTCCCCATCCAAACCCTTTAACTATTTAAAAGAAAATGTCTAAAAGACGAAAATACCCATGACTAAACGTTAAAAATGGATGGAGTTAACGAGTCGGATGAAAATGACAATATTTCAAACCTTTTGGATCCAGATGCGGAAGAACAAACCTTTGGACGACAGTCGCAAAAATAGCCAAACATCAGAGACGAAAATGACATTTTACTCTTTTTTATTTCATTAGTTTGAACCATGGGAAATGCAACATAGCATTCATAAGTACTACATGTAATGAACAACAGGGAGAAAAAGGATCATGGCAGATAACCAACCTGGATGAATTTCTGAATCGCGTCATGTTGGTTAATGGCGACACTTTCTTGAACAAGATCAACTTTATTTTGAAGAATTATGATATATTTGAGCTTCATAATCTCAACGGCAACCAAGTGCTCGAAAGTTTGCGGTTGAAGACTACTTTCATTTGCTGCTATGAGAAGTAAAGCACCATCCATGATAGCTGCTCCATTAAGCATAGTGGCCATGAGAATATCATGTCCCTGTGAATATAACAAAAAACAAATATTCATCAGCCAGTTAAGAGGAAAAGATAAATGGTTTTAGTTATGCCTAAAACTAAGGGTGCAAGCGAGCCGAGTGGCTCGCGAGCTGCTCGAGAAAAAGCTCGAAATGAGCTGGGCCTTATCGAGCCCGAGCTGAGCTTGAGTTTAAAACAAAGCTCTTATATTAATAGAGCCAGAGCTCGAGCCTGGCATGTGAAGCTCGTCAGGCTTATAATATTAGTTTAATTATTATTTAATAACATTTACCCGTTCTTTAAAGTTGTTTAGTAAACGAGCCGAGTCTGAGCCTGACTTATTAAGCTCACGAGCCTAAACGAGTCTATTATCTATATAATTTTTTATTTAATATATTAACTAATAGAGTAAAGTACACTCATAATCCCTATGGTTTTCCAAAATTTGTATTTGGTCCCTAACTTTCCAAAAGTACACAGAAGGTCCCGGTGGTTTGCACTTTCTAACACATTTAGTCGTCAAACTTTTGCCAAAAGTACATGGATGATCTCTGTGGTTTGCACTTTGTAACGCACTTAGTCCCTATCTTGGACCTCTTGAAACCTTTAGATTTGTTGGCTGGGGACTAAATTCATTACGAAGTGCAAACCACAGGGACCATCCATGTACTTTTGGAAGCTAGGGACCAAATCCAAAATTTTAGAAAATCACAGGGACTATCTGTGTACTTTACTCTAACTAGTGGATAACAAACGATCGGAAATAGAGCTTGAGAAACTACCAACAAGCCGAGCTCGAGCTCTCATAAGCTAACGGAGCTCGGCTTGGCTCGTTTGCACCCTTACGTTTTATCTTTTGTCATAAAAGATAAAACGGTTTGAAAATAGTATGTTTTGTAAGACATGTTGAATACTTACCGGGCAGCCAACAAATGATACATGCTGCATCAATTTCATCTTGCAGTTCTCAAATCCAGGCACATCATAAGCAGGGCTATCTTCTTTTTCACTTCCATAGGCCCTGTGAAAATTTGAAAAATATTTTTAGTAACGCGCTAGCCGCTAGGTGATACTAAATGCGACGATACAATAATAAAGCTTTCTTTGTATGCTTACTTGTAACACACGGGTGCAGGGCACCTTTCGTCTTCACATTTGTATATCTTCGCATTGGCGTACCCAAGCTTAATAGTAATGTTACGCTCCAACTCGTTTTTGAACCCAACAGTCTGAAATAAATGGTAAGAGTTGAGGTTATTTAAAAGCTTCTCATACTATACAACTAGCAGTATGAATGTATGATGGTCTGAACAACTATAAGTAACAGGAAAGAAGAATTACCTGTACACCAGATATTTCTCTTACAACTGTTGACTTGCCATGAGCCACATGACCAATAGTACCTTTCAAACACATGGAAAATAAACATTGAATTTTAGCGGTTGCAAAAATAAACATATCTAAAAAAAACAATCAGCAAATAACAGATAAGCACCGTCGGCTAATATGGTAAAGGGTGAGCTAAATTTTAGCCAGCACAAAATACATTGAAAAGTGCAATCAAAATACACACTTTTTAGCCCGTCATCTAAACTAGCTTCGGCTAAATTCCAGCTTTAAAAAAGAGTCGCCTGTGTTTCGGTCTTAGTCTGTTAGGGTCGTTAGGATTGAACACACACACGAAACTGAACACAGACACACACACAAAAGCAATAAACGACACGAAGATTTAAAGTGGTTCGGTCAGCTGACCTTGTGATGCAACTAGGGTTTCTTTATTATTCAGGTACTCAAGGAATTACATGTACACTGATATCAATATATAGAGACTAATCTAGAGTTAGGAAACTTGATCCCCAAGTTAGGCCTAAGCCCACATAGAGATAACTAGGGCCGGCTAAATTAAAAACCCTAATTTAACTGCCAAATGAAGACGTGTGGGCCGACTCAAACCTAGGGTCGGCCGCCCTCCCTTGATCGGGCTTCCACACCAATTCGCCCAACAATCTCCCACTTGGAGGCTCGAACAACGCCCAATAGTTTTCAACATCTGTACATCTTGTAATCTTCCTTTACCACCTAGTTGCAGCAGCCTTCTCGACAATTAACCTAAAGCTCCCATTGAGCCTCTCAACTCATCAGTCACAACCTATGACTCATTCTCTGTCCCTGCCGGCTCCCACTTAAACGAACTGCCGAATCCTAAGAAATCCTGAGAACACACACTCTCCAATAATAGCAAGAGATTCTCTGGAGAGACTTTTCCATCTGGAATTATGGTCTTTTTAACCCACTGTTGCCTTAAAATTGTAACTCAAACACGCCTTCTGCCCCAATTGTCACGATGTCCCCTGACTGGTTTGACCTTCCAAACTCGTTCATCACAAATCTTCCTTGTGACTCTAGGTTTCTCTCTTGTAAAGGAAACTCTCTTCTGTCCCCGAGATTCTGTGAACCCGACTTTGTTTTTCTTCAGAACTGGAACGTCACTTCCTTCTGACGGTATACTGACCATGTATAACGAGCCTCTTTTCTTTCCACGAGCCATTACCATATTCCCTTTGACAGCCTTCCACGTTTGATTCCCGAACTTAACTTCATGTCCCTGATCATCCAACTGGCCAACTGAAATCAACAACCTCTTCAAACCTGTAATAACCCTGACATCTCTTAAAATACACGAACTGCCTGAAGTCTTTAAAACAATGTCACCTATGACTGTAACATCAAGTACCTCATCATTCGCCAGTTTTACCTTTCCCAAGTCACATTCTTTCAGATTCTGCAATGTTTCACTGTTGTGGGTAGCGTGAAATGAAGCACCATAATCCATGACCCAGGAATCTACACTGCTCTCCACACTACAGACTAACACATCATCATCACTGTGGTCTCCTGCAAAGTTTATTTCTTTCTTCTGTTTCGAACACTAATTTCCAAAGTGTCCTACTTCATTACAATTCCAACATACCATATCCTTCCGAGCCTTAGACACACTCCTCCTCTTGCTCTGACGACTTTCCGCTGATTCTTTCTTCCCCTAGCCTCTATACTCAACAAAGAACTCGAAGACTCACCTGAAATACGACGTCGAGCGTCATCTCCTAAAATAAGATCCCGCATCTTCGCAAATGTGAACTTACTCGACTCCAAAGTGCTAGTAACAACAGTTACGGTTCTGGACCAACTATCATGCAATGAGAATAATAACAGTACGGCTTAAACCTCATCATCAAACTTAATATCGACAAACACGAAATGAGACAATTTTGAGTTTAGGTGATTGATGTGATTTGTTACCGAGACACCCTCCTTCATCCTAGTATTCACAAGTTCTCGAATAAGATAAACCTTAGTTGCTGCAGAAGGCTTCTCATACATGTTAGATAATGCTTCCATCATACCTTTAGCTGAGGTCTCCTTCTGGATGTTATAGGCAACATTCTCTGACAGAGAAAGCGTTATCACTGCTCTGGCTTTCTTATCCAGCTTCACCCAATTTGCTCGTGACATATCTTTTGGCTTCTCCCCTCAAGCACTACATCTAAGTCTTTCTGACAAAGTAGTGCCTCAGTCTGCATCTTCCACCAACCAAACTTATTCCCATCAAACTTCTCTATTATAACATTCCGTCTACAGCCATGGCAATGACTAAAAATACACTGGTTATGGATAAACAGAGACAAATGCAGTGCGGAATAACGAATTTGATAATCAAAACTGAAACTTTAATTGAAACAATAAAACCTGACAAATGCGGTTGACTCTGGTTCTAGGTTTCAGTAGTCAGTCTCTTTGTTTCAACCAAACTGTTCTTTTGCAAAATAGATCTCTGATTTTGGTTAATACGGGACTGGTTGTTAAAGCTTTCGAAAAAACAGAACCCAAAACTCCTTCTGCGAGGGCGGCAGAAACCCTAACGGCGGCGGAACCCTATCAGCGCTAGGGTGGCGGCGGCGGTTGACTGGGTGGCTGACGACGAGAGAACTAAAGGTGGCGGTTGTCATGTTCTCGTGTAATCCCGATCAAGAGCCAAAGCTCTGATACCAATTGTTAGGGTCATTAGGGTTGAACACACACACGAATCTGAACACACACACCGAAAAGCAATAAACAACACGAAGATTTAAAGTGGTTGGTTAGCTGACCTACGTCCAATGTGCTACAACTAGGGTTCCTTTATTATTCAGGTGCTCAAGGAATTACATGTACAATGATATCAATATATAGCGACTAATCTAGGGTTCGGAAACTTGATCCCCAAGTTAGGCCCAAGCCCACATAAAGATAACTAGGGCTGACTAAATTAAACCCTAATTTAACGGTCAAATAAAGACATGTGGGCCGACTCAAAGCTAGGGTCGGCCGCCCTCCCTTGATCGGGCCTCCACACCAATTCGCCCAACATAGTCAACCTTTTTAGTAAAAGCCAACAAAAAGAGACCACGGGTAAAGTGTGGGTTAAATTTTAGTTGTCTAATACCTTTTGCCTATTTTTGTATTAAACTAAAAGTCAATGTTTATTTTGTTATTATTAAAAGCAAATAAAAAGAAACCACATGAAACATGGGTTAAACATTAGCCGTTTGAGAGGCTTTTGCTTATCTTGGTATGAAACTAAAAGTGTTGGGTTAATTAGTTTATTCACGCGTCACGGGTCACAGGTCAGAAGGTCAAACGGGTCAGCATGTTACGGTTCAATACACTAAAAGAATAAGGGGTAAAAGTCTCATTTAGCACTTGTTGTGTATGTGACTTGTAAATCACTTAATTATATAAGCAAAAGAGAGTCCCAAATAGTGTGTGTTTTCTTGGCCTGAACGAACAAAAAGATCAATATTTATTTTGTTAACTTCTTTTGGGTAAACTAAGTTTAGACGAACCAACAAAAATATTTACCAATTTTAATCGTGGCCTGCCGCGATATAACCTCCAGAGCAAGCAGAGTAGCAACCATTTGAAATCAAAAACCGTAAATTTAACACACAACCTCAATCAAGTAGCAAGTTTTAGATGTCTTACTAAAAAAAAAGAACTAAAATAATATTACTACTGAGATTGAACTTTTTCGGCGTTAGGAATCGCCATAAAGAGACTCTTGTTGATGGTTAAGGTGATGGATAATATGAACAAATCGAACTAAACAAGGTTATATACGTGTGTGTGTATATATATATATTAAAGGTAACTTACATCCTAAGTAGAGATTTGAAATTTGAATAAAAGAGAAGACACTAATAAATTAAACATAATAAAAGTAAATAAAGAATAGACTCCAATAAAGTAGGAGATCAAAGAGAATCTTTTCCAAATAAAGACTTAATTGGATATTTTGGATCTGTTAATTTAAATCAATTTTATAATCCAATATACAATTATCCTAAATTAGTGTTATTCTTATATTTGTTGGTCTTACTTTGCAGATGGGCTTTTTTGTCTCTTTGGTAGGAGTTCTTGGGCTAATTTGGATAAGGGGTCTAAAGTCCATTCGTGCGTATTTATATGTCAGCTTGCCCTTTTGTTTATCATTCATTATCACTTTCAAGCCCAAAGTAATCTGTATTGTATTTCTAATCTTAAGGAACCGAATTCCAGGGCTGGTTTTGGGGCTGCGCGGTTTGGGCAACCGTCCCAACCTCAAATCTCCGGAGGGCCCGAAATTTAAAAAATATTTTTTTATATATATTTTAAATTTCTATTGTATATTTTAAGTTTTTTATATGCACTTTTGTAATATATATATATATATAGAGAGAGAGAGAGAGAGAAAATGCAAAGTATAATTGGCCTTAACGTACGATCGCTATTTGAGTTTCGCATGTTATAATCCGTCAAACGAAAACCCGCATGTTAGGATACCGTACGCGATTGGAATCGTCCGAGTTGTGAACCGCATGTTGAAATCATCCGAGTTTGTGAACCGCATGTTGGAATCTCCCGAGTTTGTGTACTCCGCATGTTGGAATCGTCCGAGTTTGTGTACTCCGCGTGTTGGAATCGTCCGAGTTTGTGAGTCTTCCGAGTTTGTAAGTCAAATTCTGCATGTTATAACCTCAAATCCGCATGTTATATGTTCATCTCGTACGCATTGTACGTTAAAGTCAATTGTATGTTAAATAATCCCTATATATATATATATATATATTAGGGCCCAATTAAAAAATGTTTTTATATATATTTTAATTATTTTTATATATTTTAAGCTTCTCTAATACATTCTAAGCTTTTTATATACCTTTTTTTTGTAAATATATATTTTAAGGCTGGATTTTCATTACTCACCCGGGGTCCAAAGATTTTTTAGGATTCTTGGACGACCCTGCTGAATTCTATTCATCTTCTTTGTGTGGTTGTAACCAATTTCTTATATTGATTTGGAATAAATCTTATATTTGTAATACAACACATCAGTTTAATTTTCTGACATGGCGCTTCCAATATTTCCTTAAAAATATTGTAATATTAACGCATTCACATTCATTCTCTTATCCTCATTCTTAAAATTATACTAAAAATGAATATTTTTCTTTCTATTTTCAATTAAATAATGTTCTTTGTATGTAGTTTGTGTAAATTTTATGTTCTTTGTTAGTTGGTAAATGACGGTTATAGAAAGGATGAACAATATTGAAGTTTCATTGTATTTTAAAACAATTCTGCTGGGGATTTAGTTGATTTAGAATGATTGTTTTGTGAAAACAAATGATTTTGTATGATTTTTAGACTTGAATATTTAATTTGGGCTTTGTTTAGCCGAGATCTAACAAGGATACTTTTTAGATACGATAACTACATAAATGGTTTAACATTCCATCACAAGCTAAGAATCAGGGCGGACCTACCTTATGCGAAGGGGTAGTGTAAATTTTGGAAAAAATTGACGTTTTTTTCGATTTCGTTACCTCTTTCTTTAAAAACGTTACCCCTATGAAAGTTTTCTAGATCCGCCACTACTAAGAATACAAGCGACTTGTAGCCTGGATCTTGATAAAATAAATCTTTGAGTTTGCCCCCATTTTATAAGGATATCATCAATTTGATCGTTTGTCAATATGAATTATACACCAAGATTTCCTTGAGCAAGTTAGGGGTGTTCATCGAATCCAATATCGAATTTTTGAATTATTTGAATCGAATTATCCGAATAATTTTTATTTTCCTTTGAATTCGTATTCGATTAAAATCTACCAAATTCGATTCTAATTCGTATTCGAATAAAAAGCCCAATTCGTATTCGATTAAAATTCGAATTCGAATAATTTCGATTTGATTCAGATTATTTAAAAACATGTAAAAACTATCAAAATGAACATAAATTTTAAAGCAGCCATAAAGCACGATATCACATTAAAATGTTACAAATAAAGTACCAAAAGTCTAAAATTCCAAACGAGAAGTCGGGAATAACCACTCCATATTACAAGTTAATATTTTTAGGGTTAGAAATCTATTGATAGATTTGTTCCTTAGGTTTTAGTTAGGGGTGTGCATGGGTCGGTTTTAGCCTAAAACCATAACCATAACCACGATGTCGGTTAATGGATAACCATAACCATAACCGATTGTTTATGAAGGTTATGGTTAATCGGTTTTGATGGTTATAGCGGGTCAGTTGTGGGTGGTTAACTGTGTATTTAGCCTAACTAAAAATAGCTTAATTTTTTTTTAATATGGAATAAATAGTTATTGTATATTTGTATATATTAGTATACTACATAGTATTAAAAATACATATAATGTATAATGTTAATACCGATTATTACCGAATATATAAAGTGATATGATATATTTCATAAATTCAAATAAACATTCAACTAAAACCTCAAAACGAAATGAAGTAACCCATAAATACTAAAAGTCTTTAATCAAAAACATCAATATTAAAAAAATTGTGAAAAGTCCTAAATCCTACAGATTTATTACATGTCGGTTCGGTTCGGTTATGGTGATATGGAAACATTGATAACCATAACCGACCCGCTACTTTCGGTTTTCAAAAAAACCATTAACCGACCCATCGGTTTTTATTTGGTTCAGTTTTTTCGGTTCGGTTTTGTCGGTTAATTCGGTTATGGTTCGGTTAATTCGTTTTTTTTGCACACCCCTAGTTTTAGTTATGAACCATGTAGTGGGTTTGATAATGGGTAATTTTAATACTTGGAATAAATTTTAAAAATAATTTATAGTAGCCTAATAAAAGTTATATATGTATAACATATAAAAATAATAAATAAAAAAGTATAATTTTTATTCGAATTTCGAATCGAATCGAATTTGAAATTATAAATTTGTATTCGATTCGTATTCGATTTACTTGACTCGAATTGAATCGAATTCAAATTCTTATAATCGAAATGAATTCTTGATAATCGAATTGAATTAAACGAATTTCGAATTTTTCGAATTCGAAACGAATTCTGAACACCCTTATGAACAAGTCTCTTAGTGCATACATCTGTCATTACAAATGAACAAATTTTTATTTTTTTAATGATTAAAACAAAAACATGCAATATAATGTTACTTACAAACGATTTTATGTTCGTAATTTATCCTAGTGATGTTGTATGCAAAAAAGTTGCATGATAATGGCAAAATATATGGGCTCAAAAGAAGACTTCATGTAAAGTACACAAAAGTCCCACGGTTCGATTGGTGGATTGACTATATAATGGTCCGTTCGCAACTAATTTGCTCGAACTTTAACCAAGTAATCTTCGGTTGATCCTACAACTAGTCCAACATCGATCACCCAAAGTTCAACTCAAGTTAAGGCTAGAATGGCAACTAAGTACCACAATCAATGTCATAGTCGTAACGTGCATAGATTGTCCGACAAGAAAGCCGTTAAAACTGCCCCTTATGATGAAGGGAGGGGAGCTGCATCGACCCTTTCAGTGGTTTTAGGCGCTAAATGATTGTCAGACAGAATACGAGAATAGAAACAAAACAAAACCCATGTTCCTACTGTGAATCAAGCGTCCAACACCACTGGATATTTTTCTCTAACGAAACGACCTTGATACACACAATCAAGATTGATAAGTCGAGATGAAAAATGATAAAATTTTAAGTGTAATTAGATGATTGATAAATGATAAACCAAAAAGATCATTTGATTCTTTTTTATATGATTTAACTAGACTTACAAAGACAAATGATCATTAAAGTAAGTCCCACGAACAAATATTATTTAAAAACTAATATTGGGACTTTGGAAATTATAATTACAAACTAATAGTTTAATGAATCTAGCAAAAGTATATACAAATAGCACTGGCTTTTATGGGGGAGAAATGCTTTCAAAAACTAATGTATCTAGTCACGGCTTTATGTCTATATACATTAGATCCATTTCATCATAAACTTACCTGAAGTGTTTTAAAATGGTGTTTTATAACCTATATTAAAATTTCATGAAATTAGTACGATACATAAAAGTTGTTATAAGTTTTTTTAATAATGAAATATTAATTATCACTTATTATCATTTATACATTAAAAAGAATTTAAATTAGTATTTGTCCCAAACTATAATTTGGTTTATAAATTGAAACTAGGTTAAATCAATCACGTCCAAAACAGACAATTAATCAATAGTTAAACAGACTGATTAAGCGAAACCTGTTACTTATGAAAATTCAAAACCGTAACATTAGTCGATATTGACCGACTGATCCTCCCCATGTTACTTTTTTTTTTCACGTGAGATTATTCATCATTTAAATCAAGAATAACTTGTCAAACCAGCTCGACTATTGTTTCATCATGTAGGAATGAGATCAACACTCTACTGGAAAATATCAAAACCAAATAAAAGTGAAAGTATAAATTGAATACCATATCGAGTTTGTCGGTTTACCATTGAAAATACTGAAACTGAAAATATGAAAAATAAATACTTAATTGGTACCATTGTGTGTGGCAAAAAAAAAAATGCTCATCCGTATGCGATTAAGAATATAGGAAAAAAAAAGAAGAAATATAATGTGTTACTTTGTTTTGTATAATTGCATTGTGCTACCTAAGACGGGTATAAAACTAGTTGATTTATATTACAGGAGTTGGTTATGGTATAAACCATGTCTATTCTACAAATCTAAAAATAAATGTTAGCACTTAAAAAACGTTAAATTAGCACATACTAAAATAATACATACATAAAAGTAGAAATTTTGAAATATATTAGCACATGAAAATTAATCAAGATAATTGATTTTAGCACGTATGTGAATAATATCAACACTTTTCTTTATGAAAAGGTATATCAGTACATTGAAAATAAAAAAAAATCTAAATAAATAATTAATTACTTGTTAGCATAAATATAAAAAAATTCAAGATAATTGATATAGCTTTATGAAGGGTCATCTACTATAGTGTAAAATAAGAAACATCCATTATTCGTTATTAATATATGCTGCAAAATTGGAAAAAGAGATAAATATGAATGGTTTATTTTTTTTTAATTTAATTTTACTAATATCCATGTTTGGAATTAGTTGCAGGCTCTTGAGAGAAAATAAGGCGGAAAATAACTATTTATTGTTTTGATGAACAAATGCTTGAATTCTCATAACAAAGCTAAAAAAGATTGAAATCTATGAGGTGAAAACGGTTCGAAAGTTCCCGTTAAAAACTGACTATTTCGGTTGAATAACCTCTAGAACCGTTTGGGATTATAAAATATTTTATAAACCCTATTTAATTAAAGAGCTTTTCAACTTAGTATAACCTAACGGCACAAGAATTAATTTTTTACAAATTTAAAAGCATTAAGACTAGTGTTCACAATTTGAATATTGTACTTTAGGGTTGTGGAATTTTATTTGAATACCCCAATGCAAACTTTTTTTAACCTTGAGTTATGTCATTCAACCACGAAAATTTTAGTGTGGAATTTTAGTATGCAATAATAAAGTATTATTGAATTATTATTTTTAGAATTTAATTGACAATGGGTTCCGACTAGAATCGTTCACACAAGAACCGTTTAATCCGGTTCCAACTCAACCGGAACCATTCACACGAGAAGTTTAGTTGACTTCTCTGATGTGAAATTTTAGTTGACAACACTTCTCTGATGTGAAACTACTGTAGGTATAAGTAGGAGAGTTTAACTCTGTTTTAAATATAATATAAAATATTATATTATTATAATAATTCAACTATTTTACAAAAGACTTTTGAATAGCTTGACACATTTGATCAAATTTGTTACCCGCTATTGATGTGGTGTATGCATTGAAGATGCAGCAGGGGTGGACTCTGCACATATTTGGTGGTTAGGTTTGTTTTGTACTGCGTCGGGTTAGGATCCGTTTTCCTTTTGTGTTAAGATGAATCGATGTAAAACTTAGTGGTTTGTTACCTACATAAATACAATACTGAATATTGAAAATTGGGTTGTTGAACGTGATAGGAAGTCAATGTGGGTCATTGTCTCAGCAAAGTACACACGTTGAATACACAGCACGAGTCTGCGACACTTCTATGCTTATAGAATGCTCCAAAACAAAGTATGCACTTTGTCATTAACTTATCTAATACGTCACATTATTTGAGTTTATTTTAATTATACACTTGTGAGTATTTAAAATTAAAATTTTCTATCTGAAAAGCAATCACGAATGATAACTTAGTATATTACACTTGAATTCCTACTAGATATGGTAACTCATAACTTGTGTAACACTCCATCCTAAGCTAAAGACATGAGCAACTAGTAGCTTGCATCTTAATACGAGAAATTTTTGGGTTGTCAACCACTTTGTAAGGATATCGTTATTTTTCTGGAACAACAAATTTCTTTTGTTTTCTGTCGTTTGTGTAACGTGAACTCAAAACCTCTCTAATTCGTAAGAATGTCATCAATTTAATCATTTGTCAATATGAATTGTACACGAAGATTTGCTTGAGCGACTCTATTAGTGCATACATTATACAAAATATTACAAATGCACATTTTTTTTACTATGATAAAAAAATGCTATATAAATGTTACTTACAAATGATTTATGTTCGTAATATATGTTAAATTTAAGCACAAATGAATCAAGAAGTTTGACTGCCAAATAGAAGCAGCACAATACAAACTGTTGAAATACGCACAACGGATCTAGAAAACTTTCATAGGGTTAACGTTTTAAAAGAAAGGGGTAACGAAATCGAAAAAGCGTCAAATTTTTCTAAAATTTACACTACCGCCGAAACGCCAACGGGTAGCGGAGGCTACCCTGATTATGAGGTACATCCGCCCCTGCTACGCACAAAACTAAAAGAACTAAAACTCACTTTTTTTTATTAATTTGCAACTTACGTACCTACCGAAACAAAGAAAAGAAAACAAATCAATTTAAATGCTGAATTAAACTAATCCTATTTTGCTACCAATGCTATTGGAATTAAACTCTAAACAAATTCGTGTCTTATATCTATCCAATAAAATTATTATCCCTGTATTATTTTACAAGTTTGTGTTAATGTGAGGTAGAATTGGGTTCCATGGCTATTTCATACCTTGCGACAGTTTTAAATAACATATCTACCTAACTAAATAAATTAACTATATATTTTTAACGTCAATGAATGATGTGTCAACCACCGTGACATCGGGTGTTGTGGTCAAGGTCGACCGACTACTCGACCTGGCCAACCTCTTGACTCTCCCCATATGCACGGAAACCCAACCTCCATCCGCCCGAAGGCACGACAGTGGAATAATCGGTAAAACCTCGCCTCCCATCCAAGTAGAACCGGCGCCATCCGTATTCGCTCTTCACCTGGATGCCGCAGAAAATAATGAGAAGAGCCAGAATCGAACTGAGTCACAAGGAACACCAATTCTTTCTCCAACCACTCCTCCACTACCTCATTAGCCACAACTTTACTATTTAATTGTGGAACTAGTGAGATGTCATGTTATTATATACACAGAATGTATATTGACCCGTGAAATGAACTTTTTTTTTTTGCCTAAAACGCCTCATGCACCGCCCTCACAGGCATTTTCTTTCAATTTTGAGCTTGGGCCTTTCTTTTAAAACGCCGAATTTTTGTTGATTTCGAAATGTAACCGTTGAAGGTAACGGTAATAAAAAATAACTATCAATTTTTTTAATTCACTTTTTTCACCTATTTAAATCCCAACTCAACCTAATTTTTATACACTCTTCTCTTATTCTTATAAATTCTTTACTTATTCTTTATAAAAAATAGTATACAGCCATTCACTCAATATCAAAGATGGATACCACTATACAACTTTTTTTTCTTTATTATATGCTCATAAGCTCTATATAGAAGCTTTTATTGCATCTAATACATTTTACTTTTCTTTTCTTAGAATAATCTTAACAACACAAAATAACTCTTATCATTTACTTTAAATTTTACAATCCTTATATACAAACTTTTATGGCAAGTGATACGTTTGACTTTTCTTTCCTTAGAATATTACGAAAAGCACAAAATAACTCTTATGTTTTAATTTTAATATATTCTATAATTTATATATTTATTACTATTATTATTTCCTTTCCTACGTAAGTTTCAAACATTTCGACTTAGTTATTTTTTTTCTATGATAGTATTTTACGTTTTTGTCTAAATTTAGTGAGTTAACACGCCACAACGTACGTACGTGATTCAACGTTTTAAGGCTATTCTTTTTGAACGGTTTAACAGTATCCCGCCACAACGCGCGGTTCCTAAGAACTAGTTTAATTTAAACAAAAGATAAATATAAAACTCTAAATAATCATAATTATTATTATGCTTGGTCTCCTCCAAGCCACCCCATAAGACCAAAATGAACAACTCTTATATTTTCGAGATTAACCGTTCAGGTCCTTCAAGTTGGTATACACCAATTCAGGAGAAAACTCAATAAATATGAGAAAACCCCCTTGTGAGAATCAAACCTAGGACCTATTGATCCCAAAGCCTTATATCACTGTAAGATGCCACTAGGCTATAAAACCGTAGACAACAAATATTATTTAAAAACTAATACAGGATTTTGGAAATTTAATTACAAATTAATAGTTTTATAAATCTAGCAAAAGTTTATAAAAATACCACTGGCTTTTATGGTGGAAACATGCTTTCAAAACTTAATGTATCTAGAGACATTTATGTCTATATAGATCCATTTTATCATAAATTTACTCAAAGTGTTTTAAACGGGTGTTTTATATCCTAAATTAAGATTTCATGAAATTAGTATAATACATAAAAGTTTTGTCATAAGTTTAGTTTATTAATGATATATAATACATAAAAGTTTTGTCATAAGTTTAATTTATACATTAGAAGAATTTGAAAAATAATTGGTGATCCAAGGTTTGTTAATTGAAATTAGCTTGAGTCACTCGCATTCAAAATGGATAATAAACTGATAGTTAGACAAACTGTTTAAGCGAAACCGATTAGTTATGAAAATTCAAAACCAAAACATTAGTCAGTATTAACCGATTAACCCTACCTGATGTTACTTTTTTCATGTAAGATGATTGGTGCTTCAAATTAATTATCTGAGCAATCCTTTCTAAAATAACTATCAAATCAGCTCAATTGTTGTATATCGTGTAGGGATGAGATGAAATTTACCAAGACCGAATACTAGTTTAAGTATAAACTGAATATTGTATCGAATTTGTCGATTTGGTACCGGTACCACTGAAAATATTGAAACTGAAGTTACCTAAACTGAAAACGTGAAAAACAATAAGTGGTATCGATGGTGTTTATCAGTATGGTTTGGCAAAAAAAATGATCATCCATAATCTCGTATTGTTTTTTTATTGCGAATTGTGCGATTAAAAATTACATGCAGATTCGTGTAGTGTGCGTTTGATCCCATTTGCAATCGATTGGTGTAATGATGATGCTTCTTTTATGGATTTGGAGTAGATTGTGATAACTATTTGGAATTTGTATGCTTAAGGATTGTCATTTTGTGTTTATTTGTTTCCACATGGTTGCATAATTGTTAATGAGTATAAAACTTCGAAGGGGAAATGAGGGTATCATCACTGAAATCGATCGAATCGTATGAACCAAAACAAATATGATGTTTATGCGAAACAAATATTATTTTAGGGCGGTTTGAGATCCATGTGGTTCAAGGTTTGAAAACCCAAGATTAATGGGTTTATCTTTAGTAATTTTTTTTTAAATTTAGAATATGCAAAAGTTTTGCATGGTATAATATTCATGAATTATTAATTTTGTTTTTTAAAAGTAATAAAAATAATAGTTTAGCAATTAAATATATATATATATATATATATATATATATATAGTATGGATCTAAGAGAAGTCCACCCTAATTGAGAAACTTGAGAAACATTTATGGATCACACATTTCCCTAAGTTTTTCGTAATATACACATATATATAATTTAAAATTGACTATATACATATATGTATATTGCAAACCTTGACTTATACACGTATGTATATATTCAATTTTAAACTATAAATATGTGTATATTACGACAAACTTAGGAAAAATTTGTGGTTAAGAATGCTTCTCAAGTTTCTCAATTAGTCTAGTGTTTCTTACACGATCCATATATATATAGATATATTCAAGAAACCATTTCAAACCGCCGAAACTGAACCATTTGATACTTTCTAATTGATCAGAAGGCTTGTAGTTTGGTGGTACCAAGGTATTCAAAATGTGTCATGCCCTCGTAAAATTGAGTTTTCTAGTTTTGTAGTGCATAAAATGTATGAATTTTAAAGTAAAGTAGGTGTATGAGTTAGCTATTTAAAAAAATAGGTAAAACTAATAGTTAAAATGATCAAAACATTCTTTTTCTAATTTATTGTTTTTTAATCCACATCGCAAAAATGTATCTATAGAAATTTCATACAAAACTTTCATGTCTTGATGTTAAATTCAATTCTTCGATCAATTTGTTAAAGAGTGAAAAGACCCATTATCGAAGCCAAGATCAAATGATCCACCGGGTCTGGTTTTTGGAAGACATCACGTCTCAACTCTCAAGTGTCCACTTTTCTTCATGTGTGTTTATAATCCATTTTGACGGTTTTTAAGTAAAAACGTAAGTTAAACGCCAATAACGATTTATAATCTCCTTAAACTAAAATCACACAAATGAAAATTCGAACTAAATCAAAGCGTTAGTATATAGAGATGGGCATAATAACCGGTTCCAAACCCGACCCGGTGGAACCGACCTAGAACCGGTTCCGGTTCCTACCCGGCTAATAGTAGAACCGGTTCCGGGTTCAAAAAACCCGGTGGTTCCAACCCGGTTCCAAATTTTATAAATAAAATCGGTTCGTACCCGGTTGCTACCCGGACCCGATGCGTACCCGGAACCCGGTTCCTACCCGGAACCGGTTCCGGGTAGGACAAAAAAACCCGATATGCCCATCTCTACCGTTAACTTACACCTACAAGATATAAACCATCACAACATCGTCGTTGCACGCCATTTTAATTGTGGAAGTTTGAAAGTGTAAGTTATTGATATTGGGATGCAAGGAGGCAAGAAGGCAAGGAATTTACAATCGGTTTCTAATAGTTTTGCAGCTTTTTTCATTGAATTGACCGAATGAATAAGTTTCTAATAGTCTTTGCAGTCTTTTTCATTTAATTGTAACATTAGGAACCGGTTCTTCTTAGGAACTGGAACCGGTTCCAACCCGACCCGAACCGGGTACACTCGGTTCTAGTTTTAATGGTTAAAACCCGGGTAGGAACCGGACCCGGTTACAACAAGAACCGGTTCCATTGACACACATTCAGGAACCGGGTCCGGTTAGGAAACGGTTCCAGGTATAAAAAGGAACCGATTATTCCCATCTCTATTAGTATATGGATTTATTTCACGACTTGGGCTTATTGGGCTTATAAACGATGTAACATTTGGCATGGATGGGTTGACTAAAAACTTCTAGGCCTATAAGTATTGCTTGACACGTATTGGTTTTTAGAAAAAAGTTAACTTTAAGTAAAGAGAAAAGTCACTTAACATAATAAGAAAAGTTCTTCTTAAACCAAACCGGTGACTAGTTCCTTACCTAAGCCCCACCCTGGACATCTGTACTTTCGAAAATTGTTTCTTTGGTTAATTTCACATTTAAATTTTATTCGTTTTGTGGTTTAAACATTTGTTACATGTGTAGTATATTTATGAACAATTTTAAGTATCTTAAAATTTGCAACACCAACTAAAAAAATGTTCTAAACCACTAAAATCGACATGTCCAATCGAACCCAACCCAGCATCTGGAAACCATAGTTAGAGGTTCAACCAACAATTTTTGTCAAAACCGATCCGATCACACCATGAACACAAAATTTTCATCTAAGTTTTGAATATGAAACCCAGCAGAATTATAAGAATTTATTTGTGTTAGTTCAATGATTAAAATTTATTGAAGTAATTTCGTTTTCAACAATACTAATATCAAAATGTTGCGAAAAAATAAACATAGATGCGCATTCAAGTTTTTTAGAAAAAATAACGGAAACAAGCTATAAGATAAATAAAAACAAATTTGTAAAACTAAACGGGCTAAAAACATATATAATACATAGTATAAGGGTGGCAATAAAAATTAAATAATAAATAATAAACATATATATTCATAAAACTTTGTTTTTAAAGTGTATATATGATATTTTTTTATGAACTTGCCTTTCAAATCTATGTGAGTCTGTTTAAATTCATATGCTTTTACTCATGAACTTGCCTTTCAAAAGCTTTTGGTACGGTTGCATTCAATTGAAGGTGACATATTCCACCCGTTTGCTCTCGATGAGTCGATTCAGATTATATTTTATTTCCAACATATCAGATACGTAAGATTAAAAAAACAAGCTAAAACAAGTCAAACGAGATGAAAGTTGCCCAATACATACAATCTATGATATTGCTCGATTAAAAAATAGATTATTTTTAATTATATTCAACGCATTATCTTTTAGGATTTATCCATATCTCACTTTAACTATTACTCTTTATGAACACTACAAATATGAAATTTTGCAATTCTGTTTGCAGTTTGCACAGCCTATTTTAAACTAATAAGAAATACAACTTTATTTCACTACATCATATCAATTCATAATTTTCTTTTTATTACTAAGGGTCGTTTCATATATATCCTTACAAATTTACCAAATATCATATATATATATATACCTTTTGCAACTATAAATATCATATATAACCTTACAAAGTAGTTGAAATATCAAATATATACCTAATTTATTAAAAACAATTTAATAAATGCAAATTTTTTTTTCTAAAACTTTGATATCCCATATATGACTTTAACTTTAAATATTATATTTATTCATTTCTAGCTTAATTTATTTAGCTTAAATATCATATATGAAGAATACTATGGTTTATGAAGAAAAAATAAAAATAAAAAGGGTAAAAATAAATTTAAACTTAAAATATGTTATATAAAAATATGAAGTTAAAAGATGAGAGCATATATAAAAACTTGAAGTAAAAGAAATAAGGGTAAAATGATTATTTATTAGATTGAGTATATTTGATATTTTAACTATTTTGTAAGGGCATATATGATATTTTAGTTTTTATTGAGTATATATGAAAATTTTCAAGTTTGTAAGGGTATATATGAAATTAAGGGTAATTCTATTTACACCCAACTTTTTGCTATTTACACCGAGTGAGTTGATATTAATAAATCCAAATTTGTGTTTTTCTTTTATAACTTTTGATATATAATGTTTTATTAAAAAACGAATGTGGTTTTGTGATGTGCTTATTTTTTTATCTACATTTTGATATAACTTTTATAAAAAATGGAATATAAAATTTTATAACGACTTATAAAACGTTATATTTGATATGGCTCCGTTTTTTATAAAATTTATATCAAAATGTAGACAAAAAATAAGAACATCGCAAAACCATATCATTTTTTATAAAACACTATAAATCAAAAGTTATAAAAGAAAAACACAAATTTGAATTTATTAATGTCACATCACTTGGTACAAATAACAAAATGTTAGGTGTAAATAGTAGGACCCTGAAATTAATCCTTATTATTATGTCTACTGATTCAGAGCATTCACGTTTGAACCTTTATCTCTATCTATATAATTTAACTAAAAAACACATTTTTCTTTAAATTTTGTATATTATTCAAAGGCTCACACATCCAACTCTCTATCTCTATCATACTTACAAACACTTATTTTATTATTTGTTTCTCTTTCTTATACACACACAACAAAATATAGAGGTATACTTTATAAATCTTTAAATGTATAGATGTACTTTAATTTTCTCTATAATATTCTCTATTATAAAGATCCAATGTAGTAATGTTTTAATTATATTCTTTATTTTTTCCTCTATATCATAAACAAATAATAGTTATAACGTTCCAATTTAAATATTATGATGTTAGATATAAGTAAACAAGTACAGTATTCTTTTATTTACCATGGAATGGGTAGATATAGTATCTTTAGTGCTATGAAAGGATAACTCTAAAGAATATCATACAACTTATAAGACAGAATTTTAAACTTTTAGAAGGATGCATATGATTTTTCACAATTATTTATAAAAAAATGACAAGAAAATGTTTGGGTCATCCTGATAGATATCCAAAGTTATATGTTTGGACCCGTTATCCAACTCATTTGTGACTCTAAGTTACGAACTAAGTGTTCCATGTACTTTCTATGATATTTGTATTTTAAAAGTTTTCCCATTATCAGTTTCTAGTCCATACATTATCTTATCCATTCTTTTTTGTTCATAAATACCATCTCTTGTATTTGGACACCTCTCTTTCATGCATTGTTATAATCGATGTTATGTGTTCATCATAAACATTAGCCGGTTTAATCTTTTATAAAAGCAAGAAAGAAATAATTGAAAGGTGGTCAAATGAGGAGAAAACCACTTGCAATTAGACAATTAGTGACAAGGATGAGAAGATATAAAGCCTGAAGCCACCAATACTTTTAGTTTGCATAATAATTGCAAGCACAATGTAATGGAATTATGGAAGGGAAAACCTTTTTGTTTAATGGATCATGACTCTAATTGGATGTGAAGCAACCCTTTGTTTATAAAGATAACCAATTATATTGATCGACAATACAAATGATAAAGATGATGTATTTGATCTAACCATTTATTGACGTATGTATAAATGACAAAGTAGTACGTGTTCAAATATTATAGAATGTTACTTATATACAAATACAACGATTAATAATATGAGTTATATGTACTTATGACTCATAGCTCGTTCGGAACTAACAAAAAAAAACTTGGTTAAACTAATCTTGAGTCAAATTGGGTTGGACAAAATCTTTGGTCGAATTCAAACCATCGTAAGCCTGCTCATTGGCTCGCTTGACTTAAAGAAAATATAATTAGCTCATATAATATCTAACTAAAAAGGCCCGGATAAAAAGACTTAAATGATTTTCCACCCCAACAAAACTCTTTACTTTTTTAACAACTTTATATATATTAAAACTAGATAAAAGCTAGAAAAAAAAAAAGGAAAATTACATCAATAGTAACGAATTTTAAATCCACGCCACCCAAGTTCTCCTTTTTGCCCTAATTGCCATATATCGGTAATCTACAACGACTTCTTCCCAACTTCCCTAATAGGATGGTAGTAGAGGTCACTCTTTACGACCAAAAAATCCACCATCATGCAACGATAATAACCTTTTTAGTTAAGCACGTTTTTTTATTACCTGGAAATGAGAATAGCCATTGAAGCAACCATTTCGTTCGGGTCCTTTATATGTTTCGGATTGGCAAGTAAATGAATATGTATTTTCCTTTTGCTAGAGTATTTAATTAATTAACTAAAGAAAAACAAGTTAACTCGTTGAGCAACTCATTGACTCTAGTTGTACATAATTTGAGTAAGAAAACTTGGTCTTAACCTCGACCCCATGTTGCACTTGGTTTGACTTAACTCTTTCTTTGAATACACTACATATGTAATTAAAACTTGTTCTTATACAGAATAACAAAAACGTAACAATAATTTATGTTTTACGTAATTAGCCCTTAGAAGACTATTTTTTTTTTACAAAAACTAGATTGTTAAAACTTATTTTAAATACTCAATAATAATCAAAGTATATATTCACAAGTATCTTAAAAAATCAAAAAATGGTTATGTTTCTCCCCAAAGTTTGTGGTGATTGGAATCAAATAGTGGGAGTAAATTAGAAGCTTTATTCTTATTCAAATACGGATTCTCGGAGGCTGTTTTTGGGGCCGGACATATGCGGATTCTCGGATAAGTCACAAATCACATGATGCATTTGTCAATTAATTTATTCGTAACAATTATGGATGATGTGTTGATTCTACCATAAGTGATATGATCTAATAAATATTCGAGATAGGCAATAAGACAAATGTTCAGGGATAAAATGATGTATGTGATTAGTTTTAAAGTTTTTGTTGGTTTAAAATGGGTATCGTATTAGATGAACTATTTTTTTATAATAAAATTGTAAGAAATGTAATTTATAATATTTTTATATTTTGAGCCAGTATTTTAGGTGAGTTTAAGATTGGTTTCGATTAATGGACATTTCGACAGGTAAATGTTGTTCCAAACACGTGTATACCTGATACTAACAAATCGATGATGTTATGTAACAGGTATTGGTATGAGACTATAGGTGTGAAACTCGTCCAGTGTTCTACCCATTTAAATCCCTAATTTATATTTATAATTATATCATTTTTTGTGTGTTTATTCGTAGCATATTCATTATCTACTAAATATTAGTGGGGTGGGGATTCTTCACTAGCCATCATTCACAACACCTAATCATCAAACGTCACGTCATTGAATTACATCACTAGTGATGGATTTTAGTGGGGGTGCCTCCACTCACCACTCCACTCTCAACATCTTCATCATCACTCGTGAAGAATACAACGCGTTTTCCCCGTCACTCATTGTGGGCACGGTTGACGGCGGTGTTCCATGCGTGATCACTAGCCACCACGTACCACCACGCAGACGCCGCACTCCCGTTATATTTGTAGAGTAAATGTCACATTCATCGAATATCAAAAAAAAACTAAAAGAATACCAATTGGAGAATAAATTTGTTTATTCGTAGCTTATTCATTTATCTATATAATATTAATAAACTTGTGTAGGGTAAATGTCACGTTCGTCGAATACACAAAAATTAAAAGAGTATCAATTTCTGAGAATCGTGACATACAACACAAAATTATAAATTAATGTTAATTTGACGTTTATTATTTTTTTTTCATATGAAAATTCGCTTTGACCCGAACAAACCCATTTAATGCGAATTTTTTATTTTTAGTTTTTTATATTAATATTTTAAAATTATAATTCTACAACAAAAAAACATAATTATAAAATAAAATGCCCAACCAATTTAAATTTTGACGTAAAACACATCTTGAAATATAAAATAAAATAATAGGTTAAACATGTCAACCTGTTAACTCGTTGGGTTAACATGATCCCGACTTGTTTAGCTCAACAGGTTCAAAGTTTTGACTCGAACTGACCTAATCTGTGTAGAGACTAAACCCAAAATTACGAATTTTGATATTTGTGTCATGTTTTTGTTTTCTTTCTGTGGTTCACACCCCTAAAATTTATCAACTTATAGAAACACCTAGGGTAGATAGTATTCTTTTTTTTATTTTTGAATATTAGCCTTGTTAAAGAGATATCATCATGTTGAGGGTGAGTGGCCACATACTTAATTGGATGTGCCCATATTTTTTTCTTAAACCATGTATCTCCAATCTTCTAATATCTTTTTATTTTTTTAATCCACCTCATTCCCCACCAATTAACTTAGTTCTTACAATCATTCGTGTACTTCTTTTTAATTGTCTCACCTTTACCCTATTATTTCATAATTAAAGTATTTGTTTAAACAAACTTTGAAATTAGTATAATGTAAATAAATATAATCAAATATAGCTTTTTTAATATTAAATAAACTTTGAAATTAGTATAATGCAAATAAATATAATCAAATATAATTTTTTTTAATATGATAGAAGTAAAGATAATTAAATATTAGTTTTAAATATAACAGGAATAAAGATAATTTAATATTAATAATTTGACCAAAAATCTAGTATAATATAAACTTTTTTTAACTAATAATAACTTGTGAATAAATATATATATTTTATATAGGATTTTTAAGTTTTTTCAAAAATAAATTGTACTTATAGTGAGGGGCATCCTTTACCTTTAGCCTATCATTGTCATTGAGATACATTGTAGGTGATCTTTATATATTTGATTAAATTATTTGAACCTCAACTAAAGAAAGTGTGCATGAATTTATTATTCAAACTTTTTTGGGTGTGTCTAATAATAGTCCGACTCATCCAATCTAGATTAGTGATAAAACATGTTTTTCGAAACATATGATTATAATTAGTCGCACAAATCAGATTTGTTGAATTAGTGAATTATAGTCGCTAATAACACAAATACATCTACTAATTTCATCAATAATTATTCGTCTGTTGATTATTTTAACAAGTTTTTGAACCAATCATTTCTTTTTATAAATAATTAATTTACGAGATTATAGACCCTATCAGTCGCATTGTTAATTTTTAAAAGATTTACTGGATATGATTGTTCTAATTTACGAGATCTTTGGGGTTCAAATGGATTGTAGTGTTATGATTTACATATAATTTGAGTTATCAGTACTATATATCTTATATATATATATAATATATATATATAGAGTACTGATAACTCAAATTATATGTTAGGTGCACTAACAAAAAACACTGTATGAAATGGATTATTATATTTATAATTTAGCTACCTCAAAAGTTGTAATGGATGAATGAAATGAACGAGGTAATTGAATGTATAAAGGAATGAAATGGATCATTAATATTTCATGGTCTTGTTTGGTTATTAGGTGAGCATAAAATGAATTAACACTGTATATTTGTTTGATAGACATGAAAAGATAAAAGAATAAAATCTGTGGTGGTTGGCGGTGGCGGCTAGTGGCGGTTGTGGATAGTGGTGGTGGTGGTGGTCAGAGTTGGCGTGTAACGTTCATGTAAAACGGGTTTCAAAACCCGCTCCGTTTGAGAATCAAGTATTTATTTAAAAGTTCGTTACGCATTTATTAGTGTTATTAAAATTATGTTATTGTTCATGATTAATAAATTAAGTTATATAATTAAAATAATAACCAATAAAAGAATAAGTAAATAAATTAAACCTTGAAATAATGTAAAAAATAGAATAAAATGAATAAAAGGGGTAGCCGGGATTCGAACCCGGGTTCCCCCACAAATCTCACACACCAAAACACCACTGAACCACACACACCCATTTGTTTAACACTGAAATCATAAATTTTATACGCATCTCAAACGATAACCTGCAAAGGTTGAAGTTCAAATCGGAAACTGGTAACCGATTCCATCAAGATCAATTAACAATTTTCGGTTATGAAATCATGTGTAACCGATTTTGTAAATCGGTTTCAACTCTAAAATCGAAACCAATTTTTGTAACCGATTCGAAATCAATGTCGGAGGTTATGATTAGAAATCAATGATTGGCTATAAATATTGAAGTATTTCATTCCATTCAACTCGCTCAATCCTTCAAACCTTCACTCTAATATCGCTCTGACCGAATTCTTATCACCGGAAATCGTCTACACACGCCGGAAAACATCACCGGCAAAACATAAACTTGGCTTCTAGTCGGTATAACTCTCTTAATCTTTTTTATTTCTTCTATATAATGTATTGTAATCTTAAAACCGTTAATCACAATTGTTATCTGCGATTAACAGTTGGGAACGGGTTCTGGGTATTCTAATTTAAGAAGATGAAGTTATTTAGCATTTATGTATAATTAAATTTGTTGTTTTAAACGGGTTAGACACACAGTCCAGTGGTGGACTGTGTGGAAACACAATACATACGTCCCGGGTTCGAATCGTGCATATCTCCGACTTTCAGGATTAAAATTCCATTTTTTAACTTATTCAGATCACCTTACAACATGTATATAAATGTAATATAATTTCGGATTATACCGGGTTAGACACCCAGCCCAGTTGGTAGGGCTGGGTGCAAAACAAGCGATGGTCACGGTTGATGCGGGATATAGCACGCTCGGTTCAACAGATTTTAAACCTTTTTAAAATAACTAATTTCTGAAATATTCTAGTTAGTATATAAAGATAATTAAAATCAGATATCTTTCGGCACGTAGCTCAGTTGGTAGAGCTGCGTGCACGTAAACGGGATGTCACGAGTTAGAAGCTCACACACGCTGCCAATATTCGCATAAGAACCGGTCAGACTGTCAGGTCTGACAAGATCTCAATTTTTTAATATATTTTATATTATTATTTTTCTTTAAAATGTTAATTAAAAATCAATTTAAAACACTAAAAAAAGACTTTTTAAGTTTTAAAAACTCCATTAAATACTACAAAAATAACCTAAAAATCTAATAAAAAGTATTAATTAAAAATATTAATTTCTAATAGAATTTATTTATTTATCGAATTATTACGTTATTATTTTAGGTTAGTTTTCTCTCGTGGTTAAATCCCAAAGTCGTGCGCGTTCGCTATCAATTCCAAGAAACGCACCCACTGTGAGTGAATCCTTACAAATTTCCCTTTTTATTCAAGTTTCGGGGTGTATCATTTGTCGTTTACATATTTCGTATATTCAAACATTTGTGCTATTACCATTATATGATCTTACATGTTATGTAATGTTATAAGTTGTATTGTGTGTTTACATTTTTGTCAGTTGCATGCAATCATTCACATTAGGCCCATCAGTTCCTCGTGGGATACGAGTTGAGCATCAGGTGCCTCATTAGATCGGCTCTGTTTGATTGAGCCTTGATCTCATTGTTCGTCATTTGTCATGCTTGTGTGTGCATTGATTGATATTATGTGGTTTGTGGTTAGATTTACATATGCAAATACTCATATTTGGTTTATGCGCAATTTTTATTTAAATAATCAATATAACTAATTCTTTCAAACTCTTAAGCAAAAACTTTGTGATGCACCAATCCTCACTCTTCCTGAAGGTTGTGATGATCTTGTAGTCTATTGCGACGCGTCAGGGCAAGGATTAGGTTGCGTTCTCATGCAAAGAGGAAAAGTCATAGCTTATGCCTCTAGGCAGCTCAAGACACACGAAAAGAACTACACCACTCATGACCTTGAACTTGGAGCTGTGGTATTTGCTCTTAAGATATGGAGACATTATCTCTATGGTACGAAGTGTGAAATCTACACTGAGGTCGAACTCCTAAATGATTACGACTGTGAAATCAGATACCACCCTGGTAAAGCAAATGTGGTGGCTGATGCACTTAGTCGAAAGGGTTATGCGAACTCCATTCATCTTCTATGTTCGCAAATTATAACCAATATTAAGGATCAAATTCGAGAAGCTCAACACGTCTCAATAACAGAAGAAGATGTACAAAAAGAGATGTCCTGTGGAGCCGAGCTAAAACTTGAAACTAAATCTGATGGTATTTTGTATTACCTAGATCGTATCTGGGTTCCTAACCACATCAATCTTCGTGAAACACTCATGCATGAAGCTCATAAATCGCGATATTCTATTCACCCAGGGGCTGATAAGATGTATCAAGACCTACGGTACACCTATTGGTGGCCTGGAATGAAGAAAGATATTGCCGTTTTTGTTTCCAAGTGTCTCACATGTTCTAAGGTGAAGGCTGAACACCAAAGACCCTCAGGACTTCTAGTCCAACCAGAAATACCTGTATGGAAGTGGGAAAATATAACCATGGATTTCATTACCGGGTTACCTCGCACTTCTAGTGGGTATGACACTATATGGGTGGTTATAGACCGACTTACAAAATCAGCTCACTTTATCCCTATTCGAGAAGATTTCAAGAACGAAAAGCTTGCTCGTATTTATATCAACGAAATCGTAAGCCGGCACGGGGTACCAATAAGTATTATTTCTGATCGTGATGGTCGTTTCACCTCACGAACATGGCAAGCAGTACAATCCGCTATGGGCACTCGATTAGATCTCAGTACCGCCTACCATCCTCAAACTGATGGACAGTCTGAGCGCACCATTCAAACCCTTGAGGATATGCTTAGAGCATGTGTCATAGACTTCAAGGGAAATTGGGACGCCCATCTACCGTTAGTTGAATTTTCGTACAACAACAGTTATCATTCTAGCATCGGCATGGCACCTTTTGAAGCTTTATATGGTCGAAAGTGCCGATCTCCTGTTTGTTGGCACGAAATTGGGGAAGCACAAATTACTGGTCCAGAATTGATCCAAGAAACCACAGATAAGATTCATCAAATCCGAAACAATCTTCTAGCGGCTCAAAGTCGTCAAAAGAGTTACGCAGATAAACGACGGAAGCCCTTGGAGTTTAGCGTTGGTGATCATGTGCTTTTAAAAGTATCACCGTGGAAGGGAGTAGTTCGTTTTGGTCAAAAGGGAAAGCTAGCACCACGTTACGTAGGACCTTTCAAGATACTCGAAAGAGTAGGTCCTGTAGCATACAAGCTTGACCTACCGGAAGAACTCGACAGGATTCATCCCACATTTCACGTGTCGAACTTGAAGAAGTGCCTCGCTGATGAGAATCTTCATATTCCACTGGAAGATATTCAGATCGATGAATCCATGCATTTTATTGAAAGACCAGTGGAGATTATGGACTATGGAGAAAAGCGTCTACGACGAAGTCGCATTCCTATTGTTAGGGTACGCTGGGAGTCGAAACGGGGACCTGAGTTTACTTGGGAACGTGAAGACTCAATGCGTGAAAAATACCCGCATCTTTTTCCTGCTACTTCAACCGTTTAAATTTCGGGACGAAATTCCTAAAAGTAGGGGATACTGTAACATTTGTATAAATCGGGTCTCCAAAACCCGCTCCGCTTTGTAATCGAATACCAAGTTATGAAAGTACATTAATTATTTATGATTATTTTGAGTTTAAACGTTGCATAATTAATAAATAAACTAAACTATAAAAATTAAATTTGTTAAAAAGTTAAAATAAAATAAATAAAAAACAACTGAAGCTGCCGGGACTCGAACCCGAGTCAGCTGAGGCATTCCAAGACTTAACATCCACTTCCCAAACCACTCCGCCACAATGTGTTTTCTGTTAACAATTGGCAACCAAATGGAACTTATACGCGAACTCGAATTAACCATTGATGCCATCTGAATAACGGAAACCGGCAAACCGAACGCTAAATCATTTCGACTTCTTTTGGCCAGCTTATAACCAATGTATTTTGGTTTCTAATTAAGTCCGAATTGAATGAACTTAAAGACTTCATCATTTCCGGTATTTGAAACCGAAAACTTATCAAACTCTGATTTAATTCAAGTTCTGATCATTTGCGCGATTCATAACTATCACAACAACACTCAATTTCATTTTCGTCAAGTTTCTGAACCATAAGATCCTCTGAATCCGATCGCCGGAATTTTTCTGCAACTCACCGGAAAACCGGGACTCGCATTCTCACGGTAATTCCTTCGAATCTTTTTGTTTAAAACATGTGATTAGTCAATCTCTAACACAACTCCATCATCAGAATCAATCTTAGCCAACGATTATCGGAAATCTAACCTTCGCCGGAAAGTTTCTGAAATTGCCGGAATCCCACTGTGAACTGGTAAGATATCCTACACTTCATTTAAACTTTGTTTAGGTGATTTAATTCTATAAATAATCGATCCACACTGTTAATTGTTTCAACAGTCGGAGTTCATTTCCTGTACCGACAAAACCTTCGCCGGATTTCTGTGATTATCTACAATCGGTAAATTCTGTTCTTTAAACTCTCTCCATTCCTTACTCTTGAATTACTGATAGTGTCTAAGATCTTTGTAAATCGCAAAATCAACTTTAACCAGTCGAATTACGCTGACAGTGTAATCCGACGAAGAAGATGAATCTATTTCAGAATATAAGAGTAATTAAAATCCGGTTTATAAACGGGTTAGACACACAGTCCAGCGGTGGACTGTGTGCAAAGTTCATATACACGTCCCGAGTTCGATCCTTACTACGCACACGCTTTACGTAATAACATTTTTTTTTATTTCATGAACTAACCGGGTTAGAGCGGGTAGTTGTTAAGTATAATATAAATCAAGAATATAACCGGGTTAGACACACAGTCCAGCGGTGGACTGTGTGCAAAATAAACTCCACGTCGCGCGTTCGAGTCCCGTCACAAGCACCGGTCCATGGAATTAAAACGTTTTGCAAAATAAATGAATTTTCGGTAAATTCGAATAAGTATATAAATATAATTAAAACTGGGTTTCTAACGGGTTAGTCACGTAGCTCAGTTGGTAGAGCTACGTGCGCGTGAACGGAAGGTCACCGGTTCGAATCCCGCTTGGCGCAAACATTTACCGCTGACCGAATCGGTCAACGGTCAACGGTCAACGGTCAAACAGTAAAATAATAATATTTTTTTTATATATTTATTTGTTTATTTTAATTTAAAAATCAATTAAAAATACTTAAAAATAACATTTTTTTTAAGACAGAAAATAGCCATAAACTCACAAAAATATATCTAAAAATCCCATTAAAATCCTTAATAAATCTATCCATTTAATATATTCTTTCATTATTATTTAGGTTAGTATTCCTCGTCGACTCGCTCGTCTAAATCGTGCGCATCTCACCATCTCCAAATCCAACGCACCCAATGTGAGTGAACCCTTCAAATTCCCCGTTTTTGTCACACCCCGACCCGCAGCGGAAATAAGAGTCGGGGCATAATTGGGTTATCACCAAAGCACATGACATTTACTATTATGTTTCATAATTAAATGAAATCAAAGTTACATTTCTCAAACATCCAAACATGTCCATTCATTACAAGGGAAAATAACCAAAAATAATCCAAATACTAAATCGTTTTATTTCTTCTAATCCAGGTCCTACGTGTTCCTAGCTGCTGCTGGTTCACCTGTATCATGTGTAAAATAGGAGGTTTTTGGGTCAACATAAGTTGGCGAGTGAACCTTATAGATAAACATTTGATAATAATTGTCTGGTTAGTTTATCAATAAAATATTGTGCATAATCATAAAAGAGCACACGTATGGAATCAAACATTGGCAAGCATCAATTAACAATCGATAGCATACATGAACATACCAACAGCATATAACAATTAACATAATTGAACTCTCAATCAAACGGAGCCGATCGTATTGCATGAACTGGAAATGTAAATTGAACTGTGCGCTCAAGGCTCAATCAAACGGAGCCGAGCGTATTGCATGTATTGAAATGTAAAATGAAATGACCGATCAAGGCTCAATCAAACGGAGCCGATCGTGCGGGCACGCCCTGATCAACCGCATAATAAAATGGGGATCAAACTCAACCTCGATGGATAGGGAGCTACGGCCTCGGCAATTGCATGTACTGAAATAATAATTTGCAAACAATAATAACTACTTAACAGCAACAAACTAATACACATGTCATGATATGATATATGCACAATAACTTGGTTATAATATGTAAATGAACAAGACACATGATACACCCCAAAAACGTGATTAAAACGGGGAATTTGAAGGGTTCACTCACATTGGGTGCGTTGGATTGGATATAGCGAGATGCGCACGATTTAGACGAGCGAGTCGACGAGGAATACTAACCTAAATAACAATGGAAAATATATTAAAATGGATGGATTTTATTAAGGATTCTAATGGGATTTTTAGATATATTTTTGTGAGTTTATGGCTATTTTCTATCTTTAAAAATGTTATTTTTAAGTAGTTTATATTGATTTTTAAATTAAAATAAACAAATAAATATTTAAAAAAAATATTATTTTTTTTACTGTTTGACCGTTGACCGTTGACCATTGACCGGTTCGGTCAGCGGTAATTATTTGCGCCAAGCGGGATTCGAACCGGTGACCTTCCGTTCACGCGCACGTAGCTCTACCAGCTGAGCTACGTGACTAACCTGTTAGAAACCCAGTTTTAATTATATTTATATACTTATTCGAACTTACCGAAAATTCCTTTATTTTGCAAAACGTTTTAATCTCATGGACCGGTGCTTGTGACGGGACTCGATCGCGCGACGTGAAGTTTGTTTTGCACACAGTCCACCGCTGGACTGTGTGTCTAACCCGGTTATATTCTTGATTTATATTATATTTAACAACTACCCGTTCTAACCCGGTTAGTTCATGAATAAAAAGAGTGTTATTACGTGAAGCGTGTGTGCACACAGTCCACCGCTGGACTGTGTGTCTAACCCGTTTATTATCCGAATTTTATTTAGTCTTATCCCGGTTTTCAGTTCATCTTCTTCACTACAATTACCGACTTCACTCAAACGACTGGTTCTTGATTTAACTATTTAAATAACATGACTACTAGCTTGAATGAACAAAACCGAACAGTTTGGGGGAAGGAAATACCGGACAGGTCGTCTTCTTTAAGGAGTCCGGCGAAATCAGGTAGCTCTGTTTTTGGACCTCCGGTTGAGAGAGTCTATCAACAGAATTAAGGAATTAGTTTTGAAATTAAACCAGAGTACATGGATTATTAGCACGATTTAATGTGTTTACCGTTAGCTAGCGAGTTTCCGGCAAATTCCAGATTTAATCCGGCGAACCCAGAAATCCAGCAAAGTCTTCTGTGACTGATTTAGAGTAATGGATTAATGTTAGTGGAGTCCTAACAATAGATTGAAACCGCAAAGGAGGAAAATCTTACCGGTTTGTGTTGAACACGGTTTTCCGGCGAGTTTTGCAGAGGATTCCGGCGAACAGTTTTTGGTGCTCAAAAGACTTGAAAACGCGACGAAAAGGAAATGGAGTGTATTTGAGACGGTTCTGAATCGCATAAATGATTGGAACCTGAATTATTTGGAGTTTGAATACTTTTCGGTTTCAAAAACCGAAACTTTAAGTTCATTCAATTTGAACTTAATTAGAAACCGATATTCATCGGTTATACGCTAGCTAAACGAGTTTGAACCGATTTGGCGATTCGGTTTACCGATTTCCGTTATGCAGATGGCATTAACGGTTGATTGAGTTCGCGTATAAGATTCAATTGCCTTCCTAAAGTTATCAGAAAACACTTGATGGCGGAGTGGTTTGGGAAGTGGATGTTATGTTATTGGAGGCAGTTGACCCGGGTTCGAGTCCAGTCAGCTACAAATGTTTTTATTTATTTTATTTTAACTTTTTATCCAATTTAATTTTTATAGTTTAGTTTATTTATTAATTATGTAACGTTTAAACACAAGATAACCATAAATAATTACTGTATTTTCTTAACCTGGTATTTGATTACAAAACGGAGCGGGTTTTGGAGACCCGATTTATACAAATGTTACAGTTTTAATCACGTTTTGGGGTGTATCATGTGTCTTGCTTATTTACATATTATAACGAAATTATCGTGCATACATCATATCATGACATGTGTATTAGTTTATTACTGTTAAGTAGTTATTATTGGATGCAAATTATTATTTCAGTACATGCAGTTGCCGAGGCCGCAGCTCCCCATCCATCGAGGTTGAGCTTGATCCCCATTTTATTATGCGGTTGATCTTGGCGTGCCTGCACGATCGGCTCCGTTTGATTGAGCCTTGATCGGTCATTTCATTTTACATTTCAATACATGCAATACGCTCGGCTCCGTTTGATTGAGCCTTGAGTGCACAGTTCAATTTACATTTCCAGTTCATGCAATACGTTCGGCTCCGTTTGATTGAGCCTTGAGCGCACAGTTCAATTTACATTTCCAGTTCATGCAATACGATCGGCTCCGTTTGATTGAGCCTTGATCGCACAGTTCATTTATGTTAGTTATCATATGATATTGGTATGTTCATGTATGCTATCGAATGTTAAAGTATGTTATAATTGTAACTGATATTTGCCAATGTTTGATTTCATACATGTGCTCTTTTATGATTATGCACAATATTTTATTGATAAACTAACCATAAAATCATTATCAAAAGTTTATCTATAAGGTTCACTCGCCAACTTATGTTGACCCAAAAACCTCCTATTTTACACATGATACAGGTGAACCAGCAGCAGCTAGGAACACATAGGACCTGGATTAGAAGAAATAAAACGATTTAGTATTTGGATTATTATGTTTGGTTATTTTCCCTTGTAATGAATGAACATGTTTGGATGTTTGAGAAAATGTAACTTTGACTTCATTTAATTATGAAACATAATAGTAAATGTCATGTGCTTTGGTGATAACCCAATTATGCCCCGACTCTTATTTCCGCTGCGGGTTGGGGTGTGACAGATTGGTATCAGAGCCATGACTATAGGGATATAGGATAGGTTATTAGACCCTTAGAGCCTATACTATAGTCGATTAGAAACTTATAAGAATTCTGTGTGTTATATGCCAAATTTCATGATGTTTATATGTTTATGTTAAATGTTACATTTGATATTGTTCAAGCATGTTCATAAGTATGTATTATCAAATAATGCCTATCATGAAATCATATGATCATAACATATCACATCCATGCAAGCACACACCACATCATGATTGATTTTACAATGATTTTCGTGTTTTCAAATCTCATCAAAGTGAGTTCTCATGACGGGCATGTAGTAACTGGAAGGGTACTAGTACCGGTAGTCGGAACGTCCTGTCTAGGCTGGCATTCGTATAAATCCAAAATAAAGGACCAGTTTGCCTACCTGGGGACTAACGATGAGAGTACAAAATACCTATTAGGCCAAAGCATGCTATACCAAACGTCGTGAGAGCTAATCCCACTTTGAGTTGTCATTGTGTCTACACCTGGACACGTTCTGACCAAACAACTCATGAACATATTTTGTGGTTTGCATTCGGGGATGCGAGTGTTAAATTGCCAATACTAATGTGAATCCTACCAAGCCAATAGCCATGGGGGCCCACATGACTATGTAGGTGAAGGTATGGGGGACATTTGAGGCCCAACATGAGCGAACCCAAGACATCCTTTGGATGTAGTTGCATTATTGATATTTATGTTATTTTCATTTTCTTAAAGACACATGACACCTAAAAAGATACCACAAACTCACAATCTTCTCATTTTATGATCCTGTAGATGTCGTGTAGACCGCATCGAAGAGGTAGGAAATCGGAAAAGTCTCGGGAACGTTTGGCCACTCATATCGCGAATCAAATGGCCACGATATTACCTGACATCGTAGTACAAGTACAACAAGCCCTTGCTGCAAATCCTACTAACCCTCCTCAACAACAGGACCAGATCATCAACAACCCTCCTACCATCAAATGCTCCTACAAACATTTTAAGTCCTGCGATCCTCCAAAATTCGAAGGGACTGAGGGAGTCACTGCTCTCCTACATTGGTTCGAGGAGATGGAAAACGTGTTCTTAAACTGCGATTGTCCTGAGGATCGCAAAGTTCGTTATGCCACCGGGAGACTACATGGGGTAGCTCTCACTTGGTGGAATACTGAGAAAGGAAAGAGGGGAACGGAAGATGCGATGGCCTTAACTTGGGAGGAGTTAAGGGAAATCATGACTAGGCGATTCTGTCCTAGAAGTGAAATTAAGAAATTGGAGGATGAATTTCATGCCTTGAAGCAAAAAGATGGTGATCACTCTATTTACAACAAAAGGTTCTTGGAGTTGAACCAAATGGTACCAATCTTATTCACTCCAACCTACCGTCTGATCGAACATTACATACGAGGACTTCCCTCGAAAATCCAAGATTCGGTCCTCAGCGTTTCACCGGTAACACTCGAAGCTGCCATGGAGTTGGCAACAGAACTGACCGAAAACCGAATTCGCAATGGGAAGTTCAAGGAGGAAAAGAAGAAAACCCCTGCTGAGGGACAAACCTCAAACCACCACACTCCTTCCTCTAAATTTGCTAACAAGAGGAAGCGTAACACCAGGAACTTTGCAGTCACCCAAACCAACACCCCTGTTCCTGCTGCACCCATCACTCAAGCCACTCCTCCACCCGCGCCATACAGAAAACCCACCACAGGGCCACTACAAATGAACCGTTGTCAGTATCACCACTCCCCTACTACCTGCCAACTGTAACCGCTGCGTCGCGCGACACACTCCTGCACCGCAACTTAGCTCGCCGCTTCACGAACAAACTGCCACCAACCTTTAATCCAAACTCACCAACATTAATGGTCAAGCCCAACAACAAACAACCCATCCACCCACTCAACATTTAGCCCAAACATACTATCAACCCAATTACCCTATGGGCCAACCTATGCGGGCTTGTTTCAACTGCGGCGACCCAAGCCATTTCAGGAACACATGTCCAAGGCTGGTCAATATTATTCATGCTCAGGCCCAAGCCAACCCTGTGAATCAAGCGAACCAAGCTCCTCCACTGCTAGAGGAAGGGCTTTCAATGTTAACGCAAACCAGGCCAGAGCTGACGGCAATGTGGTCAACGGTACGTTTCTTATAAATGGTAGATATGCCTCTATGTTATTTGACACTGGTGCAGATAGAAGTTTCGTGTCATTAGAATTTGAACCTATTTTAAGTAAAAATCGGGATAAGCTCGCGGAATCCATAACGGTGGAAGTTGCGGACGGAAAACCAGTTTCATTAGACTCTATTTTACGCAACTGTACGCTCACCCTAAACGACCACGATTTCTCAGTCGATCTTATTCCTATGAAGCTGGGAAGTTTCGACATCATAATCGGTATGGATTGGCTCAGTCTACATCATGCGGAAGTTGTATGTCGTGAGAAATTTATTCGTATTCCTCTTTCAAACGGTCAGACTCTTCGAATCATTGGAGAAACCTCGTCGAAAGGGCTCAACTTAATGTCTTGTCTTCAAGCTCAAAAATACCTTCGCAAGAAATATGTCGCGTTTTTAGCTCATATCATCAAAAAGGGGACCACAGAGAAGAAACTTGAAGATACTCCTGTTGTAAAAGATTTTCCACAAGTCTTTCCTGACGACATTTCAGGACTTCCTCCAATCAGAGATGTCGAATTCCGTATCGATCTTATACCTGGTGCTACACCAGTGGCAAAATCTCCATATAGGTTAGCCCCCTCTGAAATGCAAGAGCTAGCCAGTCAATTGCAAGAGTTGACTGACAAGGGATTCATACGCCCCAGCTCATCGCCTTGGGGTGCACCTGTCCTCTTTGTAAAGAAGAAAGATGGATCTTTTCGTATGTGCATCGACTACAGAGAGCTAAACAAGTTAACTATCAAAAATCGATATCCTTTACCTCGCATAGATGATCTTCTTGACCAACTACAAGGTGCCAGTTGCTTTTCGAAAATCGACCTTCGATCTGGCTATCATCAGCTTAGAGTGCATGAAGAAGACGTCCCTAAAACTGCTTTTCGAACTCGATATGGTCACTATGAATTCATGGTTATGCCGTTTGGATTAACCAACGCACCAGCTGTTTTCATGGACCTAATGAATAGAGTCTGCAAACCTTACCTTGATCGATTTGTTATTGTATTCATCGACGATATTCTTATCTATTCAAAATCTAAAGCTGATCATGAGCGTCATCTGCGACTTGTTCTTGCACTTCTAGAAAAGGAAAAGCTTTATGCCAAGTTCTCTAAATGTGAATTCTGGTTAAAAGAGGTGCAATTTCTCGGGCATGTAGTCAACGACAAAGGAATACATGTGGACCCATCAAAGATCAAAGCAGTTCAAGAATGGCAAGCTCCACGTACACCAACTGAAGTAAGGTCTTTTCTTGGACTAGCTGGCTATTATCGTCGGTTCATTTCAAACTTCTCTCGCATTGCGGTGTCACTCACGGCTTTAACTCATAAGGGAAAACCATTCGTATGGGGACCCAAGCAAGAAGAAGCTTTTCAAACTCTTAAGCAAAAACTTTGTGATGCACCAATCCTCACTCTTCCTGAAGGTTGTGATGATCTTGTAGTCTATTGCGACGCGTCAGGGCAAGGATTAGGTTGCGTTCTCATGCAAAGAGGAAAAGTCATAGCTTATGCCTCTAGGCAGCTCAAGACACACGAAAAGAACTACACCACTCATGACCTTGAACTTGGAGCTGTGGTATTTGCTCTTAAGATATGGAGACATTATCTCTATGGTACGAAGTGTGAAATCTACACTGAGGTCGAACTCCTAAATGATTACGACTGTGAAATCAGATACCACCCTGGTAAAGCAAATGTGGTGGCTGATGCACTTAGTCGAAAGGGTTATGCGAACTCCATTCATCTTCTATGTTCGCAAATTATAACCAATATTAAGGATCAAATTCGAGAAGCTCAACACGTCTCAATAACAGAAGAAGATGTACAAAAAGAGATGTCCTGTGGAGCCGAGCTAAAACTTGAAACTAAATCTGATGGTATTTTGTATTACCTAGATCGTATCTGGGTTCCTAACCACATCAATCTTCGTGAAACACTCATGCATGAAGCTCATAAATCGCGATATTCTATTCACCCAGGGGCTGATAAGATGTATCAAGACCTACGGTACACCTATTGGTGGCCTGGAATGAAGAAAGATATTGCCGTTTTTGTTTCCAAGTGTCTCACATGTTCTAAGGTGAAGGCTGAACACCAAAGACCCTCAGGACTTCTAGTCCAACCAGAAATACCTGTATGGAAGTGGGAAAATATAACCATGGATTTCATTACCGGGTTACCTCGCACTTCTAGTGGGTATGACACTATATGGGTGGTTATAGACCGACTTACAAAATCAGCTCACTTTATCCCTATTCGAGAAGATTTCAAGAACGAAAAGCTTGCTCGTATTTATATCAACGAAATCGTAAGCCGGCACGGGGTACCAATAAGTATTATTTCTGATCGTGATGGTCGTTTCACCTCACGAACATGGCAAGCAGTACAATCCGCTATGGGCACTCGATTAGATCTCAGTACCGCCTACCATCCTCAAACTGATGGACAGTCTGAGCGCACCATTCAAACCCTTGAGGATATGCTTAGAGCATGTGTCATAGACTTCAAGGGAAATTGGGACGCCCATCTACCGTTAGTTGAATTTTCGTACAACAACAGTTATCATTCTAGCATCGGCATGGCACCTTTTGAAGCTTTATATGGTCGAAAGTGCCGATCTCCTGTTTGTTGGCACGAAATTGGGGAAGCACAAATTACTGGTCCAGAATTGATCCAAGAAACCACAGATAAGATTCATCAAATCCGAAACAATCTTCTAGCGGCTCAAAGTCGTCAAAAGAGTTACGCAGATAAACGACGGAAGCCCTTGGAGTTTAGCGTTGGTGATCATGTGCTTTTAAAAGTATCACCGTGGAAGGGAGTAGTTCGTTTTGGTCAAAAGGGAAAGCTAGCACCACGTTACGTAGGACCTTTCAAGATACTCGAAAGAGTAGGTCCTGTAGCATACAAGCTTGACCTACCGGAAGAACTCGACAGGATTCATCCCACATTTCACGTGTCGAACTTGAAGAAGTGCCTCGCTGATGAGAATCTTCATATTCCACTGGAAGATATTCAGATCGATGAATCCATGCATTTTATTGAAAGACCAGTGGAGATTATGGACTATGGAGAAAAGCGTCTACGACGAAGTCGCATTCCTATTGTTAGGGTACGCTGGGAGTCGAAACGGGGACCTGAGTTTACTTGGGAACGTGAAGACTCAATGCGTGAAAAATACCCGCATCTTTTTCCTGCTACTTCAACCGTTTAAATTTCGGGACGAAATTCCTAAAAGTAGGGGATACTGTAACATTTGTATAAATCGGGTCTCCAAAACCCGCTCCGCTTTGTAATCGAATACCAAGTTATGAAAGTACATTAATTATTTATGATTATTTTGAGTTTAAACGTTGCATAATTAATAAATAAACTAAACTATAAAAATTAAATTTGTTAAAAAGTTAAAATAAAATAAATAAAAAACAACTGAAGCTGCCGGGACTCGAACCCGAGTCAGCTGAGGCATTCCAAGACTTAACATCCACTTCCCAAACCACTCCGCCACAATGTGTTTTCTGTTAACAATTGGCAACCAAATGGAACTTATACGCGAACTCGAATTAACCATTGATGCCATCTGAATAACGGAAACCGGCAAACCGAACGCTAAATCATTTCGACTTCTTTTGGCCAGCTTATAACCAATGTATTTTGGTTTCTAATTAAGTCCGAATTGAATGAACTTAAAGACTTCATCATTTCCGGTATTTGAAACCGAAAACTTATCAAACTCTGATTTAATTCAAGTTCTGATCATTTGCGCGATTCATAACTATCACAACAACACTCAATTTCATTTTCGTCAAGTTTCTGAACCATAAGATCCTCTGAATCCGATCGCCGGAATTTTTCTGCAACTCACCGGAAAACCGGACTCGCATTCTCACGGTAATTCCTTCGAATCTTTTTGTTTAAAACATGTGATTAGTCAATCTCTAACACAACTCCATCATCAGAATCAATCTTAGCCAACGATTATCGGAAATCTAACCTTCGCCGGAAAGTTTCTGAAATTGCCGGAATCCCACTGTGAACTGGTAAGATATCCTACACTTCATTTAAACTTTGTTTAGGTGATTTAATTCTATAAATAATCGATCCACACTGTTAATTGTTTCAACAGTCGGAGTTCATTTCCTGTACCGACAAAACCTTCGCCGGATTTCTGTGATTATCTACAATCGGTAAATTCTGTTCTTTAAACTCTCTCCATTCCTTACTCTTGAATTACTGATAGTGTCTAAGATCTTTGTAAATCGCAAAATCAACTTTAACCAGTCGAATTACGCTGACAGTGTAATCCGACGAAGAAGATGAATCTATTTCAGAATATAAGAGTAATTAAAATCCGGTTTATAAACGGGTTAGACACACAGTCCAGCGGTGGACTGTGTGCAAAGTTCATATACACGTCCCGAGTTCGATCCTTACTACGCACACGCTTTACGTAATAACATATTTTTTTTTTATTTCATGAACTAACCGGGTTAGAGCGGGTAGTTGTTAAGTATAATATAAATCAAGAATATAACCGGGTTAGACACACAGTCCAGCGGTGGACTGTGTGCAAAATAAACTCCACGTCGCGCGTTCGAGTCCCGTCACAAGCACCGGTCCATGGAATTAAAACGTTTTGCAAAATAAAGGAATTTTCGGTAAATTCGAATAAGTATATAAATATAATTAAAACTGGGTTTCGAACGGGTTAGTCACGTAGCTCAGTTGGTAGAGCTACGTGCGCGTGAACGGAATGTCACCGGTTCGAATCCCGCTTGGCGCAAACATTTACCGCTGACCGAACCGGTCAACGGTCAACGGTCAACGGTCAAACAGTAAAATAATAATATTTTTTTATATATTTATTTGTTTATTTTAATTTAAAAATCAATTAAAAATACTTAAAAATAACATTTTTTTTAAGACAGAAAATAGCCATAAACTCACAAAAATATATCTAAAAATCCCATTAAAATCCTTAATAAAATCTATCCATTTAATATATTCTTTCATTATTATTTAGGTTAGTATTCCTCGTCGACTCGCTCGTCTAAATCGTGCGCATCTCACCATCTCCAAATCCAACGCACCCAATGTGAGTGAACCCTTCAAATTCCCCGTTTTAATCACGTTTTGGGGTGTATCATGTGTCTTGCTTATTTACATATTATAACGAAATTATTGTGCATACATCATATCATGACATGTGTATTAGTTTATTACTGTTAAGTAGTTATTAATGGATGCAAATTATTATTTCAGTACATGCAATTGCCGAGGCCGCAGCTCCCCACCCATCGAGGTTGAGCTTGATCCCCATTTTATTATGCGGTTGATCTTGGCGTGCCCGCACGATCGGCTCCGTTTGATTGAGCCTTGATCGGTCATTTCATTTTACATTTCAATACATGCAATACGCTCGGCTCCGTTTGATTGAGCCTTGAGTGCACAGTTCAATTTACATTTCCAGTTCATGCAATACGTTCGGCTCCGTTTGATTGAGCCTTGAGCGCACAGTTCAATTTACATTTCCAGTTCATGCAATACGATCGGCTCCGTTTGATTGAGCCTTGATCGCACAGTTCATTTATGTTAGTTATCATATGATATTGGTATGTTCATGTATGCTATCGAATGTTAAAGTATGTTATAATTGTAACTGATATTTGCCAATGTTTGATTTCATACATGTGCTCTTTTATGATTATGCACAATATTTTATTGATAAACTAACCATAAAATCATTATCAAAAGTTTATCTATAAGGTTCACTCGCCAACTTATGTTGACCCAAAAACCTCCTATTTTACACATGATACAGGTGAACCAGCAGCAGCTAGGAACACATAGGACCTGGATTAGAAGAAATAAAACGATTTAGTATTTGGATTATTATGTTTGGTTATTTTCCCTTGTAATGAATGAACATGTTTGGATGTTTGAGAAAATGTAACTTTGACTTCATTTAATTATGAAACATAATAGTAAATGTCATGTGCTTTGGTGATAACCCAATTATGCCCCGACTCTTATTTCCGCTGCGGGTTGGGGTGTGACAAAAACCCTATTTTTACACATGATACAGGTGGACAGGTTGAAGCAAGGATCACATAGTGCCTTAGAAGAAATATAAAGCGTTCATGAATATTGTTGTGCTTGTATGATTGCTGTAATTTTTCATTTAAATTGGAAATAATAAATATAAAACTTTATTATTGTCACACCTTGGATTTCCAACCCGAAATCCAAACACCAGTGGGCCCGGGTGGGGAGTATCGTGACGTAAGTTGATAACATCATTGTCAATTAACATAGCATAGCGGAAGTCTTTGAGTAAAATTACTATTACAAACTGAATGTTCGAAAATAGAAAATAATATACAAGCTTGTAATAGAAGATCCACAGGCAGATCGTAAAATGTACAAGAAATAATATAAAATAGACTTTAGGCAGATCTAAGGATTTGCAAGATCCTCTTATTCTCTACCAAGTAGCTTACGGCCTATTTCGTATTATACCTGCAGATTAGCCTTTGGAAGATACGTCAGCTTACGCTGGTAAATACAGCCGACTGACTCATTTTGAAAACATTAAAAATGGTTCTAAGTGCAAACGGCACCAAAATCTTTTATTAACTTGGGAAAGTTGACCTTGCAATGGACCAAACGATAATAATTTACCGTATCCCAAGCCCGTATAGGGAAAATAAGTCGAGAGTATTTACCTGAGCTAGTCTTCTTCTTTTATTTTTAAATAACTCAGTCGTATACAAAAGTACCAAGAGCAGATAGCATTACCGGCAAGGCTCTAGTCTGGATTATGGCATAAGCTAGCCAATTAAATACTAACGGTCTTATAAACCGAATAGTGTACATGGTTAATACGTATAACGCTTGATTAAACGATGATCGGATAGAATGTAGTTTAAACCCGACAAGTACTTGACTTGTATAATATGGGTAAACTATAAACATTCTGGATTTTGAAATTAAAATGACAAGGTTAAACCTATTTCGGTTAATTTCTGAAAAATAGTTACGTATACGTAACCGTGCGCATATTAGCGGTAACGGGTAACCGGATAAGTCATAGACAAGTTCTATATGCGATTATACTTTAAATAAGTTAAGATATCAGTAGGATATCAACTTATATGCCCGTTAAGGTTTTAAAACGAAATTATGCCTCATAAGGGCAATTTGGTAATTTTTACACATAATTTATAAATTATTTGGGATTCTGAGTTTATAACATATACCTACTGTAAATATGTTTAGAATAAGTTTTAAAATCAGTAGGTAACAAGTCTTGGTCCATTAATATGGTTTAAAACCATACTATGCGCCGAAACGGCGCTTATGTCGTAATATGACGTCTTTAAGTGATGTTTATGAAAACTGATGTTTAAAATCAGATTAAAAATTTTAAAATATGTTATTTAGTATAACATATCAGTAGGTAAATGATTTACCTTGAAAAAAATTGACGAAAACTATTTTATAAGCCACAGGGGCTAAAATCGTCAATTATCGACATAGTTTAAGGACCTGCTTGAAAACTCAGTTTATGACTTGGTTTAACATCCCAAATAATCCTACTTATAATATTACATCAGTAAAAACTCATTTTCAAGTTCATTACCATTTAAAACCTTGTTTTATACAAAAATGGCATTTTGGTCAAAGATAGCATAATTATGGAACTTGTTCATAAACTTGGATTCTGATTATTATCATGTAATATAACCTCAGAGGGTTATGCTACATTATATTATGATCATAATGCAACTTTAGATCAGTAGGTTACTAATCTAAATCGGGTCAGAATCGAAAGTCAAAGCAGAAGTCAAACTTCGTGACTTTCGGTTGCGAACCGACCCTAGAACTGAAATTGACGAGCCGAACATGCTCTTACATGTTCTAATAATTATTACCAACTTGTTTAAGTGTCAAAACATGTTTCATAACATATATAAGATCAATTTATGATTTTTCCGAAAAATGGCCTGTTTGACTTTTTAATAACATAACTTTGACCCGTCAATTAGTCTAGCAAACATGATCTTTAGGAGGTGCCCTTTATAGGGACTAACACCTACCTTATTACGATCACCTAGCCATGTTAATTTTGAACAATGGCTGGACCATAATGGTCTTAACCGAAAGTCAAAGTGTTTTTACGAAAACGCTTGACTTTTGGCTATAAAGGCCTATAAACGAAAATGCAAGAGCAAGGAACACTTACAAGAGGTTCCTACAATGCAAGAGAACTAAGTTGGATGTTCCTTTCAGTTAGGAACTTCTAGAGGAGGGAGAAGAGTGATTTAATGAGAAAGGTGCAAGTTGGAATGAAGACTCATGCACCTATTTATAGTTGGAGAGCTCAAAGGAGGTGAAGCCAGGTGTTTAGGGGAGTAAGAAAAAGCTTACAAGTGTCCCAAAACGTGGCATAGCAGTTTAGAGAAGCCATGGTTTCGGATTAAATGGTTTTGGAGTTTTGCTTGAGCTCTAAAACAATTTTCTGCGTCAGAGCCTGTCTCGCGGGGCGCGAGAGACACAGCCCATGTCTCTCGCGGCCCGCGACCGCCCCATGGCCATTTTCAAACTTTGACACTTTTGACCCCTGAACTATATAAAGCCTCTAAAGGCCTTCTAAAACACCCTTTTGGCATTTTTAGCCATCCGTAGCCAATACTTGGCACATCCGGGATTATGCCCGGACATTGTCGAGCTCTCGATTCGTTAAAAGGTCACTCAGAGGTAAGAATTAACATGTTGACACTTTTAATCCCTCCATTATCCAACTTTCACATATTTACAAAATTGAACTCTCTCGTCCAATAAACGGCACGTATGAGAGTTAGGACTTCACAAAGGATCACTCAGAGGCTTATTACAAGTATGTTGATTCCGATGTCACTCAGAGGCTGGGCATGTTGACATATTAGTCACTCAGAGGCCAAGTTTTAAGCATGTTGACGTATTAGTCACTCAGGGGCTAATGATTTCATCATGTTGACATATGAGTCACTCAGAGGCTGTTATTTATGCATGTTGATACGGTTCGTCACTCAGCGGCTCAACTTGAGCATGTTGACGCCTTTAGTCCTTATTGGTCTTTAACAGACTATAATCAAAATACAACACGTGTCACTATACTATTGGAAACGACTTTTACAGGGTGTTACAATTATAGTAAATGTCATGAGCTTTAATGAAAACCCAATCATACCCCGACTACCATTTTCGCTGCGGGTCAGGGTGTGACATGGCGCTAGTGGTCGGTGGTAGAGGGTGACAGCGACGATGGGTGGCGGTGGTGATGACGGGTGTAACATCCGTGTAAATCGGGTTTCGAAACCCGCCCCATTTTATCAATCAAAGAATATTCGTTTACGTCGTTTAGTTTATTATTTACAATATTGTGTAATGATGAAATTCTGTGGTTAAAAATAAATTAATAAATAAAGCTTAAATAAATATTATAATATAATCCATTAAATAAATAAATCAACTAATTTAATAAATACTTATAATAGTTTTTAAAAGGAAAAAAACGGTTTTAAAATAAAAGGAAGGAACCGGGATCGAACCCGGGTTCCCTGATTAACACACACTACAAGCACCACTGGTCTACACACAAAAGTTGTGTAAATATTAAGATCTTAAAACTCTTATGTCGAATCTATGTTGAAACATGCAACAAATGGCAGCAAATCGAAGACGCGCTTTTTCCTTCCTTTTTGAATTTCTCCGACAACTGGCTCGGGATTATCTTTGGCAACACCCAAAATTTGTTAGCTGACATCTTCAATCACCTTAACCGTTTCCAAAACTGAAAACGAAATCTCCTCCTATGTTTGCCTATAAGTACCGCACCTCAATTCATGAATAAACTCGCTCAAATCAGTTTTACCGCAATTCCCTCTGCTCACCGGAATTATTCTTCCTTCGCCGGACTTTTCGCCGGAAGACGCTCCTGCCGGCCGGTAATCTTTTGTTCTTTCTAAGTCAATTCGTATAATAATCGTTTATCATATAAATCCATTCTGTTAAGATAATCAATTTTATTCCCATTTAAAGTTAAGAAGGTGTTCGTGTTTAATCCCGCACGAAGAAGATGAAGCAGCAGCATGTTTATATATGTATTTTATTTCGGTTGTAATTGGGTTAAGCACCCAAGCCAGTTGGTTGGGCCGGGTGCAAACCCGCTCCTGGGCTCGGGTTCGAGACTTGCTAGTCATACGGTTTGGTTGATTTCAAAATCTTTTTAAATACTTAAAACAGAAAGGTTTTAAACTGAATATAAATTTAATAAAAACCAAGAGTTTAACGGGTTAGACACCCAGCCCAATTGGTTGGGCTGGGTGCAAGACATATCTAAGGTCTCGGGTTCGAGACCCATGATGCGCGCCGGTTCGACCTTGTTTAATCTTTTTAATTCAAATAAATTTCTGGAATAGCTTAAAGTGTGTATTAATATTATTAAAATCAGGATGCGTGCACGGAACCGCGAGGTCTCGAGTTCGACTCTGGTCACAAGCAATCCAATTCCTTTAAAAACCGATCAGATCTGACAACTTTTTTTATATATATTTTATTTATTTATTATTTTATTTCACTTTATCCATTTTCTCTTTTTTTAATCCCTCAATTAAAATACTTTTATTTTTCCATTAATATACATACCTTATACTTTAAAAAGCTTAATTTAACTTCAACAAAAATAACCTAAAGATCTAAACAAAGGTTTTAACCTAAATATTAAATTATTTATATATCGAATTATCACGTTATTATTTTAGGTTAGTACTTTTTCATCGGTACAACCCGCAACTCGTGCGCTCTCTTTTCCACTCAAGAATACGCATCCACGGTGAGTGAATCTCTAGAAATTCTCCGTTTTAATCACGTCTTGGGGTGTATCATGTGTCGTAGCATTTCTTTTATTTTATTTAACGCTTGTGCTAATATCATTTCGTGATCAAACGCCTGTTGTTGTTATGTGGGTTATATGTGGATACATTTTATCATTTCAGTGCAATCATTTTATTAGGCCCATCAGTTCCTCGTGGGATACGGGTTGAGCATCAGGTGCCTCATTAGATCGGCTCCGTTTGATTGAGCCTTGATCTCAAATACATCATCCATTATGTCATATGTTCATTCAATGTGGTTTGTGATTGGTTACATATATACATTTGCTCACATGTGATTCATGCACAATTTTATTTAAATAAACATAAAAGTCAATTATTTAAATGTTTTATTAAGGTTCACTCGCCAACTATTGTTGACCCAAATTCTCTGTTTTACGCATGATACAGGTGAACAAGCTGAGGAAAGAAACACATAGGATGGCCTTAGAAGAATAAACAATTTATTTCGTTTGGAACAATCATTTGGGTTATTGTTTGTGTTTGTATGAATTTTTGTGTTGGATATTTGAATTTAATCACAAGTTAATAAATATGAAACTTATTAGTAAATATCATGAGCTTTGGTGATAACCCAATTATGCCCCGACTTTTATTCCGCTACGGTTGGGGTGTGACAACGAGATTGGTGGTGATGAAGGGGGTGAGAAAGTGAATGAAATGAAAAAATACAAGGGGTGGATGAAATGAATTTGAGGTTTTTGGAGGGAATAGATAGCCTATAATGAGTGATTCAATTACTTTGACTAACCAAACACATTTTTTCCATTCACTTACAATAATCTATTCCATTTTGTATCTCATTCCTACATGTTAAACGTTACCTTATACTTTTTTCCTTTTTTTTAAAACAACCACGTTATGATACGCAATTCACTCACAACTCTTTTTTTTTCCTCTTGTAGCTTTTAAAAATTATATTTTATAAGATTCCAAACATATTGTTACGATGTGTTTATTTTTATCTACATTTTAATATAAATTTATTCAAAATTGAGCTTGTGTAATAACGTATAAGCCATCCAAGCACACATATACAAACTATCAAAGCTGCTTAAATGTTTCTTTTTCTTTACGGTTTTTCCTCTTCCAACCAAACATGATATTTTATAAAATTTCAATTTCACTATTGCCACCTACTAATTTATAACAATGACTCGATGTTAATTTTTTTTTCCGTGTGGGATGAATACTACATGTTTTGATGAACTTTTCGATTTCTCTTTATTGACTTCTTAACCTCTTTATCTCATTTTTCGAAAAGTCACAACAAAGTGACTTTTTCATTTCTCATTTTCAATGCCTAAAAATCTCATTTTCATCTTATTATCCAAACATCATTTCACAATAACTCTTTTTTCAAGAAGTTAATAAGTTATAACAAGCTAAAATAAAATTATCCAAACATGGCCTAATCCTTAGCTGATACCATGACAAACCGAACCAGCACCAACCAAAATTTGTACCAAATTCTACCGCGCAATGGAAGAAATCCCAATAGTTTATTTTATTATGTTGTTTAATATTGATATTTGTTTTTATTTGTTCCTGATTTTATGACATGACTTGTTTTGCACACAATGATGTGACATGGTGTGTTGTGATTGTGTATTTTGAAGGAAAAAAAGAAAAACAGAAGGAATCTATTTACTAAATGAAAAAATGATTTTGTTTTACTTGACGGAAAAGTTATCGACGGTATCAAAAAATGGATGAAACAAGAATCGTCTCATATTTAATAACCTAGTAAATTTCGAAATAAATAAATAAATTAATTAATTATAGAAACATGTCATTGTAGGTTAAGTTATCCTTGTTTCACTTACGTGTACTTCATTTCCTCCATTTTAAAACCAAAGAAAACATTAAAAACACCTCTAATATTTCGTAACAATATACAAGCTTTGGTTTTCTTTAAGAGAACATTTTGCTACAAAAGTGTTGTATTTAAACTCAATTAAAAATTGCCATTTCCAAAAAATTTGTCAATTTCATCAAATGTAGTTAGGAAATCTATTAGTACTTACTGACGGGTCACACGAATTACCAAAATGAAAGAGAAAAAAATAGAGAGAAAAAGTTGTAGTTGGAAAACCCGTTGTTTTATAAATCCATCACTATTCTATCATTAATTCGCCGCTTAAAATCTGTTAGCAATCCGTCGCTAAACATCCGTATTTTATCCATTGTTGAACACCAGTTGGTGATCTCTCCATAACACTATTACTCATGCTTTATAGTCGGTGACGAATTCTGAACTTTTAAATGGGATTGGGGGGGGGGGGGGTCTAAAAGAAAATAGAGGGAACCAATACTTGTAAAATTTACACGAACTAAGATCTTCCCCTCTTTATAGCGAAAGTTTGGCAGCAATAGAGAGAGTAAGGTAATGTTTGGTATGAGGAAATTGAAGGCGGAATGGAATGGATTATTCCAATGGAATAAAAAACATATTTGGTAATCCTCTAGCAATAAAATCGATAATTCTATAAGAAATATTATTCCCTCAAAATATTAGAATTTTCATTCGTAAGTAAGTGGATGTTTGTTTTTTCAATCCTTCAATGAATGAAAGACATTTACAATATTATTATTATTAATTCTTTTAGTATTAATACATTTTTATTATTATATTACAAATTTTATCATTATTATTATTGTTGTTGAGATAATTATATTTTTATCGTTTTTATTAATTGTATTTCATTACTCTTTTTTTGCCTATAAAATTGTATAAAGTAACGATTTATTCTATTCGCATATAGGTAACCAAACATCGCAGCGGAATAGACTAATCCATTTCATTTCTTAGTCCATTTCATTCTCTTTTTATTCCATTACTTCATACGAAACGAATCCTAATAGTTGGGCGCGGATCTTCAAAGTTTGGTCGGCAAAATAGCACCATTTACCTTGTTTTAGTCCATAAATGCGAATCTAATTATTCTTAGACACACATATATCTTTTCATACCACATTTTTCTTTATGTATACAACTCTTATGCACCTATAAAAGAAAATTCTGACGAAAAAAACCCATTAATATTATTCTCACGATTTCATGATAAGTATATTTATATTCTAGGGGTATATAAGTTTTTAGGAATAAGTAGAATTATGTTTCTCATTACTCACTGTAGTTAAAATATTCCAATTTTTACCTCAAAACTCTATTAATTAATTAATATTCACTATTAATATGGGAACCTCGAACGAAAATCAGGTCCTTAGAGAATGTATTTTACAACATCTTAAATATTTTTTTTAAGAAATTTACTCATTCATCAAAAATACACATAGGTTTTGTCACGTGCATCTAAACAACCCTAGTCACGTCACTCATTAGTTACTCGAAATCGCCTTATAAATTTTAATCAAGCTGAGCTTATATAAGTTTGAATCTAATTGAAGCTTTAATAAACAAGCTCAAGCCTCAAACTTTTTATACCATGCTTTACAAGACTCCCAAGTCTAAATAATCATATTGTTAAAAAGTTGATTCATAAACACTGAATTGATGTGTGTTTTTATTCGTATATCATTACAAAGAAGGGTATTCTATTTATACACAAAAAACGTAATCTAAATATAGAAGACAGCAGCTGATTGCTAGCTGTCTTTATCGTTGCTGTTGATTGCTGTGGATTAGCTGGATATACGGCTGTTGGTAAGCTGCCGCAGGATGACCGGCTGTTGATTAGCTGCAATTTCCTCCAAGGTTAGACTTTCCTTTCTAACACTCCCCCTCAAGTTGAATAGTTGGATTTCCAAAATTCAACTTGCCCAAACAATCATTGAAAATTTTCCCGTTAACTGCTTTTGTTAGAATGTCAGCAAGCTGATCCTTTGATCGAACGAATGGTAGTTCAATCGTACCGTCTTCCAATTTTTCTTTGATGAAGTTCCTATCAACTTCCACGTGTTTTGTTCGATCATGTTGTACTGGGTTTTCTGAAATCTGAATTGCAGCTTTATTATCACACATAATCTTACTTGTTTCTTTTGGCGGAAAACCAATCTCAGCTAAGAGTCTCCGCATCCACATGGCTTCTGTTAAACCCCGAGCTATACCTCTAAATTCAGCTTCTGCACTTGAAAGAGCAACCACTTTTTGTTTTTTACTTCTCCAGGTAACAAGATTCCCTCCAACTAAAGTGAAGTAGCCTGTTGTTGATCTCCGACTTCCTTTATCTCCTGCCCAGTCTGCATCGGTATAGATTTGGACATTTAGGTGTCCATGTGATTGAAACAGGACTCCGTGTCCTACTGTACCTTTGAGATATCTAATAATTCTCCAAACCGCTTCCATATGTGACTGTTGAGGTTGGTGCATGAACTGACTTACTACCCCTACAGCATAGGCGATGTCTGGACGAGTGTGTGAGAGATATATTAGTTTTCCCACCAGCCGTTGGTATCTTTCTTTATTTGCTAATTTTGCTCCTTCTTCCATGTAAAGCTTTTGGTTTACACTCATAGGGGTATCTGCTGGTTTGCAATCGATCATTCCAATTTCTGCCAACAGGTCTAGGACATACTTCTTTTGACTAATGAAAATTCCTTGTTTTGACCTTAGTACTTCAATTCCGAGGAAATACTTAAGTCTGCCCAAATCTTTCATCTCAAATTCAGCAAACAAGTTTTCTTTGAGTTTTACCATTTCTTCTTTATCGTTCCCTATAATGATCATATCGTCTACATAGATAATTAGGCAGGTTACGAATTTTCCTCTTTTTTTGAGAAACAAAGTATGATCGGCATTACTCTGTTTATATCCAAATTTTTTCATAGCTACCGTAAATCTGCCAAACCAAGCCCGGGGAGATTGCTTCAGACCATAAAGGGACTTCTTCAGATGGCAAACTTCTCCAGTTTTGAAATCTTCTGTGAATCCTGGAGGAGCGTCCATAAATACCTCTTCATCTAGGTCCCCGTGTAAAAAAGCATTTTCTACATCAAACTGTTGAAGCGGCCACCCTTCATTTGCAGCTATCGAAAAAAGGACCCTAATTGTGTTCATTTTTGCAACTGGGGAGAATGTTTCAGCATAGTCAATCCCATGTGTCTGGGTATACCCTTTTGCTACCAGTCGGGCTTTATATCTTTCAATTGTACCATCTGGTTTATACTTAACCGTATAGACCCAACGACACCCCACAGATTTCTTTCCCAATGGGAGAGTACACTTTTCCCAAGTATTGTTCTTGATTAGGGTTTCCATTTCCGTTTTCATTGCTTCCTTCCAATGTTTAGATTTTAAGGCTTGATCCACGTTTGTAGGAGTTTCTTCGGAATACACAGATGAGATAAATGCTTTGGCTTCCTTAGTGAAATTTCCATCGGCCACACTAGCTATAGGATAACTAGATCTTCTTGGTTCTTTTTCAGGAGAATACCGTTTCGGAGGAACTCCTCTGTTTGTTCTAGGGGGCAATACATATCTTGATGGTGGTTCTTCTTGTCTGGGTTCATTTGCCTGCAAATTTTCAGTTTGTTCTGTGGCAGTTTCATGGTTAGACGTATCGGTATCCTCGGAGTCATTAGAAACTTCAAATGTACCACCAGACTGAATAGGGTGAGTATTACTTACCTCGGACACCAGGTTAGGAGGAACATTAGGATCATCAGTGGCACTGAAATTGAAGTCTGGTGACTCTGTAGTAGGTGACTCTTTAGTTGGTACATAGGAAACATATTTTAACCAGCTTAGTGTGTCTAAACATTCCTTCTCCCCCTGACCACTGAGTTGGGAATTGTAGTAATACTCGGTTTCAAGAAAGTCACAGTTTATCGTGGTGAACATATGACGTGTTTTTGGATTATAACATCTGTATCCCTTTTGATTCATTCCATACCCAACAAAGACACATTTTTCAGCACAAGGGTCAAGCTTGGTTCGATCTGATTTAGGTATGTGAACAAAGGCAGTACATCCAAAGACTCGTGGTTGAAGAGTAAGAACTGAGGGTAGTTTGAAGAATTTTGAAAGGGTGTGTAACGGGGTGTTAAGCTTTAGGATTTTTGTTGGGAGTCGGTTGAGAAGATAGGTAGCAGTAGCAAGGGCTTCAGGCCAAAAATATTTCGGAACCTGAGATTCAATTAGGAGAGCTCGTGTCATTTCTAGCAAAATGCGATTTTTCCTTTCGGCGACACCGTTTTGTTCTGGGGTGTTTGGGCATGTAGTTTGGTGGATTATTCCCTTGTCTTGGAAATAGGATTTAAACGAGGTATTAACAAACTCACCGCCATTATCAGATCGGAATATTTGGATGTTTGTTTGAAATTGGGTTTGGATCATGGCGTAAAACATAGTGAATTTTTCAAATACTTCGGATTTGTTTTTCAAAAAATAAACCCAGGTCATTCGGGTACAATCATCAACGAACATCACAAAGTACCGAAGGTTTTGCCCCCCAAGAACTGGGGCAGGACCCCATACGTCAGAATGGATTAACGAAAATGGCAAAGCAGCCTTAGTATTATTGGGTTTAAAAGTTTTTCTATGGCTTTTTGCTAAAACGCATGTTTCACAATGTGACATAGAATTAACTGGAAATAGTTTTGGAAATAAAATATGCGAATAACTTGTAGAAGGATGACCTAATCTTCGGTGCCACAGCCAAGCTTCTCGTTCTGATGTCCCATGAGTCAGCATCACAGCACCACTTTGAGTCACCTCATCCACATAATACAACCCTTGACTTTCAGTGCCACGCCCAATGATCGCTCCCGTCCTGATATCCTGTAGAATACAAAACGTAGGGTACATTAGGACAATACAGTTAAGTTCCTTTGTGACATGGCTGATTGAAAGCAGCTTATGTGATAACGAGGGAACATAAAGACAATTAGAGATTTTTATTGTGGGTGAAATCTCAATAGTCCCTCCCGATTTTACATCCATTATCCCGCCATTCGCCGTTTGAATATGTGTTTTTTCTGGTTTAGTTGTTGAAATAATATCCGATGACTCATAAGTCATTGTGTCGGTTGCGCCGCAATCGAATATCCATCGTTTTTGTTTACCATGATGTTTTTGGGCCATATTAGCATTCCCATTTTTTTCAGGGACCAAATGTGACATATTCACATTTTGATTATATGGTTTCGGTTTACCTGCCCCAAACCCATCCGCCCCAAACCCGTTCCCTTTTCTTTCTTCTTCTCCGCCTTTACCTAGCCATTAATCTCCTTCACCTGTTGCCTCGGCCATTCCGCCGAACCCTGATCTGCTCCGGCCTTCATCTCTGGTGACATCTCGGCTGCTGGTGGTAGATGACCTCCCCTTTTCCGTAGTCTTTGTGCCTCTCTTCTGACCATCAGACCACCATTCGGGATATCCAACGAGTTTGAAACATTGTTCCCGGGTATGTTTCGTCATACCGCAGTGATCACACTTGAGGTGAGTTTTGTCGTCTCTGTTACTTGTTCCGATTCTTTTTCCCTCGGCCCGTCGGTATCCCTTTGATGCAAGCCCTAATCCGTCAGTTTCAGAGGCCATTAGACCCACTGTGATACCCTGTGTGTCATTGAGAGGTGTTCCCAGAATGTTCTGGTGAGCGGCCTCCTTGCGGATAGTGGCGTATGCAGTTTCTACGGTTGGAAGGGGTTCTAACCGGAGTATTTCCCTCTTTATAGGGTCATATTTCCGGTTGAGGGCGTTTAGAAACTGAAACAGTTTCTGCTCCGTCCTGATTTTGTGATATGCTTGGATATCGGTTGGGCAGGTCATAGGGTTTGGGTCAATCCGATCAATTTCTCCCCATACTCCTTGGAGTATAATCCACAACTCTTCCAGGGAGAGATTGTTCTGTTTGATTTCATTCGCCTTGACATGTAGGTTGAAGGTTTGGAGCTTGTCACGCCCACTGCTATATGTTATAGCTAGGGCATCCCACAGCGATTTTGCTGTTGGGAATTCGGTTAGATTGCTGGCAAGGGTTGGTTCGATGTTTTGTATGAGCCATGAGAAGACGACTAGGTCGTCTTGTTCCCATTGCTCATATTCCTCGCTGGTTTGGTTCAGCGGGTTGGTTGATAAATGGTTTAGAAAGGCTTTTGATTTACCGCCTATGGCTACCCTCATCATCCGGGTCCATAAGGCGTAATTCTGGCTGTTGAGCTTGAGGTTTATTTGAAGGTTATCGGACAGTTTTGGGTTTCGGTTTTGTGGGTTGAGGCCATTCTTGAGCAGGTTGGCGATTTGAATTGATAAATCTTCTCCCAAGTTACCGGCTTCGGCCATGGCAGCTTGGTTGAGAGGATGTTTTGGTTTGGGTGAGCAAGGTAAATGATGAACAGGTCAAGAACGACACTGCTCTGATACCATGTTAAAAAGTTGATTCATAAACACTGAATTGATGTGCGTTTTTATTCGTATATCATTACAAAGAAGGGTATTCTATTTATACACAAAAAACGTAATCTAAATATAGAAGACAGCAGCTGATTGCTAGCTGTCTTTATCGTTGCTGTTGATTGCTGTGGATTAGCTGGATATACGGCTGTTGGTAAGCTGCCGCAGGATGCCCGGCTGTTGATTAGCTGCAATTTCCTCCAAGGTTAGACTTTCCTTTCTAACACATACATTTCTCTAAATTTATTTATTATTATTTAAAATGATAAATATATTATTACATAGTAATTATTATTACGTATAACTATGATAAAAGTAACTACAAATATATCTTTTTTCCATATAAAGTTTGAATTATGAACAAATATATATGTATATGTGTATGGGTAGGTGTACACACGTAGTCACATATTAATAAACTAATTTAAATAACTGATAAGTAATAAAAGGATCTAGCCCAAGCTTAGATAGAGCTTAAAAGTTTACTAACAATTTAAGCTATGGCTTTAGACATAGAACTCAAAGTGAGTCAAGCTTAAACATAGAGAGTTCGATGTCAGCTTGTTTACATTGTTAGTTAGCTAGGGGAAGGTTCATCTGAGAAGAAATTTAATATGAGAAGAAAAAGAAGAAAGGACATAATGGTAAACCATTAAATAGTTTATAACTATTCTCATTAATTATGTTATCTTTAATTAATAAAGCAAAAACATTTTATCCTACACATTTTCAAAATTTATCCTACATATGTCTTACACTTATCGAATTTACCATACACATTTCAAAATTTATCCTACACATACTAAAATTTATCCTACACATGTCGAAAATTGTCCTTCACCATAAATTATTTTATCTTGACAGAGTATATTAAAAAAATGAGTTACAAGTTTAATTAATTAACTAATTAATGACAATTATAGATTTACCTATATGCCACTTTCATAATATTAAATATACACATTAAATGAAGTAAATGAAAATTTTATATCGGTTTAAAAGTTATTCTTTTTATTCTTACAAAATTTTTCTTCTCATTTAAACTCTCCACTAGTTAGCTATACTTACATATGTAAACAAGAAAATAAAACCACTTTATATAGTGTATTAAACACAATTATATCAAAGGGCATTTAGCTTGATGGTATCTTGACGTGTTAATGCGTCCTCTCCCCTAAAGGTTGAGTGTTCGAGTCCTGTTATGAAGCGTGAAGTAGATCAGATGGGCGTTTGAGTTGTTGTTAGGAAAATTAACACAACTACTCGGTTATACCTTTTAGCCATGGATATTATTTATTGAGTTAAATGCTTGGTTGGTCGCTGTGGTTTGCAAAAATTGCAGATTTGGTCCTAGTGGTTTACTAATTACACGTATGGTACCAAAACTTGTCAAAAATGAACTCGCTTGGTCCCCAGCCCTAACATCAGTTAAATATCTCTGTTAAAACACCTCATGTGCTTGGCACATGAGGGTAATTTGGTCATTTCAGTCAAATCCATTATAAAAATAGATAAATACCTTGTTGGTCCCACCCACCCCTTCTTCTTCTTCCCCAAACCACCATCACCATCTCATCTCCCCCACTGAACTACCACCACCATTTCTGCCGGAAAAACGAGCCCACCACCATACCGATGATAAAAACGACCCATTTTGTAGTTGATTTTTTTATAAATGATGATAAAAATGCAAACGCTATACTAGTATGTATACTCATAGCCATAGGTATGAATCACTCACAAATTGAAGATTCTGCGTATCACGGGCTCACTGCATTGCCATTTCTCTCCAATCCTTCACTACACTAATCTCAAAAAACCCCATTTCTCAAAACCTCAACAACAATGGCGAACACCGATATTACCAAAGGCTCCACCGTAGAAGTAAGCAGCAATGAACCAGGCTTTCACGGCGCCTGGTATGTCGCTACCGTCTCAGGCGGCGACACCCACTATATCTCCACTCCAGCATCCGGCCACCTACTCACTGGCAACGAATAATCCAAACTTACAAAACTCCTATACGCCTGACACCCACTATCCCTCACCCCGATCGAATAAATCGTTGACAACCCACACGTCCAAAACGTACAACAAATCGGAGCTTTCCCACAAGCCGAAGCATCAACTGAATTATGAATATAAGAGTGACAAAGACTTGTGGAACTACAGTTCAACGGCGACCTTAAAAGCGATTCGGAGCAGTTAAGGTCCGACAGAAATGGTGGTGGTGAGTGGGAGTTCAGTGGTGGTGGTAGAGGAGATGAGGTGGTGGTGGTGGTTTGGGGAAGAAGAAGGGGTAGGGTGTGTCCAAACCAGGTATTTATCTATTTTTTTAATGGGCTGGACTGAAATGACCAAATTACCCTCATGTGCCAAACACATGGGGCGTTTTAACAGAGATATTTAACTGATGTTAGGCTTGGGGACCAAGCAAGTTCATTTTTAACAAGTTTTGGTACCACACGTGTAATTAGTAAACCACTAGGACTAAATCTGCAAGTTTTTGCAAACCACAGAGACCAACCAAGCATTAAACTCTTATTTATTTAGTGATTTAGAAAACTTCTCTTTCTAGAAAGAAGCCTAGGATTGTTAGAATTCCTTTTTAAAAGGCTTGCAATCTAAGAATACCCCAATCAAGATGGTGAAATCTAAAAGGGGAAAAAATAAAACAGGTTGTGGAATTCTGACAAATAAAATAAAAGTTTAAATTATATATTTGTTAATAATTTTCATGACTATATAGAGATATATTAGTGTTCTAGATATATTTTTATGTTATTCTATACAGTATGTTTCTAAATATTGCTAAATTTATAATTTTCTATTATTTCCAAAAGTTAAAAATGAAACACAATAATGATAAAAAGTACATTTTTATGCATGTCAAATGTAAGATGCCATGTCCAAATGGAGCATATACGTATTAAATACATTTGATAACAAATAACAATTCAACATGTATGTGTAATTAAAGAGTGTTGGGCACTCATAATTAACAGCTTATCTTTATGATCCTAAATGGGCAACATATGCACCAAAAGCAAAGCAACTATGTGAAGTATATGTTTATCACACTAAGTATAAGTGTGGGTCCCACATAACTATATGAAAGTTATATTTTTAGCCTGTTACTCAATCCGTCCAACTGACCTTAATAATAGTATCACGCCTTTTATTTACGAGTGACACCCACAAACGTAAACCAAATGAAACGAAACCAAATTAAACAAGAAAACACATAACCGTAAACCAAATAGAACGAAACCAAACTAAACAAGAAAACACATAACCAAATTGATCTTAAAGTAGGTTGTGTGAAACATATGAATTACCACGTTATGGTATAGGATAGTCCTACACCATTACTCTCCATAGATAACTTTAAAAAGAAGTGGCCTTTTGCTCACATAAACTAGTGCTTTCATACGCAACTTTCACTTTGCATTATTGTCACCATTGCCCATCAACAAATCATACAAACCCAATATAGGCTCGTGAGTCGCGCTTAAAACTGTATTTGTTTCAAGCTTTACGAAGTAAGAAATTTAGGGATGTAAACGAGCCAAGCCGTAAATCGCTAAAATCTCTAATAGAGCCGAGTTTAAATAAGCTCGACCCTAAAAACAAGCTTGCTTAATAAATGAGTCCGAGCATCAAACACTAGTCTATTATCGCGAGCATAAATAACCTCTATTATTTATATTAATATAATAATTTTTATTAGTAATATATATAGATTGCAATATAACAATAATCACATATATAATTATGGTAAAATAACTAAATAATTTTTAATGTGTTGCATATATAAACTTATATGTATCTTTACTATTATTATAATTATAATATAATACATATATAGAGACCCAAAAATCTTTACATAATTTTAATAGTTGAAATAATACCTCCTTTTAAAAAATATGTTACGATCTATTAAAACATTCACCCCGTGATTTTAAACGGCTATAACTTTTTTTAAACGTTAATTTTTTCACATTTATCCATAAGAATTAGTATTAAAAAAATTCACCGTTGCATCGCGTGGGCAAACTTCTAGTAATTACAAATATATCTAATATCTAAAAATAACTATATATAGAATATAAAAAAACACATAATAGATATAGATACTAAATAATAAATGAGCTAGATCCGAGCCGAGCAATATAAAGCTCGAAACAAACCAAGCCGACCCTAAAAAAACTCGAAAGAAAAAGGGAAATAAATCCTATGATGAGATAGTATAAGCTTAAAGTTTGTTAAAGGATTAAACGCACCCAAAAACTTTTGTATATGACACGTTTGTAAATGTGTGTAGCAAACTAATATCTTCATTGTAGACCTAATTTGTAAATTAAACCTTACCTAAAGATATATAACTCATGTAGCTCCTTATTTTCTTTATGTCACAAAATACTAGCCACATATATTCCTAACGTTTTTATATAACTTTTTATAACTAATTATTTTATAATTAAACACAATGCAAGGATACCAGACAACATTAAAGTAGATTCTTGATTAGAGCTAAAGCTATAATGGTGCAATGCTTATTATGAAAGCACATATAACAAACTGTGGAATGATACTATACCAGTATGCTTTTGAATCTAGAGAATAACTACATGTAATGTGCACTATATTTTCTAAGTGCGTATATCGCATAAAAAAGGAACCAACTTCGATCGGGTTACTATTACGTGTGAGGTGCACCGTTACGGGTGCACATTATCTTAAATCAGAAATTTTTAAAAATAATTCTTGTAACCTTTTTATGGGTGAAAATAAAGATAGGATACCCAAAATAGAAATCAGCCAACTTTGTTACCTTTTTTATGCCTACTTGATCATTGTTGAATAGTATGCCTTTAATGTTAGTTCGCGATGAAATGACCACGAAAACTAGTTACATTTGTCAATAGAAAAACGTTGCGTAATCATATTGCAGTTGTTTTTTTTTCTGTTTCCTGAGGTAGACAATCGGACACGAGTTTTGTAAAATCGCCCCCTGCGAAACAGGCAAATGTGTATTAGAATGTTGTGACTATCCACCAAAATATGGGTCAAATGAAAAAGGTTGCTTTCAAGATAGAAAGTGGGGATGGGTATAGATGCATAGAGTATTTGAATCTTGAAAGCTTATATATAGACATAAGAGGGTGGGTTGGTAAGCTATTTCCATATAACTAGTGTAAGCCTTAGAAGAACAAAACATGCAAAATCAAATGAGTGAAATGTTTAGAAAGGGGAAATCCCTTATTATTGTTATATGTTTGCAATTCGGGTTTGCGGGGATGGATGTTCTTGCTAAAGTTGCTTTGAATGATGGGATGAATAATTATGTGTTTGTTGTTTATCGCCATGCTTCCGCCTTCATTGTCATGGCCCCTTTCGCCATTGTTCTCGACAGGTCTCTCTCTCCCTCGTTCACATGTGCGTGCACATTTCTTCGTTATTTCTATTTTAGTTTTCGCTAATTACTAGTCTTGTAATAGGAAAACAAGGCCAAAGATGACGGTCTCTATCTTCGTCAAGCTTATGCTCCTTGCACTCTTGGAGTAAGTTTTTCTTTTCTCGATAACAACGGGCTAGTGGTACGATGTTATGGTTAGATAACTAATCTATGTTTTTTGTTTGACAGGCCGGTTATTGATCAGAATCTCTATATTTTGGGAATGAAAGCTACAACCGCAACGTTTGCGGTTTCAATGTGCAATGTTCTTCCTGCTATAACTTTTGTCATAGCATGGATTTTAAGGTAAGAAAACATTTAACATGCATAAGGATGCATGAATGTAACATGCACATAAAACCGATATTACCAATTCGGTTCATCATTCCTGATCCATCGAAGAGGCAAACTTTTGAATTTTGATCTATTTACTTTCAAACGAGTCGCCTGGCTTGTGTTTTATCTCAAACGTGTCAAAATAAAATATTAACTAAAAAGGGATCATGTTGAAAGTTGTCGAAACTCTTTTATATATGCATACAACCTCCTAAGTTGTTTTAATCAGATTATACGTGTAATAATAGTGTTTTGTAATCATAAGTAACACACTTATTATTTATAACAAAAAATGGATAGAGGAAGGGTTTACGAGCCAACTCGACCAGACCCGTTTCAACCAGAAATCCGTTACTTAGTACTCATCCAGCACCTAGTTACAATAACTAAAACAACAAGTTCAAACAGTCTAGTTAAAGAAATATAATTCTCCTAGAACAACAATTCACAAACTCCATTTTCTCATGATATTATGAGTTGACTTCCTTTTTCTCAGGATATTTGCTTTGACTAATTTCTCATGACATATTCATTTCAGCAATATTCCCACAGTAGTATATTATAAACTTTTAGATCTTATTTTATTTTTTTTCTGATTTTTTTTCATTATGTTTAATCTTTATTATTATGATCATTATTTTTATTACTATGATTATATCAACAACTACTACTACTACTAATACACTTATTATTTGTTGTATTTATTACAACTAAAGAAAGATGGGTTGGGGACATTTTTATCAGGATATTGACAAACTCTTGGTGAATTGTGGTTAACTCAGGCTTGAGGTGGTGAACCTGAAGAGTCTCCGGAGCCAAGCTAAAGTAATCGGAACTCTCACAACGGTTGCAGGAGCCATGCTTATGACACTGGTTAAAGGGCCACTTCTAGAGCTATTTTGGACAAAAGGAAGAACAAATAAGAAATATGAAATGCACAATGGGGTAGATTTGCAGCATTCCCTCAAGGGTGCGTTTATGATCGTCGTCGGATGTTTCAGTTGGTCTTGCTTCATGGTTCTACAAGTAAGAATTTATATAGTTAATAGAAATGACAAAAATATATATTGATATTTTTTTTATTTTAATGTGTTTATTTGTAATATGTAGGCGATTACGCTAAAGTCATATCCGGCTGAGCTGGCTATGACTGCTTGGATATGCTTATTGGCGACGATTGAGGGAGGTATAGTGGCATTGATCATGGAGAGGGGGAACCCAGAAGTTTGGGCTATAAAGTGGAACACCACACTTCTTGCGACACTCTACTGTGTAACCAACTCTATCTACATTTATCTAACACACCCGCGCACGCGCGCACACACACACATATATATAAGTTGCATCCATATATCCAGAGGTGGCGAAATAGGTGGGTTGGACAGTTTGGGTAACAAGTCAAAGCTAGTAAATATTTTGTAGGGCCGGGTCAACCCAAAACACTTTTTGTCAAAGATTTCTACATTTTTTATATAAAAAAATTAGTGTAGTTATAAAGATTACGTATTGCTTAGGTGATATTCTAAATTTTGTAATAAATGATTTAGACGGTTTTATCATTTATGATGTAAAATCAGAGATAAGGGCAACTTTTGACCCGTTCATCGCATTTAGCATGTTTCCTCATGGCTATGTAAAATCAGAGATAAGGGAAACTTTTGACCCGTTCATCGCATTTAGCCTGCTTCCTCATGACTAAATTGCCCGTTTGACCCGTTATAACTAGAACATGGGTGATGGGTCGGATCGCCATCTATGCATATATGGGCGTATGACAAGCATGTTGTGCCAATAAAAACGAAGAAAACTATAAACAGATAATTATGGGATGTGCACATTTAACACCAAATTTTACTCATGTCTATGCAGGGGATAATATGTTCAGGTGTCGCTTACTACGTCCAAGGGATCATTATGAAAGAAAGAGGTCCAGTTTTTGTGACTGCATTTAATCCCATGGGTATGATAATTGTCTCTTTCATGGGATCGATTTTTCTAGCAGAGAAAACATACTTAGGAAGGTAAAAAAAATAACACATTTCTTGATTATTACCCAAACATACGAATATACATACGATGACCCTTATTTTATATTCTCACAGGGTTCTTGGAGCAGTTGTCATAGTTGCAGGGCTTTATATGGTTGTTTGGGGTAAAAGCAATGATCACAAACTTCCACCCCTAGAACCCGAAAAACAAATATTGCGTAAAGAATCTGAGACAAATAGCAACGACAAGGTTATTACTATCAAATCGTCAGATGAAGTATGCGATAAACATAAGCAGACTGAAGATGTTTGATAGGCAGTAGAAAATAAGGACATCAACATTGGTGTATGAGACATGGATTTCTCTTGAGATGGGAGTTTTTTAACAAATGTTTTTAATCTATTTTATGTAATTATGTATACTATGATATGGACGTCCATACTACGTTGGACGATTTTCAACCCGTTTAATGGGTTCCTGTTTCAGATAAAGGTTTTTATTTGACCCATTTGAAACAAAACGTAACTCAAATAGACCCATTCATAAGTAAGCGGAAACTTCCAACTCGGCTCTTTTGTTGTTGGTAACTTTTAAGTTTCTTGTAAAAAAAAGTTTACCAAGGAAATGAAAGTTCAGTGACAATGCTAACTGTTTGCTGCATCAAAAAGAAATAAAACTAAAAGAATAAAAATGCTGAAAATAACTGTCTTGTTTAAAATAATGTGTAAAATATAAAAACAATTATACCGTAACGAATAATTTATGCATCATAACGTTAAAAAGTGAGGGACAGTTAATCATGCATCATGTGGTGCCGTTGATAGCCGAAAGAGAAGGGAGTACATACACCAATCGGCCTTTGCTGAGTATTACCTTATGTCCAAGGCTTGATTCGAAAAAACTTCAAAAAATGGTCAAATTTTTCAAAAATTTACACTATCGCCCGCTACCCCTTCCCCTAAGGTAGGTCCACCCCTGGATATGGTCAATGGACTTTTTTTGTAACAAAGAGTTCTATTTTGCATGGTTAAATAACTCAAACTTTATAAAACTATATTAAAGGTCTTTTTCATGCGTGATTAAATTCTTGAACTTTTTATTATTATACAAAAAGGTACTTTTGCATGATTAAAATCCTTCAAGAATTCATCTTTTTTTATATAAAGAAATCCTTAAACTTTAGAAAAAGGACCTTTCATTGACGAAGGTGATTTGTAAGCTACAACTTTTGATGTGTACATTGCTAAAAGTTTGCCAACAAATTAACCTTGATTTACGTGCGCCATTTTTTTTTGTTTTTTCCTAGATTGTATGAGGCCAAAATTGTGAAAACTAAAATTTTGGCAGTGTACAAATTGTGTTTACTAAATAATTGATAATTTTCATTTACAAACGTATGGATACATATACAAGGTACCTATAGATTAATAACGAATTGAATCTCCTAAACATGTGGATATTCCTAGTAACTATATGATAAATTACAAATATAAAACTATACAAAATATGTATGCTAATACGCTATCGCAGTCGAAGCAGTAGCCAGACGAATGCAAAGACTGAAATGAAATCGTGTAAACAACGGTCTTGGAAGGCCCTTCGTAAAAATATATGCGTATTGGTAGTCGGTGAGAACATGTAGAACTTGAATGGCACCAAGATGAAGTTTTTCCCGAATAAAATGGATATCAATTTCAACATGTTTCGTACTTTAGTGTGGAGCTGGGTTATGAGATAAGTACATAGCTGAAATCTTATCACAATATATAGTGGATGCCTGTCAGATGGGAACATGGAGCTCTAATAGAAGGTTCCTTAACTAAGCCAATTCAGCTGCAATGTTAGCTACACCCCGATATTCAGCCTCAGCACTTGATCTAGATATTGTCGGTTGTCGCTTAGGAGACCAAGATACCAAATTGTCCCCAATAAATACACAATAACCCAATGTAGATCGTCTAGAATCTGGACATCCCTTAGTCTGCATCGAAGTAATCAGTGAGGGTAACTGACTTAGAGGGGGGTAAATGTATGCCAAAATCTAAAGTCCCTTTGATGTACCGTAAAATGCGTTTAAGAAATTGAAAGTGCGGTTCACGAGGGGCGTGCATAAATAAGCATACATGTTGCACTGCATAGTCAATGTCCGGTCATGTGAAAGGAAGATTTTGTAGAGCCCCTTCAAGGTTTCGATATTCAGACCCATCTTCAAGTAATTCGTCAATGCAGGCACTCGGCTTAGAATTCGTGTCTGTTGGAGTTTGAGTTGGTTCGCAATTGAGCATGTAAGCACGAGAAAAGATGTCGGATGCATATGATTGTTGGGTAAGAAATAAGCTACAATGTTAGTGATTTAACTCAATGCCCAAAAAGTGATGTAACTTTCCATGATCTGTCATTTTGAACTCAGTAGACATAGCCTTAAAATGTTGAAGAAAAGACGAATTAGATGCAGCGAGTATAATATCATTAATATGTAATAGAAGATAAGCCATGTCAACACCCCGTTTATAAACAAATAAGGATGGGTCAGAGGTTGAACTCTTGAAGCCGCAATTTATAATATACGAGGCAAATCGATGATCCATTGCCTGGGTTGTTTAAGCTCGTATAACGATTTCTCTAACTAGCAAACATGAGTAGGGTGTTCTTGATCAATAAAATCGGGCGGTTGAAACATATACACTGTTTCATTGAGGTTCCCATGAAGCAACACATTTTTCACATCCAATTGATTTATAAACGTTTCTAATAGTGGTAGGTTTCACAACAGGGCTGGAAGCTTCCTCACAATCGAAACCCACCTATTGAGATTTGTCATTTACCACCAAACATGTCTTATAACGTTCAAGAGTACCATTAGCATGAAATTTGTGGTGAAAGAGCCACATGCACCGTATAATGTGTGTATCACTCGGACGAGGTACGAGATCCCAAGTGTCAGTTTCTATCAATGCATCATACTTAGTTTTCATAGCATGTGTAACACCCCGCCCGTGTTAGGGCTGACGTGTCACCTGTACAGTAAATTATAATTCAATGTGTTAATTTTTCATTGACGATAAAACACTAAAATTATACAATTTATAAAAAAAACAATATTGGATTACTCTTGCAAAACTCTTGATCTCTAAATGCCCCAAGTCTTCTGTCAAATTTTCCCGAACAGCCTATAACCTAATGTACATAAAAACACAAATGCACGCCTCTTTTACTCAGTGGGACAACAACTATACAATATACTATAATGAAAAATATACCATATATGATAAAGTATTATGATAAAGTATTGTATCAATTAATTCTTATACGGTAAATCAAAACTTGCTAAGTCACATGATCACATAATCATTGAGTCACATAATATTCGCAGAGTCACATGATATCCGTTGAGTCACATAATCGCTGAGTCATACGATTCATTGAGTCGCATAATCGCTAAGTCACATAATCATATCCGCTGAGTCATATAATCACAGTCGCTAAGTCACAGAATCATATTCGGTGCGTCTTATAATTAGTAGTTTGCTGAGTCATGTATAATTGTTATAGGGTTCATACCTTGGTCACGAAAGCGAAACCGTAATGATTTGTGAGCGTGAAATAAACTTTGTGGAGCCTACAATCATTTTAACAACTTCAATTTCTAATAAATCGTTTCTTTGACATTTATGGAGAACGGGGAAGGTCATATAGGAAACCAATAATTATTGAGAAAACCTAGGAAACTCTAACCTTATTTTGATTTTAAAAAAAATACATATGTAATATACATGTTCTGACTGGTTTTGAGCAAAAAAATAAAAAGCGCCGACAAAATTAAAAAAATAAACAAGTTTTTGTGTAACATATGTACAGTCGTGTAAAAAAAAGTTTTTGTGTAACATATGTACAGTCATGTGTAACACATGTTATCGTCGTGTTAAGAAAAACTTGTTTATTTTTTAAATATCAATTTGGCGCTTTTTTTTCTTTCTTTCTTTGCTTAAGACTCTTAAAAGCATTTACCTATACTATATTATAATGTATGAGGGAAGTGTATTTTAAGATACCCAAAAAAATAAGAAGTTCTTCTCTTTTTGTTTATAAAAACACCCCTAAAATGAGGGTAACTTGGTCTTTTAAACACTAGTTGTATTTTAGTCCCTAATATTATTATACTTAAACCATTTATTTAACAAAATTGTGGCTAATTAGTTACACTTATTGTAACATCCGTAGTTAAACGGTTTCCGAAACCCGCTCCGTTTGAGAATCGAGTATTATTTAAAAGTTCGTTACGCATTGTGAGTGTTACTAAAATTTTGGTTAATTATAATTAATAAATAAACTGCATAATTAAAATAATTATCAATAAACGAATAAATAAATAGTTAAATCATAAAATAATATATATATATATATATATATATACACACATATATATATAAAGGAACAGCCGGGTTTCGAACCCGGGTTCCCCCACAATTTCACACACTCAAAATACCATTGGACCACACACACTGTTGTGTAAACATTGGAATCAAATAAAATTTAAAATCACCTCGCGTGTCACCTGCAAATCTTTTCCAGAAATTCAAAAACGGTCGAAAGCAGTAACTCAGTCAAACATGATTGAAGTTTTTCTTTGAATCAATCATACATAACTGATCTCGATTTTCAGTTACAAATTCAAATTCGGAATCAAAATTGAAACCGAAATCAATCATTGGTATTAAAGATCCAAAACCGAAACTGTTCCTCTGCGATCTATATATATCAATCCATCATTTGGTCTGAAATTCACTCAAGTTTTACAAACTAAAACCTCTGTTCGATCTCTGTTCAAACTTCTGTTTGAGTTCAACATCACCGGAATCATCAGTTATCGCCGGAATTCTCTAAACGGTATCGTTTCTTCAACTCATTTAATTCCTAGAACTTCCGATATCTATGTATTTAGTCGTTTAATCAGTTAATCAAAACTGATCAACTAAGAAACCAGGCGGGTTCAAGTTCTGGGTTTGTTATGAAGAAGATGAAGATTCAAATGGATATTAATATAATTTAAAGTGGGTTTTAACACGAGTTAGACACACAGTCCCGTGGTGGACTGTGTGCAACATCATCAAACATGTCCCGGGTTCGAGACTTATGCGCGTCCGAATTTCCAAAATTAAAACCGTCCTTTTTAAAGCCTATCCAGATCATTTCTCATCATGTGTATAAATACAATAAAATTCAGGGTGTATATGGGTTAGACACACAGCCCAACTGGTTGGGCTGTGTGCAAGTGAATTCAAGGTCTCGAGTTCGAGACATGCAGCGGTAACCGGTTTTATACATTAAAGAACCTTTTTAAATAAACCAGAAAATGATTAATCTAATTAGTGCATATATATAATTAAATCTGAGATTATTTCGGGTTAGACACGTAGCTCAGTTGGTAGAGCTGCGTGCACGTATACGGGAGGTCACGAGTTCGATCCTCACACGATGCCAATACTCACACAAATCCGACCGGCCGTTGACCAGTCAACCCTGAAAAAGGGTAATTTTTTTAATACTTAAAATCCTTTTATTTTCACTAAAATTTATTTAAAATACTTAAAACTAAGGTTTTAAAGCTTAAAAATTTGTATTAATTACCATAAAAATAACCTAAAAATCTAATAAAAAGTATTAAATTAAAATATTAACTTTTATTTATTTACCAAATTATTGCGTTATTAATTTAGGTTAGTTATCTCTCGTGGTTAAATCTCAAATTCGTGTGCGTTCGTCTTCAATCTAGGAAACGCACCCACTGTGAGTGAATCATTACAAATTCCCTTTTTTATTCATATTTGGGGTGTATCATGTGTCGTTTCATATATTTCGTTTATTCAAACACTTGTGCTATTACCATTATATGATCTAACGTATGATGTAAATGTTATATGTTGTATTGTGTGTTTACATTTTTGTCAGTTGCGTGCAATCATTCACATTAGGCCCATCTGTTCCTCGTTAGAGACGAGTTGAGCATTAGGTGCCTCATTAGATCGGCTCCTTTGATTGAGCCTTGATCTCATTGTTCATCATTGGTCATGCTTGTGTGTACATTGATTGATATTATGTGGTTTGTGATTAGATTTACATACGCGTATACTCATATTTGGTTTATGCACATTTCTATTTAAATAACCAATATAATTAATTCTTTCCAATGTTTAAATAAGATTCACTCGCCAACTTTTGTTGACCCAAAACCCTATTTTTACACATGATACAGGTGGAGAGGTTGAAGCAAGGAACACATAGGAATTTGCCTAAGAAGAAAAAGAGTTCATAAATGTTGTGTTTAGAACATGTTGTGCTTGTATGTTTATTGTAATTCCTCATTTAGATTGGAAATAATAAATATGAAACTTTATAGTAAATGTTATGTGATTTGATGAAAACCCAATCATGCCCCGACTACCATTTCCTCTGCGGGTCAAGGTGTGACGGATTGGTATAAGAGCTTTTGACTATAGGGATATAGGATATGTTATTAGACCATTCGAGCCTATATTATAATCGATTAGATTTTAATTGCTTATATGTTATTTGGTTACATGCAAACTCATGATGTTTATTTGTTTCATCCTTATTTCACACACAAATACATGCAAGCACTTCCACTATCATTTTGTGTGATACCTAATGAGTTATACATATTGTCAAACATAACATGCTTACACGCACGCTTCAATTCTCACATATTTAAAACATTCTCATATTTCCTTATTCAAGATTTTGTGATGTTTTCATTTTTCAATCTCATCAAAGTGAGTTCTACGACGGGCATGTAGTAACTGGAATCGGTAGTCGAAACGTCCTGTCTAGGTTGGCAATCGAATAAATCCAATATAACGGACTAGTTTGCCTACCTGGGGACTAACGATGAGAGTACGAAGGACCTATTAGGCCAAAGCGTGCCACACCAAACGTCGTGTGAACTAACCCCACTTTGAGTTGTCACTGTGTCTACATCTGGACACCCTCCAACCTTATACTTTGCGATCATGTTTTACGATTTTCATTCGGGTTGTGTGAAATGTTAACAGGCCAACACCAATGTGAACCCTACCAGAGCCCAGTAGTCATGGGGCCCACATGACTACCAAGGCCAAGTACGGGGACATATGGGGGCCCAAACATGAGCAAAGTCCAAGACATCCTATGGATGTAGCAATTTATTTTCTTCATTTGTTTTGTGGATGTTCATTTCTAAATACGACACATGACACCTATATGTCAAACTCATACTCTCGTTTTGTAGATGTCTTCTAGTCACTCTCGTAGAGGTATGTGATCAGGAAAATCTCGCGAGCGCATGGCTGCCCAAATCGCGCAACAAATGGCCGCCGTATTTCCCGACATCGTAGTTCAAGTCCAACAAGCCCTTACCGCTAATCCCGTCAACCCAATCAATTAAGAAGGTCAAAACGTTGTCAACCCTCCCCCAAATACCACCAAGTGCACCTATAAGCACTTCAACTTATGTGATCCTCCAAAGTACAAAGGTACTGAGGGAGTCACTGCTCTTCTTCGATGGTTCGAGGAGATGGAAAGTACATTCAACAACTGTGATTGTCCCAACGACCGCAAAGTGCGCTATGCTACTGGACGCTTGTATGGAGTAGCCCTCACGTGGTGGAATGCTGAGAAGGGCAGACGAGGCGCCGAGGCCGCTGTAGCCCTAACTTGGGAAGAATTGAGAGAGCTTATGACTAGACGTTTCTGTCAAAGAAGTGAAATTAAGAAATTAGAGGATGAGTTCTATTCCTTGAAGAAAAAAGAGGGAGATCACATAACCTATAACAAGAGATTTCTCGAGTTGAATCAAATGGTTCCAAATTGTTTCACCCCTCTCTACCGTTTGATCGAGCATTACATTCGGGTCTTCCTTCAAAGATTCAGGACCCTGTAATGAGTACTGCACCTGCAACTTTGGAAGCAGCAATGGAGCTAGCGACAGAGCTCACCGAAAACCACATTAGGAATGGAGACTTCAAGGATGAGAAGAAGAAAGATAAAACACCAACCGAAACCTCAAACTCAACCCAAACTGAATCCTCTTCCCAACCCACTGCCAAGAGAAAGCGAGACGGACAAATTTCGCTGTCACTCAAGGCAATCAACCAGCTCCACAAGCCGTACCCCTCCAAGCTATCTCAATCACTCAAGTAGCACCCAACTCTGCTTACCCAAATGAGAAACCTTACATTGGACCTCACCCTCAATGCAACACCTGCTTTTATCACCATCAACCTACCATACTCTGTCGATTGTGTGCTAATTGTGGGCGTTATGGTCATCTAAGTAAGACTTGTCGCGTGCCCCAAAACCAAGCTCCACCCCTGCTCAAAACATGATCCAACCCTATCAACAACCCCAATACCCCATGGTTCCACATGTTCGAGTTTGCTTTAATTGTGGTGATCCTACCGATTTTAGAACCATGTGCCCTAGATTGGTTAACATCATTAACGCCCAAACTCAAGCGAAGCCAGTTAACCAAGCAAATCAAGCACACCCAGCACCCCCACCAGCGAGAGGAAGAGCTTACAACATCAACGCCAATCCGGTTGAAGTCAATAACAGTGCAAACGAGCAACCCAACTAGTCTTCCATCACCAAGAGACCAGACTTCGCCCCAATTGTCTAATTCTTAATGTTATCTATAAATCTCAATCTTTATATGTCCCTGTTTCAATTTGGGAATTTATCTATCCAGAAATTTTAATGATTACTTGATACCATTGTTTTATCTCATGTCTTTACACATCGATTTAAAATTTCATGTCATCATACATCACGACGCACCTCGTCTCATCATTTAAAGAAGTTGGGTCGTGTCTCACTTTTTCAAAGACATACCCCTTCATCATAACACACGAGAGAGGTACCGGGTCGTCATTCAGTCATGTATTCTTTCTCAAGCTTTGGCTGTTGTGTTTGTTTATGTTTTGTAGTTTTTAGGACGAGCCACAAAGAACTAGTCATAACTTACTGACAAAGCCAATGAAAATTTGACAAGAATATGGTGGATATGCGCTTGTACTTCCTATATATAAGTATTCTTGTCAAAGGATCCAAAGCATTGTCAGGCGGTTATGAGAAGTTCCGTGTAGTTTTTAATATCGTCATGGTTGAAGTTTTTCGTCTGGTGATATAACTTTATCTTTTCAACGCATCGATTTTTCTCAAAACTCTTATGCATGAGATCATATCCAGACAATCAACTTTGTGTATCAACGCTTCTCATCTTAGGCATCAAAAAACGATTCCTGTAGTAGGGTATTCAACCCTTACCAGGAACGTTACCGCCTCAATCAAAATTCAAAATTACACACTCCTCTGATTATGTAATCCAAACATCACCCCTCTCTTTTCTGTTGAGAGATATTTAAGTCCTAGTCAAAATGCGTTGGAAGTCAAAACAAGAACCTGAGTTCACTTGGAAACACAAAGACTCAATGAATGAAAAATACCCGCAGCTTTCTTCAGTTACATCTACTACTTAAATTTTGGGAAAAAATTTCTAAAAGTAGCGGATACTGTAACATCCGTAGTTAAACGGTTTCCAAAACCCGCTCCGTTTGAGAATCGAGTATTATTTAAAAGTTCGTTACGCAATTGTGAGTGTTACTAAAATTTTGGTTAATTATAATTAATAAATAAACTGCATAATTAAAATAATAATCAATAAAAGAATAAATAAATAGTTAAATCATAAAATAGATATATATGTATATATATAAAGGAACAGCCGGGATTCGAACCCGGGTTCCCCCACAATTTCACACACTCAAAATACCACTGGACCACACACACTGGTTGTGTAAACATTGGAATCAAATAAATTTAAAATCACCTCGCGTGTCACCTGCAAATCTTTTCCAGAAATTCAAAAACGGTCGACAGCAGTAACTCAGTCAAAGATGATTGAAGTTTTTCTTTGAATCAATCATACATAACTGATCTTGATTTTCAGTTACAAATTCAAAATTCAGAATCAAAATTGAAACCGAAATCAATCATTGGTATTAAAGATCCAAAACCGAAACTGTTGCTCTGCGATCTATATATATCAATCCATCATTTCGTCTAAAATTCACTCAAGTTTTACAAACTAAAACCTCTGTTCGATCTCTGTTCAACCTTCTGTTCGAGTTCAACATCACCGTAATCATCAGTTATCGCCGGAATTCTCTAAACGGTATCGTTTCTTCAACTGATTTAATTCCTAGAACTTCCGATATCTATGTATTTAGTCGTTTAATCAGTTAATCAAAACTGATCAACTAAAAAACCAGGCGGGTTCAAGTTCTGGGTTTTGTTATGAAGAAGATGAAGATTCAAATGGATATTAATATAATTTAAAGTGGGTTTTAAAACGGGTTAGACACACAGGCCCGTGGTGGACTGTGTGCAACATCATCAAACATGTCCCGGGTTCGAGACTTATGCGCGTCCGAATTTTCGAAATTAAAATCGTCCTTTTTAAAGCCTATCCAGATCATTTCTCATCATGTGTATAAATAAAATATAATTCAGGGTGTATATGGGTTAGACACACAGCCCAACTGGTTGGGCTGTGTGCAAGTGAATTCAAGGTCTCGAGTTCGAGACATGCTGTGATAACCGGTTTTATACATTAAAGAACCTTTTTAAATAAATCAGAAAATGATTAATCTAATTATTGTATATATATAATTAAATCTGAGATTATTTCGGGTTAGACACGTAGCTCAGTTGGTAGAGCTGCGTGCACGTATACGGGAGGTCACGAGTTCAATCCTTACACGATGCCAATGCTCACACAAATTCGACAGACCGTTGACCAGTCAACCCTGAAAAAGGGTAATTTTTTTAATACTTAAAATCCTTTTATTTTCACTAAAATTTATTTAAAATACTTAAAACTAAGGTTTTAAAGCTTAAAAGTTTGTATTAATTACCATAAAAATAACCTAAAAATCTAATAAAAAGTATTAAATTAAATTATTAACTTTTATTTATTTACCAAATTATTGCGTTATTATTTTAGGTTAGTTTTCTCTCGTGGTTAAATCTCAAATTCGTGTGCGTTCGTCTTCAATCTAGGAAACGCACCCACTGTGAGAGAATCCTTACAAATTCCCCTTTTTATTCATATTTGGGGTGTATCATGTGTCGTTTCATATATTTCGTTTATTCAAACACTTGTGCTATTACCATTGTATGATCTAACGTGTGATGTGAATGTTATATGTTGTATTGGGTGTTTACATTTTTGTCAGTTGCGTGCAATCATTCACATTAGGCCCATCAGTTTCTCGTTAGAGACGAGTTGAGCATTAGGTGCCTCATTAGATCGGCTCCTTTGATTGAGCCTTGATCTCATTGTTCATCATTGGTCATGCTTGTGTGTACATTGATTGATATTATGTGGTTTGTGATTAGATTTACATACGCGTATACTCATATTTGGTTTATGCATATTTCTATTTAAATAACCAATATAATTAATTCTTTCCAATGTTTAAATAAGATTCACTCGCCAACTTTTGTTGACCCAAAACCCTATTTTTACATATGATACAGGTGGACAGGTTGAAGAAAGGAACACACAGGAATTGCCTTAGAAGAAAAAGAGTTCATAAATGTTGTGTTTAGAACATGTTGTGCTTGTATGTTTATTGTAATTCCTCCTTTAGATTGGAAATAATAAATATGAAACTTGATAGTAAATGTCATGAGCTTTGATGAAAACCCAATCATGCCTCGACTACCATTTCCGCTGCGTGTCAGGGTGTGACACTTATCCCCTTCCACAACAAACTTATAATTATTTTACGTATTATTGTCATAAACTATAATGTTTTTAAAAAAAATTCAAAGGTACCGTGATGACCTACTCATTTTTGTCGACGTTTCGATAGTTGTCTTGGTTAGTATTGTTGTGTGGATTAAAATGTACAAAATTTAACAATATTCCAAACCTTTTCACTCTAATTTTTGTTTGATTAAGATTGTTTACCAATTTGTTCCGGCGACTAGATCAAATTTCGAAACCTTGCACATACGGGTTTGATATGAGCTTTGTTCCTATTCTGTAGATTATTTTTTCGTTTGATTAAGATTGTTCATCGGTGCCAAGTCATCACACAACCAGTTTTGATAAATTTAAATCATCTATGGTGTTGTTATCAATGAAGAACAAAAACAAGGTTGTAAAGTATAGAGATTTGGAAACGACTTGGATGTAGTGTCTAAAGGTTTCTTAAAGTGACTAAAAGTGATTTTGGGGTCTTACCATAGGGTTGTAAACTTACGTTTACTTAATTATATATAATCCACCAAATCAATCCACACGAACACCTATATAATCGACATGAAACCATCTGAAATTATACAATCAACCAAAATCAATCCCACCGAAACCTCTATATAATCAACCAAAATCAATCGACCCGAAACCTATATGTAATCAACCAAAAATGCCCGGATAGTTCATGTGGTTTGCTCAGATTTCACCTATAGTCCATACACTTCTAAAATTACACATATAGTCCCTAACTTTTGTACATTCGTTCTTGGATAGTCCCTGAAGTGGATGGAGGTTAGTTTTTAGTGTTAAATGTATGTGAAATGACAATGCCCTTACTTCAATAATAAATTGTTAAAACAATTATTTTTTTTTAAAAAGTGAGCCCACCTTTTACTACCCCACCCCAACCTCACCTTTTTTTCTCCATGTTCTTTCTCAAGTCTTAAATCAAAACATTGTTTCAACCATTGACGAGACCCTGTATGTTTTTTAGAGACATATCGAAAATCAAAATACATAAGTTAATGGTTCTAAAATCCTATTGCTTCAGATTTTCATGTTCATAAATTCATCTTCAACCGCCATTGATGAGCTCTTAAGAAACACCAAGAACACATAGTTGTTTGCGTATTTTTAGAGGAGAATCAGATCGATTGAGGCATGTAATTGGAAATATCGATTGGAGTGGTGGTGGACAGGTTATTGCCGACAGAGTGGGGAAACAGGGAAGGAATTCATTTTTTCTGGCGTGGAGTTGGAGGAGGTGATGGTGATGAGTACGGTGGTGGTGAGTACGTTTTTGAAACGGAAATTATTCAGAAAATGGAGATTTTGATGCTGTCAACTCTTCAATGGCAGATGAACCCAGTTACTCCCCTCTCGTTTCTTGAATAAATCACGAGAAGACTCGGGTTAAAAACTTATATTTCCTCCGAGTTTGTGAAAAGATGCAAGTGCCTGCTTCTATGCTTTCTTCCTGGTAGAGATGATGTTAAATTGGTAACCGTTTTTGCAAAATGCAATTAGCCCACTATCTGTGCACGGTGGATTTAGAAATGAAATAATTGTGAATATATGAAAAAACCCGGATTTGTGGAGGTGTTTATGGTGGTGGTGGTAAGGTGGTGATAGGTGGATGGTGGTGGTAGTGAAAGGTGGAGATGGTGGTGGTGGTGAAGGGTAGAGAAGATGATGTGATGCGATGGGTGGTGGGTCCATAAATCTTCAAATATTAATTATATTTATTTTAATTTTTAGTTATTAATTTAACATTAAGCATATTTAGGTCATTTCACACCCATTAACACCAAAAATTAACCTTCATTCATGCTAGGGACTATCCGAGAACGAATGTGTAAAAGTTGGGGACTATGGCTGTAATTTTAGAAGTGTGGGGACTATAGGTGAAATCTAGGTAAACCACAGAGACTATCCAGACATTTTTCATCTACATATATATAACAAAAGTTTTCAAAATACCATCATCAACGATCTGCAACTACCTCGTTACCCGCTTCTTCCCCAACCACTGCTTCCCCATTTCCCGTTGCATCGTTGCCCGCTTCTTCGCTAGTCGCCGCTTCCACATTCCCCGTCGCATACATTCAGTCAAACGCCAGATAGGTAGCTTCTTAAAAAAGATAGGGTTTGGTGTCGTGAATGGACGATAATACCCTTGTGGGTAATACAAAGATATCTGTCAACAAGAAGGTCAACTAACAGAAGGATATAAAGTGTAGCGTGTTGGAAACGTTGATGGTGTAAATTGACAAAGGTTTCTTAGGAGCATCTAAAATGTCAGTGGGGTCAAAGACAGTGTTGTAAACTAATGTTTACTCAATAATATATAACTATCATAAAAATAAGACTTTTCGGTCTCTTAAGGTGTGTTTGGTTCAAAATCTCTAAAATGTGTTACGTAAAAAATATCATTGTACCAACCTATACGTCAATATATTCTATATTTTCTCAGTACAGTAAAAATTGCTAAATGTTCAACACCATAATAAAAATATACAACTTAAAATAGCGAAGTGAAAGCATATCCCAAACATAATTGTTACATCTTCAAATTCCATATGCGGGGTTTTACCGCAAGGCGTGTGACCGACCAGGATCTAGCCACTAATCATGTTGAACCAACCATTTAAAATAATAAAAATATCACTATCAACATGATTAGCGATAATGTCTAAATTTGTTCAAAAACAGTTTGTGTCGCAGCGGAAAACAAAGTTAAAAACCCAATAGGAAACTAAAACCATAAGTTAAATAGATGTTCAAAACAACAAGTTTAAACGAACCACCCACTCAAGCCGATTGCAATGACCGTCCACGGCTGTACCTATTTACCTGCAAAGCATGCAACTACGTGTCAACAATAAAGTTGACGAATTCACAAAATTTGAGTTTAGTAAAAATGAAATTCACAACGTTTTTATTTAAGTACGACTCGGGTAGCTAACCCTCATCATATGACTAAACTGTGTACCGAATGCTGATATTTCGTTTGTGCTCTCAATAATGTCTATCAACATTAAAGCAAGAGTGAAAGTTAGAAGTTCACGCCCGGCCTCCGGCACGGTGTGAGGTTTGTCAAACCTAATAGCGCTATCAACTAATACCCCGCGTATGCCTACTCAGCAATCTAATCGGTAAAATGTAGGGACTTTCATGATAGAGTTTTCGTTTAGTCTAAGTGTACTACCCACCTCCAGTGGATAACATATTTCAGTGGTCCACACAAGGGACGCGCGCGTAGTCCAAACCAGGGATACCGTAAAAAGTGTTATCCCAAACCAGGGACGCATGATTTTAGAAAAGAGTTGTGAACTCATCTTAGGATGCACAGCAACAAGAAAACAAATAAGAAACTTCTAGGTTTGCTAGGTCATGACAAAATATTATATGATTTTTAGACATCGAAACAGAGGGTCGTTATACAGTTTCACGTTGTTGTCTCAAGTTTGGATTTGGAACTCCTAAATATATCGACAACTTACTCACCCAATCCATGATACTAACACCTCATTCGTTTATTTATTTATTTATTATTATTATTATTATTATTTTTGTTATCTCAGTTTTAAAAGGAAGAAAATAAGGAAACAAATTAGTTTTCTTTTCTTTTGGACCTCCCGGTCGTCGACACCCAAAGAAATCAAAACAATCATTATTATAATTTTTTTTTTGTGGTAAACTATTAGTGTGAGTTATTACAGAGCTCCCATATGTCAGATGCAGCAACGCGAAAATAATAATAAAAAGTTTGCGATGGAGGAAACAAGTAAAAAAAAACGAACGAATAAAGGTTTTACTTGGATCGCATATCATTCTTTTTATCGTACAACACATATATCGCAAATATTCCTACCCCGTGCCCATGATCCCCACCATACACTTAGCAACGCTCGACATATTATGGAGTTCGTACCATTCGTACAACAAGTATCATTCATACGATCGCGCCTATTCACGAAACCTTATAGTCACAGTCCAGATCTAGCATCATATATCAGCCCATAACATACACATCAGAGTTTCCATACCAACTCTCCCATAACCCACTTCAAGTATCACATATATGTATATATATATATTCATCACATAATATATGTATATATTCATCACAGAAGTGTGCACAACCATGGTTTCTTTTCATATCAACAGAGACTCACGCATCTTAATATATATGATCATAATTCATACTAACATCCTAGTTGAGGATGAACCGAAACCGAAACCGAGACAATGAGACCTCGCTACAAAGCAACGGAGTGAGTGGAACTTACCGGTTGTTGTGGTGACCTTAGGTGGCTACTCCGGAGTTGGCCGCCGTTGTCGAGAGGAGGGGCGCGATGACTGAACTGCACGTTTCCTCGCTGTGTTCTGGTGCAAGCGGCGATGGATGGAGGCTTCTCGCTGGCGTAATTGAGATGTGGGGGAGAGAGAGAGAGAGAGAGAGAGAGAGAGAGAGAGTTATTAGTTGCGAGGGATTAGAGCGGTTATAATATCACACGTGCACCGGGAATCGCGGTTAATCGAGAATTTGGGCCGAGATAAGCGATTAAAGAGGGAGGCGTGGGCTGAGATTCAAAAGAAAAGAAAGAAGAAGAAAGAAGAAAATAATAATAAACATATTCAGCAGCGTAGATTGCATGACTTTCGAATGGATATATATTTGATATTATTATTATTATTATTATTATTAATAATAATAATAATAATAATAATGATAATAATAATAATAGTAATATTTATGCTAATAATAATAGTATTGTGTTTGAAGAGTAAGAAGCTAAAACTAATGAAAATTGGTGAATCCAACGATGTTAAGCATGTTATAAGCACATATAATATTGGAAAAAACACTAATTTGTATAAAATGGGTTATAAATTTAAGTAATTAAACTAGAGGTGTATAACTTTGATTGTTTTTCTTCAGAAAACTGGTTTAAGGAGAAACATGTTCGGGTCTCAAATTGGTTTGGGTTGAAAATGTTCGAACTCATATCGGTTTGGGTTGGGTTAAAACAAGTGTGACTTAAACAGGTTTGGGTTGAAACTGGTTTAAGTGACGAGAGCGGAAACCAGTATACAAACAAGCGGTTTGGGTCCGTACCAGTTTTGCCCAAACCGTTTTGGTAGCCCAAAATTGCTACCAAGTTCCCACAAACCGAAAAAGAAAAAGGAACCCTCGATCCTCACATCACGTGCCACTAAAGTAACAAATCACGTGACAACTCTTAACCATGGTCAAAACCTAATCTCAAAAATAACAACTTAACTCAACCATGGTTACTTTCTGCCTCATCCTCCACTGTCGCCTTTCTTCCCCAAATTTCAATTAAATCTAGGGTTTCTGCAACTCAAAACAAACATTCATAACAAAATCTGCACAAATTTCATAATTCATCTGTATCTATGCATGTTTTCAAACCCTAGCATCATCGATCGAGTTACGTGATGGAGACGCAAAGGATCGTCGAGTTTCCGCACCAAAATTTGGATAAACGACCGCGAAAACGGCCTCGATTGGATTGGAACGTGCCGGATCATGTTATTCCTCATCCGAAGGTTTAATTTGTTGGGATAGTTAGTTTTTGTAGTGAATATGTTTGGATTGATTGATTATATGTTGTTTGATTGGCTAGAAACGTTGAGTTTTTGAGTTGTCTGTGCTGGTGATGCTGATGATTTTTAGTTTTTGTTTGTAGAAGTTTGTTGATTATGGGTCCGAAGGTTTAAGTTGTTATGATATTTTGTATTGTTAGTGATATTGTATGTAGAAACGTTGAGTTTTTGAGTTTTGAGTGATTTGTGTTATTGGTGTTAATGGTTTTTAGTTTTTCTTGCACAAGTTTGTTGATTATCGATCCGAAGGTTTAAATTGTTATGATATTTTGTGTTTTGGTGAATTTATATAGATTGATTGATTATATGTTGTCCGGTTAGTTAGAAACGTCGAGTTTTTGAGTTTTGAGTGATTTGTGTTATTGATGTTGATGGTTTTTAGTTTTTGTTGGCAGAAGTTGTTGAGTATGGATGTTGTTAGGTTATTACAGAAATATATATTGTTATGTGATTTAAGAGATTGATATGTTGTTAAGACAGATATGGAAATTGTTTAATTGAATTTCTTGTGTTTATGTAATTTCATAAACACATCTTGTATAGTATTTTGTACATACTTATGATCAAATTTAGGAAATGGATCTATTTTTGCCTGATCATATCATTGTCTCGGTTTATAAAGCGTGAGGCTATTAGCTTTCCGAAAGCGGAGGCGCGAGGCCAGAGCTTCATGCATGTGAGGCGTTGCTCTATCTACAACCAAAAGTTGCATCTGTTTAAGATATCAACCTTCTTAATATTGTAAACCATTCATAATCTCTTCATCCTTCCGACTGTTTTTACATATTTGCCTGACCGACACGTGCATCAAGCGCTGAGTCAAGATCTCGAGACGGTTTTCGCTGCAGCCTCTGTTGCCTCATGCCTTAGGCACACTTTTAAAAACCAAGATCCTAGTTTGGGAGTTACTATGGAACTGTCTAAATCAAGAATGATTTATAAGATCTGTCTGAATCAAGAATGATTTAAACATATTGACTTGTATTGTTGTATGTAATATGGTTATGAGATACGCATGATATATAACGCTTTGAGTAATAATTTTACAAAACTTGATTGTTTAGATCTTAATTTTAATGTTTGTTTGTCACATAGGTACTTCCAGCTTTGTACTGCGGACAGGAGTTTGTAAATAGTGTGGTCCCTGTTTTTTCTTACTCTTCAATATATTACAAAGGGATACCTCACAATGGTTCCCCTCCATGGAGACCTGATGATAAAGAAGGCCACTATGTATTTGTCATAGGAGAGAATATAACTCCTCGATGTAAGAACACCGCACTTTTAATGTAATTGGTAATTTTGTTTCAACTTTATGTACATGGATGTGTGTTAATGATACTTTACTTCTCAATTGCAGATCGGATATTGAGCAAAATGGGTGAAGGTTAGCCATCTTTTTTTGTTTCTTACTTTCTTTTTATGTCGTGATCTATAACTAACTTTTTCTTTTTGAAAATTGTGTTAATGAACCCGATTAAGGTACTTTCGGGCAAGTTTTGGAGTGTTTGGACAACGAAAAGAAAGTGCCTGTAGCAATTAAAGTTGTCCGTTCAATAAACAAGTATCGTGAAGCTGCCATGATTGAAATTGATGTTCTACAGAAGCTTGCCAGACATGATGTTGGTGGCTCACGGTAGGTTTTAATCTTTTATTTTCTTTAATGTGGTTGTAGAAATTAAAGTGATGTGGTGTAAGCGTGTTTAATTTTTGCAGTTGTGTGCAAATACGGAATTGGTTTGACTATCGTAATCATATATGTATTGTAAGTACTCACTGGTGTTTGTTGAGATTAATGATTTAGCAATTGGCATTGACGCCGCCACGTCATCGTCATGTTTGGATTTTTAGTGAGTTAAAAACTTCTTAACAGGTTTTTGAGAAGCTTGGTCCAAGTTTATATGATTTTCTCCGCAAAAACCACTACCGTTCATTTCCTATTGATCTTGTTCGCGAGTTTGGCAGACAACTTTTGGAATCTTTAGCATGTGTGTGCTAAAAACTTGTACCATCTTTGTTTTCCATAATTTATTATTATTTGAATTTTTGCATGCAAAATGTGCCTTTCTTATGAACTCTTGTTATTAATAGTTATGTTGCCTGTGTATAAGTGTTATGTTTTCATTTATCTTTAAGTGTATCACTAATGTCATTGTCATCGTCATCTTCATTTTTGGTCCTGGTTGTCTAATTTCTGCTGCCTATTTTTTGCAGTTATGCATGATCTACACCTTATACATACGGATTTAAAACCAGAAAACATTCTTCTTGTATCATCAGAGTATATCAAGGTGCCGGATTACAAGGTATGGATCAAGTGAAAACTAAATATTTGGTCAGATCTGTAAGAACGTATCATAAATTTAAATTTGGATCTAATAAGTCGGACAAATTCATGGTTCATATATTTCCATTGAAGTGCTAAGTAAAAAATTTGAAAGATTTTCCGTTGAAGAAAATTGACAAATTCACAGATGCAAAGATACAAAATTATCAAGTTGTCAACTTTAATTTTTCGGAGTTTTATTAGGAGTAAAATGCGACATTGGTCTAAAGGTTTGTTTTTCTATATCTGGATCCAAAAGGTTTGAAATCTTGCCATTTTCATCTGGCTCGTTAACTCCATCCATTTTTCTCTGTTAAGTCAGGGGTATTTCCATCTTTTTGTTAACAAAGGACAATTCGGTCTTTTTCACACATCTCCAGCGAGTTTACATAAAGTGAAAAAGACCAAATTGCCCTTTAAGTTTACAAAAAAAGACAGAAATACCCTGACTTAACATATAAAAATGGATGGAGTTAACGAGCCGGATGAAAATGGCAAAATTTCAAACTATTTGGACCCAGATGCAGAAAAACAAACCTTTGGACAAAAGTCGCAAAGCTGGCCAAACCTCAGGGACGAAAATGGCATTTACTTTTTTATTAAACACTTCAGTTGAGGTATAGAATTGTGAATTTACTGAATTGTCGACTTGCATGATTCAAAGTCAAATGAGTTCTTTCTGGAGATATAGTTCCACTTATGGTAATAATTAAAGGTTCTTTTGTGCTTTGAGGAAGTGTTGGTATTTATAATGTTAAAAGTTGTTTGTTGTTAAGTGAACAAAAGTTCTGATGGTTGTTGTTTTTATCTACTGTTCTGTAATCAAGTTTCTCTCAAGATCGGGAAAAGACGGGACCTACTTCAAGAATTTGCCAAAAACAAGTGCTATTAAGCTAATTGATTTCGGGAGTACTGCATTTGAACACCAGGATCACAGTTATGTTGTATCAACACGTCATTACCGGGCCCCGGAAGTTATATTGGGTAAGTGTCGTCTACTCTTTTATCCTGTGGTATCAGCTAGTTATCATTTTTGCCGTTTAAGTTTCGTGTTTTCGTACACAGGCCTTGGATGGAGTTATCCATGTGATTTGTGGAGTGTGGGTTGCATACTTGTTGAACTCTGCTCTGTAAGTGTTCTGTTTATATTAACTTATAGTTATATACAAAATGGGAAATATGGTACTTTTTACACATTATATGGATTTTCGCTGAATTTATGCATAAATTAATATGTTATACTTTTGAACAATAATTAAAAGCCTGGACTTTTATAATTAATGAAAAGAGTAAAGTACACAGATGTTCCCTGTGGTTTACCAAGATTTTGGATTTGGTCCCTAGCTTTTCAAAAGTACACGGATGGTCCCTGTGGTTTGCACTTTGTAACACATTTAGTCCTGAACTTTGCCAAAAGTACGTGGATGGTCCCTGTGTTTTGCACTTTGTAATGCATTTAGCCTTTAATTTGGACCTATGGAAACCTTAAATTTGTTGGCTGGGGACTAATTGTGTTACAAGGTGCAAACCACAGGGACCATCCATGTACTTTACTCTAATGAAAATGTTTTGACACATTTAGTCCTGAACTTTGCCAAAAGTACGTGGATGGTCCCTGTGTTTTGCACTTTGTAATGCATTTAGCCTTTAATTTGGACCTATGGAAACCTTAAATTTGTTGGCTGGGGACTAATTGTTTTACAAGGTGCAAACCACAGGGACCATCCATGTACTTTACTCTAATGAAAATGTTTTAATAATGTGTCGAGACTGATCATGCAAAAAGAACCTTTTTGTATAAAGTTCAAGGATTTAACCATTCATTTTTTTGTTACACAACAAAGCCCAGGGACGTTGACGTTTAGTTTAAAAGGTAACCATGCTAAAATAGAATGTAGGGGCTTATATGCGGATTCAGCAACTTAATCATGCTTACAATTTTTTTTTTAAACATTGAGGCCAAGAATATATGAAGTTTCTTTTTCACAACAGCCCTAAAATAAATGCTCTTTTAGGAAATAATGATAATGATAAACCTTTTAAATTTATTTGCTTTCTTTGTTTCTTTGCAATTAGGGGGAGGCTTTGTTCCAAACCCATGAAAACTTGGAACATCTTGCCATGATGGAGCGCGTTTTAGGGCCGCTTCCTAAACATATGATTATGAGAGCCGAGTAAGATATTTTGAAATTGTTATTATTAGTCCTAGGTGGCATTGTCGACCCGTTCACTTATATGTGGGTCAAATTGGGTTTGTTTTTTCGATTTCGAACGTGTTAAATAAAAAAATGCTAAAAGGGGATGTATCAAATGTTTGAAACTCGCCTAACTTGCATTTGTTCAATAACTTGAAGAGTAAAGTATACGTTTGGTCCCTAGCTTTCTAAAAGTACACGCATAGTCCCTGTGGTTTGCACTTTGTAACGTATTTTGCCCCCAACCAACAAATCTAAAGGTTTTAGGGACTAAATGCGTTACAAAGTGCCAACCATAGGGACCATCTGTGTACTTTTGGAAAGCTAGAGACAAATCCAAAATTTTGGTAAACCACAAGGACCATCCGTGTACTTTACTCTTTAACTTAAATGTTGATTGTTTAATAGAAGATATAAGATGATTAAAAAAGAGTGTTTGCTCCTGTTTTTCATGGATGCCGGAAAAGCACTAACATAAACCTGAAATTTTGTCAGCCGTCGATCTGAAAAATATTTCAGAAAGGGTGCACGGTTAGATTGGCCCGAGGGCGCAACCTCAAGAGAAAGTATGAGGGCGGTGTGGAAACTTCCTCGCCTGCAGGTAATTAATATTTGTCGATTCCTGCTATTGAAGGTCAGGTTGTGTAACGGGTTTGGGTCAAAACGGAAATATCAGAATATTGACAAGTAAAAAACAAGTGCGTATGTTCATGTGAAACATTTTCTTTCGAATGCAGAACCTTGTAATGCAGCATGTGGATCACTCTGCCGGGGCCCTGATCGACCTCTTACAGGGGCTCTTGCGGTTTGACCCATCGGAACGGCTTAAAGCCCGTGAAGCTTTAAGGCACCCTTTCTTCACCGGAGATATTAGACGGTACGGGTTTCCCTTGTAATCGAAAAGTTCTCTGTTAATAGAAAAATCTTGATGTTTTATATAGAAACCAAAGCTTTCAATGATGGTTTTACCGTCTTACCCACAAAATCATCTGATAATTATGTGTTTGAATGTTGGATATATAGTGTGAATGGTTATCTCGAAAGTTTCTTGTTTTGTTTGCCTTGGTATTTTATCTTTTGCGTACACAACTTTGAAAATGTAAATTTGTATCGATCACCATGCATAAAAGCCGGGAGCTTGATGTTTGATACCTTGTTGCGGGTGCGTGTTTAATACACGCCCTGTCCCTGATGTTTCAGTCTATCTGGTTCGTTTACTCTCAAGGTGCTGTTTGGTTTGCAAGTATGATTCTTAAATAGTGATTGATAATCACATATGATAACTAAGGGGCTGTTTGTTTAGCTCTTAATGAGGCTTTTAATGGTTTAGACCATCTTACTGGTTCAGTGTTTAATGGTTTAATGGTTCGGACTGTTTATTTCACGAGCAAATGTCTAAATGGTTTAGACATTTGCCTCTAAGTGGTTAAGCATTATAATGAGTCTGAATGATAAAACCTTTTATCTGAATTGGTCAGATATTTGCCTTTGAACGGTTAAGCACTATACTGGGCCTTAATGGTTTACTTTTACTGGTTCAGCACTTAATGATTTAGACGACTTATAACATTTAGCCATTCAGAAGTTATAAAAAGCTCCAAATTCATTTTCAAACCCTTAATTTAATTTTGACAATTGTTATGACTAATAAATAACTAGATATTTGTCATGTTTTACAAATGTAAACGGTCCAAAGCATTTATTATTGTTATGACTAATAAAGAACTAGATACATTTATTATTTCTTGAACCCTCTAATAAATAAGAAAACACGTTTTGATTCACATGACTATATGACTAATTATTTGAGTTTAATATCATAAAAATATAATAGTTTTTTACTTTGTATGAAAACAGACACCAATCAAGTTTTGAAGCTCTCATTTTGTTTACTATTATATTTTACTAATTAATTAGTCATAAAGACTAACATCCTTCACATTATTTGCCTACACATATCAAAATTTATCTTACATATTATAAAATTCATCCTATACATACTGAAATTTATCCTACACAGTTCGTAATTCATTCTACACACCTCCTAATTTATCTTTCACGTTAAATTAATTTTGTTTATTCTTTGAAAAAATATATTTTTTGAAAGTAAGTTACAAATTTAATATAGTTAGCTATTAAAAAGAAAGACTACCAATTAATGATTTATCTAAATTTATCAATATAGCCTTACACTAATATTAAATAAAATAATTAAGTGAAGTAAAGTGAATGATTTTTATTGGTAGATTTTTTTTATAAAAAATTTCTTCTCATTTGAACCTTTCACTATATATATATATATATAGGTAAAGGTTTATGTGAGAAAATTTAAAAGTGTGAGAAGAATAAGAAAGATTATAGAGGTGACATGCGTCCCTTTTTATTTTGGTAGTTTAAGGGTATAAGTGTAATTTAACTAATAAAATTTAATTATGGAATGAATATATGCAACAGATTTTTGTCAGTTATTCTAGGAATTTTCGAATTTGAAATAACACCCTAACTCATAAAAACACCACAGCATGTATATTGAAGGCATACATCTTATAAAGAACAGAAATATAACTCATAAAAACACGCTAACTCATAAAAACACTACAACATGTATATTGAAGGCATACATCTTATAAAGAATAGAAATATAACAAAAATAACACCATAACTCATAAAAACACCACATCAGTTATATTGAAGGCACACATCTTATAAAGAACACCCTAACATTGAATATAACAGAAATAACACCCTAATATAACACCAGTCAATACCTTAATCAGAATCAAAACACAAATAACACCCTAAATATATAAAAACAGAAATAACTCTACATAAGTATATCAATATGGTACTCATATTAAAGATAAAAAACACTCGTTATTATGGTGTAATTTTTTTTAAAAAAAGAGTTACGTATAAAAAGTTATTAATGTTTAAAAAACGGGGGGAACTTTGCATGTGTATTAATGTTAGTTTCTTAATTTAAAAATATTAAATTTACCTTTATACCCTTAATCTAGAAAATTAGTTAGTTTAATAGTCAACATTATTTACAGAATTGTCACTATGATCTCAACCATTATATTAAATATCTAATGGTTTAGATTCTTTCTTATCCTTCTCACACTTTTAAATTTTCTCACAATAACCTCACCATATATATATATATATATATATATATATATATATATATAAACGGGATCAGGAGAAAACGATTGAAAGTGTGAAAACGGTGAGAATGGCTCCTAGTCGAACACGTGTTAGGGGGCGCTAAATGGTATGCGGGGTACGATTATTATTATTCAAGTCCGCTTAATAGATGGCGTTATAGATCATTTTAAAACATATGTCTATCAGATATCGCGTGTTGTTCTTCATTCTTGTTTCTATGGCGTTTTATTTTCAAAGCAATATTTTTGAAAAATGTCGTTATGTCCTTTAACTTAGAATCAATATTCGGCGTTTTCATTATTTAGAACTTACCAATGGCGTTTTACACATTGTTAACATATCTGAATTATGGCGTTTTCATTAAAATGTTTTTGCGTTACAGTAAATCTGTTATTCTTATTGTTTATCATTAAACTAATGGTTTTTTCATTATAGCGCTTTCACCTTTTTCCCTCTCAGCAGCCACTTCATTTGTAGATCCTTAAACTCCCGTCATCTTCAGATGCGAGGGTCCTTCAACTTAAAATTTCATTATAAAATATTAGTAGCGTTGACATTAATAGGCACTCGTATTATAATACAAGGCTCTCTACGATACGTGTTAACACACGTAATTTGTTAACTGTATCAGTCTTTTACCAATTTGGTTGGGGTAATGACATTTAAACAATAACCCTTTGTGTTGTTTTCAACACTTTAACATGCTAACCGTTAATATTCATAATGACTCACCGGATCATACGACCAAGCCTCGAACCGAACTCATTTGATCATTAACCTTGAGCCCTGATACCAACTTGTAATACCCTATCTTAATTTATTGAATTTCTATTAGAAATTTCGCATTTAAACGTGTAACTGCGAATACGCTTCACTTAAATGTTCAATTTATTAAAAAATTTTCAACATATTTAAACATTTTAACATGTTATCAGTGATTTTTTTTGTTGTAATCAAACCAAGTGCGGAAGCTTCGTCTTTGATCGTGTTCGATTCTTCACATAGCTTGATCCTCCTCCGGTGCTCCAAACATCACCTATATTTCATATTTTATGAAATACGTTAGTTATGATAAATTATATCATAACCGAATAAACCCGAAGGCTTATAACAATAAAAACAAAACTTTAATTTTAGCCTCCACCGTAGCCACCGTAGCTTACGGTCCAAACCTTCTGCTTTACGGTCCAGGCCTTCAGTTCCATTACAGCAGCTGCCTACCGTAAGCTAGGGTAGACCACCGTAGCCTACGGTGGCTTGCTGCAGATTTTCTCTTATTGCCGTTTAGTTACGGAAACTTCAAACTCATTCAATATTAATCCGTTTCATCTGAAACTTTTTTCTGTTCGTCCGTAAATTGTTTTCTTACATATTTAACCCGAAATCCTTAACCCGAATACTTATTTCCTATGACTTAAGCATTTATTTCTGGTTTATACTCATAGTTTTCGATTTTGCCAATTTTGCCCATTTTGCCCTTTAACCCCTTTTTGGACCAAACTATACATTTATGCGTCCAATTCAGTATGCATTAACATTCCCGTATCACCCGCATAGTTTCCTTAGTAAATACATTGCCCTATTCAACTAGACCTTTATTTATTTATTATTTTGACCCATTTGGTTATTTTAGCGTAATCCAACGCTTATTTCAACCAAACTTATCTATCTTATTATATCCACACTAGGATATTTATTTATTTCTCACCACAACTTTATTTGTGGTGAATTTATTATCGTAAATTCATTTCGTCCAATTTCTGCCCTTTTTGATTCGACTGTTTACGGAAAAGACCATTTAAAAGACATTAAACCAAAAAGGCTTATACTTTTCACTTTTTCACTACCGAAATAGTCTATTATATTAATAAACTCATTTTTAAATTAACATTAAAGTCGTTTACTTATTTTCATCACTCGAGGACATTTTGGTCAACTTAGTCTCTTCTTTTACGATGAAGGACTTACCATAACATGTTTTGACCAAAATGAACGTTTAACCATAATCTATGTAACATCATTATGTTCTTAAGAACATAATGTTTACAGACTAGATTATTGGATTTACCTTACCTTATGTAATCCATTATTCATTTATGACTCATTTAACTCTCATCGGACATTTAAGTCATTGTTGAGAGTTTGATCCATTACACGTACCTGGCTCGGCTCATAGCAGTGATTCAATTTAATACCTTGCTCTATTAATTGCTATTTAATATCAATGCAAGTCATCCTCATTCTTCCTATGAGCACAAAACTCAACAAGTATCCATTAGTCATCATCGCCAAATGGTGACAATATCACCATTTGATCCGTTTGGTCTAAATGACCATTTATCTTTATGAGATGGTATTATTTGCCATCTCACCCATCTAGTCTATTTCGGTTTACGCTGTATGATCATATTACTTTAGGTCGTTTCTTAATCTATTTGATCCGTTATGGCATACACCATAGGGTGTCTATTTCAAGATTAAATAATTATTTGTCAACCCATGACTAAATTACCATTTTGCTCTTTATATTCCTTATGTCTTACACCATAAGGTAACTTTTTCCGAAATCCTTGTTTACTTGTCATTACATGACTCAATTATTGTTTTACCCTTTTTACCATCAAATATGGTTTATTACCATTTTCGCTTGTTTCAACCCGTATCCATCCATGACGGAACTTAATATTTCGGAATCTCGTTCCGAATACTCAAAACGCTTATTCATATTCAAAACATAAGTAAAATTTACTATTTTAAGAATGTAAGCTTAACTTACCTTAAGATCCAATTATGCCCTTTTCCGCGTACTTGTTCCGTTTGACCCGCTTCTTCCCAAGCCTCCGCCTAGCTTGTAAACGTCAAACTATCATTTATCATTTGCAAGATGGTTTGGTTAGTCATCATCTGACACGACTATTCCACCTTACGGATTTTATATCAAATTTATCATTCGATCTTAGTATAGGTCAGTTTGACTTTTAAAAGTCAACTGTCTATTTACTCATAATAACCTACGAACAAGTTTAACAACTCATTTACGCATTTCGTTAATTACCCGGTAAGCACTATTTTTAGGCCACCATTTAAGTTATGTTTTCTAAAATCAAGTTCACATGATTGCTAGTATCAAATTAACATAGTTTCTACAATCATATGATAATCTATTATTCTTATGCAAGAACTTGGGATTGTTTCATCATTATGAAACAACCCATTGCATCATATATGGAATTTACCCAAACATTAAACTTGGCCAAATACTTTAAACATTCATATTCACATGATGATTTTTAAGTATCTAATAACATGTTTTTAACATCAATCTCATCTTATCATCAAAACCCATTTCAAGTCATGTATGAACATTTATTCGAACCTCTAATTTGTTCAAATATCTTACACATACATACAAGTATGATGATCATGAACACTTGTATATCATCAATTTTATAATATAATCAAAACGTACTTCATAATCTACTTGTTAATTACTAACAAGTAATCTTACACCTAATTGTGTATAATTTCTTTAAGTTTAACGAAATCAAACATACACATAGACTTAATATCATCTTTGGATCATAATCCAACTATATAATGACAAGTATTCAACTTGTCTCAAGTTATGATTTTTCACCAATCTAGGTTTTGAGACATACCTTATGATCCCCTTGATTAGGTGATCGTTTATATGCGTTCATACATCGATTCCGAGCTCAATTCATCCTTTAATTTGATGATTTAGGAAGAACAAGGGTTTGCCCCTTGTTCTCCAGCCGTAGAACACACACATATACACATTCACTATGTGTTTTTAGTTTTTGATATTTATAATACAAGTTCCCTTTTTGGCAGCTTTGGTCCCTCAAGTTTAGTTTTGATTATGAATGAGATTACAACTCATTGTTTGGTTACTTGTACACATTTTTTTAACTAGGTTTATTTGTTCCTAGTCATTTTGTTTATAGTTTAACTTTCACCGCTAACGGTCTTTTACCCACTTTTTAATATTAACGTGGTTTGATCACCAAACCCGTTTTTGGGGTGTTACAGTTTTTTTTCTTTCGATTACTATAGTAAGTGTCGGTACCTTAAAGGAGTGAAACTGATACCAACTAAATTTCCGCTGCAAAGCGAGAAGTACCACTACTAGTTTCTATTTAAATATCGTTTGGTAGAAGAATTAAATTACTTGGAGTTTTCCTAACATTTTCGAGTTAAAAACAGTTTGAACTGTATGTGCTCACCTCACGTAATTAACGTGTTAAGCAAACCATTTTGTAAGCTTATCACGTTTTACATATTGTAATCTATGATTTGTAAAGTTTCTTAAAGTCCTCTCCATGTTAATTTTGTAAACTTGTCTTCTTTTTTTTTTAAACGTAGAATATGCAAAGATATATAAAAATAATTCTTTTAGATGTTATAAGTGGTGAGGTATGAAATAGATTAATATAAAATATAACGGGGCATATAGGTAATCAATTATATCAAATAATAATAATAATAATAAGTAAAACAGCTTTATTACATTAAAATAATAAATTTTGAGGTAAAGTTTTGGTAAAAGAAATCACGGGGCGTGGCCATTGCCTAATGCTCCAGATTGCTAATCGTGGTTTGTTGAATGGTCGCCATCATTTATGGAGGAAATGAAATAAAGTATTATAATTTATAAATCACAATGATCATAAAATATTAACAATTACAATAAATAATTATAAAAATAGGATTAATGACAAAACGTTGCTAGCAAAGACTTGAAAAACCGGATTGACTGCGAAATCTATGGATTCGATGGTTTTTCAATTTCACTAGTCGGTCTAGTAAAAACCTGTGGCGGATCCAGCCCTCGTAGACCTACTCGGTTTGGAAAAAATGGAAAAAATAGTGAGAACCTTATGTGATTTGAAAAAAGTTAGAATCTACCAAAACGAATCCACAGAAAAAAGTTTTGGGCCTGCCACTGCCATCAACGTTTATATTGAACTTCAACGGTACCGGTATGTTCGTTTAAACCGAGCGGTTCATTGTAGCCAAGTTCGTTAATTATTTACTGAACTAAACCAAACCGCTTGAACTCTTGTGACTCGAGCTTAATTGCATCTTAGAGCATTCAGAATTCATCAACCGAACTCAGTAAGATTTTTTATATTATAAATAGTGGTTGTAAGTGGATAAGAGAGAAATGTTACTGTTCATCTGTATATTTGAGATATTATTCACTCTCTATAATTTTTTTAATATATTTTTAAGAAAAGAGAAAAAGTAATAAATGAAAAAGGTGTAAGAAAATATTATATAATTGAAAGGAGAGGGCAAATGATCTTTAGATCAAGTGCCGGAAGGCTTGTATTTCTCTTGGCAAGTGCAAGTTCAACTCTAATATGGTGCGTGAGGCACTGATGAGCAATGATAGAAAACACAGGGAAACTTGGGTTCAATCCTTGAGCCAAATGAGTTTTACTGGTAATTTCATCGTCGTGTCTACGGGCGGGTGGGTTACCGGGTTTTCCTCGGAATTGGTGATGAACTCGGGTTACTTTCGGAGTACTGCGTTTGGTCCAGTAGATGCCCCAAGAGTGCTTAGAATTGATTCTGTTGGGCGTTAAAAAAATAAAAAAAAAGAGTTAAATGCTTGGTTGGTCCCTGTGATTTGCGAAAATTGCAGACTTGGTCCTAATGGTTCACTAATTACACACTTGGTCCCAGTAGTTTTAATTTTTGCACTCGGGTGGTCCTTACCACTAACCTTTGTTGGATTTTTTAGTTAAGTATATGTGAAATTACTATATTACCCTTGAATAATTAAAAAAATAAAAAAAAAACATAAAGAAGAGGGGACCACTTCTCATCTTCTTCATCACTCCCCCCTCTCTCTCTTTCAAAAACTCAGCCACCACCACCACCACCACCTCTCCTTCACAACCTGCAACCACCACCTCCACCGTATACCCCCTCCTTGGCGGAGCAACTCGGATGGTTATGTGAAACAAAGATCTATATCTCTCTGTTTTGCATTGCATCTAGTAAGTCTGCAGCCATGGCGGTGTGTCTATTTTGTTTGAATTTTTACAGATTTGAGCCTCATAATGAATGTATTGGATCATGTTGAGCTGATGATTTTGTCCTGTTGTTCACCGTCAATCAACAGCCCCCAAGGGACAGAAACCAAAAGCAAACATATTTATTTATTGATTGAAAAAAGATACACACTGTATTGTTGCCGCTGTTGATCATAGTATTACTGTTACTGTTTATTAGAGTAAATTACATGGATGGTTATATGGTATATAACAGATTATGGGTTAAGTTCTAGAAGATTTAACTGCTAGAGTCTGAATCCATATTTTCAATTTTCGTCTCTTAAAGAGTTGGACAATTTTGAAATTGAAAGTGCATGTTGTTGCCTTGTCTTAGCAATGGTTGCTACTTTTGAAATCGAAAGTATTATTGATTTAGGCTCGCAAGTATTGTATCAACATGATTCTTAATTTAGGCGGCAAGTTAACAATGGCGACCAAAGTACTCATGGTTGCATCAACATGATTCTTGCTTTAGGTGGTGGTCAAAGGTGACGACGGAGAAGGTGGGTATACGGTGGAGGTGGTGATTGCAGGTGGTGGTGGCTGAGTTTTAGAGAGAGAGGGGGGGAGTGATGAAGAAGATGAGCAGTGGGCCTCTCTTCTTTATGTTTTCTTTTATTTTTTTAATTATTCAAGGGTAATATAGTAATTTCAAATATACTTAACTAAGAAATCTAACAAAGGTTAGTGGAAAGGATCACTCGAGTGCAAAAATTGAAACTACTGGGACCAAATGTGTAATTAGTGAATCATTAGAACTAAATCTGCAATTTTCACAAACCACAGGGACCAACCAACCATTTAACTTTAAAAAAAATATAGTTGAAAATTCAAACTAAAATTAGACATTTTAACACTTAATGGAGTTTTACTTTTACCTGCATTGTTGTACGTAACTAGGCTTATTTAGAACCACGTGGAAAAGCTTAGCCACCTAAAAATCCTCATAACATGTATTAACCAATCAGATTTCCCCTCTCACTTGGTGGGTGGAATCCATGGACATCACCACTAATATCTTTTATCAATATTTAATATTATATTATCAATATAATATATAATCTCCATTATGGGTGTTGTCTTTTTTGAACGAAAACAATAGTAATCCACATGCTTTACCCTAAACTATATTTCTTTATCAAAATAAATATAACTATTTAAAATTATCTCATTTAGTATAAATAAATCATGTTCGTTTAGAAAATATAATTTATTTTTAGACCACATATAAAATCATCTCATTTAGTATAAATCATGTTCGTTTAAAAAACATAATTTATTTTTTAGAAAAATCTGTATTAATTTCTTTATATATTATTGTTATATTTTAAACTAGGTTATAAAACCGTGTATTACGCTTTACGTCGTTTACGGTATAAGTTCGTGTTTGTCTTCAGATGACGATATAAATTCGTGTTTGTAGTTTAAGATTTTATAGATTTGAATTGTCGTCTGCTTGCTACTTAGCATGGTTTAATTTTAAATGAGTTATATAATTAATTTACATTAACTAATTGATTTGCATGATTCAGTTTCAATAAACTTAATTCTAAGTAATATCTGGAAACATGAGGTTTTTCGTGTTCGAATCTAGTTTACATTGGTTTTCATTTTTTAGTGGGCGTATGCTCATAGTAAGCTAAGTTTTATCTAATTCTATCAATTACATTACTCACTTGAGTTTCCTGATAACGAGTTATAAGATAGAAAAAAAATATAATAAAAATAAGCATCTTAAATTGTTTAAAATTATTTTATTTTAATTAAAGAGGAATAAAAGTATTTTGTCTTTATATCTTATAACAAGTCTGAGGTCGGAATTTTAAAGGTTAACAGACACACATAAATACATCCATATATACATATATGTGTGTGATATATATATTACCAAGTCAAATAATCTACCCACTCTTGTTTACTTCAAGAAGCCTAGATAAAGAGTAAATTGCACAAAACATCCTTTATGTTTCCTCAAACTTGCAGGTTCCAGCCTTAATGTTTAAAAGTTGCTAAAAACAACCTTTAAGTTTATTTTTGTTGCGGGTTCAATCCTTTACAGCTAACCACGTTATTTTCTTCAGTTAAGTTCCCTCACATGATCAACCAAAATGACGAATATACCCTCACATGTTATGCATGTGAGGGAACTTAACTGAAGAAAATAACGTGGTTAGCTGTAAAGGATTAACCTGCAACAAAAATAAACTTAAAGGCTGTTTTTAGCAACTTTTAAACATTAAGGCTGGAACCTGCAAGTTTAAGGAAACATAAAGGATGTTTTGTGCAATTTACTCCTAGATAAACCTACATCCCCCTTTTCCTCTCTCTATACCCATATATGTGTATGTATATATCTGGTCTAGAACTTTAAAGAGAAACTAGAGTATTTTTGGAGGATACATATGGCTGATTCTTCGGCTTCATACATTCACATGGTGATTCCTCTTCCTTAATTTCTCTAATTATATGCATTAAATTTATCTATGTTATTAAATTATGTATATGTGTGTTACATATACATGCATGTGTGCACATTCAAATTAGTAAGAGTGTTCACAAATTATCATTCCAGCTTCGGGCCGGGTGATACAGACTCTTGTCTATTAGAAAAAAGACCAGAGTTCAACTCCTGGTATAGGGTGTAATTATTTATTGGTGTAATTTAGGAGTAGGAAGAAGTAGGAATAATGTAATCTGTCGTTAAAAAAAATGGTAGAGAAACCAATCAAACCGGCAAAGGATTAAGATAGGCCGGTTCTGACCAACATGTCTGAAAATTTATGAAATGATTGTATACATACAAATAGATATCAAACTGATTGAATTTGAATTTGTAGGTGCATCATCTTATAGAAGAGTGTTTAGTATTCAATATGAGCAAAGAAGAATGCATGGAGGCTCTATCTAAGCATGCAAACATCATGCCTGCAATCACTTCTACAGGTATTAGTTCTTCCCTTTTTTTACTTCTCAATTTCCAAATTATTTAAACTCAAAAAACTCATAAAAGGTTTCGTTTTAACAATATCTTTTTTTCACATTTAAATATATTAATATCTTCTATTCTGTAGTTTTAGGAAATTTATTAATATATATGAATATCTTTAATAATTACAGAAATCCTTTATTTATATTAATATTTTTTTAATAATTTTCGAAGTTTACACCTGTAATTAGTTTAATATTTTTTAATTATAGGTGGAGTGGCGTACTATAAAATAATATTTTAGTTGTAAAGTAGTCTATATATATAGTTTTTTTGAACGACAACACACTATTTATATATATAAATAGAGCCAGCAAGAACTGGAGATAAAACAAAGGAAAACGAAAAACAACAACCAATAGAGAAGAATATTACAGAAGATTCACAATATTAAAATCTAACCATCTATCTCAGTTCATATATATAGTTATTGTTTATGGAATAAAATATATTTAAATTGGCAGATTTCATGAATGTCCATCTGATAGAGTACGAATTAGAAAATTTAAATGGATATCAATAGTATTTGAAGTTATTTGACATTAACTAGAAACCTAACAAGTACGAAAATTATTAATTAAGTATACAGTAAAAGGTGTGTAGGATAAATAGTAGTTTAATTAATATTTTATTTTTAATTTATGTGTTTTACCTTTACTATTTTTTTAATTTTTATTACTTTTTAATTAACTTTAAACTCGTTTTTTATTGTTTTAATTAATATAAACTTGAAATTGAAATAAATAATGGTTAATTTTTTGTTATAAATTCTTAAATACAAAAATAAATTAATTTTTTTGCACGATGAAATAGAGTACGAACAAAAAGAACTAGCAAGATGCTAGATAGTAACTAAAAGAAAAATTTAACCAATTTTCCCAAACTGAATTTTGAATATTCCTCATGTGTTTAAACCAAGCCGATTACCTCCAAAAATATCCTTCGGGCTTTGTGTTATTTCAAATTAAATTAATTACAGTTTTAAAACTATTAACATACATCACTTAACTAGGATCTTAGTTCTGATTAGATATTATTTCTTCTGAAATAAATAATTGTAATTATTAGTATCCATACATTATGATATTGATTTCCTGCCTTAAGTTTATGCACATGCTTCATATGTTATGTACAGTGTGGAGTGAGCTTGAAAAGGAGAATAAACACTTCTTTGAGGCATACAACAACAAAACAAGGGATCATCAAACACACTCGCTTTCTTCTTCTTCTTTTTCTTAATTATTATTGCACCATAGATGCCCTAAATCACTTGTACCTATTTTTTTAGAGCTTGTATTATTCGACTTTGATGTTTGATATGAATATATTATTAGATGTAAATCATTTTATGTCTCGTTTAATCGTTTGGGATAATGAGCGGAACTAGAGGGGTCTAGATGTCCCCAACCGGCTAAATTATCTATCGAGTATCCAAATATATTGATTCATGTAACATCTCGAATTATAGTTGAAAATGTAGTTATGGTGAATTTAAAAGTTATTTAATTATAAACTTCAGTTAAAAAAGTTCTAGTTTTGAATGTCTTATGATTGTATTTTTCTTATTATTATACAATGAAATATTTGTTTGGATGAAACTCATAAATCTTTGAAAAATCAGGCAAGAATAATCCATTCTCCAATTTCATTTTACGGGCTATAAAAAAAGGAAATTTAAGAAGATGTTATATATAAACAATTGTAGTTATGGTTTAATGTTGTTTTTCTTAAAATAAATAATGTACCTATATTCGTTTAATTTTTGTTATTAAATATAAGATTTGTGAAGTCTTTTGTTTTCTAGAATGATATATAGTTAATTTAAACTCATAAATTTATCGTAGATCAACTTTTGTTTGGTGATCTACTTTTGAAAACTGAGGCTAAACATATGTGTTGGCAATTTGGCATAAATTGTCATTAACATGTTTTGAAAGCAAGTTAAATCATGAACCATTGTTGTTCCTGTTTGGTTACGAGTTAATGGACTGGATACAAATAAGTCATATGGTTTGAAGTATTAGCGTATAAAATGGGCATAAAATTCATTAAAGAGTGCCGATTCTACCACTCCCTATGTTTACCGACCAGTTAGAATAGTGAAGTAGTGTTTGGTTTCGATGCCTGCCTCTCTCTTGTCGACGCTTAACACAGTGAACCAACCAATGAAGTTGCCGAATCAGTTGTTTTCAAAATAATGCTTATTGGATCTTAAATTAGCTAAAAAGACATCATACAATCAAAGATATAATTAAACATTTTGTAGTTACTTTTGATTTTATTCGAAAGACAAACTTTATAAACCACACACCCGACTAGCAAACACTAGCCCAGAGGAAAAACCAAAACAAATAAATTACATGAAAAGGAGGGAATTTTCATCCACTCGGTCCAACCAATTTTAAATTTACTATACTAATTAAAACACAAAAAAACGACTTAGGGATAATCGAATTAAGCATCAATACTTTATCCCCATGTTGACGACCATGTAATGTATCATTCCATGCGGTGAAAATAATAGCATCAATCGTAATCTTCTTAACTGTAGCCAAAGAACTCAGATCTTACAAGGAACATAAAGAATGAGGATATGTTCAAACCAAAAAAGAAATATTGTTCGGTGTCTAATGGACCAGGAAAAGATTAGTAGAATTGTGTGTCCAAAAGAACTGTGTGTCATAATCACCTTAAGCTAGTCAGGGTATGAAGGGTAACCTTTGTTAATTTTATCTATTGTTTGTGAAGCTTGCTTTATATCACTAAAAGCTGTTTAAAAGTGGGAACCACAATTTAATTTCAAATGGTTTGTAGAAACACAAGAATTAAATTTATTATGATTATTGTCAAGAATAGTAATTAAAATGGATCTATGAACAATATTTGGAAAAAAAAAATCACACTCGGGTTTTGGATCAGCAAGAATTAGTGTGAATTTACAGAAACAATTTGATTTTTAGTGAAACACAATTGCTTTAATGAATTTATTAATTTAAAACCCTAATTGTGAACATCAACATTCATTTATCATATGTAAATGGAGCAAGAAAACCTTCACGATATGAATCTCGGACAATTGTATGTTTTTTAAATCAAGAACAATTTACAAACGGTATCATGAATAAAAACTAATAGCATGCAAGAAAATATTAACAGTCATGAGTTCATAACAATACTAACAATCAATTCAAGCAATTTTCAAATAAATAATTACAAAAGTTTATGTTTCAAATCAAGTGTGCAAGAACAAACCCTAAACTTACAATCCTACACCCCAGGATGATCTTGAAGAGATTAGCCACTCATTATTATTAACGAATCTTCAAAAACCTTGATTGATTATTCGAATATGTGATGAAATGCAAATTGAAATGATATGGAGAGCCAAAAATCACCCTAAAATGTCCCAAGAAAGTCATGAAATGAGAATGAGATCCACAAAATTGAAATCTACATTAAAAACTAGTCAAATGGGTTGTTTCCCTATTTTGTGCAGCTCCCGACGTCCTGGGACGCCCCCTGATGGAACTAGGACGCTGAAAGGTCTTTGAGAATGTTTGGCAGCTTCTTGGACGCCCACTCCCAGCGTTCAGGACTCCCAGGTATGTTTTTGTCCAACTTGTTTCATTTTGCGCCATTTCTCTCTCCCGTTCTCGCTAGCTTCTTTCAAAAGCCTCGTTAAGCCTTCAAAATGCACTTTAAACCTATCGAGGCCCAAAAATGCAAATCATTTCAAAGTAGTGTATTCTAAAACTTAATTTCACACATATTGGTAAAGTTAAACGCATTATGCATTGGAAATTCACCAACCCATCAAATATTGAGCCATCTCCTGATGCCACTTCATACTATAGCTGCAACTCTACGATCCGCAAACACGTGCTCCATAATCTCCACTGACACAGAACAAATCGGTTAAGCAACAGACGGAATTTCTATACGTATATTGATTGAAGCATCAATACTTTTATGTAGTTGATTTAAATCAATAATTTAAAGTCAGATTACGGTTACAATAGTATTGATTTTACAACTAGGTATATGACTGAGATTACAAATACCTGGTGGTAGGGGCGGACTTACCCTATACGAAGGGGTAGCCTCCGCTACCCCTTGGCGCTCCGACGGTAGTGTAAATTTTGGGAAAATTTGACATTTTTTTTTATAAAACGTTACCCTTTTTTGTTATAAAATGTTACCCCTACGAATATTTTCTAGATCCGCCACTGCCTGGTGGATAGTTACCTGACGAATACTTTGTGGGTATTGGACTAGGTACTAGACACAATTTTACAACCGAGTATGAGACTGAAATTATCAATATTTAGCCTGAACCGACACATTGCCATTTCTACTCTGACCAAATTTGACTTTTGAATTCGAATCCCTGTTTTAAGTTCTAGTTTGATTTGGTTTAACCGAATTCAAATTCACTATCGTTAATTCTTAATTCGAATAACCGCTTTGAAGTTAATCTTGAACATTCTTGTCTGATAATGCTTCATTTAACATGCCCTGCTCGGGCTCGCGCAAGGTTCAAAGTTAATCTTGAACATTCTTGTCCGATAAATGCTTCATTTAACTACCTTGCGCGGGCTCGCGCAAGGTTCAAAGTTAACCTTGAACATTCTTGCTTGATAATGCTCCATGCGCAAACCTTGCGCAGATATTTATATCAAAGCAAGCATCCACCAAACGTTGCGCTAAGCAGCAAGGAAAAGAAGGAAGATCAGTTAACTAACTTGCGCTTCTTGCGCAAGGAAACTGTAAATCCTGAAACTTTCCCTTAGCAAAATCCTTAACTTGGTGCAGAAGCAAGGGGAATCATTTCTGTTGTAATAGAATGTACACGTGGCGAATGATAGATGGATAACAACTGTGAAACCTTCTAGAAGCCATTAACACCCAATCGTGCAAGCATCTTTTCGGTTATAACCAATTGCCACATGGCAGCATCTGGAAGGCTGAGGAAGATCACGGTGATGGCATGCTCACATTCATAAGATGTAGTGATCTCATGTTGACACGTGGCGCCTCCCTAACCGCTGATGAGCTCACGATCCGTGTGCACTAACAGATTGCCAACAAACGCTAACGGAATAACAAAAGATTCCGTTAACGTTAACAATCTCTCTCTTTGGCGCCAAACACCGGCTATAAATAAGTAACTTGGAGTTCAAGGAAAGGTATTCACACTCAACTACTCTCTCACTTACAATACTTACTTCTGACTACCTGTACTTATTCTCACGCCGGAGGGTGGTCACGGAGAGAACCCCCTACTCCCCGTGGCGAGCTAACGGTGTTCTGTTTTGCAGGATCAGCCGGAGTATTGTTCTATTCAGCATCCATCGTGAAACCAAACGGAGGGTTAACCCTTTTATGCAGAGCTCATTCCATAGATCTACTTTGATTCCGGTCTAGTTGATCTAGGGTTTCTTCATTGGCGCCCACCGAATTCGATTCTCTCACCTTTCGTTTCGTTTCACTTAGATCTGCAGCGTCATGGCTGACAGATCATGTTTTCAAGGTCCTCGATCAGGAATTTGACGCGTTGTTGTCGGACCTCAGGTCGACGGACAAATAGTTGAGGATTCTTCTGGCGAAGCTTATGCTCAGTATGATCCTAATCATGCGAGTATTCATGTGACGCCGGCGGCTCCTCAGGTTGATGTTACGTCAATTTTACCACCTGGAGAAACTCCATTATCGTGGTTAATCAAATCTCAAGCAACTCTAAACCCTATGTATGCTCAGTTAGGTGCCCAAACCGGAACTCCAGCTTTTCAAGCTCCGGTTAGCGCTCCTCAGGTCCGTGCTTCGCCGGCACCTCAAGTTTTGAGTTATAATACTCAAGGTCATGCTCGTTCCCCTTCACGCATGCCTGAAGATGAAACAGAAATGCATTCTAAAACCAGGAATGATCTTGTTCATTCTGGTAATAGAAGGCAAGAAGAAAACGTTCAGCGTCGCGCATCTGTCCACTCTCGTTTGGGCCCGCGATCTTCACAGAAACGGGACACCCAACACGACGATCTTGATAGAACATATGAGGAAGGGGATAGTGCAAGTATTTTTAATCGAATATCTTCAGATCATGCTAGTTACAGGCCAAAAGTACGCGCAGTATACAATCCGAAAGCTGAGCATAATTGCAATTTGGTGTATCGCCCAACCGAAGCAGCTGAACAATCAAAGTTTACCAGAGAAATAGCACTGGCTCCGTTGGAACGAGCGAAATTACCATCCAATGTCGGAAAGTTTAACGGTTTGACTGATCCTGATGATCACATGCGCCTCTTTACCGGCGCAGGGTTACTCGGGTGCTGGACACTGCCTATGTGGTGTCACTTATTTGTGCAAACCCTTACTGGCGCTGCGCGCCTTTGGTTTGATAATTTGCCGGCAGGTAAACTTTCCTCTTGGAATGACTTGAAAGAAAAATTTCGTACACACTTTAGTCAGCAACGGCGATACGTGCGCGACTCCTCAGATGTAATGAACATCTGGCGGAGAGACGATGAAAGCCTTGAAGATTTTATAACACGTTATAATAAAGAGGTGTTGGAAATTGGAGATGTCCATGAAGACCTTATACGCGCGCAGTTCAAGTATGCGGTAAGGTGCGACGAAATGATTAAAGTGCTGTCCGGTACAACTGGCCTGTCAAAAAACTGGGATAAACTCATGGCGACAGCCAAGGTTTACGCCCAGACTGAGCGCAACTTAAGTTCTAACCGGCCACCTCTACCTCTGAACCGTCCGCAAGACCTGAGTAGAGGTAGTCACAAGTATAAGAGAAACTGGAAAGAATTCGTTTTCTCTGTATTCACCAATTGATGCGCGAGCAACAATCAACAAGATAACAACTCAAAAAGCGATTAAACAGGAGAATAGGGAACGTCAGTGGACTCCCTTAACGAAATCTCCGCCTGAGGTTCTCAGCACTGAGAATTATCAGTTTAAACAGCCGCAACCAATGAAAAACAAAAAAGGACAAGACCCAAATTTGTTCTTTGACTATCATAGAGACATCGGCCACACAACAGATAATTGCATCAGTCTGCGCACGGAGATTGAGAAAGCGTTATAGAGTGTGAAGCTTACACATCTAGTCCAAAACGTGCGTAAAGAGATTAAGCAGATTACGCGCGAGAACGAAGGGCCTAGTAACAAGAAAATGAAACAGCACGATTCCATGATTCAAGGTGGATCATCGCGCAAGCGTAGCCTTCAACATTTTCAAAACAACACTTGGCGCGAGCAGCAAGTCATTTTTCCTATCTTTCCAGGAAGTCCTCAAGAAGACCGGCCAGTAGTTATCACCGGTATCTTTGGGCACTACCAAACAGACTATATGTTTCCAGGTAGTTCCATGGATATCATGTATGAGCAGTGCTTCAAGCAACTAGATCCTGAGGATAAGGCACGCATGGAACCAGTTGATTTTCCATTAACTGGGTTCTGCGATGAGGCTATCTTTCCTCTAGGACAAATTTTCTTTCCTGTTACTTTATCTGATGGGAGGTGCTCTCGAAGGAGTAACGTCAATTTCATGGTGATGCCGGCAAATTCCCGTCACGATGTACTATTGGGACGCCGCGCGCAACGTGATTTCAGTATGATTACTTCCGCTCCGCATGCTGCTTGTGGATTTCCGACACCAAATGGCATAGCTATACCTTATGCACGGAAAGAAATCATGTCAATTGAGGAACCGGTTATGACGGCTGGCAAGACACTGCCAAGCAATGAACCAGAAAAGTGGGTACTCAACAATAAGTACCCTGAGCAGACAATCCTATTAGGACCTGCAGTCAGTACTGAAATCCGCGCAAAGCTTAAACTACTATTGTTTCGCAACAAAGACATTTTCTCCTGGACACCTGCCGACATGGTTGGTGTCCCGCGCGACGTTACGGAACATTGCCTGAATGTATTTCCATCAGCAGAGCCAGTTGTGCAGAAAAAACGCAGCCTCGGGTCAGAAAAGACAACGGCAATGAACGAACAAGTCACAGAGTTATTAAATGCTGGTATTCTGCGTGAAGTCAAATACCAGACCTGGGTGGCAAACCCAGTCATGGTAAAGAAACATAACGGCGGATGGCGGATGTGTGTAGATTTTAAAGATCTAAACAAGGCGTGTCCAAAAGATTGTTATTCTCTTCCTGAGATTGACAAAAAGGTTGACTCATTAGCTTCCTTTCACTGGAAATGTTTCCTAGATTGTTACAAAGGTTATCATCAAGTCTTGATGAAAAAAGAAGACGAAGATAAAACCGCTTTTCGCACGTAGAAGGGCATTTTTTGTTATACCAAGATGCCTTTTGGTCTCCGCAATGTGGGAGCTACTTATCAAATATTGATGGATACAGTGTTTGGAGATGACACTGGGAAAACTGTGGAAGTCTACATGGATGATTTGGCCATTATGAGTAATTCAGAAGACACTATGCTAGATAACATCCAAAGAACTTTTGATTCTCTTCGCGAGGTAAACCTAAAGTTAAATCCCAGCAAATGCTCCTTCGGCATGGAGGAGGGCAAATTTTTGGTTTTCATCTGTCACACCCCGACCCGCAGCGGAATAAGAGTCGGGGCATAATTGGGTTATCACCAAAGCTCATGATATTTACTAATATGTTTCATATTTATTTAAGTCAAAATTACATCCTCAATAATCCAAACATGTTCATACAAATACAAAATAAAATAATCAACTAAACAATCCAAGCTCTAAACCAGTTTATTCTTCTAAGCCAATCCTATGTGTTTCTTGCTGCAGCTGGATTACCTGTATCATGTGTAAAAATAGGGGTTTTTGGGTCAACATAAGTTGGCGAGTGAACCTTGTTAGATAAACATTTATTATTGATTTCTTATTATCTTTATCATGGAAAAATTGTGCAGTAGTCATATGTGAGCAAATGTAAATAATCATACAATAACAATAACAACCACAAAATATAACATACAATAACATATCAACTTGCATGAATATATAACATGAATGAAACTGTATATGTTGGCAACGTCACGTTCACGCTCATAATGTAATGGGGAACGGACGGCCTATGATGAATGTCTGTGCGATCAAGGCTCAATCAAACGGAGCCGATCGTATGTTGGCAACGCCCGGTTCACGCTCATAATGTAATGGGGAACAGCTCAACGCTCATAATGTAATGGGGAGCGGCGGCCTATGATAATGTATGTACTGAAAATGATAAATTAAATCTAAATAATAACCACACAAACAGTTGATACAAGTTGAATACACATTTGTTCATGGATATGATGTATGCACAATGATTTAAATATAATAAATGGTAAGACACATGATACACCCCAAAAACGTGATTAAAACGGGGAATTTGTAGAGATTCACTCACATTGGGTGCGTTCGGTTGAAGATGATGAAATGCGCACGAGTTTGGAGGATTGATCGACGAGAACTAACTAACCTAAATAATAACGGAAAGTATGGTAAATGAATGGATTTTATTAATAATTTTAATAAGATTTTTATATATATTTTTGTGAGTTTAAGGCTATTTTCTATCTTTAAAAACATTATTTTTAAGTATTTTAAATTGATTTTTAAATTAAATAAATAATTAAAAATATAAATTTTTTTTGACTTTTGCGTTGACCATTGACCGTTGACCGGGACTGTTGACCGTTTGACCGGTTTGCTAAAGTGTAAGTGTGCGCCGGGTAAGGCTCGAACCCGAGACCTCCGTACGCGTGCACGCAGCTCTACCAACTGAGCTACGTGTGTAACCCGAAATAATTCTGTTTTTAATTATATTTATATACTGTTTTAGTTTATTCAAAATTCTTTTATTTTAAAAAAGGTTTTAATCATCGAACCGGAGTGTGCAACAGGTCTCGAACCCGGGACCTGTGGGTTAGTGTTGCACACAGTCCACCGCTGGACTGTGTGTCTAACCTGATTAATATACCGATTTTTATTATACTTAACAACTTCAGTGAGTTAATCCGGTTCAGTTAGAAAAAGAAAACATCTTTATTACAGAGCATACGTGTGTGTCAAGGATCGAACTCGCGGCGTGTGATATATGTGCGCCACAGTCCACCGCTGGACTGTGTGTCTAACCCGAGATAATATCCAATTTATATTAAACTTATAAACAACCTAACTTCATCTTCTTCGTTACAATATCACAGACTACGATTACTCTACTGTTTCTTGTTTAATTCGATTGACAAACATTCAAATGACTAAAATGAAATGGCAGAGAAGATTTTGGAAGTAAACATACCGGAGAAACGATCTCTCTCAAAATTCCGGCGAAGTCGTCGGCTCTGTTTTTATGGATTTCGTTTGAGCGGACAGATTAACAAATTTGATTAGCTAGATGCGGAATTGAAGCACTGAACAAGAATTACCAGAAGGTTAAAAAGGCTATACCGTTTCACAGCGAGAATTGGGAACTTTCAGAAGTTTTGCGGCGAGAGTTAATTATCCAATATCGTCGTCTGAAACTGATTCTGATTGAAGGGTTTGAGTTAGCAAAAGCTTAACAACTGATAGACGATGAAAGGATTGAGAAACTTACTGATTTGATGGAAGACACGTTTTTCCGGCCAAAGTCCGACGAGTTCAAAAAGCAATTCCGACGATCAGAAACGAGAGTAAACGTGAGAATAGAAGTTCTGGGAATGTAATTGAGTCGCGAAATGAAGCTTTTGTTGAAGTAATTCCAGAAGTGAATGTTTTCGGTTATAAAAACCGAACATCACTTGAATTCAAGTCCATTCATGACTGAATTGATTAGAAATGTCGGTGTATCGGTTATTAACAGAAAATCGCGATCACTCAAACGATTTGGAAGTTTGAAAGCCGATTACGGTTACAGTTGGCGTAAACCGGTTGATTCCTGAGTGAAGTTATCATTTAATTGTTTCCTAGAACTTACAGAAAACATCAAGTGGCGGAGTGTTATAAGTGTGCGTGTTAAGTCGTTGAGCCTTTCCGGCTGACCCGGTTCGAGTCCCGGCAGCCTGTTTTTCATTTTATTTATTTTATTTTTACTTTTTATCAATTATAGCTTTTATATTCTAGTTTGTTTATTAATTACACATCGTTCAAAATTAAAATCAACATAAATACGCAACGAAACATTTATAACTTGATATTCGATTACAAACGAAGCGGGTTTGGAAAACCCGTTTTTGACAAATGTTACAGTATCCCCTACTTTTAGGAATTTCGTCTCAAAATTTAAGTAGTAGTAGTAGGAAAAAGATGCGGGTATTTTTCGCGCATTGAGTCTTCACGTTCCCAAGTAAACTCAGGTCCCCGTTTCGACTCCCAGCGTACCCTAACAATTGGAATGCGACTCCGTCTTAAACGTTTTTCTCCGAAGTCCATGATCTCTACTGGTCTTTCAATAAAATGCATAGATTCATCAATCTGAATATCTTCCAGAGGAATATGGAGGTTCTCATCAGCGAGGCACTTCTTCAAGTTTGATACGTGGAACGTGGGGTGAATTCTGTTGAGTTCTTCTGGTAGATCAAGCTTGTATGCTACAGGTCCTACTCTTTCGAGTATCTTGAAAGGTCCTACGTAGCGTGGTGCTAGCCTGCCTTTTTGTGGCCAAAACGAACTACTCCCTTCCACGGTGATACTTTTAAAAGTATATGATCACCAATGTTAAACTCCAAAGGCTTTCGTCGTTTATCTGCATAACTCTTTTGACGACTTTGAGCCGCTAGGAGATTGTTTCGAATTTGATGGATCTTGTCTGTGGTTTCTTGAATCAATTCTGGGCCAGTGATTTGAGCTTCCCCAATTTCGTGCCAATATACAGGAGATCGGCACTTACGACCATATAAAGCTTCAAAAGGTGCCATGCCGATACTTGAATGATAACTGTTGTTGTACGAAAATTCAACTAATGGTAGATGAGCGTCCCAATTTCCCTTGAAGTCTATGACACATGCTCGAAGCATATCTTCAAGAGTTTGAATGGTGCGTTCAGATTGTCCATCAGTTTGAGGATGATAAGCGGTACTGAGGTCTAATCGTGTACCCAACGCGGCTTGTACGGCCTGCCATGTTCGTGAAGTGAAACGACCATCACGATCTGAAATAATGCTTAATGGTACACCATGTCGGCTTACGATTTCGCTAATGTAGATACGAGCTAGCTTCTCGTTCTTGAAATCTTCACGGATCGGAATAAAGTGAGCTGATTTTGTAAGACGATCAATGATTACCCATATAGTGTCATACCCACCAGAAGTGCGAGGTAACCCGGTAATGAAGTCCATGGTTATGTTTTCCCACTTCCATACAGGTATTTCAGGTTGAACCAGAAGTCCTGAGGGTCTTTGATGTTCAGCTTTTACCTTGGAACATGTAAGGCACTTGGAAACAAAAACAGCAATATCCTTTTTCATTCCAGGCCACCAGTAGGTGTATCGAAGGTCTTGATACATCTTGTCGGCTCCTGGGTGTATAGAGTATCGTGTTTTGTGTGCCTCATTCATAAGGAATTCACGGAGGTTGTTGTGGTCAGGAATCCATATGCGATCTAGATAGTACAGAATACCGTCAGCTTTAGTTTCAATTTTAAGTTCAGCTCCACAGGTTTTTGTTTAAGGGTCTGGAAGGCTTCTTCTTGTTTGGGTCCCCATATGAAGGGTTTTCCTTTATGAGTTAAAGCCGTGAGTGGTACAGCAATGCGGGAGAAATTTGAAATGAAACGGTGATAATAACCAGCCAAACCAAGAAATGATCTTACTTCGGTTGGTGTACGTGGCACTTGCCATTCTTGTACTGCTTTGATCTTTGAGGGGTCGACATGTATTCCCTTGTCATTGACGACATGTCCAAGGAATTGTACCTCTTTTAACCAGAATTCGCATTTGGAGAATTTGGCGTAGAGCTTTTCATTCTCTAAGAGTGTAAGTATGAGTCGAAGGTGCCGTTCATGATCAGACTTAGACTTTGAGTAAATGAGGATGTCGTCGATGAAAACTATAACAAATCGATCGAGATAGGGTTTGCAGACTCTGTTCATTAGATCCATGAAGACAGCTGGAGCGTTGGTTAAACCAAATGGCATGACCATGAAGTCATAATGACCATAACGAGTTCGGAAGGCGGTCTTTGGGACGTCTTCTTCATGTACTCTGAGTTGATGATAACCAGAACGAATGTCGATTTTTGAAAAACAGCTGGCGCCTTGAAGTTGGTCAAGAAGATCATCAATGCGAGGTAATGGATAGCGATTCTTGATCGTTAACTTGTTGAGTTCTCTGTAGTCGATGCACATGCGAAACGTTCCATCTTTCTTCTTCACAAAAAGGACAGGTGCACCCCAAGGCGAGGAGCTAGGACGTATGAATCCTTTGTCAGTCAACTCTTGCAATTGACTGGCTAGCTCTTGCATTTCAGAGGGGGCTAAACTATAAGGAGACTTTGCAACTGGTGTAGCACCAGGTATAAGATCGATGCGAAATTCGACCTCTCTCACGGGAGGAAGTCCTGAAATGTCGTCAGGAAAAACTTGCGGAAAATCTTTTACTACTGGGATGTCTTCAAGTTTCTTCTCCATGGTTCCCTTTTTGACGACATGGGTTAAAAATGCGACATAATTCTTGCGGAGATATTTTCGAGCTTGAAGACAGGACATTAATCTGAGCCCTTTCGATGAGGTTTCTCCAAAGATTCGTAGAGTCTGACCGTTTGCAAGAGGAATGCGTATAAACTTTTCGCGACATACAACCTCAGCCTGATGTTGGCTGAGCCAGTCCATACCAATTATAATGTCAAAGCTTCCCAACTTCATAGGAATGAGGTCAACTGGAAAGTCGTGATCGTTTAAGGTGAGAGTACAATTTCGTATAATAGAGCTTAATGAGATCGGTTTCCCGTCAGCAACTTCTACTGTTATGGATTCCATGAGCTTATCACGAATTTGGTTTAGGATGGGTTCAAACTCTAAGGACACAAAACTTTTATCCGCTCCAGTATCAAACAACATGGATGCATAACTACCATTGATAAGGAACGTACGTTAACCACATTGCTGTCAGCTCTAGCCTGATTAGCGTTGATGTTGAAAGCTCTTCCTCTTGCAGGTGGAGGAGCTTGGTTAGCTTGCTTCACCGGATTTGCTTGGGCTTGAGCATGTATAATGTTCACCAAACGTGGACAAGTGTTTCTAAAGTGGTTTGGGTCTCCACAATTATAGCAAGCCCGCATAGGTTGCACCATGGGATAATTGGGTTGGTAGTATGATTGGGCTAAATGTTGGGTAGGTGGTAGTAGTAGGGGTGGTTGGGCTTGACCCATTATTTGATGGTGGGTTTGAGTTGAGGGCTGGTGGCGGTTCGTTCGCTGAGGTATGCGACAGGTTTGAACAGTGTGACCTGCGCAACCACAGCCGGTGCAATGTTGACAGGGATGATCAGGAAAGTGATGGTATTGGCAACGGTTGCATTTTGGTAATGGGCCAGAGTATGGCCTTTTATATGGTGTAGGTGAGGGGGCAACTTGGGTAATGGGTGCAGCAGGGATAGGGTAATTGGTTTGTGTGACAACGAAGTTTCTGGTGTTACGTTTCCTCTTGTTAGCAAACTTAGAGGAGGAGGTGGAATGGTTTGAAGTTTGGCCCTCAACGGGGGCTTTCTTTTTCTCCTCTTTAAATTTACCGTTGCGAATTCGATTCTCGGTCAGTTCAGTAGCTAGTTCCATAGCAGCTTCAAGTGTTGCTGGCGAAGTGCTGAGAATTGAATCTTGAATTTTCGAGGGAAGACCTCGAATATAATGCTCGACTAAACGGTAAACTGGGGTGAACAAGTTAGGGACCATCTGGTTCAACTCTAAAAACCTCTTGTTGTAGGAAGTATGATCTCCCTCCTTTTGCTTCAATGAATGAAATTCGTCCTCTAACTTTTTAATCTCACTTCTAGGACAGAATCGTCTCGTCATGATTTCCCTTAACTCCTCCCACGTTAAGGCCATTGCATCTTCGATTTCTCTCTTACCCTTTTCAGTATTCCACCAGGTAAGAGCTACCCCAAATAGTCTCCCGGTTGCGTATCGTACCTTGCGATCCTCGGGACAATCGCAGTTGAGGAAGGTGTTTTCCATTTCCTCAAACCAGTGGAGGAGAGCAGTGACACCTTCGGTCCCTTCAAATTTCAGAGGATCGCAAGACTTGAAATGTTTATATGAGTACTTGTTGGTAGGAGGGTTGCCGATGTTCTGGTCTTCTTGCTGGGGAGGATTGGTGGGATTTGTGGCGAGAGCTTGTTGTACTTGAACCACAATGTCAGGAAGTACCGCGGCCATTTGTTTTGCGATTTGAGTGGCCAAGCGTTCGTGTGACCTTCCTGATTTTCTACCCCCTCGTTGTTGCCTAGCCGACATCTACAGGAACATACATAAGAAGATTGTGAGTTTATGGAGTCTTTTTAGGTGTCACGTGTCTTAAAGAAAATGAAAATAACATAAATATCAATAATGCAACTACATCCATAGGATGTCCTGGGTTTGCTCATGTTGGGCCTCAAATGTCCCCCATACCTTCACCTTTATAGTCATGTGGGCCCCCATGACTATTGGCTTGGTAGGATTCACATTAGTATTGGCGGTTTAACACCCGCATCACCCGAATGAAAACCATGAAATATGTTTACGAGATGTATGGTCGGAATGTGTCCAGGTGTAGACACAATGACAACTCAAAGTGGGGTTAGCTCACACGACGTTTGGTATAGCATGCTTTGGCCTAATAGGTACTTCGTACTCTCATCGTTAGTCCCAGGTAGGCAAACTGGTTCTCTATTTTGGATTTATACGAATGCCAAGCCTAGACAGGACGTTCTGACTACCGGTACTTGTACCCTTCCAGTTACTACATGCCCGTCATGAGAACTCACTTTGATGTGATTTGAAAATACAAAAATCATTGTAAAAACAATCATGAAAATGATGTGATGTGTGCTCTCATGGATATGATGTGTTATGAGAATATGATTCATGATAGGCATTATATAATAATATGTACTTATGAACATGCTTGCATAACATTGAATGTAACATTAAACATAAAACATATAAACATCATGAATTTTGCATGTAACACACAAAAATCTTAAAAATTTCTAATCAACTATAGTATAGGCTCTAAGGGTCTAATAACCTATCCTATATCTCTATAGTCATGGCTCTGATACCAATCTGTCACACCCCGACCCGCAGCGGAATAAGAGTCGGGACATAATTGGGTTATCACCAAAGCTCATGATATTTACTAATATGTTTCATATTTATTTAAGTCAAAATTACATCCTCAATAATCCAAACATGTTCATACAAATACAAAGAAAAATAATCAACTAAACAATCCAAGCTCTAAACCGGTTTATTCTTCTAAGCCAATCCTATGTGTTTCTTGCTGCAGCTGGATTACCTGTATCATGTGTAAAAATAGGGGTTTTTGGGTCAACATAAGTTGGCGAGTGAACCTTGTTAGATAAACATTTATTATTGATTTCTTCTTATCTTTATCATGGAAAAATTGTGCAGTAGTCATATGTGAGCAAATGTAAATAATCATACAATAACAATAACAACCACAAAATATAACATACAATAACATATCAACTTGCATGAATATATAACATGAATGAAACTGTATATGTTGGCAACGTCACGTTCACGCTCATAATGTAATGGGGAACGGACGGCCTATGATGAATGTCTGTGCGATCAAGGCTCAATCAAACGGAGCCGATCGTATGTTGGCAACGCCCGGTTCACGCTCATAATGTAATGGGGAACAGCTCAACGCTCATAATGTAATGGGGAGCGGCGGCCTATGATAATGTATGTACTGAAAATGATAAATTAAATCTAAATAATAACCACACAAACAGTTGATACAAGTTGAATACACATTTGTTCATGGATATGATGTATGCACAATGATTTAAATATAATAAATGGTAAGACACATGATACACCCCAAAAACGTGATTAAAACGGGGAATTTGTAGAGATTCACTCACATTGGGTGCGTTCGGTTGAAGATGATGAAATGCGCACGAGTTTGGAGGATTGATCGACGAGAACTAACTAACCTAAATAATAACGGAAAGTATGGTAAATGAATGGATTTTATTAATAATTTTAATAAGATTTTTATATATATTTTTGTGAGTTTAAGGCTATTTTCTATCTTTAAAAACATTATTTTTAAGTATTTTAAATTGATTTTTAAATTAAATAAATAATTAAAAATATAAAATTTTTTTGACTTTTGCGTTGACCATTGACCGTTGACCTGGACTGTTGACCGTTTGACCGGTTTGCTAAAGTGTAAGTGTGCGCCGGGTAAGGCTCGAACCCGAGATCTCCCGTACGCGTGCACGCAGCTCTACCAACTGAGCTACGTGTCTAACCCGAAATAATTCTGTTTTTAACAACTGATAGACGATGAAAGGATTGAGAAACTTACTGATTTGATGGAAGACACGGTTTTCCGGCGAAAGTCCGGTGAGTTCAAAAAGCAATTCCGACGATCAGAAACGAGAGTAAACGTGAAAATAGAAGTTCTGGGAATGTAATTGAGTCGCGAAATGAAGCTTTTGTTGAAGTAATTCCAGAAGTGAATGTTTTCGGTTATAAAAACCGAACATCACTTGAATTCAAGTCCATTCATGACTGAATTGATTAGAAATGTCGGTGTATCGGTTATTAACAGAAAATCACGATCACTCAAACGTTTTGGACGTTTGAAAGCCGATTACGGTTACAGTTGGCGTAAACCGGTTGATTCCTAAGTGAAGTTATCATTTAATTGTTTCCTAGAACTAACAGAAAACATCAAGTGGCGGAGTGGTTATAAGTGTGCGTGTTAAGTCGTTGAGCCTTTTCGGCTGACCCGGGTTCGAGTCCCGGCAGCCTGTTTTTCATTTTATTTATTTTATTTTTACTTTTTATCAATTATAGCTTTTATATTCTAGTTTGTTTATTAATTATGCATCGTTCAAAATTAAAATCAACATAAATACGCAACGAAACATTTATAACTTGATATTCGATTACAAACGAAGCGGGTTTGGAAAACCCGTTTTTGACAAATATTACATCATCGTCACCAAAGATGGTTTCAAAGTTAATCCCGAAGAGGTCGATGCAATACAAAAATTGTCTTCTCCGACTACCGTCAAACAGATGCAATGTTTGGCTGGAAGGTTAGCTGCGCTAAACCGCTTCCTCACCAATCATGCTGCAAAATCTTATCCATTCCTTCGAACCTTGCGCAATTGTACAAAGAGCAAAGAGTTCGCATGGACTCCTGAAGCTGATCAAGCTTTCTAGCAGAGGAAAGATTGTTTAGTTCAACTTCCCACACTTACTGTTCCTTGATAAAAAGAACCCATGGTCTTATATCTTGCTGCATCTGAGATAGCAGTAGGTGCTGTCTTGCTGGTAGAACGCGAAGGGGTCCAGTCTCCAATTTATTATATCAGCAAGATGTTGAACGATCCAGAGACGAGGTATTCAATCATGGAAAAATTAGTTTTAGCATTGGTCCATGCTTCGCGCAGGCTGCGTAGATACTTTTCTTGACATGTTATTACAGTTTTAACAAACTTTCACATTGGCCAAGTCCTGGCCAAACCAGTCGTTTCTGGGCGACTTGCGAAATGGGCAATAGAATTGGGAGGTAAAGTTTTGGTAAAAGAAATCACGGGGCGTGGCCATTGCCTAATGCTCCAGATCGCTAATCGTGGTTTGTTGAATGGTCGCCATCATTTACGGAGGAAATGAAATAAAGTATTATAATTTATAAATCACAATAACCATAAAATATTAACAATTACAATAAATAATTATAAAAATAGGATTAATGACAAAACATTGCTAGCAAAGACTTGAAAAACCGGATTGACTGCGAAATCTATGGATTCAATGGTTTTTCAATTTCACTAGTCAGTCTAGTAAAAACCTGTGGCGGATCCATCCCTCATAGACCTACTCGGTTTGGAAAAAATGGAAAAAATAGCGAGAACCTTGTGTGATTTGAAAAAAGTTAGAATCTACCAAAACGAATCCAGAGAAAAAAGTTTTGGGTCCGCCACTGCCATCAACGTTTATATTGAACTTCAACGGTACCGGTATGTTCGTTTAAACCGAGCGGTTCATTGTAGCAAAGTTCGTTAATTATTTACTGAACTAAACCAAACCGCTTGAACTCTTGTGACTCGAGCTTAATTGCATCTTACAGCATTCAGAATTCATCAACCGAACTCAGTAAGATTTTTATATTATAAATAGTGGTTGTAAGTGGATAAGAGAAATGTTACTGTTCATCTGTATATTTGAGATATTATTCACTCTCTATAATTTTTTTAATATATTTTTAAGAAAAGAGAAAAAGTAATAAATGAAAAAGGTGTAAGAAAATATTATAAAATTGAAAGGAGAGGGCAAATGATCTTTAGATCAAGTGCCGGAAGGCTTGTATTTCTCTTGGCAAGTGCAAGTTCAACTCTAATATGGTGCGTGAGGCACTGATGAGCAATGATAGAAAACACAGGGAAACTTGGGTTCAATCCTTGAGCCAAATGAGTTTTACTGGTAATTTCATCGTCGTGCCTACGGGCGGGTGGGTTACCGGGTTTTCCTCGGAATTGGTGATGAACTCGGGTTTTACTTTCGGAGTACTGCGTTTGGTCCAGTAGATGCCCCAAGAGTGCTTAGAATTGATTCTGTTGGGCGTTAAAAAAATAAAAAAAAAGAGTTAAATGCTTGGTTGGTCCCTGTGATTTGCGAAAATTGCAGAATGGTCCTAATGGTTCACTAATTACACACTTGGTCCCAGTAGTTTTAATTTTTGCACTCGGGTGGTCCTTACCACTAACCTTTGTTGGATTTTTTAGTTAAGTATATGTGAAATTACTATATTACCCTTGAATAATTAAAAAAATAAAAAAAAACATAAAGAAGAGGGGACCACTTCTCATCTTCTTCATCACTCCCCCCTCTCTCTCTTTCAAAAACTCAGCCACCACCACCACTACCTCTCCTTCACAACCTGCAACCACCACCTCCACCGTATACCCACCTCCTTGGCGGAGCAACTCGGATGGTTATGTGAAACAAAGATCTATATCTCTCTGTTTTGCATTGCATCTAGTAAGTCTGCAGCCATGGCGGTGTGTCTATTTTGTTTGAATTTTTACAGATTTGAGCCTCATAATGAATGTATTGGATCATGTTGAGCTGATGATTTTGTCCTGTTGTTCACCGTCAATCAACAGCTCCCAAGGGACAGAAACCAAAAGCAAACATATTTATTTATTGATTGAAAAAAGATACACACTGTATTGTTGCCGCTGTTGATCATAGTATTACTGTTACTGTTTATTAGAGTAAATTACATGGATGGTCATATGGTATATAACAGATTATGGGTTAAGTTCCAGAAGATTTAACTGCTAGAGTCTGAATCCATATTTTCAATTTTCGTCTCTTAAAGAGTTGGACAATTTTGAAATTGAAAGTGCATGTTGTTGCCTTGTTCTTAGCAATGGTTGCTACTTTTGAAATCGAAAGTATTATTGATTTAGGCTCGCAAGTATTGTATCAACATGATTCTTAATTTAGGCGGCAAGTTAACAATGGCGACCAAAGTACTCATGGTTGCATCAACATGATTCTTACTTTAGGTGGTGGTCAAAGGTGACGACGGAGAAGGTGGGTATACGGTGGAGGTGGTGATTGCAGGTGGTGGTGGCTGAGTTTTATAGAGAGAGGGGGGAGTGATGAAGAAGATGAGCAGTGGGCCTCTCTTCTTTATGTTTTCTTTTATTTTTTTAATTATTCAAGGGTAATATAGTAATTTCAAATATACTTAACTAAGAAATCTAACAAAGGTTAGTGGAAAGGATCACTCGAGTGCAAAAATTGAAACCACTGGGACCAAATGTGTAATTAGTGAATCATTAGAACTAAATCTGCAATTTTCACAAACCACAGGAACCAACCAACCATTTAACTTTAAAAAAAATATAGTTGAAAATTCAAACTAAAATTAGACATTTTAAACAGTTAATGGAGTTTTACTTTTACCTGCATTGTTGTACGCAACTAGGCTTATTTCACGTGGGCTAGAACCACGTGGAAAAGCTTAGCCACCTAAAAATCCTCATAACATGTATTAACCAATCAGATTTCCCCTCTCACTTGGTGGGTGGAATCCATGGACATCACCACTAATATCTTTTATCAATATTTAATATTATATTATCAATATAATATATAATCTCCATTATGGGTGTTGTCTTTTTTGAACGAAAACAATAGTAATCCACATGCTTTACCCTAAACTATATTTCTTTATCAAAATAAATATAACTATTTAAAATTATCTCATTTAGTATAAATAAATCATGTTCGTTTAGAAAATATAATTTATTTTTAGACCACATATAAAATCATCTCATTTAGTATAAATCATGTTCGTTTAAAAAACATAATTTATTTTTTAGAAAAATCTGTATTAATTTCTTTATATATTATTGTTATATTTTAAACTAGGTTATAAAACCGTGTATTACGCTTTACGTCGTTTACGGTATAAGTTCGTGTTTGTCTTCAGATGACGATATAAATTCGTGTTTGTAGTTTAAGATTTTATAGATTTGAATTGTCGTCTGCTTGCTACTTAGCATGGTTTAATTTTAAATGAGTTATATAATTAATTTACATTAACTAATTGATTTGCATGATTCAGTTTCAATAAACTTAATTCTAAGTAACATCTGGAAACATGAGTTGCATTACGAAACCACAAACATGAGGTTTTTCGTGTTCGAATCTAGTTTACATTGGTTTTCATTTTTTAGTGGGCGTATGCTCATAGTAAGCTAAGTTTTATCTAATTCTATCAATTACATTACTCACTTGAGTTTCCTGATAACGAGTTATAAGATAGAAAAAAAATATAATAAAAATAAGCATCTTAAATTGTTTAAAATTATTTTATTTTAATTAAAGAGGAATAAAAGTATTTTGTCTTTATATCTTATAACAAGTCTGAGGTCGGAATTTTAAAGGTTAACAGACACACATAAATACATCCATATATACATATATGTGTGTGTATATATATATTACCAAGTCAAATAATCTACCCACTCTACCCAACTCTTGTTTACTTCAAGAAGCCTAGATAAACCTACATCCCCCTTTTCCTCTCTATACCCATATATGTGTATGTATATATCTGGTCTAGAACTTTAAAGAGAAACTAGAGTATTTTTGGAGGATACATATGGCTGATTCTTCGGCTTCATACATTCACATGGTGATTCCTCTTCCTTAATTTCTCTAATTATATGCATTAAATTTATCTATGTTATTAAATTATGTATATGTGTGTTACATATACATGCATGTGTGCACATTCAAATTAGTAAGAGTGTTCACAAATTATCATTCCAGCTTCGGGCCGGGTGATACAGACTCTTGTCTATTAGAAAAAAGACCAGAGTTCAACTCCTGGTATAGGGTGTAATTATTTATTGGTGTAATTTAGGAGTAGGAAGAAGTAGGAATAATGTAATCTTTGTCGTTAAAAAAAAATGGTAGAGAAACCAATCAAACCGGCAAAGGATTAAGATAGGCCGGTTCTGACCAACATGTCTGAAAATTTATGAAATGATTGTATACATACAAATAGATATCAAACTGATTGAATTTGAATTTGTAGGTGCATCATCTTATAGAAGAGTGTTTAGTATTCAATATGAGCAAAGAAGAATGCATGGAGGCTCTATCTAAGCATGCAAACATCATGCCTGCAATCACTTCTACAGGTATTAGTTCTTCCCTTTTTTTACTTCTCAATTTCCAAATTATTTAAACTCAAAAAACTCATAAAAGGTTTCGTTTTAACAATATCTTTTTTTCACATTTAAATATATTAATATCTTCTATTCTGTAGTTTTAGGAAATTTATTAATATATATGAATATCTTTAATAATTACAGAAATCCTTTATTTATATTAATATTTTTTTAATAATTTTCGAAGTTTACATCTGTAATTAGTTTAATATTTTTTAATTATAGGTGGAGTGGCGTACTATAAAATAATATTTTAGTTGTAAAGTAGTCTATATATATAGTTTTTTTGGACGACAACACACTATTTATATATATAAATAGAGCCAGCAAGAACTGGAGATAAAACAAAGGAAAACGAAAAACAACAACCAATAGAGAAGAATATTACAGAAGATTCACAATATTAAAATCTAACCATCTATCTCAGTTCATATATATAGTTATTGTTTATGGAATAAAATATATTTAAATTGACAGATTTCATGAATGTCCATCTGATAGAGTACGAATTAGAAAATTTAAATGGATATCAATAGTATTTGAAGTTATTTGACATTAACTAGAAACCTAACAAGTACGAAAATTATTAATTAAGTATACAGTAAAAGGTGTGTAGGATAAATAGTAGTTTAATTAATATTTTATTTTATTTTTAATTTATGTGTTTTACCTTTACTATTTTTTTAATTTTTATTACTTTTTAATTAACTTTAAACTCGTTTTTTATTTTTTTAATTAATATAAACTTGAAATTGAAATAAATAATGGTTAATTTTTTGTTATAAATTCTTAAATACAAAAATAAATTAATTTTTTTGCACGATGAAATAGAGTACGAACAAAAAGAACTAGCAAGATGCTAGATAGTACAAAAGAGGAACTTAACTAAAAGATAAATTTAACCAATTTTCCCAAACTGAATTTTGAATATTCCTCATGTGTTTAAACCAAGCCGATTACCTCCAAAAATATCCTTCGGGCTTTGTGTTATTTCAAATTTAATTAATTACAGTTTTAAAACTATTAACATACATCACTTAACTAGGATCTTAGTTCTGATTAGATATTATTTCTTCTGAAATAAATAATTGTAATTATTAGTATCCATACATTATGATATTGAATTCCTGCCTTAAGTTTATGCACATGCTTCATATGTTATGTACAGTGTGGAGTGAGCTTGAAAAGGAGAATAAACACTTCTTTGAGGCATACAACAACAAAACAAGGGATCATCAAACACACTCGCTTTCTTCTTCTTCTTTTTCTTAATTATTATTGCACCATAGATGCCCTAAATCACTTGTACCTATTGTTTTAGAGCTTGTATTATTCGACTTTGATGTTTGATATGAATATATTATTAGATGTAAATCATTTTATGTCTCGTTTAATCGTTTGGGATAATGAGCGGAACTAGAGGGGTCTAGATGTCCCCAACCGGCTAAATTATCTATCGAGTATCCAAATATATTGATTCATGTAACATCTCGAATTATAGTTGAAAATGTAGTTATGGTGAATTTAAAAGTTATTTAATTATAAACTTCAGTTAAAAAAGTTCTAGTTTTGAATGTCTTATGATTGTATTTTTCTTATTATTATACAATGAAATATTTGTTTGGATGAAACTCATAAATCTTTGAAAAATCAAGCAAGAATAATCCATTCTCCAATTTCATTTTACGGGCTATAAAAAAAGGAAATTTAAGAAGATGTTATATATAAACAATTGTAGTTATGGTTTAATGTTGTTTTTCTTAAAATAAATAATGTACCTATATTCGTTTAATTTTTGTTATTAAATATAAGATTTGTGAAGTCTTCTGTTTTCTAGAATGATAAATAGTTAATTTAAACTCATAAATTTATCGTAGATCAACTTTTGTTTGGTGATCTACTTTTGAAAACTGAGGCTAAACATATGTGTTGGCAATTTGGCATAAATTGTCATTAACATGTTTTGAAAGCAAGTTAAATCATGAACCATTGTTGTTCCTGTTTGGTTACGAGTTAATGGACTTGATACAAATAAGTCATATGGTTTGAAGTATTAGCGTATAAAATGGGCATAAAATTCATTAAAGAGTGCCGATTCTACCACTCCCTATGTTTACCGACCAGTTAGAATAGTGAAGTAGTGTCTGGTTTCGATGCCTGCCTCTCTCTTGTCGACGCTTAACACAGTGAACCAACCAATGAAGTTGCCGAATCAGTTGTTTTCAAAATAATGCTTATTGGATCTTAAATTAGCTAAAAAGACATCATACAATCAAAGATATAATTAAACATTTTGTAGTTACTTTTGATTTTATTCGAAAGACAAACTTTATAAACCACACACCCGACTAGCAAATCACTAGCCCAGAGGAAAAACCAAAACAAATAAATTACATGAAAAGGAGGGAATTTTCATCCACTCGGTCCAACCAATTTTAAATTTACTATACTAATTAAAACACAAAAAAACGACTTAGGGATAATCGAATTAAGCATCAATACTTTATCCCCATGTTGACGACCATGTAATGTATCATTCCATGCGGTGAAAATAATAGCATCAATAGTAATCTTCTTAACTGTAGCCAAAGAACTCAGATCTTACAAGGAACATAAAGAATGAGGATATGTTCAAACCAAAAAAGAAATATTGTTCGGTGTCTAATGGACCAGGAAAAGATTAGTAGAATTGTGTGTCCAAAAGAACTGTGTGTCATAATCACCTTAAGCTAGTCAGGGTATGAAGGGTAACCTTTGTTAATTTTATCTATTGTTTGTGAAGCTTGCTTTATATCACTAAAAGCTGTTTAAAAGTGGGAACCACAATTTAATTTCAAATGGTTTGTAGAAACACAAGAATTAAATTTATTATGATTATTGTCAAGAATAGTAATTAAAATGGATCTATGAACAATATTTGGAAAAAAAAATCACACTCGGGTTTTGGATCAGCAAGAATTAGTGTAAATTTACAGAAACAATTTGATTTTTAGTGAAACACAATTGCTTTAATGAATTTATTAATTTAAAACCCTAATTGTGAACATCAACATTCATTTATCATATGTAAATGGAGCAAGAAAACCTTCACGATATGAATCTCGGACAATTGTATGTTTTTTAAATCAAGAACAATTATAAACGGTATCATGAATAAAAACTAATAGCAATTATCATCTCACAATGTCAACCATGCAAGAAAATATTAACAGTCATGAGTTCATAACGATACTAACAATCAATTCAAGCAATTTTCAAATAAATAATTACAAAAGTTTATGTTTCAAATCAAGTGTGCAAGAACAAACCCTAAACTTACAATCCTACACCCCAGGATGATCTTGAAGAGATTAGCCACTCATTATTATTAACGAATCTTCAAAAACCTTGATTGATTATTCGAATATGTGATGAAATGCAAATTGAAATGATATGGAGAGCCAAAAATCACCCTAAAATGTCCCAAGAAAGTCATGAAATGAGAATGAGATCCACAAAATTGAAATCTACATTAAAAACTAGTCAAATGGGTTGTTTCCCTTTTCTTGTGCAGCTCCCGACGTCCTGGGACACCCCCTGATGGAACTAGGACGCTGAAAGGTCTTTGAGAATGTTTGGCAGCTTCTTGGACGCCCACTCCCAGCGTTCAGGACTCCCAGGTATGTTTTTGTTCGACTGGTTTCATTTTGCGCCATTTCTCTCTCCCGTTCTCGCTAGCTTCTTTCAAAAGCCTCGTTAAGCCTTCAAAATGCACTTTAAACCTATCGAGGCCCAAAAATGCAAATCATTTCAAAGTAGTGTATTCTAAAACTTAATTTCACACATATTGGTAAAGTTGAACGCATTATGCATTGGAAATTCACCAATCCATCAAATATTGAGCCATCTCCTGATGCCACTTCATACTATAGCTGCAACTCTACGATCCGCAAACACGTGCTCCATAATCTCCACTGACACAGAACAAATCGGTTAAGCAACAGACGAAATTTCTATACGTATATTGATTGAAGCATCAATACTTTTATGTAGTTGATTTAAATCATTAATTTAAAGTCAGATTACGGTTACAATAGTATTGATTTTACAACTAGGTATATGACTGAGATTACAAATACCTGGTGGTAGGGGCGGACTTACCCTACGAAGGGGTAGCCTCCGCTACCCCTTGGCGCTCCGACGGTAGCGTAAATTTTGGAAAAAATTGACCTTTTTTTATAAAACGTTACCCCTACGAATATTTTCTAGATCCGCCACTGCCTGGTGGATAGTTACCTGACAAATACTTTGTGGGTATTGGACTAGGTATTAGACACAATTTTATGAGACTGAAATTATCAATATTTAGCCTGAACCGACCCATTGCCATTTCTACTCTGACCAAATTCGAATTTCGAATTCGAATTTTGAATTCGAATCCCTGTTTTAAGTTCTAGTTTGATTTGGTTTAAATCCGAATTCAAATTCACTATCGTTAATTCTTAATTCGAATAACCGCTATGAATAACAGGTACAACCCAAAAATCGATTTGATCAAACTTATATAAGGTAATATACCCACTTCCATTTTATCTTATCATCAAAAATCCGAATCCATACCGTACCCATTGTGTTTTGTCGCAACCAAACGCCACCTCAACCTTCAAACTTTTTTATTCTTTCTTTTTGTTTGAAGGCTATGTATTTTATGAAATATTATTATAAAAATTGAAGGCATTATAAGGAAATAAGATATTTATGACGTGTTTGAAGTCATTGAACGAATAGCAGCATGCACGAGATGCGAGATGGTTATGGGTGTACAAGGTTTATGGGCATTGGAACGTGTGGCAAACTTTATGTTTAACGTGATGACACGTGTCTACACGTTACATACATTCTACATCGAGTATTTTTTTGTTAAATACTTAAATGCATCAACTCTTTTAGCCTAATCGGTGTGGGTCGTCTGGGCCTTACGACGTCTCTTAATATCATTTATGGTGGTTCAGCGGCGTCGATGACGTCTGTCACGAGATGTTGGAGACGGTCCTCTCTCTCTTCTTCTCCACACACACCTATATATACATACATACATACATACATACATACATACATATATAATATATATATATATATATATATATATATATATATATATATATATATTTAGTCCAATCCTCCATTTCTTAGGTTCATTCCCTTTAGACCCATCCTCACACCCATCCTACGTGACGCTGACTTGGAGGGTCATCCTCCTTGGAGGGCGATCACCCGTACCAAGTAGCCTTTGAAGGGGTATGGTCCCAAAAACCTTGCGCCAATCAAGGAAACCATACCCATTAATAACTTCTAAAGAAACTATGCGCATACTTCTTTGCCAAATTAAGATTTATTGGAACTTTACGCCAAATATCCAAGAAGTGAAAGCTTCATTTAACTACCTTGCGCGGGCTCGCGCAAGGTTTAAAGTTAACCTTGAACACTCTTTGGATAAATGCTTCATTTAACTACCTTGCGCGGGCTCGCGCAAGGTTCAAAGTTAAGCTTGAACATTCTTGTTTGATAATGCTTTATTTAACTACCTTGCGCGGGCTCGCGCAAGGTTCATAGTTAATCTTGAACATTCTTGTCTGATAATGCTTCATTTAACTACCCTGCGCGGGCTCGCGCAAGGTTCAAAGTTAATCTTGAACATTCTTGTCCGATAAATACTTTATTTAACTACCTTGCGCGGGCTTGCGCAAGGTTCAAAGTTAACCTTAACATTCTTGCTTGATAATGCTCCATGCGCAAAGGAAACAGTAAATCCTGAAACTTTCCCTTAGCAAAATCCTTAACTTCGTGCAGAAGCAAGGGGAATCTTTTCTGTTGTAACAGAATGTACACGTGGCGAATGATAGATGGATAACAACTGTGAAACCTTCTAGAAGCTATTAACACCCAATCGTGCAAGCATCTTTTCGGTTATAACCAATTGCCACATGGCAGCATCTGGAAGGCTGAGGAAGATCACGGTGATGGCATGCTCACATTCATAAGATGTAGTGATCTCATGTTGACACGTGGCGCCTCCCTAACCGCTGATGAGCTCACGATCCGTGTGCACTAACAGATTGCCAACAAACGCTAATGGAATAACAAAAGATTCCGTTAACGTTAACAATCTCTCTCTTTGGCACCAAACACCGGCTATAAATAAGTAACTTGGAGTTCAAGGAAAGGTATTCACACTCAACTACTCTCTCACTTACAATACTTACTTCCGACTACCTGTACTTATTCTCACGCCGGAGGGTGGTCACGGAGAGAACCCCCTTCTCCCATGTGTCATAGACTTCAAAGGGAATTGGGACGCACATCTACCATTAGTTGAATTTTCGTACAACAATAGCTATCATTCAAGTATCGGCATGGCTCCTTTCGAAGCTTTATATGGTCGTAAGTGCCGATCTCCAGTATGTTGGCACGAAATTGGGGAATCACAAATCATCGGTCCAGAATTAATTCAAGAAACAACCGACAAGGTCATTCAAATTCGAAACAATCTTCTAGCGGCTCAAAGTCGTCAAAAGAGTTATGAAGACAAACGACGAAAGCCCTTGGAGTTTGACATTGGTGATCAAGTACTTTTAAAAGTATCACCGTGGAAGGGAGTGATTCGTTTTGGCCAGAAGGGCAAGCTAGCACCACGCTACGTAGGACCTTTCAAGATACTCGAAAGAGTAGGTCCTGTAGCATACAAGCTTGACCTACCAGAAGAGCTCAACAGAATTCATCCCACATTTCACGTATCAAACTTGAAAAAGTGCCTCGCCGATGAAAACCTCCATATTCCTCTAGAAGACATTCAAGTCGATGAATCTATGCACTTCATTGAAAGACCAGTAGAAATCATGGACTTCGGAGAGAAGCGTTTAAGGCGAAGTCGTATTCCAATTGTCAGGGTACGTTGGGAGTCGAAACGAGGACCGAGTTTACTTGGGAACGTGAAGACTCAATGCGCGAAAAAAACCCGCATCTTTTTCCAGTTACCACTACTACTTAAATTTCGGGATGAAAATCCTAAAAGTAGGGGATACTGTAACATTCGTCGAAAAACGGGTTTTCAAAACCCGCTTCGTTTATCAATCAAATAATCAGTTATAATTTTTGTTGCGTATTTATTATTCAGATTAATTTTAAACAATACATAATTAATAAATATTTTAGAATTTAAAAACCATAATTTATAAATAATAATAAATAGTGAATAAAAAATAAAATGGATACGCCGGGTTTCGAACCCGGGTCACCCGCAAGCACAAACACACAGCACACCGCTCCGCCACACACTTCGTTTGTGTATAATACTAAAACAAATAACATTTATAATAAAACCGAAAGTCAAATCCGGTAATCAACGCGCCAGAACTCGCAATCACCGGAGAAAACGGCACTCCGCGATTTTGGCTATATTCCTTTTGACTAAAACGCGATAACCGACTTTGACATCAGTTATAATCGATGTCTAACCATCAATTTCAGTCGAGACCGTTACCCTTGAAGATTGAAAATCTTGACCGCGAAATCACAATTTCTAAATTGAATCAATTGGCCTGTTTCCACTACAAATACCCACCCAAACACCTTGTAAACTTTTCGCTCAGAATCCCGCTCACTCCTGAAGCTTTAGTCCACTCAGAACACCTCGCCGGAATTTCTCGCACTCGCCGGAACATCACCGGAGAACCGAAACCTTACTCCTAATCGGTATAATCATCTAAACCTTTCCTGCTATCTCTTAAGTTATACTTTAATTGTTCAAACCAATAATCAAAACTGTTAAAACAGTTCATACAGCCGGAAATCGCAAAATCAGAACCGACGAATTTTGCCGGAAAATCTGAAGAAAACACTCTGTGTTGGTACATCTTATTCCTTAATTTTCTTCTTCTATTCCAGTTCAATCAGTTATAAGTGTTGTTGGTCAATTAAACAAACAGTCGGATTTCGCTTTTCTGTGTTCTTGTAAACGAAGAAGATGAAGTCGAGTATATGTATTAATATAATTAAAGCTGGATATTCAAACGGGTTAGACACACAGTCCAGCGGTGGACTGTGTGCAAATATAACACGCACGTCTCGGGTTCGAATCGCACCCGTTACCGACTTTCAGAAATAAAACCAACATTTTTAAAAACCTAATCAGATCACGTCACAGAATGTTTATAAGAGAAATATAATTTAGTAGTTAAGCAGATTAGACACACAGCCCAACTGGTTGGGCTGTGCGCACTCGAACCGAACGTCCCGAGTTCGACTCCGGGTCTCTGAAGCCGGTTCGGCCATATTAAATCAATTTTGATATAAACTAAAAAAGGTTAAAATTAATTAGTATATATATATAATTAAAACAGAGAATATTTCGGGTTAGACACGTAGCTCAGTTGGTAGAGCTGCGTGCACGTATACGAGAGGTCCCGAGTTCGAACCTCACTCAGCGCATAGAAAACACAGTCTGACCGGTCAAGACCCGGTCAACGGTCAATGGTCAAAAAAGTCAACCTTTTTATTTCTTTTTATCTATTTATTTAATTGGAAAATTATTTAAAAATACTTAAAAATAAGATTATTAAAGTTAGAAAATTTCCTTAAACTCACAAAAATAAATCTAAAAATCCCATTAAAGAGCACTAATTAAAAATATTAATCTCAAATAAAATTTATTTATTTATTGAATCATTTTGTTATTATCTAGGCTAGTTATTCCCTCGTCAATTGAATCCTAAAATTCGTGCGCATCCAACGTCATCAAAGAACGCACCCAATGTGAGTGAATCTCTACCAATTCCCCGTTTTAATCATGTTTTTGGGTGTATCATGTGTCGTATAATCCTTTTATTTTATTTGAACACTTGCATCATATCCGTGATCAAATGTGCATCAAATGTGTATCAATTGTTGTGTGAATTATATGTACTTTGGATTTATCATTTTCAGTGCACGCATTTCATTAGGCCCATCAGTTTCCCGTGGGAGATGGGTTGAGCATCAGGTGCCTCATTAGATCGGCTCCGTTTGATTGAGCCTTGATCTCACATACATCATCATTCATATCATATACTCATCCAAAGTGGTTTGTGTTTGTTTATCTATATATGTTTGCTCACATGTGATTATTGCACAAATTTTCCTTATTAAGTAAAACAAGAAATTAGTAACAATGTTTTATCAAGGTTCACTCGCCAACTTTTGTTGACCCAAAATATCCCCCGTTTTACACATGATACAGGTGATCCAGCTGAGACAAGAAACAAATAGGAAGGCCTAGAAGAATAAACAAGTTTAAGCTTTGGAATAAATATATCGTTTCATTTCTTGTAATTGTATGAATTTTGTTTTGGATATTTAAGTTGTAATTTGAATTTAATAAATATGAAACATTTTAGTAAACATCATGAGCTTTGGTGATAACCCAATTATGCCCCGACTTTTATTCCGCTGCGGGTCGGGGTGTGACAGATTAGTATCAGAGCTTATGACTATAGGGATATAGGATAGGTTATTAGACCCTTAGAGCCTATACTATAGTTGATTAAAATTTTAAATTGTTTATGCGTTAGATACAAAATTCATGATGTTTATATGCTTTATGTTTATTTTTACACTCAATGTTATGCAAGCATGCTCACAAATACATGTTATTATACAATGCTCATCATGAATCATATCCTCATAACATATCATATCCATGAGAGCACACACCTCACGATTACCATGATTTTTGCAATGATTTTTGTATTTTTCAAATCACATCAAAGTGAGTTCTCCTGACGGGCATGTAGTAACTGGAAGGGTACGAGTACCGGTAGTCGGAACGTCCTGTCTAGGCTTGGCATTCGTATAAATCCAAAATAAAGGACCAGTTTGCCTACCTGGGGACTAACGATGAGAGTACGAAGGACCTATTAGGCCAAAGCATGCTATACCAACCGTCGTGTGAGCTAACCCCACTTTGAGTTGTCATTGTGTCTAACACCTGGACACCCTCGTACCATACATCTCGCAATCATATTTTACGATTTTCATTCGGGTGGTGCGAGTGTGAATCCGCCAACACCAATGTGAATCCTACCAAGCCCAATAGTCATGGGGGCCCACATGACTACACAGGCGATGGTATGGGGGACATTGGAGGCCCAAACATGAACAAACCCAAGACATCCTATGGATGTAGTTGAATTATTGTCAGTTATGTTATTTTTCATTCTTTTTACGACACATGACACCTAGAAAATTCTTTAACTCACAATCTTCCTATGTATGTTCCTGTAGATGTCGGCTAGGCAACTACGTGGATGTAGAAAGTCAGGAAGATCAAATGAACGCTTGGCCACACAAATTGCTAAACAAATGGCCGCAGTGCTTCCTGACATCGTGATTCAAGTTCAACAAGCTCTCACCGCAAATCCCATCAACCCTCCCAATCAAGAAGACCAGAGCGTCGCCAACCCTCCCTCCAAAAGGTGCTTCTACAAACACTTCAAATCTTGCGATCCCCCAAAATATGAAGGGACCGAAGGTGTTACCGCCCTCCTTCACTGGTTTGAAGAAATGGAAAACGTTTTCCTCAATTGCGATTGTCCCGAGGATCGCAAGGTACGTTATGCAACTGGAAGACTCTTCGGGGTTGCCCTTACCTGGTGGAACACGGAAAAGGGTAAACGATGAGTTGAAGATGCCATGGCCTTAACATGGGAAGAGTTAAGGGAACTCATGACAAGACGCTTCTGTCCAAGAAGCGAAATTAAAAAGTTGGAAGATGAATTCCACGCGCTGAAACAAAAGGAAGGAGATCACACCTCCTATAATAAGCGATTTCTCGAGCTGAACCAAATGATCCCAAATTTGTTCACCCCCTTGTACCGCTTAGTCGAACACTACATTCGAGGCCTCCACTCGAAAATCCAAGATTCGGTTTTAAGCACTTCGCCTGCAACTCTTGAAGCCGCAATGGAATTAGCTACAGAACTCACTGAGAATCGCATCCGAAATGGCAAATTCAAAGATGAGAAGAAGAAAGCACCCATAGAGACCTCAACTCCAAACCACCCAGTCTCCTCCTCAAAGTTTGCTGGTAAGAGGAAACGAAACAGCAAGAATTTTGCTATCACTCAAACCAACCCTCCTATCACTGCTGCACCAATCACCCAAATTGCTCCCTTAGCTGCACCATTTAAAAAGCCATACACCGGCCCACACCCAAAATGCAACCGTTGTCAATACCATCACCCTCCCGAAACTCTTTGCCAACATTGCACAAGCTGTAGCCGTGCAGGTCACACCATCCAAACCTGCCGTATTCTTCAACGAATGAACCGCAGTCAACCACAAACCCAAACCCAAAATCAGATAGTGGGTCAAGCCCAACAACCCTTACTTCTACCACCTGTACCACACGCAGCCCAAACTTACTACCAACCCAACTACCCCATGATGCAACCCATGCGAGCTTGTTACAACTGTGGGGACCCAAACCACTTTAGGAACACATGTCCACGCTTGGTGAACATCATCCATGCCCAAGCTCAAGCAAACCCGGTAAACCAAGCAAACCAAGCTCCTCCTCCTGCCAGAGGAAGAGCTTTCAACATCAATGCCAACCAAGCCAGGGCTGACAACAACGTGGTCAACGGTACGTTTCTCATCAATGGTAGTTATGCATCCATATTTTCGATACTGCTGCGGATAAAAGCTTTGTGTCCTTAGAATTTGAACCTAGCCTCAACCAAACTCGTGTTAATCTGATGGAATCTCTAACGGTGGAAGTTGCTGACGGAAAACCCGTTTCATTAAATTCTATTATACGCAATTGTACCCTCACTCTAAACGATCACGATTTTCCAGTTGACCTCATTCCTATGAAGTTGGGAAGTTTCGATATTATAATCGGTATGGACTGGCTCAGCCAGCATCACGCTGAAGTAGTGTGCCGCGAAAAGTTCATTCGCATTCCTCTTGCAGACGGTCAGACCCTACGTATTTTTGGGGAAACCCCTTCGAAAGGACTCAAATTAATGTCCTGCCTTCAAGCCCGAAGATATCTCCGCAAGAACTATGTCGCATTCCTAACTCACGTCGTCAAAAAGGGAAACAAGGAGAAGAAACTCGAAGATATCCAGTTGTGAAAGAATTCCCACAAGTCTTACCCGACGACATTTCAGGACTCCCTCCTGTGAGAGAAGTCGAATTCCGCATCGATCTTGTACCTGGCGCTACACCAGTCGCAAAATCTCCTTATAGGTTAGCCCCATCCGAAATGCAAGAGCTGGCCAGTCAACTGCAAGAGCTGACTGACAAAGGATTCATACGTCCTAGCTCATCGCCTTGGGGTGCACCTGTTCTCTTTGTGAAGAAGAAAGATGGAACGTTTCGCATGTGCATTGATTATAGAGAACTCAACAAGTTAACGGTTAAAAATCGCTATCCACTACCTCGCATTGATGACCTCCTAGACCAACTTCAAGGCGCCACCTGCTTTTCAAAAATCGACCTTCGTTCTGGTTATCATCAGCTCAGAGTACATGAAGAAGATGTCCCAAAGACCGCCTTCCGGACTCGTTATGGTCATTACGAATTCATGGTCATGCCATTCGGTTTAACCAACGCCCCCGCTGTCTTCATGGATCTAATGAATAGGGTATGCAAACCCTACCTCGACCGTTTCGTCATAGTCTTCATCGACGACATCCTTATTTACTTCAAGTCTAAATCCGATCATGAGCGACACCTTCGACTCATCCTTACACTTTTAAGGACTGAAAAGCTCTACGCTAAGTTCTCAAAATGCGAATTCTGGTTAGGAGAAGTACAATTCCTTGGACATGTCGTCAATGACAAGAGAATTCATGTTGATCCTTCAAAAATCAAGGCAGTGCAAGAATGGCAAGCGCCACGTACGGTCATTTCTTGGTTTGGCTGGTTACTATCGACGCTTCATTGCCAATTTTTCTCGTATTGCTGTCCCACTCACGGCCTTGACTCATAAAGGAAAACCCTTCATATGGGGACCTAAGCAAGAAGAGGCCTTCCAAACTCTAAAGCAAAAACTTTGCGACGCACCTATCCTCACACTCCCTGAAGGTTGCGACGACTTTGTAGTATATTGCGACGCATCAGGGCAAGGACTAGGCTGTGTATTAATGCAAAGAGGAAAAGTAATAGCCTATGCTTCTAGGAAACTCAAGGTTCACGAGAAGAATTACACCACCCACGACCTGGAACTTGGAGCCGTTGTGTTCGCTCTCAAGATATGGAGACATTACCTCTACGGTACCAAGTGTGAAATATACACTGACCACAAAAGTCTCCAACATATCTTCAACCAAAAGGAGTTGAATATGAGGCAACGAAGATGGGTCGAACTTCTCAATGACTACGACTGTGAAATTCGGTATCATCCTGGCAAGGCAAACGTGGTGGCTGATGCACTCAGTCGAAAAGGTTATGCGAACTCCATTCGTCTTCTTTGTTCGCAAATCATAACCGACATCAAAGATCGAATCCGAGCAGCTCAACATGTTTATGTAACAGAAAATGACGTACGCGATGAGCTGTCGTGTGGAGCTGAACTAAAAATCGAAACCAAATCCGACGGTATTCTATACTATTTAAATCGCATATGGATTCCTTATCGCGATAACCTTCGTGATTTCCTCATGAATGAGGCGCACAAAACACGATACTCTGTACACCCAGGAGCCGACAAGATGTATCAAGACCTACGATACACCTACTGGTGGCCTGGCATAAAAAAAGACATTGCTGTTTTTGTTTCAAAGTGCCTTACCTGTTCCAAAGTAAAAGCTGAACATCAACGACCTTCAGGACTTCTAGTCCAACCCGAAATACCTGTATGGAATTGGGAAAACATAACCATGGATTTCATTACCGGGTTACCTCGCACCTCCAGTGGGTATGACACCATATGGGTAATAATCGATCATCTTACAAAGTCATCTCATTTCATTCCGATTCACAAGGACTTCAAGAACGAGAAGTTAGCTCGTATCTACATCAACGAGATCGTAAGCCGTCATGGTGTACCATTAAGCATCATTTCAGACCGTGATGGTCGTTTCACTTCACGAACATGGTGAGACGTACAAACCGCCTTGGGTACACGATTAGACCTCAGTACCGCTTTTCATCCTCAAACTGATGGTCAATCTGAACGCACCATCCAAACCCTTGAAGACATGCTGCGAGCATGTGTCATAGACTTCAAAGGGAATTGGGACGCACATCTACCATTAGTTGAATTTCGTACAACAATAGCTATCATTCAAGTATCGGCATGGCTCCTTTCGAAGCTTTATATGGTAGTAAGTGCCGATCTCCAGTATGTTGGCACGAAATTGGGGAATCACAAATCACCGGTCCAGAATTAATTCAAGAAACAACCGACAAGGTCATTCAAATTCGAAACAATCTTCTAGCGGCTCAAAGTCGTCAAAAGAGTTATGAAGACAAACGATGAAAGCCCTTGGAGTTTGACATTGGTGATCAAGTACTTTTAAAAGTATCACCGTGGAAGGGAGTGATTCATTTTGGCCAGAAGGGCAAGCTAGCACCACGCTACGTAGGACCTTTCAAGATACTCGAAAGAGTAGGTCCTGTAGCATACAAGCTTGACCTACCAGAAGAGCTCAACAGAATTCATCCCACATTTCACGTATCAAACTTGAAAAAGTGCCTCGCCGATGAAAACATCCATATTACTCTAGAAGACATTCAAGTCGATGAATCTATGCACTTCATTGAAAGACCAGTAGAAATCATGGACTTCGGAGAGAAGCGTTTAAGGCGAAGTCGTATTCCAATTGTCAGGGTACGTTGGGAGTCGAAACGAGGACCCGAGTTTACTTGGGAACATGAAGACTCAATGCGCGAAAAATACCCGCATCTTTTTCCAGTTACCACTACTACTTAAATTTCGGGACGAAATTCCTAAAAGTAGGGGATACTGTAACATTCGTCGAAAAACGGGTTTTCAAAACCCGCTTCGTTTATCAATCAAATAATCAGTTATAATTTTCGTTGCGTATTTATTATTCAGATTAATTTTAAACAATACATAATTAATAAATATTTTAGAATTTAAAAACCATAATTTATAAATTATAATAAATAGTGAATAAAAAATAAAATGGAGATGCCGGGTTTCCAACCAGGGTCACCCGCAAGCACAAACACACAACACACCGCTCCACCACACACTTCGTTTGTGTATAATACTAAAACAAATAACATTTATAATAAAACCGAAAGTCAAATCCGGTAATCAACGCGCCAGAACTCGCAATCACCGGAGAAAACGGCACTCCGCGATTTTGGCTATATTCCTTTTGACTAAAACGCGATAACCGACTTCGACATCAGTTATAACCGATGTCTAACCATCAATTTCAGTCGAGACCGTTACCCTTGAAGATTGAAAATCTTGACCGCGAAATCACAGTTTCTAAATTGAATCAATTGGCCTGTTTCCACTACAAATACCCACCCAAACACCTTGTAAACTTTTCGCTCAGAATCCCGCTCACTCCTGAAGCTTTAGTCCACTCAGAACACCTCGCCGGAATTTCTCGCACTCGCCGGAACATCACCGGAGAACCGAAACCTTACTCCTAATCGGTATAATCATCTAAACCTTTCCTGCTATCTCTTAAGTTATACTTTAATTGTTCAAACCAATAATCAAAACTGTTAAAACAGTTCATACAGCCGGAAATCGCAAAATCAGAACCGACGAATTTTGCCGGAAAATCTGAAGAAAACACTCTGTGTTGGTACATCTTATTCCTTAATTTTCTTCTTCTATTCCAGTTCAATCAGTTATAAGTGTTGTTGGTCAATTAAACAAACAGTCGGATTTCGCTTTTCTGTGTTCTTGTAAACGAAGAAGATGAAGTCGAGTATATGTATTAATATAATTAAAACTGGATATTCAAACGGGTTAGACACACAGTCCAGCGGTGGACTGTGTGCAAATATAACACGCACGTCTCGGGTTCGAATCGCACCCGTTACCGACTTTCAGAAATAAAACCAACATTTTTAAAAACCTAATCAGATCACGTCACAGAATGTTTATAAGAGAAATATAATTTAGTAGTTAAGCAGATTAGACACACAGCCCAACTGGTTGGGCTGTGAGCACTCGAACCGAACGTCCCAAGTTCGACTCCGGGTCTCTGAAGCCGGTTCGGCCATATTAAATCAATTTTGATATAAACTAAAAAAGGTTAAAATTAATTAGTATATATATATAATTAAAACAGAGAATATTTCGGGTTAGACACGTAGCTCAGTTGGTAGAGCTGCGTGCACGTATACGAGAGGTCCCGAGTTCGAACCTCACTCAGCGCATAGAAAAAACACAGTCTGACCGGTCAAGACCCGGTCAACGGTCAAAAAAGTCAACCTTTTTATTTCTTTTTATCTATTTATTTAATTGGAAAATTATTTAAAAATACTTAAAAATAAGATTACTAAAGTTAGAAAATTTCCTTAATCTCACAAAAATAAATCTAAAAATCCCATTAAAGAGCACTAATTAAAAATATTAATCTCAAATAAAATTTATTTATTTATCGTATCATTTTGTTATTATCTAGGCTAGTTTTTCCCTCGTCGATTGAATCCTAAAATTCGTGGGCATCCAACGTTATCAAAGAACGCACCCAATGTGAGTGAATCTCTACCAATTCCCGTTTTAATCATGTTTTGGGGTGTATTATGTGTCGTATAATCCTTTAATTTTATTTAAAAACTTGTGCATACATCATATCCGTGATCAAATGTGTATCAATTGTTGTGTGAATTATATGTAGATTGGATTTATCATTTTCAGTGCACGCATTTCATTAGACGGGTTGAGCATCAGGTGCCTCATTAGATCAGCTCCGTTTGATTGAGCCTTGATCTCACATACATCATCATTCATATCATATACTCATCCAAAGTGGTTTGTGTTTGTTTATCTATATATGTTTGCTCACATATGATTATTGCACAAATTTTCCTTATTAAGTAAAACAAGAAATTAGTAACAATGTTTTATCAAGGTTCACTCGCCAACTTTTGTTGACCCAAAATATCCCCCGTTTTACACATGATGCAGGTGATCCAGCTGAGACAAGAAACACATAGGAAGGCCTAGAAGAATAAACAAGTTTAAGCTTTGGAATAAATATATAGTTTCATTTTCTTGTAATTGTATGAATTTTGTTTTGGATATTTAAGTTGTAATTTGAATTTAATAAATATGAAACATTTTAGTAAACATCGCTTTGGTGATAACCCAATTATGCCCCGACTTTTATTCCGCTGCGGGTCGGAGTGTGACAGCGCATCTGTCCACTCTCGTTTGGGCCCGCGATCTTCACAGAAACGGGACACCCAACACGACGATCTTGATAGAACATAAGAGGAAGGGATAGTGCAAGTATTTTTAATCGAATATCTGCAGATCATGCTAGTTACAGGCCAAAAGTACGCGCAGTATACAATCCGGAAGCTGAGCATAATTGCAATTTGGTGTATCGCCCAACCGAAGCAGCTGACCAATCAAAGTTTACCAGAGAAATAGCACTGGCTCCGTTGGAGCGAGCGAAATTACCATCCAATGTCGGAAAGTTTAACGGTTTGACTGATCCCGATGATCACAGGCGCCTCTTTACCGGCGCAGGGTTACTCGGGTGCTGGACACTGCCTATGTGGTGTCACTTATTTGTGCAAACCCTTACTGGCGCTGCGCGCCTTTGGTTTGATAATTTGCCGGCAGGGAAACTTTCCTCTTGGAATGACTTGAAAGAAAAATTTCGTACACACTTTAGTCAGCAACGGCGATACGTGCGCGACTCCTCAGATGTAATGAACATCTGGCGGAGAGACGATGAAAGCCTTGAAGATTTTATAACACGTTATAATAAAGAGGTGTTGGAAATTGGAGATGTCCATGAAGACCTTATACGCGCGCAGTTCAAGTATGCGGTAAGGTGCGACGAAATGATTAAAGTGCTGTCCGGTACAACTAGCCTTCCAAAAAACTGGGATAAACTCATGGCGACAGCCAAGGTTTACGCCCAGACTGAGCGCAACTTAAGTTCTAACCGGCCACCTCTACCTCTGAACCGTCCACAAGACCTGAGTAGAGGTAGTCGCAAGTATAAGAGAAACTGGAAAGAGTCAAGTCAGAATTCATTTTCTCCCTATTCACCAATTGATGCGCGAGCAACAATCAACAAGATAACAACTCAAAACGCGATTAAAGAGGAGAATAGGGAACGTCAGTGGACTCCCTTAACGAAATCTCCGGCTGAGGTTCTCAGCACTGAGAATTATCAGTTTAAACAGCCCCAACCAATGAAAAACAAAAAAGACAAGACCCAAATTTGTTCTGTGACTATCATAGAGACACCGGCCACACAACAGATAATTGCATCAGTCTGCGCACGGAGATTGAGAAAGCGTTAAAGAGTGGGAAGCTTACACATCTAGTCCAAAACGTGCGCAAAGAGATTAAGCAGATTACGCGCGAGAACGAAGGGCCTAGTAACAAGAAAATGAAACAACACGATTCCATGATTCAAGGTGGATCATCGCGCAAGCGTAGCCTTCAACATTTTCAAAACAACACTTGGCGCGAGCAGCAAGTCATTTTTCCTATCGTTCCAGGAGGTCCTCAAGAAGACCGGCTAGTAGTTATCACCGGTATCTTTGGGCACTACCAAACAGACTATATGTTTATAGATCCAGGTAGTTCCATGGATATCATGTATGAGCAGTGCTTCAAGCAACTAGATCCTGAGGATAAGGCACGCTTGGAACCAGTTGATTTTCCATTAACTGGGTTCTGCAATGAGGCAATCTTTCCTCTAGGATGAATCATCTTTCCTGTTACTTTATCTGATGGGAGGTGCTATCGAACGAGTAACGTCAATTTCATGGTGATGCCGGCAAATTCCCGTCACGATGTACTATTGGGACGCCGCGCGCAACGTGATTTCAGTATGATTACTTCTGCTCCGCATGCTGCTTGTGGATTTCCGACACCAAATGGCGTAGCTATACTTTATGCACGGAAAGAAATCATGTCAATTGAGGAACCAGTTATGAAGGCTGGCAAGACACTGCCAAGCAATGAACCAGAAAAGTGGGTACTCAACAATAAGTACCCTGAGCAGACAATCCTATTAGGACCTGCAGTCAGTATTGAAATCCGCGCAAAGCTTAAACTACTATTGTTTCGCAACAAAGACATTTTCTCCTGGACACCTGCCGACATGGTTGGTGTCCCGCGCGACGTTACGGAACATTGCCTGAATGTATTTCCATCAGCAGAGCCAGTTGTGCAAAAAAAGCGCAGCCTCGGGTCAGAAAAGACAACGGCAATGAACAAACAAGTCACAGAGTTATTAAATGCTGGTATTCTGCGTGAAGTCAAATACCAGACATGAGTGGCAAACCCAGTCATGGTAAAGAAACATAACGGCGAATGGCAGATGTGTGTAGATTTTAAAGATCTAAACAAGGCGTGTCCAAAACATTGTTATTCTCTTCCTGAGATTGACAAAAAGGTTGACTCATTAGCTTCCTTTCGCTGGAAATGTTTCCTAGATTGTTACAAAGGTTATCATCAAGTCTTGATGAAAAAAGAAGACGAAGATAAAACCGCTTTTCGCACGGAGAAGGGCATTTTTTGATATACCAAGATGCCTTTTGGTCTCCGTAATGCGGGAGCTACTTATCAAAGATTGATGGATACGGTGTTTGGAGATGACATTGGGAAAACTGTGGAAGTCTACAAGGATGATTTGGTCATTATGAGTAATTCAGAAGACACTTTGCTAGATAACATCCAAAGAACTTTTGATTCTCTGCGCGAGGTAAACCTAAAGTTAAATCCCAGCAAATGCTCCTTCGGCATGGAGGAGGGCAAATTTTTGGGTTTCATCGTCACCAAAGATGGTTTCAAAGTTAATCCCGAAAAGGTCGATGTAATACAAAAAATGTCTTCTCCGACTACCGTCAAACAGATGCAATGTTTGGCTGGAAGGTTAGCTGTGCTAAATCGCTTCCTCACCAATCATGCTGCAAAATCTTATCCATTCCTTCTAACCTTGCGCAATTGTACAAAGAGCAAGAGTTCGCATGGACTCCTGAAGCTGATCAAGCTTTCTAGCAGAGGAAAGATTGTTTAGTTCAACTTCCCACACTTACTGTTCCTTGATAAAAAGAACCCATGGTCTTATATTTTGCTGCATCTGAGATAGTAGTAGGTGCTGTCTTGCTGGTAGAACGCGAAGGGGTCCAGTCTCCAATTTATTATATCAGCAAGATGTTGAACGATCCAGAGACGAGGTATTCAATCATGGAAAAATTAGTTTTAGCATTGGTCCATGCTTCGCGCAGTCTGCGAAGATACTTTTCTGGACATGTTATTACAGTTTTAACAAACTTTCACATTGGCCAAGTCCTGGCCAAACCAGACGTTTCTGGGCCACTTGCGAAATGGGCAATAGAATTGGGAGGTAAAGTTTTGGTAAAAGAAATCACGGGGCGTGGCCATTGCCTGATGCTCCAGATCGCTAATCGTGGTTTGTTGAATGGTCGCCATCATTTACGGAGGAAATGAAATAAAGTATTATAATTTATAAATCACAATGACCATAAAATATTAACAATTACAATAAATAATTATAAAAATAGGATTAATGACAAAACGTTGCTAGCAAAGACTTGAAAAACCGGATTGACTGCGAAATCTATGGATTCGATGGTTTTTCAATTTCACTAGTCGGTCTAGTAAAAACCTGTGGCGGATCCAGCCCTCATAGACCTACTCGGTTTGGAAAAAATGGAAAAAATAGTGAGAACCTTGTGTGATTTGAAAAAAGTTAGAATCTACCAAAACGAATCCACAGAAAAAAGTTTTGGGTCCGCCACTGCCATCAACGTTTATATTGAACTTCAACGGTACCGGTATGTTCGTTTAAACCGAGCGGTTCATTGTAGCCAAGTTCGTTAATTATTTACTGAACTAAACCAAACCGCTTGAACTCTTGTGACTCTAGCTTAATTGCATCTTAGAGCATTCAGAATTCATCAACCGAACTCAGTAAGATTTTTATATTATAAATAGTGGTTGTAAGTGGATAAGAGAGAAATGTTACTGTTCATCTGTATATTTGAGATATTATTCACTCTCTATAATTTTTTTAATATATTTTTAAGAAAAGAGAAAAAGTAATAAATGAAAAAGGTGTAAGAAAATATTATATAATTGAAAGGAGAGGGCAAATGGTCTTTAGATCAAGTGCCGGAAGGCTTGTATTTCTCTTGGCAAATGCAAGTTCAACTCTAATATGGTGCGTGAGGCACTGATGAGCAATGATAGAAAACACAGGGAAACTTGGGTTCAATCCTTGAGCCAAATGAGTTTTACTGGTAATTTCACCGTCGTGCCTACGGGCGGGTGGGTTACCGGGTTTTCCTCGGAATTGGTGATGAACTCGGGATACTTTCGGAGTACTGCGTTTGGTCCAGTAGATGCCCCAAGAGTGCTTAGAATTGATTCTGTTGGGCGTTAAAAAATTAAAAAAAGAGTTAAATGCTTGATTGGTCCCTGTGATTTGCGAAAATTGCAGACTTGGTCCTAATGGTTCATTAATTACACACTTGGTCTCAGTAGTTTTAATTTTTGCACTCGAGTGGTCCTTACCACTAACCTTTGTTGGATTTTTTAGTTAAGTATATGTGAAATTACTATATTACCCTTGAATAATTAAAAAAATAAAAAAAACATAAAGAAGAGGGGACCACTTCTCATCTTCTTCATCACTCCCCCCTCTCTCTTTCAAAAACTCAGCCACCACCACCACCTCTCCTTCACAACCTGCAACCTCCACCTCCACCGTATACCCACCTCCTTGGCGGAGCAACTCGGATGGTTATGTGAAACAAAGATCTATATCTCTCTGTTTTGCATTGCATCTAGTAAGTCTGCAGCCATGGCGGTGTGTCTATCTTGTTTGAATTTTTACAGATTTTAGCCTCATAATGAATGTATTGGATCATGTTGAGCTGATGATTTTGTCCTGTTGTTCACCGTCAATCAACAGCCCCAAGGGACAGAAACCAAAAGCAAACATATTTATTTATTGATTGAAAAAAGATACACACTGTATTGTTGCCGCTGTTGATCGTAGTATTACTGTTACTGTTTATTAGAGTAAATTACATGGATGGTCATATTGTATATAACAGATTATGGGTTAAGTTCCAGAATATTTAACTGCGAGAGTCTGAATCCATATTTTCAATTTTCGTCTCTTAAAGAGTTGAACAATTTTGAAATTGAAAGTGCATGTTGTTGCCTTGTTCTTAGCAATGGTTGCTACTTTTGAAATCGAAAGTATTATTGATTTAGGCTCGCAAGTATTGTATCAACATGATTCTTAATTTAGGCGGCAAGTTAACAATGGCGACCAAAGTACTCATGGTTGCATCAACATGATTCTTACTTTAGGCGGTGGTCAAAGGTGACGACGGAGAAGGTGGGTATACGGTGGAGGTGGTGATTGCAGGTGGTGGTGGCTGAGTTTTAGAGAGAGTGGGGGGAGAGTGATGAAGAAGATGAGCAGTGGGCCTCTCTTCTTTATGTTTTCTTTTATTTTTTTAGTTATTTAAGGGTAATATAGTAATTTCACATATACTTAACTAAGAAATCTAACAAAGGTTAGTGGTAAGGATCACTCGAGTGCAAAAATTGAAACTACTGGGACCAAGTGTTTAATTAGTTAATCATTAGAACTAAATCTGCAGTTTTCACAAACCACAAGGACCAACCAAGCATTTAACTTTAAAAAAAATATAGTTGAAAATTTAAACTAAAATTAAACATTTTAACATTTATGGAGTTTTACTTTTACCTGCATTGTTGTACGCAACTAGGCTTATTTCACGTGGGCTAGAACCACGTGGAAAAGCTTAGCCACCTAAAAATCCTCATAACATGTATTAACCAATCTGATTTCCCATCTCACTTGGGAAGTGGAACCCATGGACATCACCACTAATATCTTTTATCAATATTTAATATTATATTATCAATATAATATATAATCTCCATTACGGGTGTTGTATTTTTTGAACGAAAACAATAGTAATCCAATGCTTTACCCTAAACTATATTTCTTTATCAAAATAAATATAACTATTTAAAATTATCTCATTTAGTATAAATAAATCATGTTCGTTTAGAAAATATAATTTATTTTTAGACCACATATAAAATCATCTCATTTAGTATAAATCATGTTCGTTTAAAAAACATAATTTATTTTTTAGAAAAATCTGTATTAATTTCTTTATATATTATTGTTATATTTTAAACTAGGTTATAAAACCGTGTATTACGCTTTACGTCGTTTACGGTATAAGTTCGTGTTTGTCTTCAGATGACGATATTCGTGTTTGTATTTTAAGATTTTATAGATTTGAATTGTCGTCTGCTTGCTACTTAGCATGGTTTAATTTTAAAGGAGTTATATAATTAATTTACATTAACTAATTGATTTGCATGATTCAGTTTCAATAAACTTAATTCTAAGTAATATCTGGAAACATGAGTTGCATTACGAAACCACAAACATGAGGTTTTTCGTGTTCGAATCTAGTTTACATTGGTTTTCATTTTTTAGTGGGCTTATGCTCATAGTAAGCTAAGTTTTATCTAATTCTATCGATTACATTACTCACTTGAGTTTCCTGATAACGAGTTATAAGATACAAAAAAAATATAATAAAAATAAGCATCTTAAAATGTTTAAAATTATTTTATTTTAATTAAAGAGGAATAAAAGTATTTTGTCTTTATATCTTATAACAAGTCTGAGGTCGGAATTTTAAAGGTTAACAGACACATAAATACATCCATATATACATATATGTGTGTGTATATATATATTACCAAGTCAAATAATGTACCCACTCTTCCCAACTCTTGTTTACTTCAAGAAGCCTAGATAAACCTACATCCCCCTTTTCCTCTCTCTATACCCATATATGTGTATGTATATATCTGGTCTAGAACTTTAAAGAGAAACTAGAGTATTTTTGGAGGATACATATGGCTGATTCTTCGGCTTCATACATTCACATGGTGATTCCTCTTCCTTAATTTCTCTAATTATATGCATTAAATTTATCTATGTTATTAAATTATGTATATGTGTGTCATATACATGCATGTGAGTGATTTTTCATGCACATTCAAATTAGTAAGAGTGTTCACAAATTATCATTCCAGCTTCGGGCCGGGTGATACAGACTCTTGTCTATTAGAAAAAAGACCAAAGTTCAACTCCTGGTATAGGGTGTAATTATTTATTGGTGTAATTTAGGAGTAGGAAGAAGTAGGAATAATGTAATCTTTGTCGTTCAAAAAAAATGGTAGAGAAACCAATCAAACCGGCAAAGGATTAAGATAGGCCGGTTCTGACCAACATGTCTGAAAATTTATGAAATGATTGTATACATACAAATAGATATCAAACTGATTGAATTTGAATTTGTAGGTGCATCATCTTATAGAAGAGTGTTTAGTATTCAATATGAGCAAAGAAGAATGCATGGAGGCTCTATCTAAGCATGCAAACATCATGCCTGCAATCACTTCTACAGGTATTAGTTCTTCCCTTTTTTACTTCTCAATTTCCAAATTATTTAAACTCAAAAAACTCATAAAAGGTTTCGTTTTAACAATATCTTTTTTTCACATTTAAATATATTAATATCTTCTATTCTATAGTTTTAGGAAATTTATTAATATATATGAATATCTTTAATAATTACAGAAATCCTTTATTTAAATTAATATTTTTTTAATAATTTTCGAAGTTTACACCTGTAATTAGTTTAATATTTTTTAATTATAGGTGGATTGGCGTACTATAAAATAATATTTTAGTTGTAAAGTAGTCTATATATATAGTTTTTTTGAACGACAACACACTATTTATATATATAAATAGAGCCAGCAAGAACTGGAGATAAAACAAAGAAAAATGAAAAACAACAACCAATAGAGAAGAATATTACAGAAGGATCATAATATTAAAATCTAACCATCTATCTCAGTTCATATATATAGTTATTGTTTATGGAATAAAATATATTTAAATCGACAGATTTCATGAATGTCGATCTGATAGAGTACGAATTAGAAAATTTTGAATAGATATCAAATAGTATTTGAAGTTATTTGACATTAACTAGAAACCTAACAAGTACGAAAATTATTAATTAAGTATACAGTAAAAGGTGTGTAGGATAAATAGTAGTTTAATTAATATTTTATTTTATTTTTAATTTATGTGTTTTACCTTTACTATTGTTTTAATTTTTATTACTTTTTAATTAACTTTAAACTCGTTTTTTATTGTTTTAATTAATATAAACTTGAAATTGAAATAAAGAAATGGTTAATTTTTTGTTATAAATTCTTAAATACAAAAATAAATTAAATTTTTTGCACGATGAAATTGAATACGAACAAAAAGAACTAGCAAGATGCTAGATAGTACAAAAGAGGAACTCAACTAAAAGATAAATTTAACCAATTTTCCCAAACTGAATTTTGAATATTCCTCATGTGTTTAAACCAAGCCGATTACCTCCAAAAATATCCTTCGGGCTTTGTGTTATTTCAAATTAAATTAATTATAGTTTTAAAACTATTCACATACATCACTTAACTGGGATCTTAGTTCTGATTAGATATTATTTGTTCTGAAATAAATAATTGTAATTATTAGTATCCATACATTAATGATATTGATTTCCTGCCTTAAGTTTATGCACATGCTTCATATATTATGTACAGTGTGGAGTGAGCTTGAAAAGGAGAATAAACACTTCTTTGAGGCATACAACAACAAAACAAGGGATCATCAAACACACTCGCTTTCTTCTTCTTCTTCTTAATTATTATTGCACCATAGATGCCCTAAATCACTTGTACCTATTGTTTTAGAGCTTGTATTATTCGACTTTGATGTTTGATATGAATATATTATTAGATGTAAATCATTTTATGTCTCGTTTAATCGTTTGGGATAATGAGCGGAACTAGAGGGGTCTAGATGTCCCCAACCGGCTAAATTATCTATCGAGTATCCAAATATATTGATTCATGTAACATCTCGAATTATAGTTGAAAATGTAGTTATTGTGAATTTAAAAGTTATTTAATTATAAACTTCAGTTAAAAAAGTTCTAGTTTTGAATGTCTTATGATTGTATTTTTCTTATTATTATACAATGAAATATTTGTTTGGATGAAACTCATAAATCTTTGAAAATCAAGCAAGAATAATCCATTCTCCAATTTCATTTTACGGGCTATAAAAAAAGGAAATTTAAGAAGATGTTATATATAAACAATTGTAGTTATGGTTTAATGTTGTTTTTCTTAAAATAAATAATGTACCTATATTCGTTTAAATTTTGTTATTAAATATAAGATTTGTGAAGTCTTTTGTTTTCTAGAATGATATATAGTTAATTTAAACTCATAAATTTATCGTAGATCAACTTTTGTTTGGTGATCTACTTTTGAAAACTGAGGCTAAACATATGTGTTGGCAATTTGGCATAAATTGTCATTAACATGTTTTGAAAGCAAGTTAAATCATGAACCATTGTTGTTCCTGTTTGGTTACGAGTTAATGGACTGGATACAAATAAGTATAAAATGGGCATAAAATTCATTAAAGAGTGCCGATTCTACCACTCCCTATGTTTACCGACCAGTTAGAATAGTGAAGTAGTGTCTGGTTTCGATGCCTGCCTCTCTCTTGTCGACGCTTAACACAGTGAACCAACCAATGAAGTTGCCGAATCAGTTGTTTTCAAAATAATGCTTATTGGATCTTAAATTAGCTAAAAAGACATCATACAATCAAAGATATAATTAAACATTTTGTAGTTACTTTTGATTTTATTCGAAAGACAAACTTTATAAACCACACACCCGACTAGCAAATCACTAGCCCAGAGGAAAAACCAAAACAAATAAATTACATGAAAAGGAGGGAATTTTCATCCACTCGGTCCAACCAATTTTAAATTTACTATACTAATTAAAACACAAAAAAACGACTTAGGGATAATCGAATTAAGCATCAATACTTTATCCCCATGTTGACGACCATGTAATGTATCATTCCATGCGGTGAAAATAATAGCATCAATCTTAATCTTCTTAAATGTAGCCAAAGAACTCAGATCTTACAAGGAACATAAAGAATGAGGATATGTTCAAACCAAAAAAGAAATATTGTTCGGTGTCTAATGGACCAGGAAAAGATTAGTAGAATTGTGTGTCCAAAAGAACTGTGTGTCATAATCACCTTAAGCTAGTCAGGGTATGAAGGGTAACCTTTGTTAATTTTATCTATTGTTTGTGAAGCTTGCTTTATATCACTAAAAGCTGTTTAAAAGTGGGAACCACAATTTAATTTCAAATGGTTTGTAGAAACACAAGAATTAACTTTATTATGATTATTGTCAAGAATAGTAATTAAAATGGATCTATTAATAATATTTGGAAAAAAAATCACACTCGGGTTTTGGATCAGCAAGAATTAGTGTAAATTTACAGAAACAATTTGATTTTTAGTGAAACACAATTGCTTTAATGAATTTATTAATTTATAACCCTAATTGTGAACATCAACATTCATTTATCATATGTAAATGGAGCAAGAAAACCTTCACGATATGAATCTCGGACAATTGTATGTTTTCTAAATCAAGAACAATTTACAAACGGTATCATGAATAAAAACTAATAGCAATTATCATCTCACAATGTCAACAATGCAAGAAAATATTAACAGTCATGAGTTCATAACGATACTAACAATCAATTCAAGCAATTTTCAAATAAATAATTACAAAAGTTTATGTTTCAAATCAAGTGTGCAAGAACAAACCCTAAACTTACAATCCTACACCCCAGGATGATCTTGAAGATATTAGCCACTTATTATTATTAACGAATCTTCAAAAACCTTGATTGATTATTCGAATATGTGATGAAATGCAAATTGAAATGATATGGAGAGCCAAAAATCACCCTAAAATGTCCCAAGAAAGTCATGAAATGAGAATGAGATCCACAAAATTGAAATCTACATTAAAAACTAGTCAAATGGGTTGTTTCCCTTTTTTTGTGCAGCTCCCGACGTCCTGGGACGCCCCTTGATGGAACTAGGACGCTGAAATGTCTTTGAGAATGTTTGGCAGCTTCTTGGACGCCCACTCCTAGCGTTCAGGACTCCCTGGTATGTTTTTGTCCGACTTGTTTCATTTTGCGCCATTTCTCTCTCCCGTTCTCGCTAGCTTCTTTCAAAAGCCTCGTTAAGCCTTCAAAATGCACTTTAAACCTATCGAGGCCCAAAAATGCAAATCATTTCAAAGTAGTGTATTCTAAAACTTAATTTCACACATATTGGTAAAGTTAAACGCATTATGCATTGGCAATTCACCAACCCATCAAATATTGAGCCATCTCCTGATGCCACTTCATACTATAGCTGCAACTCTACGATCCGCAAACACGTGCTCCATAATCTCCACTGACACAGAACAAATCGGTTAAGCAACAGACGGAATTTCTATACGTATATTGATTGAAGCATCAATACTTTTATGTAGTTGATTTAAATCAATAATTTAAAGTCAGATTACGGTTACAATAGTATTGATTTTACAACTAGGTATATGACTGAGATTACAAATACCTGGTGGTAGGGGCGGACTTACCCTATACGAAGGGGTAGCCTCCGCTACCCCTTGGCGCTCCGACGGTAGTGTAAATTTTGGAAAAATTTGACCTTTTTTTATAAAACGTTACCCTTTTTTTATAAAACGTTACCCCTACGAATATTTTCGAGATCCGCCACTGCCTGGTGGATAGTTACCTGACAAATACTTTGTGGGTATTGGACTAGGTATTAGACACAATTTTACAACCGAGTATGAGACTGAAATTATCAATATTTAGCCTGAACCGACCCATTGCCATTTCTACTCTGACCAAATTCGAATTTTGAATTCGAATCCCTGTTTTAAGTTCTAGTTTGATTTGGTTTAAATCCGAATTTAAATTCACTATCGTTAATTCTTAATTCGAATAACCGCTTTGAATAACATGTACAACCCAAAAATCGATTTGATCAAACTTATATAAGGTAATATACCCACTTCCATTTTATCTTATCATCAAAAATCCGAATCCATACCGTACCCATTGTGTTTTGTCACAACCAAACGCCACCTCAACCTTCAAACTTTTTTATTCTTTCTTTTTGTTTGAAGGCTATGTATGATTGATTTATGAAATATTATTATAAAAATTTAAGGCATTACAAGGAAATAAGATATTTATGACGTGTTTGAAGTCATTGAACGAATAGCAGCATGCACGAGATGGTTATGGGTGTACAAGGTTTATGGGCATTGGGACGTGTGGCAAACTTTATCTTTCACGTGATGACACGTGTCTACACGTTACATACATTCTACATCGAGTATTTTTTTTTGTTAAATACTTAAATGCATCAACTCTTTTAGCCTAATCGGTGTGGGTCGTCTGGGCCTTACGACGTCTCTTAATATCATTTATGGTGGTTCAGCGGCGTCGATGACGTCTGTCACGAGATGTTGGAGACGATCCTCTCTCTCTTCTTCTCCACACACACCTATACATACATACATACATACATACATATATATATATATATATATATATATATATATATTTAGTCCAATCCTCCATTTCTTAGGTTCATTCCCTTTAGGCCCATCCTCACACCCATCCTACGTGACGCTGACTTGGAGGGTCATCCTCCTTGGAGGGCGATCACCCACACCAAGTAGCCTTTGAAGGGGTATGGTCCCAAAAACCTTGCGCCAATCAAGGAAACCATACCCATTAATAACTTCTAAAGAAACTATGCGTATACTTCTTTGCCAAAATAAGATTTATTGGAACTTTACGCCAAATATCCAAGAAGGGAAAGCTTCATTTAACTACCTTGCACGGGCTTGCGCAAGGTTTAAAGTTAACCTTGAACACTCTTTGGATAAATGCTTCATTTAACTACCTTGCGCGGGCTCGCGCAAGGTTCAAAGTTAAGCTTGAACATTCTTGTTTGATAATGCTTCATTTAACTACCTTGCATGGGCTCGCGCAAGGTTCATAGTTAATCTTGAACATTCTTGTGTGATAATCCTTCACTTAACTACCTTGCGCGGGCTAGCGAAGGTTCAAAGTTAATCTTGAACATTCTTGTCTGATAATGCTTCATTTAACTACCCTGCGCGGGCTCGCGCAAGGTTCAAAGTTAATCTTGAACATTCTTGTCCGATAAATGCTTCATTTAACTACCTTGCGCGGGCTCGCGCAAGGTTCAAAGTTAACCTTGAACATTCTTGCTTGATAACGCTCCATGCGCAAACCTTGCGCAGATATTTATATCAAAGCAATCATCCACCAAACGTTGCGCCAAGCAGCAAGGAAAGGAAGGAAGATCAGTTAACTAACTTGCGCTTCTTGCGCAAGGAAACAGTAAATCCTGAAACTTTCCCTTAGCAAAATCCTTAACTTGGTGCAGAAGCAAGGGGAATATTTTCTGTTATAACAGAATGTACACGTGGCGAATGATAGATGGATAACAACTGTGAAACCTTCTAGAAGCCATTAACACCCAATCGTTCAAGCATCTTTTCGGTTATAACCAATTGCCACATGGCAGCATCTGGAAGGCTGACGAAGATCACGGTGATGGCATGCTCACATTCATAAGATGTAGTGATCTCAGGTTGACACGTGGCGCCTCCCTAACCGCTGATGAGCTCACGATCCGTGTGCACTAACAGATTGCCAACAAACGCTAACAGAATAACAAAAGATTCCGTTAACGTTAACAATCTCTCTCTTTGGCGCCAAACACCGGCTATAAATAAGTAACTTGGAGTTCAAGGAAAGGTATTCACACTCAACTACTCTCTCACTTACAATACTTACTTCCGACTACCTGTACTTATTCTCACGCCGGAGGGTGGTCACGGAGAGAACCCCCTTCTCCCCGTGGCGAGCTAACGGTGTTCTGTTTTGCAGGATCAGCCGGAGTATTGTTCTATTCAGCATCCATCGTGAAACCAAACAGAGGGTTAACCCTTTTATGCAGAGCTCATTCCATAGATCTACTTTGATTCCGGTCTAGTTGATCTAGGGTTTCTTCATTGGCGCCCACCGATTTCGATTCTCTCACCTTTCGTTTCGTTTCACTTAGATCTGCAGCGTCATGGCTGACGGATCATGTTTTCAAGGTCCTCGATCAGGGATTCGACGCGTTGTTGTCGGACCTCAGGTCGATGGACAAATAGTTGAGGATTCTTCTGGCGAAGCTAATGCTCAGTATGATCCTAATCATGCGAGTATTCATGTGACGCCGGCGGCTCCTCAGGTTGATGTTACGTCAATTTTACCACCTGGAGAAACTCCATTATCGTGGTTAATCAAATCTCAAGCAACTCTAAACGCTATGTTTGCTCAGTTATGTGCCCAAATCAGAACTCCAGCTTTTCAAGCTCCGGTTAGCGCTCCTCAGGTCCGTGCTTCGCCGGCACCTTGAGTTTTGAGTTATAATACTCAAGGTCATGCTCGTTCCCCTTCACGCATGCCTGAAGATGAAACAGAAATGCTTTCTAAAACCAGGAATGATCTTGTTCCTTCTGGTAATAGAAGGCAAGAAGAAAACGTTCAGCGTCGCGCATCTGTCCACTCTCGTTTGGGCCCGCGATCTTCACAGAAACGGGACACCCAACACGACGATCTTGATAGAACATATGAGGAAGGGGATAGTGCAAGTATTTTTAATCGAATATCTGGAGATCATGCTAGTTACAGGCCAAAAGTACGCGCAGTATACAATCCGGAAGCTGAGCATAATTGCAATTTGGTGTATCGCCCAACCGAAGCAGCTGAATAATCAAAGTTTACCAGAGAAATAGCACTGGCTCCGTTGGAGCGAGCGAAATTACCATCCAATGTCAGAAAGTTTAACGGCTTGACTGATCCCGATGATCACATGCGCCTCTTTACCGGCGCAGGGTTACTCGGGTGCTGGACACTGCCTATGTGGTGTCACTTATTTGTGCAAACCCTTACTGGTGCTGCGCGCCTTTGGTTTGATAATTTGCCGGCAGGTAAACTTTCCTCTTGGAATGACTTGAAAGAAAAATTTCGTACACACTTTAGTCAGCAACGGCGATACGTGCGCGACTCCTCAGATGTAATGAACATCTGGCGGAGAGACGATGAAAGCCTTGAAGATTTTATAACACGTTATAATAAAGAGGTGTTGGAAATTGGAGATGTCCATGAAGACCTTATACGCGCGCAGTTCAAGTATGCGGTAAGGTGCGACGAAATGATTAAAGTGCTGTCCGGTACAACTGGCCTTCCAAAAAACTAGGATAAACTCATGGCGACAGCCAAGGTTTACGCCCAGACTGAGCGCAACTTAAGTTCTAACCGGCCACCTCTACCTCTGAACCGTCCACAAGACCTGAGTAGAGGTAGTCGCAAGTATAAGAGAAACTGGAAAGAGTCAAGTCAGAATTCATTTTCTCCCTATTCACCAATTGATGCGCGAGCAACAATCAACAAGATAACAACTCAAAATGCGATTAAACAGGAGAATAGGGAACGTCAGTGGACTCCCTTAACGAAATCTCCGGCTGAGGTTCTCAGCACTGAGAATTATCAGTTTAAACAGCCGCAACCAATGAAAAACAAAAAAGACAATACCCAAATTTGTTATGTGACTATCATAGAGACACCGGCCACACAACAGATAATTGTATCAGTCTGCGCACGGAGATTGAGAAAGCGTTAAAGAGTAGGAAGCTTACACATCTAGTCCAAAACGTGCGCAAAGAGATTAAGCAGATTAAGGGCGAGAACGAAGGGCCTAGTAACAAGAAAATGAAACAGCACGATTCCATGATTCAAGGTGGATCATCGCACAAGCGTAGCCTTCAACATTTTCAAAACAACACTTGTTTCGAGCAGCAAGTCATTTTTCCTATCGTTTCAGGAGGTCCTCAAGAAGAGCGGCTAGTAGTTATCACCGGTATCTTTGGGCACTACCAAACAGACTATATGTTTATAGATCCAGGTAGTTCCATGGATATCATGTATGAGCAGTGCTTCAAGCAACTAGATCCTAAGGATAAGGCACGCTTGGAACCAGTTGATTTTCCATTAACTGGGTTCTGCAATGAGGCAATCTTTCCTCTAGGATGAATCCTCTTTCCTGTTACTTTATCTTATGGGAGGTGCTCTCGAACGAGTAACGTCAATTTCATGGTGATGCCGACAAATTCCCGTCACGATGTACTATTGGGACGCCGCGCGCAACGTGATTTCAGTATGATTACTTCCGCTCCGCATGCTGCTTGTGGATTTCCGACACCAAATGGCGTAGCTATACTTTATGCACGGAAAGAAATCATGTCAATTGAGGAACCAGTTATGAAGGCTGGAAAGACACTGCCAAGCAATGAACTAGAAAAGTGGGTACTCAACAATAAGTACCCTGAGCAGACAATCCTATTAGGACCTGCAGTCAGTACTGAAATCCGCGCAAAGCTTAAACTACTATTGTTTCGCAACAAAGACATTTTCTCCTGGACACCTGCCGACATGGTTGGTGTCCCGCGCGACGTTACGGAACATTTCCTGAATGTATTTCCATCAGCAGAGCCAGTTGTGCAGAAAAAACGCAGCCTCGAGTCAGAAAAGACAACGGCAATGAACGAACAAGTCACAGAGTTATTAAATGCTGGTATTCTGCGTGAAGTCAAATACCAGACCTGGGTGGCAAACCCAGTCATGGTAAAGAAACATAACGGCGGATGGCGGATGTGTGTAGATTTTAAAGATCTAAACAAGGCGTGTCCAAAAGATTGTTATTCTCTTCTTGAGATTGACAAAAAGGTTGACTCAGTAGATTCCTTTCGCTGGAAATGTTTCCTAGATTGTTACAAAGGTTATCATCAAGTCTTGATGAAAAAAGAAGACGAAGATAAAACCGCTTTTCGCACGGATAAGGGCATTTTTTGTTATACCAAGATGCCTTTTGGTCTCCGCAATGCGGGAGCTACTTATCAAAGATTGATGGATATAGTGTTTGGAGATGACATTGGGAAAACTGTGGAAGTCTACATGGATGATTTGGTCATTATGAGTAATTCAGAAGACACTATGCTAGATAACATCCAAAGAACTTTTGATTCTCTGCGCGAGGTAAACCTAAAGTTAAATCCCAGCAAATGCTCCTTCGGCATGGAGGAGGGCAAAGTTTTGGGTTTCATCGTCACCAAAGATGGTTTCAAAGTTAATCCCGAAAAGGTCGATGCAATACAAAAAATGTCTTCTCCGACTACCGTCAAACAGATGCAATGTTTGGCTGGAAGGTTAGCTGCGCTAAACCGCTTCCTCACCAATCATGCTGCAAAATCTTATCCATTCCTTCGAACCTTGCGCAATTGTACAAAGAGCAAACAATTCGCATGGACTCCTGAAGTTGATCAAGCTTTCTAGCAGAGGAAAGATTGTTTAGTTCAACTTCCCACACTTACTGCTCCTCGATAAAAAGAACCCATGGTCTTATATCTTGCTGCATCTGAGATAGCAGTAGGTGCTGTCTTGCTGGTAGAACGCGAAGGGGTCCAGTCTCCAATTTATTATATCAGCAAGATGTTGAACGATCCAGAGATGAGGTATTCAATCATGGAAAAATTAGTTTTAGCATTGGTCCATGCTTCGCGCAGGCTGCAAAGATACTTTTCTGGACATGTTATTACAGTTTTAACAAACTTTCACATTGGCCAAGTCCTGGCCAAACCAGACGTTTCTGGGCGACTTGCGAAATGGGCAATAGAATTGGGAGGTTATAACATTTGTTATAAACCTAGACCAGCTATCAAAGGCCAAGTTTTGGCAGATTTCATCGCTTAAATTCATGCTGATATGCTTGAAGAATGCCAAGCAATCCAAAACCCAGTCCCAGTCATCGACAACAGAGCCTGGACATTGTTTACAGATGGCGCATCAAACAGTGATGGGGCTGGAGCAGGTCTTCGATTAATGAGTCCAGAAGGAGCAGAATTCACATATGCAATTCGGTTGGATTTTAAAAGCACCAACAACGAGGCCGAATATGAAGCTTTGCTAGCAGGCTTACACCTCGCTATTAAAATGAGCGCAACAAATTTAGAAGCCCATGTTGATTCATTATTAGTTGCTGAGCAAGTTGTTGGAACATACGATGCAAAGGGAGATATCATGGCTCTATACTTGGCGCAAGCCAAGGCTCTTATAGCACAGTTCCAACAATTTAAAATCACACACGTCAAGCGAAGCGTAAACAAACATGCTGATGCTCTAAGTAAACTTGCTGCAACTAGTTTCAAGCATTTGGCAAAAGAAGTTCACATCGAGGTTTTAAGAAATCCATTTGTCCCTCTCAGGAAAGTGACAATGGTTGAAGCAGGAGATCCATCATGGATGTCGCCAATAATGATGTATCTGTTGCATGGTTCCTTATCAGAAGATAGAGCGCAAGCACGAAAGTTACGATGCAAAGCCCTCAATTATGAAATGATTGACGGTATCCTGTACCGACGCTTTTACATGGGTCCTTCGCTCTGTTGTGTTGACAAACATGACGCGCAATACCTGATCAGGGAGATTCATGAGGGACTATGTGGCATACATTCTGGGCCGCGCATGGTTGTAGCCAAAGTAAAAAGCACAGGGTATTATTGGCACGGAATGTACGTTGACGCGGTAGAGATCTTGCGCAAGTGCATGTCCTGCCAAAGGCATACCCCTAAAATGTTACGCCCAAAGAATCCTTTGGTACCCATCACAACAGCTTGGCCATTTCAACAATGAGCCATTGATTTAGTGGGACCATTTCCAGATGCGCCCGGCGCAGTAAAGTTTATCATCGTTGCGGTCGATTACTTCACTAAATAGGTTGAAGCCAAACCTTTAGCTTCTACTACAACGATGGTAATTCGCAAATTCATCTGGGAATATATTATTTGTCGTTTTGGTCTGCCCATGCGCATTATTACAGACAACGGTCCAAATTTAACGGCTCAAGAGCTGCAAACATGGATGACCAAAATGGGAATCCAGCATGTTTTCGCTTCTGTTGCGCACCCACAAGCAAATGGTCAAGTTGAAAGCATAAACAAACAGTTGGTCGACGGTATCAAAGCCCGCCTTTGCACGGCACGGCGGGAGTGGGTTGACGAATTGCCTAGCAACTTGTGGGCACACCAAACTATGCCCAAGACTAGCACTGGAGAAACTCCTTTTAGCCTTGTATACGGCACGGAAGCTGTGATTCCTGCCGAAATTGGGTTACCATCTCCAAGACTGCTATGTAACATCCGTAAAAAACGGATTTACCAAACCCGCTCCGTTTATTAACCGAACAATCAGTTAAAAATTTCGTTGCGAATTTAATGCCCAAAATAATTTTAAACGATACAAAATTAATAAGTATATTGGAATATATAATTTGTTTTTGAAAAACTGTTAAAAATAATGAAATAAAAATAAAATGGCACTGCCGGGTTTCGAACCCGGGTCAGTCAGCCGGGTCAACAACAACTTAACACTCAACTCTCCAACCACTGCAACAATTGTATTTCTTATTAAATATTGAAGACAATTAATTCATAACATGATTATCGAATTCAAAATCGGCGCGCCCAAATTTCAGTTGTCGGAAATTCCGACTATCTCGCTAAGATTGAACGGTTACTTCAGTTATGACGTAAACCTTAATCATTACATCGGTTATAACCGATGCCTGAGTCCGCGACACAAGTTATAACCGCCGGAAAGTTTCTAACCGACGAATCAAATCGGAAATCGGACCAAATTCATCGATGACCTGCCCTATAAATACCTCCTCGAACCTCTGCAAGCCTTTTCGCTCAAAACCGAACCTTTACCCGACGTAATTCCACTCGCCGGAAAAGTTCTGCACATCGCCGGAAAACCGAACCCTTCACTTCTAAGCCTTACTGAACCCCCAGAACTTATACCGAAGTCACCCACATCCATTTCAAGCTTGCTGAAGACTCTCTGCCGCAGGACACACGTCACCGGAAGTTTCTGCTGTCACCGGAGTTTCGCCGGAGAAACAGAGGAGTCCAGTCGGTATACCTTACGCTTAAATCCTTCATTCTTTTTATTTAATCTCACATGTAATTAACCACCAGACACTAACAAACATGATTAAAACTTCGAACCAGTCGGATTATGTTTTCTGGTTAAGTCCGACGAAGAAGACGAAGTTCAGTATTATTAAGTTTAATATAAATCAAGATATAACTCGGGTTAGACACAAAGTCCAGCGGTGGACTGTGTGCACACTAAACACGCTTACGCCTGGAGTTCGAATCTTGTCCCACGCTCCCTCGCTTTAATAAAAATGTTCCTTTTTATTACTGAACCGGATTCATTTCATATAGTTGTTAAGTATAATAAAAACCAGAATAATAACCAAGATAGACACATAGTCCAGCGGTGGACTGTGTGAATGTTTAAACACACGTCACGAGTTCGAGTCCGGGCTACCGCACCGGTCCGGACAATTATCCAACTTTTTATTTAAGACATAAATGAAAATATTTAGTTTGTATATAAGTATAATAAAAATCAGTTTATTTAACAAGTTAGACACACAGTCCAGCGGTGGACTGTGTGTTAACTCAACCCACAGGTCCCGGGTTCGAGACCTGTGGAGCGCACCGGTCCGACGCATTAAATCGTTTTTAAAAATAAATGATTTTCAGTTTAATCTAATTAGTATATAAATATAATTAAAAACAGAAATATTTCGGGTTAGACACGTAGCTCAGTTGGTAGAGCTGCGTGCACGCGTACGGGAGGTCTCGGGTTCGAGCCTCACCCAGCGCACACAATAACACATACGAACCGGTCAACAGTCAAAGGTCAACGGTCAACGGTCAAAAAAGTCAACTTTTTTTTATTTTTTTATTTATTTATTTTAATTAAAAATCAATTAAAAATACTTAAAAATAACATTTTAAGGTTAGAAAATAGCCTTAAACTCACAAAAATACACCCAACAATCCTACTAAAATAGATTAATAAAATCCGTTACTTACCGAAACATTATGCCATTATCTAGGTTAATTTCACTCGTGGTTAAAACCACCTTGTGCGCATTCAACATCATCAACCGAACGCACCCAAGGTGAGTGAATCTTACAACTCCCCTTTTTAATTACACGTTTTGGGGTGTGTCATGTGTCATAAAATTAACTCGTTTATTTAAACTTGTGCCATACCATATTGTGATCTAAACTTAGATTGTATACATTGCTTGTAGTTATGTATTTCATTTTGTCTATTTATATGCAATTCATTCATTAGGCCCATCAGTTCCTCGTGTGAGACGAGTTGAGCAACACGTGCCTTCAAAACAAATCCATTATTGTTCGTGTGTGTATTATTGAGTTTATATTGTTTGTAGTTATGTATTTCATATTGTCAAGGTTATGCAATTCATTCATTAGGCCCATCAGTTCCTCGTGAGAGACGAGTTGAGCAACGCGTGCCTCTAAACGATCCATTATTGTTCATGTGTGTATTGTTTAATATTAAATTGATTGGTGAATAAGTTTATATCTATTTTTACTCATGTGTGGTTGTGCACTTTATTTTATAATCAATTAAATAAACTTGTTCAAATGTTTTCCATAGGATTCACTCGCCAACTTTTTGTTGATCCAAAAAACCTTTTTACACATGATACAGGTGAACAGGATGAAGCAAGGAAAACATAGGAAATGCCTTAGAAGAAAACAATGAAGCCTAGATTGATATTTAGGACATGATGTAATATTGATTGTAATTTTCCATTAAAGTGTATTAATGAATATGAAACGTTAAAATAAATGTCATGAGCTTTGATGATAACCCAATCATGCCCCGATCACCTTTTCCGCTGCGGGTCGGGTGTGACAGATTTGTATCAGAGCTATGACTATAGGGATATAGGATAGGTTATTAGACCCTTAGAGCCTATACTATAGTTTGCCTAAAATTTTAATTGATTAGGTGGTTACATACAAACTTATGATATTTATTTGTTTCATATTTGTTTATACTACAGTCAAACATACATACTTATATACACATTTATCATACATATATCAATGTTCATATATTCAATTCATCTTCATACTTTTGTTATTCAAAGATTTTGTTGCAATTTTCAAATCTCATCAAAGTAAGTTCTGCGACGGGCATGTAGTAACTGGAAGGGTACAAGTACCGGTAGTCGGAACGTCCTGTCTAGGTTGGCATTCGTATAAATCCAATATAACGGACCAGTTTGCCTACCTGGGGACTAACGATGAGAGTACGAAGGACCTATTAGGCCAAAGCATGTCACACCAAACGTCGTTCAAACTAACCCCACTTTGAGGTGTCACCGTGTCTACACCTGGAACATTCCGAATATCACACGTTATATACATATTTCTCGATTTTCTCCGGGTTTTAGTGTACGTAACCAGGCTAACACATGCGAACCATATGAAAAACCCGGTATTCATGGGGGCTCACATGATTACGAAGGTGAAGTATGGCGGCATGTAGGGCCTAATGACGAGTAAAGCCCAAGACATCCTATGGATGTAGTAGATTTATTTTTCTATAATTATTTTATGAATGTTCATTCCTAGTGCGACCCATGATCCCAAAAGCATCCAACTCATACTCTTGACATGTATTCCTTGTAGATGTCTTCTAACCACGCCCGTAGGAAGATGAGAGCAGGAAAAGCCCGCGAACGCATGGTTGCCAAAATAACCAACATTGTAATCCAAATCCAACAAGCACTTACCGCTAATCCTGTCAATCAAGAAAATCAAAACGTTATCAACTCTCCCCCAAATACCACTAAATGCACCTACAAGCATTTCAAATCATGCGACCCTCCAAAATACGAAGGGACTGAAGGTGTCACCGCTCTCCTCCATTGGTTTGAAGAAATGGAGAACATTTTTCTAAATTGCGATTGCCCCGATGATCGTAAAGTGCGATATGCTACCGGTCGATTATATGGGATAGCACTTACTTGGTGGAATACAGAGAAGGCCAAGCGAGGTGTTGAAGATGCTATGGCTTTAACTTGGAATGAATTGAAGGAAATCATGACCAGACGATTTTGCCCAAGGAGCGAAATCAAGAAATTAGAAGATGAGTTCTATTCGTTGAAGCAAAAGGTAGGCGACCACACCACGTACAACAAAAGATTCCTTGAGTTACATCAGATGGTTCCCAACTTATTCACTCCCCTCTACCGTTTGATCGAGCACTACATTCGAGGTCTTCCGTAAAAAATTCAAGACTCTGTAATAAGTACCACGCCTGCAACTTTGGAAGCAGCAATGGAGCTAGCTACAGAGCTCACCGAGAACCGAATCCGGAACAAAGACTTCAAGGAGGAGAAGACGAAGGATAAAGCATCGACTGAAACTTCAAACTCCACCCAAACCGAATCCCCTTCTCAACCCATTTCTAAGAGAACAAGAGACGGGCAACTTTTCGCTACTATCCAACGAAATCAACCAATTTCACACGCCATACCCATCCAAGCTATCCCAATCACTCAAGTGGCACCCAACTCAATTTACCCAAATAAGAAACCATATCTTGGACCTCACCCTCGATGCAACAACTGTTTTTATCACCATCCCCTTACCTTACCTTGTCGACTATGTGCAACTTGTGGACGCTATGGTCATTTGAGCAAGGTTTGCCGCACCTTTCAAAACCAAATCTCTCCCCTTACTCAAAACATGATCCAAACCTATCAACAACCCCAATACCCCATGTTCCCATATGTTCGAGCTTGTTTCAATTGTGGCGACCCTACCCACTTTAGAAACACGTGCCCTCAATTGGTTAACATCATCAACACTCAAGCTCAGTCAAACCCAGTTAACCAAGTAAATCAAGAAAATCCAATCACTAGGCCACCAGCAAGGGGAAGAGTTTTCAACATCAACGCCAATCCTGTCGAAGATAATGACGGCCCAAACGAAGATACCCAACTAGTCCTCTTCACCGGAAATCCAGATTCAACTCCAATCGTTTAATTTTATGTTTTTCTTTATGTTTTAGAATCACATAGAACCAATCATAACTTAAGGATAAAGCCAATGAAACTTTGACAAGAATATGGTGGATACGCCGCTGGTACTTCCTATATATAAGTATTCTTGTCAAAGGATCAGAAGCATTATCTGGCGGTTATGAGAGGTTCCATGTGTAAACTGTTTGAGTAATTATTGTTTATTATTTTCAGTACATGCAATTTCATAGGCCGCCGCTCCCCATTACATTATGAGCGTTGAGCATGTTCCCCATTTCATTATGAGCGTGAACCCGGCGTGCCCACATACGATCGGCTCCGTTTGATTGAGCCTTGATCGCACAGACATTTTTCATTTTCAGTACATGCAATACGATCGGCTCCGTTTGATTGAGCCTTGATCGCACAGACATTTTCATTATCAGTATCTTGTGGTTGTTGTGTTTGTTGTAGAGTCACATAGAACTAATCATAACTTGCGGATAAAGTCAATGAGAATTTGACGAGAATATGGTGGATACGCCGCTGGTACTTCCTAGATATAAGTATTCTTGTCAAAGGATCGGAGGCATTATCAGGCGGTTATGAGAGGTTCCATGTATAAACTGTTTGAGTGATTATTGTTTATTATTTTCAATACATGCAATACGATCGGCTCCGTTTGATTGAGCCTTGATCGCACAGACATTTTCATTTTCAGTACATGCAATACGATCGGCTCCGTTTGATTGAGCCTTGATCGCACAGACATTTTCATTATCAGTATCTTGTGGTTGTTGTGTTTGTTGTAGAGTCACATAGAACTAATCATAACTTGTGGATAAAGTCAATGAAAATTTGACAAGAATATGGTGGATACGCTGCTGGTACTTCCTATATATAAGTATTCTTGTCAAAGGATCGGAGGCATTATCAGGCGGTTATGAGAGGTTCCATGTATAAGCTGTTGGTGTGATTATTGTTTAGATTAAATTTGTTATTTTCAGAACATGCAATACAATCGGCTCCGTTTGATTGAGCCTTGATCGCACAGACATTTTCATTTTCAGTACATGCAATACGATCGGCTCCGTTTGATTGAGCCTTGATCGCACAGACATTTTTTTCACTTTCAGTATTTTGTGTTTGTTGTATTGGTTGTAGAGTCACATAGGACTAATCATAATTCACTGATAAAACCAATGAAAATTTGACGAGAATATGGTGGATACGCCGCTGGTACTTCCTATATATAAGTATTCTTGTCAAAGGATCAGAGGCATTGTCAGACGGTTATGGGAAGTTCTATGTAGGATTTAGTAGTTTCTTGGTAACAAATCATAACTTGCGGATAAAACCAACGAAAATTTGACAAGAATATGGTGGATACGCCGCTGGTACTTCCTATATATAAGTATTCTTGCCAAAGGATCAGAGGCATTATCAGGCGGTTATGAGAAGTTCCATGTAGGATTTAGTATTGTCTTGGTTGAAATTTGTGTTACATTCATATCATCTCGCCATTTAAAGAAATTGGATTGTGTTCTATTTCTACATAAACTAACCTCTCCATCATAACAAACGAGAGAGGAACTGTCACCATTCAAACATATATGCTATCAGAATGTGGATTCAAATATTGGTTGTTGTGTTATTTATGTTCTAAAGTTACATCATAGGACCAATCATAACTTACTGATAAAACCAATGAAAATTTGACGAGAATATGGTGGATACGCCACTGGTACTTCCTATATATAAGTATTCTTGTCAAAGGACCAGAGGCATTGTCAGACGGTTATGAGAAGTTCTATGTAGGATTTAGTAATTTCTTGGTACATTAGTTGTTGTGTTTATTTATGTTCTATAGTCATAGAACCAATAATAACTTACTGATAAAACCAATGAAAATTTGACAAGAATATGGTGGATACGCCGCTGGTACTTCCTATATATAAGTATTCTTGTCAAAGGATCAGAGGTATTGTTAGATGGTTATGAGAAGTTCCATGTAGGTTGTAGTATTAGAAGTTTTGCTTTAGGATATAATCATATCCTTCCAAACATATCAAAACTCTTGCGCATGATATCATATTTAGCGAATCAACTCCGCTTATCAATATTTTCACCGAAGGCAACAAAAAGCGATTCCTGTAACAGGGTACTTAACCCTTACAAGGAACGTTACCGCCTCAAACAAAAACTTAAACTCTTATTTTTTTCTAAGCATGTAACTGTCAAACTAAACACCATCATTTTTAGTCAAATATATCACTACTTAAATTTCGGGATGAAATTTCTAAAAAGCAGGGGATACTGTAACATCCGTAAAAAACGGATTTACCAAACCCGCTCCGTTTATTAACCGAACAATCAGTTAAAAATTTCGTTGCGAATTTAATGCCCAAAATAATTTTAAACGATACATAATTAATAAGTATATTGGAATATATAATTTGTTTTTGAAAAACTGTTAAAAATAATGAAATAAAAATAAAATGGCACTGCCGGGTTTCGAACCCGGGTCAGTCAGCCGGGTCAACAACAACTTAACACTCAACTCTCCAACCACTGCGCCAATTGTATTTCTTGTTAAATATTGAAGACAATTAATTCATAACATGATTATCGAATTCAAAATCGGCGTGCCCAAATTTCAGTCGTCGGAAATTCCGACTATCTCGCTAAGATTGAACGATTACTTCAGTTATAACGTAAACCTTAATCATTACATCGGTTATAACCGATGCCTGAGTCCGCGACACAAGTTATAACCGCCGGAAAGTTTCTAACCGACGAATCAAATCGGAAATCGGACCAAATTCATCGATGACCTGCCCTATAAATACCTCCTCGAACCTCTGCAAGCCTTTTCGCTCAAAACCGCACCTTTACCCGACGTAATTCCACTCGCCGGAAAAGTTCTGCACATCGCCGGAAAACCGAACCCTTCACTTCTGAGCCTTACTGAACCCCCAGAGCTTATACCGAAGTCACCCACATCCATTTCAAGCTTGCTGAAGACTCTCTGCCGCAGGACACACGTCGCCGGAAGTTTCTGCTGTCACCGGAGTTTCGCCGGAGAAACTGAGGAGTCCAGTCGGTTTACCTTACGCTTAAATCCTTCATTCTTTTTATTTAATCTCACATGTAATTAACCACCAGACACTAACAAACATGATTAAAACTTCGAACCAGTCGGATTATGTTTTCTGGTTAAGTCCGACGAAGAAGACGAAGTTCAGTATTATATAAGTTTAATATAAATCAAGATATAACTCGGGTTAGACACAAAGTCCAGCGGTGGACTGTGTGCACACTAAACACGCTTACGCCTCGAGTTCGAATCTTGTCCCACGCTCCCTCACTTTAATAAAAATGTTCCTTTTTATTACTAAACCGGATTCATTTCATATAGTTGTTAAGTATAATAAAAACCAGAATAATAACCAAGATAGACACATAGTCCAGCGGTGGACTGTGTGAATGTTTAAACACACGTCACGAGTTCGAGTCCGGGCTACCCCACCGGTCTGGACAATTATCCAACTTTTTATTTAAGACAGAAATGAAAATATTTAGTTTGTATATAAGTATAATAAAAATCAGTTTATTTAACAAGTTAGACACACAGTCCAGCGGTGGACTGTGTGTTAACTCAACCCACAGGTCCCGGGTTCGAGACCTGTGGAGCGCACCGGTCCGACGCATTAAATCGTTTTTAAAAATAAATGATTTTCAGTTTAATCTAATTAGTATATAAATATAATTAAAAACAGAAATATTTCGGGTTAGACACGTAGCTCAGTTGGTAGAGCTGCGTGCACGCGTACGGGAGGTCTCGGGTTCGAGCCTCACCCAACGCACACAATAACACATACGAACCGGTCAACAGTCAAAGGTCAACGGTCAACGGTCAAAAAAGTCAACTTTTTTTTATTTTTATTTTTTATTTATTTTAATTAAAAATCAATTAAAAATACTTAAAAATAACATTTAAGGTTAGAAAATAGCCTTAAACTCACAAAAATACACCCAACAATCCTACTAAAATAGATTAATAAAATCCGTTACTTACCGAAACATTATGCCATTATCTAGGTTAATTTCACTCGTGGTTAAAACCACCTTGTGCGCATTCAACATCATCAACCGAACGCACCCAAGGTGAGTGAATCTTACAACTCCCCTTTTTAATTACACGTTTTGGGGTGTGTCATGTGTCATAAAATTAACTCGTTTATTTAAACTTGTGCCATACCATAATGTGATCTAAACTTAGATTGCATACATTGCTTGTAGTTATGTATTTCATTTTGTCTATTTATATGCAATTCATTCATTAGGCCCATCAGTTCCTTGTGTGAGACGAATTGAGCAACACGTGCCTCAAAACAAATCCATTATTGTTCGTGTGTGTATTATTGAGTTTATATTGTTTGTAGTTATGTATTTCATATTGTCAAGTTTATGCAATTCATTCATTAGGCCCATCAGTTCCTCGTGAGAGACGAGTTGAGCAACGCGTGCCCCTAAACGATCCATTATTGTTCATGTGTGTATTGTTTAATATTAAATTGATTGGTGAATAAGTTTACATCTATTTTTACTCATGTGTGGTTGTGCACTTTATTTTATAATCAATTAAATAAACTTGTTCAAATGTTTTCCATAGGATTCACTCGCCAACTTTTTGTTGATCCAAAAACCCTTTTTACACATGATACAGGTGAACAGGATGAAGCATGGAAAACATAGGAAATGCCTTAGAAGAAAACAATGAAGCCTAGATTGATATTTAGGACATGATGTAATATTGATTGTAATTTTCCATTAAAGTGTATTAATGAATATGAAACGTTAAAATAAATGTCATGAGTTTTGATGATAACCCAATCATGCCCCGATCACCTTTTCCGCTGCGGGTCAGGGTGTGACATGCTAGCCTTGGAGAAACAAGATAACGAAGAACAACGGCACATCGACCTAGACTTATTGGAAGAGCGCCGAGAAAACACAGCGATTCGCGAAGCTAAATACAAGTCCCAGCTTGAAAAGTATTACAACAAAAGGGTGCGCATATGTTCCATTTTGCCTGGTGACTTTGTTTTTCGCGATAATGAAGCGTCGAATGCCGAAAAAACCGGGGAAGTTAGCCCCGCGATGGGATGGCCCATATGTAATACATGAAGTATTGGGAAAAGGCGCGTACACTCTGAAGCGTATAGACGGATCCAGCGTTCCCCAAACTTGGAACGCCCAGCAACTGCGCCGATGTTATATGTAATCTCAGTCCTCTAAGCAACTTCTGAGCGTTGCGTAACGAGAATGCTTACTTTATTTTGTTATGTAATCTTAGTGGCAACCATAGCCTTGCGCTTTGTCAGTATGAATAAAATACTTTGCCACTACTTACAGTCTTATATATGTTCATTTACAAAATGCATGCAATTCCTTTGGATAAACAAAAACACAAAATCATGAGCCACAAGCTAATTTAATACTTACGCTCGCACATGAGAAAAGAAATTGTTCATTTGTCTATCCTAAACAAGTAATTGGTTCCATGCAAACATTGTAAAACTGAAATATATTATATTCACGATACTTGCGCAAAAGTGCAAACGTTACAAGTTATCATACAATAATAATTACAAATTTCATATTCTGTGGACTTGGTTCCCACCTGCTTCTCTGCTGAAGAAAAAATCTCCTTTAGCTTATCAACAAAGTCGTCTTGCTGCAGCGCGGCGTCCACAAGGTCCATAATCGGAATTTGTAATTGATCATATTTTTCCTTGGCAGCAGAATAAATGGCGGCAGTATTTAGCCCATGCGTGGCAGCACGGCTGGTATCCCATTCAATCTTCAGCGCATGGGCCACGTGCAAAGTACATTCTCTATAGCCCTCGACGTGCCCATCATTGCGCGCCTCGACCACTAATTCTGCCACTCTCTCATCCAACTCCGTAGAGTTAAGGATGGTATTTGCGATCTGTACACAAATACAATCAGTATATGTTGCGACAATCAAACCAAACGAATAAAGAAAAGTGAATATTACCTCCACAATCCCATACTCCCGCAACCAGGTAAGCTGGTTCATGAGGGATTCGGTCAAGCTATTTGCAGTAGCGCGAGCGACCTCCGTGTCGTTAAGTTTTTGATCGCCTTCAGTCAAACGGCGGATCAACTCGGCTTTCTCTGTTCGGTGCAGGTTGACATCTTTTTTCAAACTGTCAACCTCAGCTTGCAACCGCTCCTGGTCAAAAAGCATAGCAGTTAGATCATCAATTTCTTTATTCTTAAGAAGGAGAGTCATTTTGGTTGATACCTCATTTTGCTCGCTTCTTTCTCGGTGTGAGCGCGCTTCTTCTGCTGTCGCAATTGCATCAGCTTTCTCTTTTTTGTGTTTCTCAATCTCGTTGCGCAGAGAAATTTTTTCTTTATTATCACGCTCGCAAGCATCCACAAAGCGCTTGCGCTCGTCCGCATATTGCGCAGCAGACGCCTCACACTTGCGCTTCCAAGACAGCGCAGCCCATTCTTTAGTCTTTTTCTCCTTCTCAAATTGGGCCTTTTCCGCCTCAAAATCAACAAGCATCTTCAATGTCTTCTCCTTCTCAAGCTTAGCCCTCGCTTTCTCAAGCTCAACTTCGTCCCACTCCTTGTTCATACTGCGCCATTTGCGCACAATTCTATTTATGGTGGACGAGGCAAGGGCAGACTTTTGCAGATATGACTCGTAAGTGGCTTCATGGTCTTTTTCCTCCTGGCGCTTCACCTCCGCCGGCGGGAAGATGCCCTTATACCACTCCCTACAGGAGTGCCAATCGGTAAAAACATCGCCCTGCTTAACCTTCCACACAGGCTGATGAATCGCAGAGGCCCGCCTCTCAGAATAAAAGCGATAATAATAATCCCCAGGCGTCTCCTCTGGGCGAATGGGCGATTCCCCCTCCGAATCCTCAACAAACATAAAACCTTCGCCTTGTGTTGAAGGTCCCGCTTCCTTAGAAATCAACCTTGACGGTTCCCCAGCATCTGTAGCCGTATCTTTAACCTGCTCGCCAGCAGGATTCTCAGTATCAAAATTTTTGGGCTCTTCTTCTGGAGCCACCTTCTCAATGTGTTCCGGGACGATGGGGTCGGCTTCAGGAACAGGAGTTTCTTGCCCCGCATCTTCCTCAACATTCTCAGGCCTGCGCGACGATGATATAACAGATGAGGTGGCCGGCGCAGCCTTCACCATTTTCTCTGCAAAGCATATCAACAAATAACAAGAATCAGATTCTGCGCAACTTTTATGACAAAAATGCGCAACAAACTAGACGTACCAGGTGAGAACTTCTTTCAAAGGCATCCAGATTGCCCTTCTGACCAATGCGCGGGCGCGCAACCTTGGTTGGCGCAGGAATTTTAATCTCCATCTCCTTCCTCTTCCTAGTACGCTTCAACGCCTCTTCCGGGCTTGAAGGTATTTCCAAAGGATCATCTGGGTTCGCAGCAGGAAGAGATGAGGTGTCAACGGGTTCTGGCTTCGATTTCTTCAAACCTACAGGCGCAAGACCCTCCAGTGAGTCCGACACCACCACATAATTGCACCAAGAGTCAGATACGGGAAATGTACCTTTCTTGCCCTCAGCTTTCGCACCAGTTGGTGGCTTGGTTTTTTTCTCTGGGTTGGAAGGGGGAGGCGCAGCAGCTGCAGCAGCAGTTGGTTTCTTCTTCTTCTTCTTCTTCGAAACGGGGCCCATGCCCAAGTTCAGCAAATCACCTGCATAATCAATCATATTGAGTAAAGGTTGCGCCATTAAGTTATATTACAATATTAACTTAGGCTTTGTATAGACTTATTTACCAGTCTCCGAACATGGTTGCGCCTCCAGATCCTCCTGCTTGGGCAACTCAAAGTTCCTCAAGATTTGTGAGAACCAAGTGTCCTCACCGTCAGCAATAGGCACGGCGGCCATTTTTCCCTTCTCTCTCTTGAAAGAGACCAAGTAGAGAGGCGCAGCTACATAGCAAACATTTTTGCATCAGTACACATCTATTGAAAGATATTGCTAAGAAGTTAAAGGGTTACATACCAGTCCCATCTTCTGTATACACCGGCTTTTCTCGGCGTTCCTTTTTCCAAAAAATACTCATCCCGGCAGCGATGAGGGCCCTCTCCGGTAAAACAATATTGGGCACATCCTTAATATCTTGATACCATACCTCGTCGGCAGGTATGGGAAGGGTCTCCAGCTCAATCTCATCACTACCCCGGAATGTCATCTTCATCGGGATCACCGCCGCCTTGATAAAGAAAAATTTCTGCTTCCAGTCATGGTAGGACTTCGGCGACACCAGCAATAAACGTTTGGCTTGCACATGCTGTTGGAATGAATAAAAACCCAACGAGCAGTGCAGCTGGTAGAAAACTCTAAACTTCTCGACCGACGGCAAGATCTGCATCGATCGGCAGGCGAACTCGAAATGCCGGATCCTCACCATTCCCATCGGGCTCAACTGAGAAATATGAATCTTGTAAAAATCAAGAATTTTCAGCAAGAAATGGGTCACCGGCAGCCGGAAGTTCCTTTCGGAAAAATAATCGTAGAATAATGTAATGAAGTCGGCCGTTGCATCAGCCGCCGTGGCATTCGCCTCCGGAAGAAACGCTTTCCAGGACGGAGCGAAAAGGAAGTTGGTGGCAAGATTATCAAAATCTTTCTTCGACCACTTTAGCGGTGGCAAACTTGACGACGACATCTCAGAAGAGCTTGCACCGGTAGCCATAACATGAACTTTAAGGAAAACTTAGAAAGCTTTGAGGGTCGCCGGAATTTTTGAACGCAAATTTCTCCCAAGATTGGGTGAGGAAGCAAATGGATCGTTGATCCCTTTATATACTAACCGCAATTAATGCACGATTTGACTGCAGCGACTTTTACGGCCGTCGCGTTTCCCCAAGTAACCGCAAGGGCGAGTGGGGAACAGTAACCGCTCCACGCGCGCGAGTGCCGCTAAAAAGCATTAAATACGGTAAGACAAGTACTCTTGACAGCCTGTCAACAGTACCACCAAGTCTCAAGAACGTGCGTCGTCACCAACTACACCACCCAGATCAGTGACACGTGTCTAAGCATATTTGAAATTCAAATACTTTTTCAAAATTTACTTACGACACAAGATGCATAAAGCAACAAAAAGCTAGTCCTTACCTAGCGCAGCACATTTATTTTAAGTCCAGTGCTCCACCTACTTTTTATTCTTACACAGGAGCAACACTGGACTGGGGGGACTTGAAGGGGTATGGTCCCAAAAACCTTGCGCCAATCAAGGAAACCATACCCATTAATAACTTCTAAAAAAACTGTGCGCAGACTTCTTTGCCAAAATAAGATTTATTGGAACTTTACGCCAAATATCCAAGAGAGGAAAGCTTCATTTAACTACCTTGCGCGGGCTCGCGCAAGGTTCAAAGTTAACCTTGAACACTCTCTTTGGATAAATGCTTCATTTAACTACCTTGCGCGGGCTCGCGCGGGCTTGCGCAAGGTTCAAAGTTAAGCTTGAACATTCTTGTTTGATAATGCTTCATTTAACTACTTCGCGCGGGCTCGCGCAAGGTTCAAAGTTAATCTTGAACATTCTTGTCTGATAATGCTTTATTTAACTACCCTGCGCGGGCTCGCGCATGGTTCAAAGTTAATCTTGAACATTCTTGTCCGGTAAATGCTTCATTTAACTACCTTGCGCGGGCTCGCGCAAGGTTCAAAGTTAACCTTGAACATTCTCGCTTGATAATGCTCCATGCGCAAACCTTGAGCAGATATTTATATCAAAGCAAGCATCCACCAAACGTTGCGCCAAGCAGCAAGGAAAAGAAGGAAGATCAGTTAACTAACTTGCGCTTCTTGCGCAGGGAAACAGTAAATCCTGAAACTTTCCCTTAGCAAAATCCTTAACTTGGTGCAGAAGCAAGGGGAATCTTTTCTGTTGTAACAGAATGTACACGTGGCGAATGATAGATGGATAACAGCTGTGAAACCTTCTAGAAGCCATTAACACCCAATCGTGCAAGCATCTTTTCGGTTATAACCAATTGCCACATGGCGGCATCTGGACGGCTGAGGAAGATCACGGTGATGGCATGCTCACATTCATAAGATGTAGTGATCTCATGTTGACATGTGGCGCCTCCCTAACCGCTGATGAGCCCACGATCCGTGTGCACTAACAGATTGCGAACAAACGCTAACGGAATAACAGAAGATTCCGTTAACGTTAACAATCTCTCTTTTTGGCGCCAAACACCGACTATAAATAAGTAACTTGGAGTTCAAGGAAAGGTATTCACACTCAACTACTCTCTCACTTACAATACTTACTTCCGACTACCTGTACTTATTCTCACGCCGGAGGGTGGTCACAGAGAGAACCCCCTTCTCCCTGTGGCGAGCTAACGGTGTTCTGTTTTGCAGGATCAGCCGGAGTGTTGTTCTATTCAGCATCCATCGTGAAACCAAACGGAGGGTTAACCCTTTTATGCAGAGCCCATTCCATAGATCTCATTTGATTCCAGTCTAGTTGATCTAGGGTTTCTTCAGCCTTAGAATGGTGTTTGGTTTTACCAGGAATGCGATCTGATTTTTAATAAACTTTAATTGGAAACATATTTAGTTCTTTTAAACAAATTAATAAATCTTTTTGGTTGGTACCGGCTCTGGTCGATTTTTTCAAAAAAAATAATAATATTAAAACTATTATAAAAGGAAAATAGATTAAAGAAATATTGGATTTTAATAATTTTATTTATTCGTTACTAGCCGTCAACAGTTTCAACTTAAAAAATAACCATTAGTAGTCCCAACTATTAACATATTGACTTCCATTGGAACCTGACTAACGGATCCTGATGTTGTTCGTCTCTGGTGGCTGGAAAAACGTTTTTGGCCGGAAAACTCAACTTTTTCGTCACAAATCTCTTTATAACATTATTACGGATCTTTAGGAACATTTTTCCAGTAAAAGTCCCTATCATTGATGTTGCCGAAAAATCCTTTTTCGCTAGCAAACTTCCTTTTGCCGGAAAACTTCTTTTTGCCGGAAAAATCAACTTTTTGGTCGGACAACTCAACATTTTCGTCCCAAAACTCTTTGTCACTTTAGATCGGACCTTTAGGAACCTTTTATGATTAAAAAACGTTTTTCCGACGACCGGGTACTAACGATATTTGGGTTCTATTACTCAGGGTCCGTTGGATGACAATATGTTAATAGTTGAGGACTGACAGTGGTTATTTTTTAAGTTGAGACTTTTTACGGCCAATGACGAATAATATTAAAATCCAATATTCATATTAAAGGCATATATTATTCGTAGCATAAGGAGTAAATTTGAAACTTCAAAAGTAAAAAAAAGGTTTGTCTCTTTACAGTGAAAATCATGACACTAGAATGACATGAATACAAGCAGTGACATGCCTATTGAACGTTATGTTTTCTAATTAACTAGTTTATTAAATGAGGCATGTTTGTGTTTCGAGTCGTACCAGAATTTGCTATCCCTAGCTATACGTATGTGCACCAGAAATCGTAATTATTTTAAACTAGAAACCTCAACCACCCGCACCTGAATCAAAATTGCCTAAATAGAAAGCACAAACGATGTTTCGTTCATGAAATTGAAGCGAGAACATAATTAGAATATGAATTTCATTTCTAACTTGGATCACGTAATTCTTTGAATTTTGAATATGAGTTTAGATGATAACATGATCACTAATGAAATGAATTTGATTTGAAACGAATTCTCTTAAATTCCATAAAGCCAAAAATTCACATTTTTTTGATTCTCGAAATTGTGATGAAAACTGTAGAAATTAAAACCTCTCACTCTCACATTGTCACCGCCCTTCCATGTTCACCCCTACCATCATCGTCACAAAAATACAAATTATTATGATTATTATAGTACTAGATACACAAAAGGAAGATGGGGAAGGAAGAGTGTCGGTTTACGCTATTATTCCCGGTTAAAATTATGATTTTGTCGTCCAATTCATAATTACGATTTTGCCCCTAGTTTAAAATAAAATTATGATTTTGCCTTCAGTTTAAAATTATGATTTTGCCCTCATTTCAAAATTACGATTTTTCCCCAATTTAAAATTACAGTCTTATCATCGTTTTAGTTTTTATTTTTTTTATTGCAAAACTATGATAGTTTTTTAATTTACTTGGTTGACTCAATATAGTTTTATTCATGCCAAACAGCTCTCTAACACTCGATCATTGGTCATGACAAAAGACTGTATGCCCCCAGCTCAAATTTCAAGTTTGCCATCGTTTTAGTTTTTTTAGGTAAAACTATGGTAGTGTTTTGGTTTAATCGGGTGACTCGATATATATTTCATTGAGATCGTGTTATAAGTAGTATGTAAAAGTAACCAAACACAAATATACATGTTATAAAACTAAACAACACTAGTTTATATACATAGGATATGTAAGTTGATTAATTAATCACACAAAAATTGAGTACATAGTTCAGCCTGTCACTAGTCACTACACTATTGAAGTACTCTTGAAATGTTTAAAAAAAGCCAAAATAAAAACACATATACTTTTTTTTCTTCGTTCTTTTTATTTAGATACCAATAGTTGGTGGCAATTGTTGGCCAAAAAATAAATTTAATCATGTTATTTTCCATAATTTTTCTTCACTTTAACTACTCGTGATAATTTGGGGATCACATTGCTAAAAGTTGGAGACTCTTCTTAGTGAAAATTTTGGTCGTCGGAATGGTCAAAGGACCCCAAACCGTTCTATTGTTCCTTTTCCAACGGGTTAACCAAGGCTGCATAGGTGACCAATGTTGAAAGAAAGAGTGTTGATGAGATTAAGGACACAAATGTCGATATCGATAACTTGACGTCTAGAGTCACAAGTGGCGATGACTAGGAGCAATGAGCGGTAGAAATGTTCACGAGGATAGGGATTTCATATTTCTTTGTTAATAGAATTATTATAGTTCTATTTGGTGCATTTAAATTTTAACCCCTTATGCAAAACTAATTACACAATCATATGGGCCTGATTGTGTAACTTCATGTCTTCATTGCTTCACTGTGAGAATGTGAGTTGTGACTTTATTCATGGTGGCCATTCTAAAGCCCATCCATTATCAAGCCCACAATTATTCTTTCTTTTATAATTGGGCAATTACTTTTTAACTCTTTTAACTGTGGTAAAACTTCCTAAGTGGAGTTGAATTAAATCTTTTAAATAAGCTGGTTCGTTTGTAACTTTATATTAGCTGGTGAGTAATTCTATAAAACTAGGGGGTTACAACAAGTGATTCGTGACGAGTTTTAAACGTAGATAAAAATAAGCAAATTGTAAACATGACGATAAAAAACCATATGACGATGCTTTATTCGAAAGTCACGGGAAAGTTACGTCGTTGTATATGAAAGCCAAGTTGTTCGGACAAAATTTTACACCAAAACGTATATAAAGATAAACACGACGGCCACGCATTATAGCGGGCAGGTTTGAACACAAATAAAAACAAGTAGCAATGGTGTATTTAGAGATGAGCATCGACCAGTTTAAAAGACTGAACGGTTCAAAAAAATGTTTAAAACAAACAGACAGTTTAAAAACAGCATTAATAAAATTTACGTTGAAATGCAGATAAAAATGATTCGCATGGACGAACTCCATAAAAAAGTCACGTAACATAAAATTCGTTAAAAACTCAAAATAATAACTTTGTTTAAGCTCAGGATTGTAGTGTAAATCGGTTAAAACAACAGAAAAAAATCAACCAACTATATTGAATTGGTGTAAACAAAAATTAAACTAAAGTATATATGGTGAAAAAATAAACCAGCTTTAGTTTATACCGATCCGTACATAGAAATTAGTACGTAACAGATAGTGTTTCTTTTATGTTAAAAAATGGTACCGCGCATAGGGGTGACGTCGAAGCGTAAAGTAACTTGAATTTATACCACCTAGTGAAAATATATTGTATTTGACAGGGCTTGTTTACCAAAATGTAGATCAATTGAAAGCACATATAAAAATAAACACATAAAACTTAAGAGAGTAAACATGATATTTTAGAACAGTTTTAGAAAGTTAAAAGAGTGTAAATGTCAATAATGAAATCTAAGATGCTGAAGTACAAAAAAAGAAAAAAAACAAACACACACATTATAGTGTGATGTAAGGATGGAGTCGAACAGCGAATGCATGATGTGACACTAGCTGCATTGATATTTTCATCTACAATTATATTTTTACATATTATTTCAAACTCACATGAACAGTAAAGTATTTTAAAATAAAATATATATATTTCTTTTGTTTCCTTTCATAATATTATAATTATAAACTATAAATAAGCAATATGTTTGTGCTTAAGGTTGTTGTATTCTTGGCTTTGGGAGTTTTAAAAAAAAATAAATAGAAATTTCCTTTCAAACTCTAAAGTTTCAATCTTTGGCAATTTAAGTCTAAAGTTTCAATCTTTGGTAATTTAACCCTTTTGATTAATTTGATTTTTTACTTCTAATCAAAAGTTTCCATCTTTTGCAATTTAACCTTTTTAATTTTTTTTGCTTTAACCCAAAGCTTTTTATCTTTTGCAATTTAATCCCAACATTTTTTTACTTTCAGCTTTGATCCCTTATACTTTTCATCTTTCGCAAATTTTGCGTTTAGCGTTTCGCTCTAAATTTTCAAGTTAACTCGCCGCAACGTGCGTGTGGGGTTCAACGTTTTTTCATTTACTTTTCCCGTTTGACAGGCCCATCGCAGCGCGTCTGTTTTTTCCTGTTTGATAAGCCTATCACAACGCGCGGGTCAAAGATCGACTTAGTTATTATTTTCTATGTTTTACACACAGGCTCGCGGTCATGTAAGAAATATTTGCATTTCATCTAGATATATACCTAATGAATCCCCCGCCGCATCGCGATGGGTGGTAATTCTAGTATATAATTAATTCATATATCTATTTTCTATCTTTTTATATATTATATAATATAAGAAAAACGTATATCACTATGTATATTGCTTGATACTACTCAATGTTATTATATAAGAATAAAGCACTTAGTACTTGGATTCATTTTTGTGATTTTCGATTTCGATTATATTTCTTCTATACAACTCTGTTTGTGGTGATAAATGTATATCGGTAATAGTACCATGGCGATCTAAACTGATCGATACTATCTGAACATCGGTGTCGGTACCGGTGTTGTTTTTACTGTTTTCGGAAGATGTATAGCACACATTGGCTTGTATACCGAGTGTATGTATCGTACAAGTACTGTAACGAATCGAACCCCGATCGAATGCTTACGGTCACATACTGCCGTAAAGTGCGGAAAAATACCCTAATGTGTGTGTGTATATATATATAATTTAATATTATATTATATTATATTATATTATATTATATTATATTATATTTGAAATATATTATATTTGAAAATGAGTATGAATAGTGGTTTGATTTTTATAATAATATCTAGCGTTTCTTTTTCGTGAATAATAATTTTATTTTTATATTAATATCTATAGGCTTTTTTCATACTTTTATTATTTTAATATTATAATAGATTACTATTATATTATATTTACTTTTAAACTTAAACATATTTCATTAATTTTAACTTTTAATGATTTTTTTTAATATTACTAATACTATCTGAACAACCATGGTATATGTATCGTATAACATCGGTATAGTTTTTTTATTATTAACATCATCATATGCCTATTATTATGTACGATTTCATAAAAGTTCTATTCGAACGGGTCATATATAGTTGATTTTTTATCATTACAACCAAATAAATTCTGATCAAACAACATCGGTATTCAAACGGGTCATATATAGTTGATTTTATTTATCATCGAAACTGAACATATACTGACCAACCAACATCGGTATTCGAACGAGTCATATATAGTTGATTTTTTGTCATCACAACTAAACGTATCCTGACCAAATAACACCGGTAACGGTGCCGTATTTGTTTTTATAGAATTCTCGATGTAGCGATATAAAATTCATTGAACACAAAGCAATATTCGCAATAAAGTATCTTTTGATATCGTAAGCTATATCGAGTGTCTGTACGATACTTGTATCGTAACGGATCGATATCGACCAAACAACAACGGTACCGGTACGTGTATTCGTTTTCATGGGTTTTCAATCGATTTAAGAAAACGTGTCAATGGAAACAATTGCTACGCCGAGTGCCGGTATAGTACTGGTATTACAATGAACCAGACCGATAATGATCAAGGACCCACAGTAAAATGCGTAGAAATCCCTCTAGCATACATTGTTGATAAAGTACGATAAATAATAATTTCAAACTTATAACAATATATAATATATAATTTTTTAATATTTTATTATTTTAATATTATAATACTTTTATTATATTTATTTTTAACCTATTTCCTTTTTTAAACCATATTCCCTTTGTCATTGACTTTTGTTTTTTATAATTCTTTTTTCTTTTTGATATTATATTGTCTTTATCAATTAATTCAATATTTCTTTAATAACTTATGTTCCTTAATTAAAAAAAAACTTAAGTACGCAGCTGTACTTGTTTTTTCTCTGGACATTCTGATATAAGTATTGTTAAAAATAAAGTTGTATTCAAAATAAAGTTTTTATTTATTATCGTTTTATGGTACGATGACGAACTGAACTGATTCTGATGGTTTCGTTTTCTAAACAACATGCTTCATTTTCAAATAACGTTTGTTTAACATTATTATTTGTTTCTTTTCACCGAACACACGGCGCCAACAAACCTAGTAATATTAATAAAAGAAGCTAATGAATAGTAACTTTAATATTATAATAATATATGTAGTTTTTCTAATATTTTATTATTTTAATATTATATATAGTTTTTTACTATTTTATAATAATAATTATTTTCTTTACTTCTTAACTTTAATGATTTTTTTTAATATCGTGGGTTGTGATAAGCTAGGTGTCAACCGATATCAAAAATACCGGTACAGTCCTGTTCGGTATCGGTATATGAACGTAAAAACCGATACCGGCCAGTATAGAAAACACCAAAAGTCGGTACCGAATTGACATTAAAAATCTTTTAGTTTGGGAAATTCGGTGCTACTATCCGATACCATTTGCTTATCCCTGATCACAGGTACCGTACAAAACAACAATGGTATCGTACAATTTTTTTTGTTGATTTTCTAACTTTTAATGATTTCTTTTTTTAGTTTCATGGATAGTGATGAGCTCGGTGCCAACCGATACCGAATCGGTACTAGTACGGTACCGGTAGACGAAGGTAAAAACCGGTAGCGAACCGGTACCAAGAACGCCGAAAGTCGGTACCGAATTGGTGCTTAAGATCTTTCAGTTCGGGAAATTCGTTACCGACACCCAGTACCATTTGCTCATCATTGATCACGGGTTTCATACGAACAATATCATTACCATACAAGTTTTTGGTTGATTTTATTTTGGTTGTCTTCTAGTTTTTTTTTTACATTTTTCTTTTGATACTTGTCGACAGTCCCGTGCTTAACGCGCATGGAAGTATACCTAGTTAACTAATAACCATGGCAAGATTAAATAAGTAATGTATTAAGAAGATCTTAACGACTAATGAAGTTTATTATAAATTAATACCATTAACGGATTTTACGTCCATCTCAAATTTAGCAAGTCTTTAATGATTTTCACTATTTATGCCCGACATTTTTATTCAAAACCATAAAATAGTTTTTTTCTTTCTTCAAGACCCTAACAATTTTCCACAAAATTAAAATGGCACGATTGACCGGTATGCATGTGTACAAGAATGTGGTGTTTCTCATACTCCTTATAAATATTTCTTGTATTATATAAATATTTTGATTGATAATACAGTTGAAATGATGGCATTGACAAAGGCTAAGATCTGCATTGAGGTGTTAGCGTTTTCTCCAAAGATTTACGATGGTGAGAACGTGTCAAATGATTGATGGGAAGAATGTCGGGAAAAATATAATGTGTTGTTGATAAAAGCAACATGTGATCACTCTATTCCGAATAAAAATGGTTGTAAATGTTGGTATAGTTGTAACACTGGCTGATCCAGGAATTTTTTTTCAAGGATTTCACTTTTTTAAAGGTTCCAATTTCATATGTCTGAACATAGAAAAATTCAGGTCCTGTCGATGATTCGAGTCAGGTAAGGTTCAACATATAATAAATTCCGATTTACTAGATTATCTTGAATTGGGGCAGGTTAGTTGCACAAAGAAAAATTATACTTTTTATGCAATTTTCGAAAACTATTTATTTATCAATTTTCATCCTTACAAAGTATCTAAAATACTGATCCAGATATATAAAAAACAATATAGATTATTGAACTAACCTCCCAAAGATCATGGCTGTAATTGGAGTTGTGCCAGAAAGATTCAAGAGCACATGACCGTGCAAATGAAGCATCTGTTTCCACAAACGTCCCCGTGACTACCTTTTCAAGTTCCATTGGAAAAATTAGCATCATCAACAATGATTCTTGGCAAATTATCGCAAACGGACTTTGATGCACCCTTTCCTTCCCCATTAAACACCTACTTTTACCCCAAAATAACACTTTTATACTCTTTGAATATTTAAAAAAAACAGGGGAATAAACGTTCCCCTTTTTAAATTATTAAAACCAAAAAAGAAGCTTACTTACTTGTAAAATGAGACGGTTTTCCACCAAGAAATTTATCGTTGAAGGTTCTAGCAAGGTCTGGAATGCATATGTGAGTGTCCTCCATACACGACGGTCGATGTCCTGTACCAGACCACTCTCCGGGACGAAGCATTGGGATGAAATTGTTATATTTCTCCTCTAAAACAACTGTATCTTCACAAATGTTCTCCATATAATAAAATATGGACAGAAACATGTAAGGGTCAAATGTTGTTGCAAACAACCATAGACAATTTGCAACAACGTTCAAGTTCAGGAACTGTGAAGCCCGAGTTTCACCTTTAACACTTACCCTAATTTTCTTGATCTTCAATGAATCTGTTTTATATAACAACATTCAAAAGATTACAAATTTACATCACTAATCATAATTTCAAAAAGATTAAAAGATTACGAATTTACATCACCAATCATAATTTCAAAAAGATTAAAAGACAACAAGTTAAAACATTGGCATTCCTAATTTCTAAATTCTAAGTTTCAATACAAAAGTTTAAGAATCAATATCAATAAATTCTAAGACATAACATCACTAATCATAGATTGAATCTAAAAATCAACAACCTGAATTTTAAAGAAAAAAATCAACAAACCTAAAGAAAGTGACTAAATGAAACTGTGAGAGAAGGGGCCGAAGTGGCTCCGACGACCGGCGCTGCTGGACGGACAAGGACGACCTACGTGTGGTGTTGTGGTGGCAGGAGTGGAAGATAGGGGTGTTGTACAGTGGTTTGTGTTTGCGTTTGGAATTGGGGTAAACAACAGTAAAGGCATAAACATTACAAGTTAAAAACTGTTGATACAGTTTTGTGTCTGCCGCTGTTCTTAATTACAGTTGTAATTTTACGGTCTTTGCTCAAGTGTCTGTGTAGGTTTGGTCGTGTCGAATAGATCGAGATATCCTTCTATCTTGATCTAGTATGACATCTTAGTTTGTCTGTGTTAATCAGTTGCATGTGTGCATACTGATAAGTCTTGTAAACGTCATGTCTACACACGTTCTCCAAAAAGAAGAATTCTGTGTGAGTCATAGGTTTCGTACAAGTCACATGTTTCGTACGAAACAATGAATGGTTTCGTACGAAACAATGTATTTCATACGAAACAGCTGCTCTGCACCAAATTCTGGAGATGTTTTCGTGTGAAATAGTGTGTTCTGTATGTCTAGATTGGTGTTTCGTACGAAAGTCTAGACAGACACTATAAAAGCAGACATGCACTTCTCAGCCAAGGTGACTGACTAACTCACTAGACTGACCAGACTGAAAGAACAAGCTAGCGAACTGATCTTTTGTTGGATCTCAAAGTTAGCATTTCTCGTGAAGACTAAGACACAAGAACACAGCAAGTTTGTTTGAGTCATACGAGCATTGTGTGTATATGTTTGTACTTGTTCTCAACCATTAATCAAGATAGTGAATCTTTGGTTACCCCGTGTTCTTTACTTTGCTTTGGTTACATGCACACTTGGATTCCGCACTTGTGTGTATGTTATATGAATAAGGAACATGTTTAACTTGATCCTCAGGTGGACCTACAAGTGGTATCAGAGCTTTGGCTCTTTCCTTGTTCAAAACCAGGCTTAGTTGTGTCTGAGCTAGTTTGAAGAATTCTGAAGTGTTCTTGAATCTCCAGCAGAAAACATAAGTTTTGAATAGTTAACTAACTTAAAACTTGGTTAAAATCTGTTGCATGTAGAACATTTTATGGTAAAATTTTTCTGAAGAACACCCTTGAAGAAGAAATCTGCAAAAATTTGAATCTGATTAGTTTGGTAGGGTTGAAACTTTCTGACTTGGATCTGGACTTGGACTATTGACTGTTAAACAATCTGTGTTTTAACTAAAAGTGGGTAAGACAACAGGTATTTTCGAAAAAGCAGGTCTACATAAGAAAGGAAATTTCTCACCAAACCATTTCTGAAAAGATTCCTTTGAAAAACGCTGAACAAAACAGTTTGTGCGAGTGAAAAGATTCGTGCAAATCATCTGATCCGCACGAAACATCTATTTCGCACGTTTTGCACAAAACAATATTGTTTGTTTTTCGTGTTTTTCAAAGCTTTGTGATTTTAAGAATTTTTCATATTTCAGATCTGTGAATTTTTAAACGGTAATTATAATCTTGAAACTTTAAACCTTTAAATTTTCATAAAACAAGAAAATATAATAAGTTCTAACCCGTGGGATTTGATTTGTTCAAGCTCAAATCAGGAGTCTTCGGAAAGCTCCGCAACATCATGGGTAAAATCTTTGATGCCTCAACATACAACAATGATCTCTGCAAATCAATGGGCGTGTGTTGCGAATCAGAATCAAAGTATCCAAACTCTGTTAGTGAGCGAAAGTGAAAAATGGAGTAACAACCGTCCGCCCAAGCTAAATCATATGAACGATTATCCTTCTTGGACAAGTCGTTTCATACATACGTTCTTGGACAGAACACAGAATTGTGGACGTGTTTCACTAACCCCTACAATGAAGCACTTGAAGAAGCTAGATCAAATCCAACCACTTTGGCCAATCTAGTCGAAAGTGACAAGAAAGCTTACGATGTAGAGAAAAAGGCATTTGCTATCCTCACACAAGCTCTGCATAAAGACATTTATCACCAGTTTGTGTATTGTACTACAACGAAAAATTTGTGGGACACTTTGGAAGCAAGAGGTGAAGTAACGTTGCTACCAGGAAGATTCGGCATGATCTGCTCAAGAAAGAGTTTGAAGGTTTCATGTTCATGGAGAACGAAACCTTGAATGATATGACCACTCGGTTTTATCATCTTCTCAGCGAAATGTACTCGTATAAAGTGTTAGCAGCACCACAAGAAATTGTGATGCGATTTGCTGATGCTTTACCACCAAAATGGGGTCAATTTATTGATCTTTTAAAACATACAGGTGTTTTGGACTCAATTAGTATTTATGAATTTGTGCAGAAACGGGAGAACAAGAATGAAGAAGAACTCCGGAAGGCACAACGAGTCTCTGCTCCACAAAATCCTGAAATGTATTTTGGAGGTATTAGTGCAGGTACAAGCTCAAGTCAGCAACCAAAGCTGCAAACTACGTTTGTGTCAAATGTGAACCCTTTCCTACCCCAAACAGTTCAATCAAGTCAGTCTACAGGTTTGAGTAATCAAGCCTTGGACAAGATTTTGATCCGAAAGCCTTCCTTCCACAGCCAAGGGACTTAGCGTATAAAACTCCACAGCAAGCTCCTCAACAAGCTTTCTATGGAAGCAACAGTCAATCTGCAAATCCCAACACTGTCAAACTTGACGCATCAAATCTCTCCAAAATCAACGTAGAAGTTGCACAGGAACATGCAGAACTTCTAAATACCATGGTCAGTGCATATTGTGGTTTAGTTGCAGGTCAAATAGGGAACATCAATTTGACAAACGAAGACTATGAACAAATTGACCGAGATGAAATGGAGCTGATGGACATCAAGTGGGCTTTTGCAAGCGCTATGAGAAGAGCAAAGGATTATATGAAAAGAACGGGTAGAACCAGTTTGGAAAGCAAGAAGGATACAAAATACGGCTTTGATTAAACCGCCGTTACTTGCTTCAACTGTGGAGAAAGAGGTCACTTCAAGCGGGAATGCACAAGACCCAGCAAGGAAGGAAATCACAACCCCTTTCATAATCAGTCTCAACCATCCAACACAGCACAATACAACAATGAAAGAAGAATAGTAGCTGTTGGCAACTCTAACAACACCAATCAATCAGGACCTTCAAACACGAACAGAGCTTTGGTAGTTCAGTCTGATGAAGGATGCAATTGGTCAGTACAGTTGGGAACTGAGAACAACGGAAGAACTGCATGCTATGCGAAGATCGTGGATCAAATCAAGCATGATGACAACATCAACACTCCAAATAATGATGATACATCTGGGGATGCTGGTAGTTCTGATGAAGAATGTTCAAGTTCAGATGGTTATGAATCTGATTCTGATGTGAAGAAAGGAAGTGATGCTGAGGTTGAAAAATTGCTGAGTGAAGCTGAGTTGTTAAAAAGTGAAAAGGTAGGTGCGACGAGGAATGAAGAAGCTGCGGTAAAAGAGACAGAGACACTCTCTACAGATGGTGCAGCTTTTCCTCATCACACTGCCTTTATGACAAATGTTGAAGGTTCTTCAAAACAGGTAAATTCTGACCCTCCTACTGTTTGTAATGATTGTGTTGAATTGAAAATAAAATATGAAACCGTCAACAGTCATAATCAGAATTTAGTTGTTGAATTATCAAAATGCAAAGAAGCGAATTTGGTGCTAACTAGAAATGAAAAGGAATTCAAATCTGTAATAGAAACCCTTAAGAAAAGTGTTTCTGAATTGACAAAAACAATTTTGAATAAACAGACAGGAATTAATAACTACATTAATCTCCTAGAAGAAACAAAGAAAGAATTAGCCATCGCCAAATGCGAATATGATTCGATCAAACGCAAATTGGGAAGTTATTCTAACTCCCAATATGTGCTTGATCATATCATTGAAGTTCAAAAACTAAAGGGAGATGCTCATGCATAGGGTATAAGTCGTGTCCACCCCCAATGAAACACAACTATACCAAAATGCCTGATGAAGAGGAGATGCCTCGTTTTGAACCCTCTGTACCTTTGAAATCTGAGGAATTCGCAGCAGGGTTAGGGTTCAAACTAGGCAATTCCTCTCAAGAACCAAGAAAGCAGGAAAGTTCATCATCTGATGAAGAAGAAGATGATACATCAGATGATGAATCAAGAAGTGGTGAGCACGATCAGCCTCTTAATGAAAGGAAAAGAGTAGAATCTTCTGCTACTCCTAGTACTCAATCTTTTGAGAATCAAGAGACTGTTCCTAAGAAATCTGTGAAGACAAGTGTGTCTACACAAAAAGTAGATAATGTGTTGTATACTTTGGTTGGAGATAAGAAAATCTATTCAAACAAAGATTTTCCAATTCAAAACGTAAACCCAATCTCTATAGATCAGGTGTTTGAAAAGTCAAAAACCAAACCTTTAGAGAAGAAAAAGCCCACCAAAACACAACCATTATCCGCTTCAAAAGAAAAACAATGGAAGCGAGTTGAAAAGCCTACAGTTTCTCAACCAAAGGTTGAAGCAAAAGGCTCTCGCTACCAGAAAAATGCTAAATCTGTTAAATTTGTGAGTTCTAAAGGTACCGATAAAGTCGAAACTTTTATAGGAAAATCTAATGTTGATTTTGTAAAGAAAGTTAAGATTTTGAAAAGAAATAGTCAAAACAATTACACCCAACACACTGATGGATGTAATGAAAATGAACCTAGTACCTCAAAACCCACAAGTTCAACATCAAGCCGAGAAACAAAATCTCCTAGTTTTGTTGAAAGGAGAACATGTTTCAAATGTGGAGAATTTGGCCACATTATAAAGGATTATCAAAATCCAGCCAAATCAAGATGTATAGAGAAAACCCTTCATGAACCAACTTGCAAACGTAAATTTGTTTCTCCGGATCAAGATAAACGAATCATTAAGGTCAAAAAGAGAAACAAAAACGTAAACAAGTAAAAGCAGTAGAGAAAGCTTTAAAATCGGATTCTTCGAAAAAGGATCAAAGATCTTCAAAGTCAATAAAACCAGACACTGTTAAAACTGTAAATAATAGTAAATCTGGAAATAAACAAGGATCTTGGAAACAGAAGACCGGTAAAGGTTCAAAAGGAGGTTCTCAGTTTGTTAGTCATCAAGAAATTGAGATTACATTTCCCGATGATAAGGGACGACCCAAGACCACTAAGGCTTGGGTCCCCATCTCAAACAAATCTTGTTTGTACAATGTGCAGGATGTTCCAGGAGGAACTGTAAACAATCATTGGATTGTCGACATTGGAGCATCAAGGCACATGACGGGCGACTTACGGCTCCTATATGATGTGAAAAGCATAAGGGGTGGTTATGTTGCTTTTGCTGGTGACAAAGGTGGATACATCATTGGAGAAGGAATGGTCTCCAATGGTGTTGTGAGCTTCGACAAGATCAATTATGTGCGGCAAATTGATCACAATCTTCTTAGCGTTTCTCAAATCTGCGACAAGAAGTTCATGGTACATTTTGATGATGCCGCATGTTATGTGCTGAAGCTTGGATTCAAGATCCCCAAGGAATGGATTCTCCTGTCAGCTCCAAGAATTAATGATTTGTATATTCTTGATATGAGCCAAGCTATTACAACATCTGCACAAGTCACATGTTTTGTCTCTAAAGCCACCGAGAAGGAGTCAATCTCTTGGCACAGACGTATGGGACACATTCACCTAAGAAAAATGAACTATTTGGTGAAGAACAATCTAGTGAATGGTGTACCAGTGAAGAATTTTCATCTTCAAGACATTTCTGTATCATGCCAGAAAGGGAAGCAAGCCAGAAAATCCCATCCCATGAAGAAGATAAATACTGTGAATATGCCACTGGAACGTCTTCATATGGACCTCTTTGGACCTATGAAACACAAGACAACCTTTGGTGATTCTTATTGTCTGGTAGTTATTGATGACTATTCCAGATTCTCATGGGTCAACATGCTGGCGCACAAGAGTGAAGTTCCTACTATCCTCAAGAATCTCCTGACTCTGTTGGAAAATCTGTATAATATGAAAGTAAGGAGAATTAGAAGCGATAATGGCACAGAATTCAAGAATCAAGTTATGGATGAGTACTGTTCCTCAAAGGGTATTCTGCATGAGTACAGTTCTCGATACACTCCACAACAAAATGGCGTCGCTGAGAGGAAGAATAGAACTCTCATTGAAACTGTAAGAACCATGTTAGTAGAATCAGAACTTCCCGTTCAATTTTGGGGAGAAGCTGTTGCTACTGCGTGCTACACTATGAATAGAGTTCTAATGGTGAAGAGACATGGAAAGACATGCTTTGAGTTGTTACATAAATGGAAACCGGATATTTCTTTCTTAGAACCTTTTGGACCTCCATGCACTATGATCGACCCTCATGGAAAGTTTGGTCCCAAGGCTATCGATGGTTTCTTTCTTGGATATGCTACTCCAAATTTCCGGGTGTGGAATTTGTCTTCAAAGAAGATTGAAGAATGGGGTGAAGTCAAGGTTCAGAGATATACAGAAGCGGTTAGAGCTCCGGGTGCTCCTTGGATGTTTGACTATGATGGGCTATTTGACTCCTTTAATCTGCCAACTTTTGATGATGCAACAACTGCTACTCAAATGCTTCTGGAAAGTGATACTGCAGTAGATTCATCACTAGTTCGACCAATTATTGTTAACCCTCAAGTGTTGACTTCGGTTAACAATCTTGTTCAAAATGAGGAATTCGAATAAGCTGCGGATTATAATGTTTCATCAGAAGATGATGAGTTTCATGATGCTAATGAAGCTGCCTCTGGTGCGGTTCCTGGAATTTCAGATGATACATCAAATATTCAACCTCAAGGAACGACTGAAGGTCAGGCATCTACAACGTCATCAAATCCAGCTCTCGATTTAACTGTTGATCTGAATATCAACAATTTGGGTATCAAACTCTCGGGTTCCTGATGTGCTAGAAACTCGAATTCATAATATCCATCCTTAGCGGAATATTATTGGAGATGTCCAGAGTGGTGTGCAGTCTCGTAATCAGCTTCGAAACAACCAGAATGTTGGATTATATTCGAAAATCAGGGAATCTGGTGGTCTGAATGATTGGTCTTTTGCCTGCTATGTAGAACCAAAATCTTGGAAGGAGGCAATGAAAGAAGACTCGTGGGTTGAAGCCATGCAGGAAGAACTTCAGCAGTTTTAGAAGTTAGGCGTCTGGAAATTGGTTGACAGGCCTGACGGCTACAAGAAGATTGGTACACGATGGGTGTACAAGTGCAAGAAGGATGACCGAGGTGTTGTTGTGAGAAACAAAGCGCGATTGGTTGTTCAAGGTTTTAATCAGGTTGAAGGGATCGATTACAATGAAGTTTATGCACCGGTTGCATGACTTGAGGCCATAAGAATCTTTTTGGCTTATGCGTCCTACAAGAAGTTCACCGTTTATCAGATGGATGTGAAGAGTGCTTTTCTTCATGGTGTGGTAGAAGAGGAAGTATATGTTGAGCAACCGTCAGGTTTTGAAGATCCACTCCATCCTGACAAGGTTTGGCTTCTCAACAAGGCGTTATATGGTCTTCATCAAGCTCCGAGGGCTTGGTATGAAACGTTGTCTACCTATCTGTTGAAGAATGGTTTTCGACGAGGCTTGATCGACTGTACTCTCTTCATCAAGGAAAGGAACGAGGACTTGCTGCTCGTACAGGTTTATGTTGATGATATTATATTTGGGTCTACTAGCACTCGAATATGCAAAGAATTCGAACAGGTTATGCAGGAGAAGTTCGAGATGAGCGCAATAGGAGAAATGACTTTCTTTTTAGGTTTGCGTGTTCAGCAATAAAAGGAAGGGATTTTTATCCATCAAACCAAGTACGTCGGAGATATTCTCAAGCGATTTCAGATGGATGACTCAAAACCCTTGGGAACTCCGTTAGCTCAAAATCATGGGATTACTCCAGACGGAATGGGTGAACATGTAGAACCATCTCTCTATCGTGCTATGATCGGATCTCTCATGTATCTTACTGCTTCAAGACCCGACATAATGTACCCAACATGCCTTCTGTCACGCGATCAGTCTAGTCCGAAAGTTTCTCATTTGATGGCTGTAAAAAGGATTTTTTGTTTTTTGAAGGGACGCCCTGACACTAGTCTATGGTACCCTAAGGATGATAACTTTGATCTGACAGCATTCAGTGATTCTGATCATGGCGGCTGTAAAATCGATGCAAAATCAACAACAGCAGGATGTCAGTTCTTGGGAAATCGCCTAGTCACGTGGCAATGTAAAAAGCAGACTTTTGTAGCTACATCAACATGTGAGGCTGAGTATATATCAGCTTCTAGTTGCTGCTCTCAAGTTCTATGGATTCAACAGTAAATGCGCGACTACGGTTTTGAATTTCTTAATACTCCTATTTTTGTTGATAATGAAGCTGCTTTACTGATCACTCGGAATCCTGTACAGCATTCCAAAACAAAACACATTGAGATTAAGTATCATTTCATACGTGATTGTTATGAAAAGAGACTTATTGATGTTGTTAAAATCCACACTGATCACCAACGTGCCGACCTTTTTACCAAAGCCTTTGATAAATCACGTTCTGATTATCTACTTTTGGTCAATGGCATCAAGGTGAAGCCCGAGTAACTCCACCATGGCTAACTATTTTTGTATATACTTTTCTAAAAATCTAAAACTACAAAAAGAATTTCAGTTTTATATTTTAGGGGGAGTAATTTTTAAGTAAATACAAAAATATGTCTTTTATTTACCTTCTTTGTTTAAAGGGGAGAAAATTCAGAAAAATACAAAAAAATTAGAAAAATAAAAAATGAGTTTCTTGGATAACTTGAAGATGATGAACTTCACCGGTAAATCTGTCAGAAATGGTTATAACCATAAAAGAAGATTGATAAGTAGCTTTACTTATGATGTATCGGTAGGCTCACAATCAGACTAAAATGTGCAGGTTGATATAAACTTAACAGACAGAACGCCAGGTGGGAACCATTCATTGGCATATGGTCTTGGTACCGAAATTTCGTTTGATAGAGTGCGGAGGTTATGAGATATACGGTCTTTATGCTTGCTTATCACCTGGGTATCATGGTTGAATCTTTTGCCAAAAAATAAATGTGGCGCAAGTCTAGAACTTGCATGATACCATACATACGTGTACATACTGCATACGACCTTCAAATAAGTGATAAAAATATCACATCCCCAAAATAAGTGATAAAATATCACAGCTTTATGCGGGAGCTAAGTTCGTCTCTTTGTCGGTACGATGGTACTAACCTGTTCATGAACTTACTTCTGTGCCCTCATGCATATGAAAATCAAGTTCCTCATCAATAAGTGATTAAATCACAAAGGGCTTGTTTTCAATCAAAATAAGTGAGTATCTCACATCATTCATATACGTCAAAACAGATGATAAAGCAGTATACTCACAGTAAGATTTTCTCTCGTGCATATCTTGATACGGGAATGTGTCGTGATGTGGTTGAACACCGGCTAGTAAGTATAATTCATACCTTAATCATATCTCCTAATCACGACTACATCTGATAAGTCTGAGCTTACTTGGACAACAATACCGATAATCGTAGTTGAATACTTATTTGTTTAATTTTGAAGTTTAAACCAAATATCGTTTTTGACAAAGATTAAAATGCTGGTATGATTCCTTTACCTTGAAACTCGAAAAAGATTGTTCAATAGATATATAGTTTATCTGTAGATTTTGATTTTCAGTCTAGTTTACTTAGTTGCTTATGTAAATACTTTTTGAAAGTTAGCCAAAGTTGATACTCGAGAGTTTCTACCAAGATACATCAGAAAACCTTTTGTTTGATATCGCAACTTCATAAAGTAATATCTTGCAACAAGTAACTCATCAAAGAAATCAAAAATCTGAAATTCGTTTGAGTGTGTGTATCTCATACGAATGAACCTAGTCATTTGATTGACTTGGTCACTTGTTTTTCTCAAATCTGCTGTTGGAATATATACGAGTGTGTGTATCTCGTTCAGAGAATACAATCATACGAAGAAATTATGATAAGTTTTTCGTGTGTATTCCCTGATAAAGTTGCGTTCTAATTATATTTGTCTATTGCGTACAGATTGATACAAAAGAACATAAACAAAGATCAGCAACGAAGAAATCTGACAAGTCAGAAGAGGAAACAAGAAAGATTTGAAGTTTCTTAGAAGTTCGAACACCTGATGCTCTAATCATTGGATAGCAGATCTATCAGTGGATAGCAGATCTTCAGGGAGAGTTTGTTGATACTCCAAATCATTCAATGTGAAGACCACCATATAAAGACCAAAGACCGAAGACCAAGCAACATCCATGGGGGAGTTTGTTGATACAGTTTTGTGTCTGTCGCTTGTTCTTAATTACAGTTGTAATTTTACGGTCTTTGCTCAAGTGTCTGTGTAGGTTTGGTCATGTCGAATAGATCGAGATATCCTTCTATCTTGATCTAGTATGACATCTTAGCTTGTCTGTGTTAATCAGTTGCATGTGTGCATAATGATAAGTCTTGTAAACGTCATGTCTACACACGTTCTCCAAAAAGAAGAATTTAGTGCGAGTCATAGGTTTCGTACGAGTCACATGTTTTGTACGAAACAATGAATGGTTTCGTACAAACAATGTATTTCGTACGAAACAGCTGCTCCGCACCAAATTTTGGAGATGTGTCTCGTGTGAAATAGTGTATTCCGTATGTCTAGATTGGTGTTTCGTACGAAAGTATAGACAGACACTATAAAAGCAGACATGCACTTCTCAGTCAAGGTGACTGACTAACTCACTAGACTGACCAGAATGAAAGAACGAGCTAGCGAATTGATCTTTTGTTGGATCTCAAAGTTAGCATTTCTGGTGAAGACTAAGACACAAGAACACAACAAGTTTGTTTGAGTCATACGAGCATTGTGTGTATATGTTTGTACTTGTTCTCAATCATTAATCAAGATAGTGAATCTTTGGTTACCCCGTGTTCTTTACTTTGCTTTGGTTGCATGCACACTTGGATTCCGCACTTGTGTGTATGTTATATGAACAAGGAACAGGTTTAACTTGATCCTCAGTTGGACCTACAAAAACCTAATTCTTTATAAGTAAAAAAAACACAAAAACTAAGAAGAAAGGCACCTATCGGGACTCGAACTCAAGACATTTTATATAAACATCACGCGCTTTACCAGTACAGTAGCGATTAGTTTTGTTTATGGGTTCCTCTAACAAATATTAAACAGTTCCTTCACTCTTTCCTATCAAGCTTAACACTATAAATTACGAACCAAACACGGTCCTGAGAACCCCTTTCCTGACCGTAGATCCGCCCCTAAGTTGTAAGTAATGGATTTTATTTCATGGTATTAATAATATATGAACTTATTTATGGTGGATGATTTGGTTGTTGGTCTTTGTTTTTTACCAAATTTTATAATTAATTTGGATTCAACAAAATATGACATTTTTTGCATCCATATTTAATTTAATATATATAGGGTAAGGATCTAGAGTGAATAACATTATAAGAGTGAACCTTGTGAACTAATCTAGATCATTGATTTTCATCATACTAAAGTTTTGATTAGTGACATGATTGTAATTATTGAGATTTGTTTTTTCCTTTAAATTTAATTAAAAAGGGTAATTCTATAACTACATAATGGGTCAGTTTTTTAAAACTGGAAACATGAAAAGTTGCCATATATTTCGCCAGTTACTTGCTCCTCCAAAGTTGCCATACATTTCGCCAGTTACTTGCTCCTCTAAATTCGCGTATATTATTTAATACACATGTGTATTGTATATTTTAAACTGGAATTCTACAGCAAAGCTGCAACCTTGATTTATAATAATGCAATAACTTTACCATGTTACACATGTGTACTATATGGTATTAACTGGAGGTTTGCATCAAAGTTGAATACTCGCATGTAATAATGCAGAAACTTAAAATTATACACATGTGTACTGTATGGTATCAACTGGAGGTTTACATCAAGGCTGCATCCACTTATATAATGTCATGCATCATCTTAACAGTATAAACATGTGTATTAAATAATGCATATACTACGAAACTGCATCCTGATATGTAATAATGCATATACTACGCGACTATACACATGTGTACTGAATTGCAACAACTGGACGTTTACAACAAAACCGCATAATCATAAATAAAAACCGCAAACTGCAATTATGTGGATAATGAACGGGAATATGTGTCTGTGTATTAACGACTAATTGTATCATTAATATCACCAGTGCGAATCTTGAATGGACAAACACATGAAAACAATTTTAAACTTGAAAACTACACATGTGGATTGAACAATTAGATACGTATATTCATCTTCATACATGATACTAAAATCCAGAACATCAAACCTGGGTGATCCATTGTTGTAACAAAGACGTCATCATTACTCGGTTCGTATATATCATTCGTGTTTTCAAACGAATTGGAATTATTACAACGTAAATCCGCCATATTTGAATGAATTAAAAAAATACGAACTTTGATCTAGGCAAAGTTGAAAAAAATAATCCCTGTTCAAAATCTTCGAAAATAGTGTATTATTAAAACGAATTCGATCTGATAAAGCTAAAAATACGTATAATCAACCGGTGATCTACGAAAAAATTAGAAGGATTATTAAATCCCTAAAATGTAGGGATTTTGTAACTGAATAAATGATTAAAACGAAAATAATTAAATGAAGATATATGGAAAAACGATCCTACCCTTGAAACAAGGAAATCAATGGCTAAGATGAGTTCACACAGTTCACTACGAAGATATTGTTCACAAATGATCCTAATCCTATATATATATATATATGAAGAAACCCTAGATCAACTAGACCGGAATCAAAGTAGATCTATGGAATGGGCTCTGCATAAAAGGGTTATCCCTCCGTTTGGTTTCACGATGGATGATGAATAGAACAATATTCCGGCTGACCATGCAAAACAGAACAACGTTAGCTCGCCACGGGGAGAAGGGGCGTTCTCTCCGTGTCCACCCTCCGACGTGAGAATAAGTACAGGTAGTCGGAAGTAAGTATTGTAAGTGAGAGAGTAGTTGAGAGTGAATACCTTTCCTTGAACTCCAAGTTACTTATTTATAGCAGGTGTTTGGCGCCAAAAGAGAGATTGTTAACTTTAACGGAATCTTTTGCTATTCCGTTAACGTTTGTTGGCAATCCGTTAGTGCACACGGATCGTGAGCTCATCAGCGGTTAGGGAGGTGCCACGTGTCAACATGAGATCACTATGTCTTATAAATGTGAGCATGCCATCTCCGTGATCTTCCTCAGCCGTCCAGATGCTGCCATGTGGCAATTGGTTATAACCGAAAACATGCTTGCACGATTGGGTGTTAATGGCTTCTAGAAGGTTTCACAGCTGTTACCCATCTATTATTCGCCACGTGTACATACTGTTACAATAAAAAAGATTCCCTTTGCTTCTGCACCAAGTCAAGGATTTTGTTAAGGGAAAGTTTCTCAGGATTTACTGTTTCCTTGCGTGAGAAGCGCAAGTTAGTTAACTGATCTTCCTTCTTCTCCTTGCTGCTTAGCGCAACGTTTGGTGGATGCTTGCTTTGATATAAATATCTGTGCGAGGTTTGTTCATGGAGCATTATCAAACAAGAATGTTCAAGGTTAACTTTGAACCTTGCGCGAGCCCGCCCAAGGTAGTTAAATGAAGCATTATCAAACAAGAATGTTCAAGGTTAACTTTGAACCTTGCGCAAGCCCGAGCAAGGTAGTTAAATGAAGCATTATCAAACATGAATGGTCAAGGTTAACTTTGAACCTTGTGCGAGCCGCGCAAGGTAGTTAAATGAAGCATTATCAAACAAGAATGTTCAAGGTTAATTTTGAACCTTGTGCGAGCCCGCGCAAGGTAGCTAAATGAAACATTTATCCAGAGAGTGTTCAAGGTTAACTTTGAACCTTGCGCGAGCCCGCGCAAGGTAGTTAAATGAAGCATTCCTCTCTTGGATATTTGGCGCAGAGTTCTAATAAATCTTGTTTTGGCAAAAAAGTGTGCGCGCAGTTTTCTTAGAAGTTATTAATGGGTATGGTTTCCTTGATTGGCGCAAGGTTTTTGGGACCATACCCCTTAAGTCCCCCAGTCCAGTGTTGCTCCTATGTAAGAATAACAAGTAGGTGGAGCATTGGACTTAAGATAAATGTACTGCGTTAGGTAAGGACTAGCTTTTTGTTGCTTTATGCATCTTGATGACGTGTCGTAAGTGAATTTTGAAAAAAGTATTTGAATTTCAAATATGCTTAGACACGTGTCACTTATCTGGATGATGTAGTTGGTGATGACGCACGTTCTTGAGACGTGGTGGTACTGTTGACAGGCTGTCAATAGTACATGTCTTACCGTATTTAATGCTTTTTAGCGACACTCGCGTGCGTGGGGTGGTTACTGTTCCCTACTCGCCCCTGCGGTTACTTGGGGATACGTGACGCTCACAAAAGTCGCTGCAGTCAAATCGTGCATTAATTGTGGTTAGTATATAAAGGGATCAATGATCCATTTACTTCCTCACCCAATTATAACTTGAGAGAAATTTGTGTTCAAAAATTCTGGCGACCTTCAAAGTTTTCTAAGTTTTCTTCAAAGTTCGAGTTATGGCCACCGGTGCAAGTTCTGCTGAGATGTTGTCATCAAGTTTTCCACCGCTAAAGTGGTCGAAGAAAGATTTTGATAATCTTGCCACCAACTTCCTTTTCGCTCCGTCCTGGAAAGCGTTTTTTCCGGAGGCGAATGCCACGACGGCTGATGCGCCGGCCGACTACATTACATTATTTTATGATTATTTTGTCGAAGGGAACTTCCGGCTGCCGATGACCCATTTCTTGCTGGAAATTCTTGGTTTTTACAAGATCCATATTTCTCAGTTGAGCCCGATGGGAATGGTGAGGATCCGGCATTTTGAGTTCGTTTGTCGATCGATGCAGATCGTGCCGTCGGTTGAGAAGTTTAGAGTTTTCTACCAGTTGCACTGCTTGTTGGGTTTTTATTCGTTCCAACAGCGTGTGCAAACCAAACGATTGCTGTTGGTGCCGCCGAAGTCCTACCACGACTGGAAGCAGAAGTTTTTCTTTATCAAGGCGGCGGTGATCCTAATGAAGATGACACTCCGGGCCGGTGATGAGATCGAGCTGGAGACCCTTCCCATACCTGCCGACGAGGTATGGTATCAAGACATTAAAGATGTGCCCAATATTGTTTTGCCGGAGAGGGCCCTCATCACTGCCGGGTGAGTATACAGAAGATGGAACTGGTATGCAACCCTTTAACTTCTTAGCAATATCTTTCAATAGATATGCATTGATGCAAAAATGTTTGTTATGTAGCTGCGCCTCTCTACTTGGTCTCTTTCAAGAGAGAGAAAGGAAAAATGGCTGTCGTGCCTATTGCTGATGGTGAGGACACTTGGTTTTCACAAATCTTGGGGAACTTTTAGTTTCCCAAGCAGGAGGATCTGGAGACGCAACCATATTCGAAGACTGGTAAATAAGTCCATACAAAGCCTAAGTTGATATTGCAATATAACTTAATGGCGCAACCTTTACTCAATATGATTGATGATGTAGGTGATTTGCTAAACTTGGGCGGCCCTGATTCGAGGAAGAAGAAGAAACCAACTGCTGCTGCAGCTGCTGCGCCTCCCCCTTCCAAACCAGAGCAAAAAACCAAGCCATCAGCTGCTGCGAAAGCTGAGGGCAAGAAAGGTACACTTCCCGTATCTGACCCTTGGTGCAATTATGTGGTGGTTTCGGACTCACTGGAGGGTCTTGCGCCTGTAGGTTTGAAGAAACCAAAGCCAGAACCTGTTGACACCTCATCTCTTCCTGCTGCGAACCCACATGATCCTTTGGAAATACCTTCTAGCCCGGAAGAGGCGTTGAAGCGTACTTCTAAGAAGAGGAAGGAGCCGGAGACTAAAATTCCTGTGCCAACCAAATTTGCGCGCCCGCGCATTGGTAAGAAGGGCAATCTGGATGCCTTTGCAAAGAAGTTCTCACCTGGTACGTTTAATTTGTTGCGCACTTCTTTCATAAAAGTTGCGTAGAATCTTATACTTGGTATTTGTTGATATGCTTTGCAGAGAAAATGGTGAAGGCTGCGCCGACCACCTCATCTGCTATACCATCGCCGCGCAGGCCTGAGAATGTTGAGGGAGATGCGGGGCAAGAAACTCCTGTTCCTGAAGCCGACCCTATCGTCCCGGAACATATTGAGAAGGTGGCTCCAGAAGAAGAGCCCAAAAATTTTGATACTGAGAATCCTACTAGCGAGCAGGTTAAAGATACGGCTACAGATGTTGGGGAACCGTCAAAGTTGATATCCAAGGGAGCTGGACCTTCAACACAAAGCGAATGCTTTGTGTTTGTTGAGGATTCGGAGGGGGAATCGCTTATTCGCCCAGAGGAGACGCCTGGGGACCATTATTATCGCTCTTATTCTGAGAGGCGGGCCTCTGCGATTCATCAGCCCGTGTGGAAGGTTAAGCATGGCGATGTTTTTACTGATGGGCACTCCTGTAGGGAGTGGTATAAGGGCATCTTCCCGCCGGCGGAGGTGAAGCGCCAGGAGGAAAAAGACCATGAAGCTACTTACGAGTCATATCTGCAAGAGTCGCCCTTGCCTCGTCCACCATAAATAGAATTGTGCGCGAATGGCGCAGTATGAACAAGGAGTGGGACGAGGTTGAGCTTGAGAAGGCGAAGGCCAAGCTTGAGAAAGAGAAGACGTTGAAGATGCTTGTTGATTTTGAGGCGGAAAAGCCCAATTTGAGAAAGATAAGAAGACTGAAGAATGGGCTGCGCTATCTTGGAAGCGCAAGTGTGAGGCTTCTGCTGCGCAATATGCGGACGAGCGCAAGCGCTTTGTGGAGGCTTGCGAGCGTGACAATAAAGAAAAAGCTTCTCTGCGCAATGAAATTGGGAAACTCAAAAAAGAGAAAGCTGATGCAGTTGCGGCAGCAGAAGAGGCGCGCTCACATAGAGAAAGGAGCGAGCAGAATGAGGTATCAACCAAAATGACTCTTCTTCTTAAGAATAAAGAAATTGATGATCTAACTGCTATGCTATTTGACCAGGAGCGGCTGCAAACTGAGGTTGACAGTTTGAAAAAAGATGTCAACCTTCACCGAACAGAGAAAGCCGAGTTGATCCGCCGTTTGACTGAAGGCGAACAAAAACTTAATGACACGGAGGTCGCTCGCGCTACTGCAGAAAGCTTGACCGAATCCCTCATGAACCAGCTTACCTGGTTGCGGGAGTACGGGATTGTGGAGGTAATATTCACTTTTCTTTATACATGTCTGGTTTGATTGTCGTATCATATACTGATTGTATTTGTGTACAAATCGCAAATGCCATCCTTAAATCTACGGAGTTGGATGAGAGAGTGGCAGAAATAATGATCGCGGCGCGCAATGACGGGCATGCCGAGGGCTATAGAGAGTCTACTTTGCACGTGGCCCATGCGCTGAAGACCGAATGGGATACAAGCCGTGCTGTCACGCATGGGCTAAATACTACCACCATTTATTCTGCTGCCAAAGAAAAATATGATCAATTGCAAATTTCGATTATGGACCTTGTGGATGCTGCGCTGCAACAAGACGACTTTGTTGATAAGCTAAAGGAGATCTTTTCTTCAGCAGAGAAGCAGGGGGAACCAAGTCCATAGAATAGGAAATTTGTAATTTTTCTGTATGATAACTTGTAACGTTGTGCTTCTGCGCAAGTATTGTGAATATAATATATTTCAGTTTTACAATGTTTGCATGGAACCAATTACTTGTGTAGGATAGACAAATGAACAATTTCTTTTCTCATGTGTGAGCGTAAGTATTAAATTAGCTTGTGGCTCATGAGTTTGTGTTTTTGTCTATCCAAAGGAATTGCATGCATTTGTAAATGAACATATATAAGACTGTAAGTAGTGGCAAAGTATTTTATTCATACTTACAAAGCGCAAGGCTATGGCTGCCACTAAGATTACATAACAAAATAAAGTAAGCTGTCTCGTTACGCAACGCTCAGAAGTTGCTTAGAGGACTGAGATTACATATAACATCGGCGTAGTTGTTGGGCGTTCAAGGTTCAAGGAATGCTGGACCCGTCCATACGCTTCAGAGTGTACGCGCCTTTTCCAATACTTCATTTATCACGTATGGACCTTCCCATCGCGGGGATAACTTCCCCGGTTTTTCGGCATTCGACGCTTCATTATCACGAAGAACAAAGTCACCAGGCAAAAAGGAACAGATGCGCACCCTTTTGTTGTAATACTTTTCAAGTTGGGACTTGTATTTAGCTTCGCGAATCGCTGCATTTTCTCGTCGTTCTTCCAATAAGTCTAGGTCGATGCGCCGTTGTTCTTCGTTATCTTGTTTTTTGAAAGCTAGCATTCTTGGAGATGGTAACCCAATTTCGGCAGGAATCACAACTTCCGTGCTGTACACAAGGCTAAAAGGAGTTTCTCCAGTGCTAGTCTTGGGCATAGTTCGGTGTGCCCACAAGATGCTAGGCAATTCGTCAACCCACCCTCGCCGTGCCGTGCCAAGGCAGGCCTTGATACCGTCGACCAAATGTTTGTTTATGCTTTCAACTTGACCATTTGCTTGTGGGTGTGCAACGGAAGCGAAAACATGTTGGATTCCCATTTCGGTCATCCATGTTTGCAACTCTTCAGCCATTAAATTTGTACCGGTTTCTGTAATAATGCGCATGGGCAGACCAAAACGGCAAATAATGTATTCCCAGATGAATTTGCGAATTACCATCGCTGTAGTAGAAGCTAAAGGTTTGGCTTCAACCCATTTGGTGAAGTAATCGACCGCAACAATGAAAAACTTTACTGCGCCGGGCGCATCCGGAAATGGTCCCACTAAATCAATGGCCCATTGTTGAAATGGCCAAGCTGTTGTGACGGATACCAAAGGATTCTTTGGGCGTAACGTTTTAGGGGCATGCCTTTGGCAGGACATGCACTTGCGCAAGATCTCTACCGCGTTAACGTACATTCCGGGCCAATAATACCCTGTGCTTTTTACTTTGGCTACGACCATGCGCGGCCCAGAATGTATGCCACATAGCCCTTCATGAATCTCCCTGTCAGGTATTGCGCGTCATGTTTGTCAACACAGAGGAGCAAAGGACCCATGTAAGAGCGTCGGTACAGAATACCGTCAATCATTTCATAATTGAGGGCTTTGCACCGTAATTTTTGTGCTTGCGCTCTATCTTCTGGTAAAGAACCATGCAACAGATACATCATTATTGGAGACATCCATGATGGATCTCCTACTTCGACCATTGTTACTTGCCTAAGAGGGACTGATGGATTACTTAAAACCTCGATGCGAACCTCTTTTGCCAAATGCTTGAAACTAGTTGCAGCAAGTTTACTTAGAGCGTCAGCATGTTTGTTTTCGCTTCGCTTGACGTGTGTGACTTTAAATTGTTGGAACTGTGCTATAAGAGCCTTGGCTTGCGCCAAGTATAAAGCCATGATATCTCCTTTTGCATCATACGTTCCAATTACTTGCTCAACAACTAGTAATGAATCAACATGGGCTTCTAAATTTGTTGCGCCCATTTTGATAGCGAGGCGTAAGCCTACTAGGAAAGCTTCATATTCGGCCTCGTTATTGGTGCTTTTAAAATCCAACCGAATTGCATATGTGAATTCTGCTCTGGACTCATTAATCGAAGACCTACTCCAGCCCCATCACTGTTTGATGCGCCATCTGTAAACAATGTCCAGGCTCTGTTATCGATGACTGGGACTGGGTTTTGGATTGCTTGGCATTCTTCAAGCTTATCAGTAGGAGTTTCAGCGAAGAAATCTGCCAAAACTTGGCCTTTGATAGCTGGTCTCGGTTTATAACAGATGTTATATCCTCCCAATTCTATTGCCCATTTCGCAAGTCGTCCAGAAACGTCTGGTTTGGCCAGGACTTGGCCAATGTGAAAGTTTGTTAAAAGTGTAATAACATGTCCAGAAAAGTATCTTCGTAGCCTGCGCGAAGCATGGACCAATGCTAAAACTAATTTCTCCATGATTGAATACCTTGTCTCTGGATCGTTCAACATCTTGCTGATATAATAAATTAGAGACTGGACCCCTTCGCGTTCTACCAACAAGACAACACCTACTGCTACCTCAGATGCAGCAAGATATAAGACCATGGGTTCTTTTACTCGAGGAGCAGTAAGTGTGGGAAGTTGAACTAAACAATCTTTCATCTGCTGGAAAGCTTGATCAGCTTCAGGAGTCCATGCGAACTCTTTGCTCTTTTTACAATTGCGTAAGGTTCGAATAAATGGATAAGATTTTGCAGCATGATTGGCGAGGAAGCGGTTTAGCGCAGCTAACCTTCCAGCCAAACGTTGCATCTCTTTGATGGTAGTAGGAGAAGACATTTTTTGTATTGCATCGACCTTTTCAGTTTTAACTTTGAAACCGTCTTTGGTGATGATGAAACCTAAAAATTTGCCCTCCTCCATGCCGAAGGAGCATTTGCTGGGATTTAACTTTAGATTTACCTCGCGTAGAGAATCAAAAGTTCTTTGGATGTTGTCTAGCATAGTGTCTTCTGAATTACTCATAATGACCAAATCATCAATGTAGACTTCCACAGTTTTTCCAATGTCATCTCCAAACACTGTATCCATCAATATTTAATAAGTAGCTCCCGCATTGCGGAGACCAAAAGGCATCTTGGTATAACAAAAAATGCCCTTCTCCGTGTGAAAAGCGGTTTTATCTTCGTCTTCTTTTTTCATCAAGACTTGATGATAACCTTTATAACAATCTAGAAAACATTTCCAGCGAAAGGAAGCTAATGAGTCAACCTTTTTATCAATCTCAGGAAGAGAATAACAATCTTTTGGACACGCCTTGTTTAGATCTTTAAAATCTACGCACATCCTCCATCCGCCAATATGTTTCTTTACCATGACTGGGTTTGCCACCCAGGTCTGGTATTTGACTTCGCGCAGAATACCAGCATTTAATAACTCGGTGACTTGTTCGTTCATTGCCTCTGTCTTTTCTGACCCGAGGTTACGTTTTTTCTGCACCACTGGCTCTGCTGATGGAAATACATCCAGGCAATGTTCCGCAACGTCGCGCGGGACACCAACCATGTCGGCAGGTGTCCAGGCGAAAATGTCTTTGTTGCGAAACAACAGTAATTTAAGCTTTGTTCGAATTTCAATACTGACTGCAGGTCCTAATAAGATTGTCTGCTCAGGGTACGTATTGTTGAGTACCCACTTTTCTGGTTCATTGCTTGGCAATGTCTTGCCAGCCTTCATAACTGGTTCCTCAATTGACATTAATTCTTTCCATGCATAAAGTATAGCTACACCATTTGGTGTCGGAAAACCACAAGCAGCATGCGGAGCGGAGGTAATCATACTAAAATCACGTTGCGCGCGGTGTCCCAATAGTACATCGTGACGGGAATTTGCCGGCATCACCAGAAGTTGACGTTACTCGTTCGAGAACACCTCCCATCAGATAAAGTAACAGGAAAGAGGATTTGTCCTAGAGGAAAGACAGCCTCATTGCAGAACCCAGTTAATGGAAAATCAACTGGTTCCAAGCGTGCCTTATCCTCAGGATCTAGTTTCTTGAAGCACTGCTCATACATGATATCCATGGAACTACCCGGGTCTACAAACATATAATCTGTTTGGTAGTGCCCAAAGATACCGGTGATAACTACTGGCCGGTCTTCTTGAGGACCTCCTGGAACGATAGGAAACATGACTTGCTGTTCGCGCCAAGTGTTTTTTGAAAATGTTGAAGGCTACGCTTGCGCGATGATCCACCTTGAATCATGGAAACGTGCTGTTTCATTTTCTTGTTACTAGGCCCTTCGTTCTCGCGCGTAATCTGTTTAATCTCTTTGCGCATGTTTTGGACAAGATGTGTAAGCTTCCCACTTTTTAATGCTTTTTCAATCTCCGTGCGCAGACTGATGCAGTTATCTGTTGTGTGCCTGTGTCTCTATGATAGTCACAGAACAAATTTGGGTCTTGCCCTTTTTTGTATTTCATTGGTTGCGGTTGTTTAAACAGATAATTCTCAGTGCTGAGAACCTCAGCCGGAGATTTCGTTAAGGGAGTCCACTGACGTTCCCTATTCTCCTGCTTAATCGCTTTTTGAGTTGTTATCTTGTTGATTGTTCCTCGCGCATCAATTGGTGAATAAGGAGAATACGAATTCTGACTTGACTCTTTCCAATTTCTCTTATACTTGCGACTACCTCTACTCAAGTCTTGCGGACGATTCTGAGGCAGAGGTGGCCTGTTAGAACTTATGTTGCGCTCAGTCTGGGCGTAAACCTTGGCTGCCGCCATGAGTTTATCCCAGTTTTTTGGAAGGACAGTTGTACCGGACAATACTTTAATCATTTCGTCGCACCTTACCGCATACTTGAACTGCGCGCGTATAAGGTCTTCATGGACATCTCCAATCTCCAACACTTCTTTATTGTAATGTGTTATAAAATCTTCGAGGCTTTCATCGTCCCTCCGCCAGATGTTCATTACATCTGAGGAGTCGCGCACGTATCACCGTTGCTGACTAAAGTGTGTAAGAAATTTTTCTTTTGTCATTCCAAGAGGAAAGTTTACCTGCCGGCAAATTATCAAACCAAAGGCGCGCAGCGCCAGTAAGGGTTTGTACAAATAAGTGACACCACATTGGCAGTGTCCAGCACCCAAGTAACCCTGCACCGGTAAAGAGGCGAATGTGATCATCGGGATCGGTCAAACCGTTAAACTTTCCAATGTTGGATGGTAATTTCGCTCGCTCCAACGGAGCCAGTGCTATCTCTCTGGTAAACTTTGATTGTTCAGCTGCTTCGGTTGGGCGATACACCAAATTATAATCATGCTCAGCTTCTGGATTGTATACTGCGCGTACTTTTGGCCTGTAATTAGCATGATCTGCAGATATTCGATTAAAAATACTTGCATTATCCCCTTCCTCATAGGTTCTATCGAGCTCATCGTGTTGCCCAAACGAGAGTGGACAGATGCGCGACGTTGAACGTTGTCTTCTTGCCTTCTATTACCAGAATGAACAGGATCATTCCTGGTTTTAGAATACATTTCTGTTCCATCTTCAGGCATGCGCGAAAGGGAACGAGCATGACTTTGAGTATTATAACTCAAAACTCGAGGTGCCGGCGAAGCACGGACCTTAGGAGCGTTAACTAGAGCTTGAAAAGCTGGAGCTCCGGTTTGGGCACATAACTGAGCATACATAGCGTTTAGAGTCGCTTGAGACTTGATTAACCACGATAATGGAGTCTCTCCAGGTGGTAAAATCGACGCAACATCAACCTGAGGAGCCGCCGGCGTTACAGGAATACTCGCATGATTAGGATCATACTGAGCATTAGCTTCGCCGGAAGAATTCTCAACTATTTGTCCGTCGACCTAAGGTCCGACAACGACACGTCGAATCCCTGATCGAGGACCTTGAAAAGATGATCCGTCGGCCATGACGCTGCAGATCTAAGTGAAACGAAACGAAAAGTGAGAAAGAATCGAAATCGGTGAGCGCCAATGAAGAAACCCTAGATCAACTAGACCGGAATCAAAGTAGATCTATGGAATGGGCTCTGCATAAAAGGGTTAACCCTCCGTTTGGATTCATGATGGATGATGAATAAAACAATATTCCGGCTGAACCTGCAAAACAGAACACCGTTAGCTCGCCACGGGGAGAAGGGGGGTTCTCTCTGTGACCACCCTTCAGCGTGAGAATAAGTACTGGTAGTCGGAAGTAAGTATTGTAAGTGAGAGAGTAGTTGAGAGTGAATACCTTTCCTTGAACTCCAAGTTACTTATTTATAGTCGGTGTTTGGCGCCAAAAAGAGAGATTGTTAACTTTAACGAAATCTTTTGCTATTCCGTTAACGTTTGTTGGCAATTCGTTAGTGCACACGGATCGTGAGCTCATCAGTGGTTAGGGAGGTGCCACGTGTCAACATGAGATCACTATATCTTATAAATGTGAGCATGCCATCACCGTGATCTTCCTCAGCCGTCCAGATGCTGCCATGTGGCAATTGGTTATAACCGAAAAGATGCTTGCACGACTGGGTGTTAATGGCCTCTAGAAGGTTTCACAGCTGTTACCCGTCTATTATTCGCCATGTGTACATTCTGTTACAACAGAAAAGATTCCCTTTACTTCTCAACCAAGTCAAGGATTTTGTTAAGGGAAAGTTTCTCAGGATTTACTGTTTCCTTGCGCGAGAAGCGCAAGTTAGTTAACTGATCTTCCTTCTTCTCCTTGCTGCTTAGCGCAACGTTTGGTGGATGCTTGCTTTGATATAAATATCTGCGCGAGGTTTGCACATGGAGCATTATCAAACAAGAATGTTCAAGGTTAACTTTGAACCTTGCGCGAGCCCGTGCAAGGTAGTTAAATGAAGCATTATCAAACAAGAATATTCAAGGCTAACTTTGAACCTTGCGCGAGCCCGCGCAAAGTAGCTAAATGAAGCATTTATCCAGAGAGTGTTCAAGGTTAACTTTGAACCTTACGCGAGCCCGCGCAAGGTAGTTAAATGAAGCATTCCTCTCTTGGATATTTGGCGCAGAGTTCTAATAAATCTTGTTTTGGCAAAGAAGCCTGTGCACAGTTTTCTTAGAAGTTATTAATGGGTATGGTTTCTTTGATTGGCGCAAGATTTTTGGGACCATGCCCCTTCAATATAAAATACTATATTATGTATAATTGAAAAGTGGATATGAATAGTGTCATAAATAGTTTTTTTTTTTTTTTTGAACAATGTTCATGAATAGTTATTGAGATTTTTTAATATTTTTTTTATTTTTTAGTAATATTTTATCTATTATTCATTTGATTTTTTTTGTAATAAATTCTTATGTATTTGTTTTTATTTTTTATTAGTAACATTTTTTAGCATTCAATTTGAATTTTTGTAATAACTTACGTTCGTTAACTTAAAAAACTTCTAAATTTGCATCTTTGTTTTTTAACATTCCAAGTTATTTGCCCGCACATTGTGATGGCACGTTACCGAGGGCATTGGATCGGTATCGATTCGGTTAGTTATAGTACCGGTATAATTGAAGCACTCAGTATAGAATTCAACACGTGTTTTACATCGATTGAAAACATAAACCGGTACTGACATTAATGTTGTTCGAACGGTATCGACTGTTTCTAATTGTCAAGCTACTAGTACCGATATTCAATTATCGTCCCACACATACTTGTATAAATTAAAACATGTTGAAACTAGAAACCATATAATAAATGCAGTATCAGAACCAATATTGTTTGGTATGGTACGCTAACTATACAATGTTATTTTATCGAAAGAAAAAAAACAATAAAAATAAATACCGATACCAAACCAACGTTGTTCGTTCGGTTCACTACGATAGAGACACGATATTTGTTATCAAACAAGAAACCACAAAACTAATACATACCGATACTGATGTTGTTTAGTTTGATACAGTGTGATAGCGATATCATCTTACTAAAGCGAGTGTTGATAGAAATTCACTAATTATATATTATTATATTATATATTATATATATTATTATATTTATATTTATATTTATATTTATATTATATATTAATAGAAAGTCATCATGAATAGTGTATTAAAATTATAGAAAGTCACCGTAAATAGTATTTTAATATTGTTTGTTTTTAACATTTAAGTATTTTATTAATATATTTTTAATTGATTTTGCAAGTTTTTTTCCTTTTATAACCTTTTAGATACGATAAGTTATATAATTTTGAATATGTTGTTGCGACGTGCCTAAATCTTTCTCTTTATTGATACATTTTTTGTCCCGAGATTGAGTGCGAGTGATAAAGCTTAAGTAATTGAAGCACAAAAGTACATGTTATCAACTTTAACTCACATTTAGTTTTTTATATATAAATTGACATTACTTTTTTCAATAGTCTAATAGTATAATGTAATACTTTATAAAGTTCTAAACATATGCGGCATGTTTATTTTTGTCTTCCTTCTGCTAAAAGTTTTGTTCAAAATCAAATGGATCAATATAATTGATTTTTATTTGTTCTTTACCACCGTGATCAACTAAACACATAGCATGAGAAACTTGGATAGCACGGTATATAGTATAAACTATTACGAGTATGAATATGATAGGGCACCTTAACGAACCGAACTTATACCGTCTGTTCTTTACCATGACGAATTGAACTGATACTGTGCGAATAACTTCAATGGTAGTATAGAGTTTTTTTAATTATCATAAACTATACCGAGTATTGGTACCACGTAAATTTCAATCAAACAATATCAGTACCGGTATCTGTACCATTGGAATGAATACTGATATTCATTTTGGTGACATTACTGGTATTCGTTTTTATGGATTTGATTTATGTAAAATATGTTTCAATATCCTTTTGGGCATATAACGCCTTTGTTTTGGGTTTTTCCTTTTGATTGCTATAACGAGTGTCGGTATCGTACCGATATGTTGTTCAGTCATTTCAATTCGGTTTAGTACGATAGCAGCACTCGCCGCGAAGCGCGAGTGAAGCTCCCTAGTATATATAGTTAACGAAGTAGGATTAATAGTAACTTTATTTTTTAAAATAATAGATAGCTTTTTATTTTTTTATTTACTATATTATAATATTTTATTATTATATTTATTTTTAATAACATATTTATAATTTTTTTCTTTTTTAAAACCATATATTTTCTTTGCTATTTTTTAATAATCCTTTTTTTTAAAACATATATTAATGTATCAAATAATTTGATACTTCTTTAATAATTTACGTTTATAACTTTTTTCTAAAAACTTAAGTACGTAGTTGTGATTGATTATTTCCATCGACATTCCGTTATAAGTTTTGGTAAAAACGAAGTTGTACTCAAAATAAAGTATTAATTTGGTATCATAAAACGGTACAATGATAAACTAAATCCTTCTAATGGTTTGCTTTTTAAACAACATGCTTTATTTCAAATCACATTTGTATTACATTATCATTTGTTTGATTTCGTCGCAATGCGCGACGCAAAAAAAGCTATTATATATATATATATATGGAAAGTTGGTATGAATTTATATAATGATATATAGTTTTTAATATTTTATTATTTAATATTATAATAATTTATTATTATTATAATAGTTTATTATTATATTTATTTTAAGTTTAACATATTTTTTCTTGTTTTAAAATCATATTTTCTTTAGCATTTGTTTTTTAATAGTTCTTTTTTTAAAATTATATTTCCTTTATCATTAATTTGATATCTTTTTAATAACTTTCGTTCGTTAATTGTTTTCTCTCGACGTTATATTATAAGTTTTGTTAAAAATAAAGTTGTATTCAAAATTGAGTATTTTTTTGGTATCGTGAAATGGTACAATGATAAACTGAATCGATTCTAATCATTTAGCTTTCTAAACAACATGATTCATTTTCAAATAACGTTCGTTTTACATTATCATTTGTTCCGTTTCGTCGCAATGCGCGACGTCAACAGATATAATCGAAAAGTGATCATGAATTGAAATTTGATTTCTATAATATATATATAGTTTTTCTCATACTTTTATCATTTTAACATTACAATAGATTACTATTATATTACTTTAACATTAAACATATCTTTTTAATTTTAACTTTTAAATATTCTCTTTTTTTAATATTACTGATACTGTCTGAACAACATCAATATCGTACCGTATAACATCGGTATATAGTTTTTTTTCTATTATTAGCGACATCATGTGCTTATTATTATGTACAATTCGATAAAAGTTCTATTTGAACAAGCCATATATAGTTGATTTCTTTATCATCACAACCAAACATATGTCGATCAAACAACATTGGTAATTGTACCAAATTCGTTTTTATAGTTTTCTTGACGTGGCGGTATAAAATTCATTGAACAAAAAGTTATATTCGATACAAAGTACTTTTTGGGATCGTAAGCTATATCGAGTGTCTGTACGATATAGGTATCGTAACGGACTGATATCGATCGAACAACACCGGTACCGCCGTACCGGTACATGTATTCGCTTTTATTGGTTTCAACCGATGTAAAACATGTGTCGATTGGAAACGATTGTTATACTGAATGCCGATACAAGTACTCTAATGAACCAGACCGATAATGACCAAAGGCATGTAGCGAAGCACACGATAATCATACTAGTATTGACATAATAAGAAACAAATTAAATTCTCTTTCATCCATGTTGTTATTATAATATAATAAAGTTACTCTTTGTTATTTATTAATTATGTTTATTTACATGCATATACAAACATGACTATTTTATGATTATACCATTTACATAACATAATATATATCTTTATCACTAAATATATAATAATACATATTATATTAATAAAAGTTACTATATTATAAGTAATAGACTCGTTTAAACTTATCACTTTAATCAAACTCTATACGATAAAACGCCTAGCTCAAGATTGTTTGAACTTGACTCATATATCAGTGTTTAATAAGTCAGCTTCAACTAGCCAACAAGGGACCCTATTTGTGTCAAGGGATTGTGGATACAATGTTGGGGAAGGATGATGATGCTGAAAACAGGTTTGGGAAGTATAGGAGGCTTGTTCCAAAAGGACGTTCTTATATTAGGTATTTTGATGATAATATGGTTGAGATGAAGGTTTTTGCGCAAAAGCTAGAGAGCGAAAGGGTGTGTTGAAGAGTTGATGTAACGAGGGTGTGGGTTCGGGTATAGTGAAGGTTAGGTTTTGATGGTTTGTTGTGTTTATTGTTTGTCGGATTGGTTATTCGGGCTATGGATATTATGGTAGTTTGATTATGATATATTGGTGGGATTTTGTGTGCATGATCAAGCTTACTGTATTTGGTGGTTAGAATATTAGGATCATAGGTGCAATTGCATCATGGCAAAACTTATAGATACGGGATTCAAAGGATAAAATGTTCGATCAGAATATGAAGTAAATTGGTACAAACACTAAAGGACCAAAGCATCTATCATTCCAATGCCTACTTTAGGTGCAACTTTCCTTTAAGAGTCTTAAGTAGTCTTTAGTTTAAACGTTATTAGAATTCTTTAGGTGCAACTTTCCTTTAAGTCTTAAGTAGTCTTTAGTTTAAACGTTATTAGATAAATCTACTACTTATGAAGGACTTCGTTTGGTTACATAGCTTTTGGTTCACACATTGAAACCTGAATTTAATTAATATGTTTGGTTGGATAATGAATTTGCGTATCAAACAAAAGTTATTTGAAACAACCAATTACAAACAACTGGCAGGTAAACAGGCACGAAGCAGCACCGCAACCCCGTTTTGAACAATCTCAAGAATTCTTTTAAGAAAAGGAATTGAACATTTTCTTTGACATTGTGAAGGAATTAAATCAAAGAAAGTGGAATCTCTCACTACTTAACACGGTCACGAGCCACGATCACCGCCACCACGACCAACGGGGCTACCCCACAGTCATATGTAGGTTGTTGGTCATTGCTGCCACATGTGCAACCCGTCCACCCCCACCTCACTATTGTAGTCACTGCTACTATCCAACCTTCAACCCTCAACCATCACATTCCAACTTCTTTAACACATTTACAAACCAAACATGATTATTTTGTCAATCAAATGCAATACGAATTCTTGTTCCTATCAAAGGGCAACAAGAGAAAAATCATGTCACCACTTTGCATGTCATTTGTGTCTTTGATCAATCATCCAACTATAGCAGTATTTGTCACTAGTCTTGTTCCTATCAAAGGCCAACAAGAGAAAAATCATGTACCACTATGCATGTCATTTGTGTCTTTGATCAATCATCCAACTCTAGCAGTATTTGTCACTAGTTTAGCACCAACGGTAATGTACTGTTTAATCAGAGACGTTGATATCTATCTTTGTTGAATTCAAAACCGTCCGAATGAAGAGATGTAAAGAGAGAGTTGTTAGTTGAATTCGAAGTGCCATCATCAAAGGTTTATCTTGTAATAGCAAAGATAAAGTAATCACTTCTAGACTTAGTGTAACAGATCTTGTTATAATTTATTTAGGTTGTGTAGTGATTAACATTGTTTTGCTAAACATAATTACTCTGTATAACTAAGTTTCTTATCGTTTAATTTGATTTAAATCTTTTAAAATCACATAGGATCTGAAATTATAAAATAAAACCATAGCTATAACATCACCTGATATAAGAACTTCAAAACTATATTTACATATATATTCCTATTTGAGTTGTACATCCTGATCTAGTAGCTGTAGTGGTTACATCAACCCGCAATAGGGCTCGAGTCATAAAAAAACCCGTGAAACAAAATCTAACACTTATTGCGCTATTATAACCTCTGAATCTAGAGGAAGAATGGCATTGCGACCATGTTGTATATCACATCTAAAAGTAAAACAAATGTGTAGATATATATTGTCAAATCTATTGGTTTTCGGTTTATTTTTCACCATCTTCTTGTTTCAAAATTCGATTTTTGAAATCTAATGCCATTCGTGGCAGACCGTCTCTGAGTTGTATCTTGGGTTCCCAGTTTAGCAACTCTTTGGCTTTGCTAATGTCCGGTTTCCTTTTTTGAGGATCATCAGCAGTGTTCTTTTTGAATTCTATTGCAGCATTTGGATCAATAGTTTCTTTCACCACCTAAATGGAATCAACGCTAAACATTAGAACACAAAAAACAAAAGGGTTCATTGTTTTGGTCTAAGGGGTGACCCTGGTGCACGCGATTGGTACACCAAGGCTCCTCGGTTGTATCTGAGAGTGGACCTACATGGTCAACTATGCATGCTTTAAAATTCTTTCTATAGTGTCCTATGAGCCTAGAATGCTAGTAGACAACCTCGGTGCACCAAAATTTCTATGTTGTTTAGTACAAAGTGAAATCTTGGTGAACCTGGGTTCTTGCGGTTCTAACTTAAAAGGAGACTATGGCTCCTCGGCCACACACGAGTCAAACCTGAGCGAGCTCTAACATGGTGAACTCTCCCGGATTGCCCAAGTTGAAAGGTCCGATGTGCTCGCCTTCCATGAGTGCTATGAGCCCATCAACCTAAATATTAAATAAAACTTGTATAAAGTTGTATGAAACATTAGAACAAATATCTTTATCATATGAACAAGAACATATTACAAAAAGGGCCAAAACTTGAACTAATATATACAATATACATATTTTTATACAAAGAACATTGTACCAGATCTGAGACGTACTGAAAGCTTCGGGTTTGCTTTCCATCACCATAAACGGTCATTGGTTGTTTGCGAAGGGCCTGTGAGACAAAGTTGCTAACAACACGACCATCATCTAAACACATTCGAGGACCATATGTGTTAAAAATACGTGCTATCCGAACCTGCAAAATGCAAAATTAAACTAGTATAAAACATAGTTTTTCCTACACTTACTACATTTGTTTAATCACTTAAATATGGGTTTTGATATGACTAAATACAAGAAAATCACCTCGACACCTTCATTTCGATTGTAATCCATTGTTAATGTTTCGGCTGTTCTTTTCCCTTCATCGTAGCAACTTCTAACACCTATATTGTATTATCATGAACCTTAAAAGAGTACCAGATTGCTAAGACAACAAAAGAAAGGAAGATAAAAGAGGTAAAGGTTCACCTATTGGATTCACATGCCCCCAATATGATTCCCTTTGAGGATGCTCAAGCGGGTCACCATATACCTCACTAGTACTTGTGATTAAGAACCTTGCCCTGATTCTTTTGGCGAGTCCGAGCATGTTCATTGTGCCGATCACATTTGTCTTGTAACGACACAAGTCAAGGAGACCAAAAGTACTTCATTTTCTAAAATAAAACTACATTCACCTTAAAAAGATGCAAATCCATGAATAGGGTTTCTTTTAACATAACGAAATTCAAATCGATCTACGTTGACTCTTAGAAAGTCAAAGCCTTTGTCTTTTGTATATCATCTTTAAGAGCTTTTAACCAATACCCAATTCAAGAACCAACACAAAGATTACAAAAAACACATTCTTTATAATGAAACTAAGAATAGTAACAAGAAAGATTTATAAAAGGATATGATGGTCTTGACAGGATTGTATTTGTAATGAACAGGAGAAGCAGGACAAGCTAAATGATAAATTTGATCAACCTCCAATAAAATAGGTTGAACAACATCATGTCTTATTAATTCAAATCTGGGATTATCCAAATGATGGGCCACATTTTCTTTCCTCCCAGTAAAAAAATTATCTATCACAATAACCTCATCCCCTCTAGCCATTAACACATCAACCAAATGGCTACCCACAAACCCTGCTCCACCTGTCACCACCGTCCTCATCCTCCTCCGGGGATACCAACAGGAACTGGGACGGTTGGAGGGCGTTGAATGGTGGTTCTTTCGCGGTGGGTGATTGACATTGATCTAGGCATTGGCATTACATGGGAGTTGATATGGTATGTTGTGGTCGTGGTGGTGGTTGTGATGGTGGATAAAGACGGTTGGAATATGAATATGATCGAACCGATCATGATTCCAATGAGGATGAAAAGAAAACGTTGCTCGTTGAAGATGTAGTTTAAGGGTCTTCTGGATAATGATTGTTGTTTGTATGATTTAGGTGAGTATGGTGGTGTTTGATTGTTGGGCATTTCTTCATCTCTTCTCTGATTTGTATGTATTTGTTTGTGTAATTGCTTCATGTTGTCCTTTTTTGAAAAAAAAAAGTTCAAGAAAAACGTTGGTTTTGGGTACAAGTATGAATGATCGAGGTTCTATAGAAAGAAATTAATGATGGGTGTAACTGTTTTTTGAAATTTGCCTTGGTTTTTCAAGATTTGTACATGACTTCATGACTTAAAAAAACGGTTGGGAAAAGGGAATCAAGAAGAAAAGTTGATAAGTTATTCCTAAGGGCTCAAATCGGTTAACATTTTCTATTTTGTTAAAGAAAAATAAATTCAACAAGGAAAATATTATATACGTACAACTTTATTCACATGTAATTTCTCAATCTTGATCCTTCATTTTTAGGAAAACAGATGATTTGTAGACGGTAGAATAAAAAAATGTTAAATTCTCTATATCACTAAAACAAATAAAATTAAACTGATAGTGTAGATGATGTACTAATTAGCTTTATTGATTTACAATTCAACTACTTTTAAAAAACTATGTAAATTTTCTGTTTCTTAAATGTGTTTTTTTATATTTTATTGGTTCTGAATATAAAATTACTTGTTACTTACTTCTATATATAATCATCTATATAGTAAAAAAAATGTATAACAACACCTTATAAGTATGCGAGTATAATTTCATCTACAGCAAACGTGTTAGTAGAATATGAGAAAATAAAAAATGTAACAAATTCTCTCTAATTTCATTCAGTGGTGGACACCGATAATTATGTATACCCTTTAATTATCAAAACAACATTGAATGTTTAAAACATATCAAAACAACATTGGAGTCCACTTAATTATTATTTTAACATGTATTTCACACCACGTCAAACATAAACATCAGAGGCTAAAAGGCATTAAAACCTTATCAAATAAAAAAGAAAAATGAGAAACTGTTTAAAAAATCAAAGTCTTCGAAGTTCGAACGAAACGAACGTGATCTAAATAGGGCCTTGCTTTGTTATAATTTGGTAGCTACATATCCTTTTTCAGCTCTCCTTAGATTTTCATGTAGTTTTCTTTTCTTAAATTCTAAATTTCTAAAATAAGACTTCTTTTTAGTTTTAAAGTCCCAACGTCACAAAATATCAAACACTCAGAAGCTCAAAATTAGCTGACTAAATATTGTTTAACCCATAGTTTTTCTTAGCTATTCATAGTTCAGTTTAAAATTATAAAATCGGCTAAATGAGTCATCAGCTTGGTTTCACAGCCGCTTTGTTTTTTAAACTTTTAGTTGGTCAGTTTCAAACATTTTAAACATTAGCAAATGGATTGATTTGCGGTTTATAGCAAAAACCGACTGTATAGACCAGATCGGACCATAAGTTTTATGGACCAAAACCCAATGTATTAGTGATTTAGAATTGTCACATTGCTAGTTATCATACATGGTCAGGTGTATGAGTTTGAAGTAATGATTGTAAACATGTCACATTACTGCTATATCCAATTTGATTCCTTGTATTTAACCCAAGCCTAAAGATTACTAACATATAAACTCACATCAGTTCAGTTGATTCATTATGCAAAAAAATAATGAATAGACTGAAGTATTAACAGTTAGGAATTGAGTGCCAAGCAAACATGTTATAACTATAACATAAATAAACATTCATACCACTATAACAACAAACAATATTTATGTAGAAATGTATGGTGAACTGTAAGTTTCAATAACGTTTTAGTATATTTTATGTATATTCTATGTAAAGGCTGAATAACGGTTCGGTTTGGTTCCGTTTTAATAATCAACGGTTTAGTTTGATAATAAAAACAGTTACTAATGGTTTGACTCACAATTTGAGCTGAAAGCGGTTAAAACCATGAACACCCCTAGTTTTTGTTACTTTTCCTTAGCCAAAATACACAAACCTAAAGCAATGTACGCACTAATGCAGTAAGTACATGTAGCTACAACATAACTATCACAATTTGTCAATTATATCAATTTACACTCCATAAAACTTAATTCCAAAACTTAAAGCAACATAGATTAATTTAAATCTGGAAACAAAGACAACAATATTTTGGTTCATTAACAGCCAACCAAAACTCATTATCCACAAACCAAATTACAAACACTCATGACTTTTCTTTTCCTCAAATCTGGAAATTTTCTTTTCTTTTCCTAAGCTGCTAAGATAAAGCACATGGGACAACCTCACCCATATGACTTTTGTCTCTCCTCAAAACCCTCAAACAAAACCGAGAAACTTTGCTGTTAGTTGTTCATATAAAGTGATGACCCAACACAGAAACTTGACTTCACAAGCGAAAAAGCGAAGAGTGTGTGTGTGCAGTTCGATTAAAATTAATATTCCACAAAACCAAGCGTATGGGAGATGGGTTAACGAATCAGAAATCAAACATTTATTGTCATTATGAAAGACAAGACACGTTAATATCATACCTGCAGTTAAGCATGCATACCCACAACGGTTAACGCTTTCGCAACTCTCATTTTTTCATCATTACTCAGGTCAAACCGAAGTGACAACATAAAAGCATGGATGTAGGATCTTCTAAAGTAGTTCTCATTCATATATACAACTCAGTAATATCCCTTTAATTTTTTAATCTATTTAATCCACAAAATGCCTCATGAATGCATCTATACCAGACACCAAATTTGTAATCCTTCTTTATTACTATAATTTAATGATCACCTATTCTTATACAATCATACAGAAAATGCATTTATGGATAACAAGACTAAGAAAACTAACTCGGTGATCTCTATTTTGGAAGACATAACTTTTGTTAGATATTTTAGTGTAATCGGGATTGACTTGATGATAAAAGCAAATAATAATACACATCAAGCAAGTTAGGAGGTGTGAGAGTACACGCTTGTTTGAGTTATTATAATTCAAAATGTACGGGCGGTGGCGGGGTCCAAGGGGCAAAGCCTTTGGCTAAAATTGCCTTAGAAAAAAAAAATTATTTTCAGAAAAATGCCATAATTTTCGAAACATAAAAAATTGGCATATTTTTGAAATAACTGCCATTAGGCAGTTAATCATCCCCAACCTCAAAATTCGTATACAGGTTTTTGATCATTTTTCTATGGTTCAGACAATTTTCCATACAAACATACACTTATTAAAATTCCCCAACAACTTCTAGGTTCCCCACATACATGAAACACCCGTTTGGCTTAGTAGACCTGCCAAAATCTACACATAATTTACTACATAGATACTACGAGAAACATGTACCATAACCCAATATTTTCAACATCACACATCAAGAATAACATATCAAAAGGTGCATCTGGTATAAACAATGATCTCCTTTCTTTATAAACATGAATCGCTAATTAATTATCCATTAAATAATTGATAAGTGATAACCGGTTCATAATCATAATCAGAAGAATAAACAAAGTGTTCATCTTATTTTTTCTTGGATGAATTGGATTAAAAAAATTGAATTATTATTGCACCTAACCATAACCATCATCGCACCACCATCTGAACGCTACAATTACCAGAGGATTAAAATTCTTAGCGGAGTAGAAGAATAGATTCCAATTAAAATATAAGGAACTGAACAACGGCTGAACGTCACACCTAGTGCCTCCATCGCCGTCATCGAAATGTTATGTATATCTTCAACGGTAAACTCCAAAAATGATCGCCACTTCGCCAGATAAACAAGACTGCCATCCAACATTAACGGGTGTTTAGATGTGCAAGTTAAACCTTCAAAGTGAACAATTCAAAGTTGATTATCCAAAACTGTTAAATTACCCCTAACTATCAAAAAGTTCTTGATGTAATCTCATTAAAAATGCATTTACTTTTTCTTAATGTTTTGTTTGCTACAGTAATATACATTCTCCATGTATGATTTATATATCTAGTTTCCACGTCCTTACCCTGATGTAAGAGGTGAGAATTCTCTAAACGAGGTCTTAGGTTTATGTCTTGACGTTGTGATTATCAAAGATTCCATGCCCGTCTTATGTTGCGAGCATTTGTAGACTATCTGGTGCTTTTTCACATACAGGAATATAGACTTTCTAGAGCGTTTTCACATACTAGAATGATTGTTGTAGTCTATTTAGGTTGAGTGTTACGGAGCCATGCCCCTGCCAGCGACCCAGCCTGGCTCCGATTCCAGTGTTAACGACGTGAAACACCGCCCTTAGGGGCGTTGAAGTGTGTTAAATAAGAGGGGGCGTGGTGGTAACGGGGTTAAGGGGTTGTGGTTATGTGGAAACCACCTAAAACGACTATATAATCGTACAAAAAAATTAGTTTTAATTTTTAAATTTACACACACACTCATACTTTATAATATTTTACCACACTATTTCATTCTCAAATCCTTAAAACTCTTCTCATCTCATCCAATTTTACATTTTTTATAAGACAAAATGTTTCCATGGAGCAATATAGACCGAACAACTCGTATAACCAAAACCGAAATTCACCAAATACCCCAAACACACACACTGAATAATACCCTGAACACACCAAAATCTCAACCCAACACTTACTTCTACCCTTCCAACGTTTTCACTGGTTGTTATCAGCCAGGGCCAACGGTCGAAGTACCACACGACTCACAAGCACAATCATAAGTGGCCATTTTTATTATCAATACGCGCAAAACACGCAAAGTTCACACTCCACAATATCGGAAACTCAACCCGGCCTTGTCCAACCAACACAAATGGCCCCTCCCGAGAATAAATAAAAAGAAAGCTTAAAAAAGGGAGATGACGCCGAGGCCGTTGAAAAAGCATTTAAGTGGTGGACGGCTACATAGGAAATAAATTTGGCCCGTGTTTGGGTGGACATCTTGGAGGACCCGGCTACAGTTATTATATATTATTTCATATATATATATATATATTACGTTTTAATTTTTAAATATTTTCTATAAATGTTTTGTAATTGATAATAAAAAAGGAACCGATTTTTGGAGTCGTGTTCAATTTTCTTCTTATGGGACGTGAACCTTACCACAATCTGAATTCCATTTCCGGTAAATAGAGAGAAATGCAAAAAAATGCACCACCTTTAACACCATCTACAACAACCACTCCAACCAATCTTGTGGCAGAATGAGTGGTGCTAATCATATAGATTTGCTTATCGGGCCAATAAAAACTACAAACAACATAAACGCCATGCGTTTACAGTGGAGAAACCATGACAAATCTAGTAAAAGCACCAAGTGGCATCTTGTCCCACACAGTTCAAAAGGTTGGAGAGCGTATCATTCACCGACATAGCTTCGAATGCCAGGCCCCAATAGAATTTAAACGATTTGAACTATGATTTTGATATTCTGGATGAACTGGTTGAAGTAAGTCGCTGATGAGGAGAGATCGTGCAAAATCAAAAAACAAATGTGTGTGATCGCCTTCAACTCAATCGGATATCTAAGCCCATATGGATATTCTCAACGAGAATATTTATAAACAATTGTTAGTGATCAAGTAACAAGAGTCCGATGCCATTGATCTTGATCTTATGGTGATTGGAATGAACACCCGATTATATGTCGAAATTGGACAGACAAATAGTTGAAAAGAAAAAAAGAAAAGATCTGCCAATGATTTCTAGTGGAACTGGATTAGTTGTTTGATATTTTAATGTATGTTTAGTCTAGTTGTTTGAACTCTTATGTATCTTTAGTTTAGTTATTTGGATTTTAATGCATCTTTATTTTAGTTGCACTCATTTCGTTTTGTTTTTCAATTATTATAGTTTTATTTATTTATCCGTCTAAGTTATGTTATATTAAAAAATAAGTTCTAGATAAATTGGTAACTATTAAAAAATGATTGGGATAGAACGAAAACTAGTGAAATCTATGTTATATTAGACCCCTTCACGCCCCAACAACATTCCAAACACTTTTCTTTTTATAGGTTTTATTTATTATATAATTATAATATTATGTTAATAGGTGTGAAAACCTTGTGAGACCAAAATACATTAATGGGAAAAATAAATGAGTAAGAGCTCGCCATAGAGTGAAAAATTGTAAACCTATAAGACATAGCCTAACAAGTTGTAGTAAAAAAGTGAATGAAAATAACGTAATGATGTGTCAATAAGATTACAAGTACTTTACGAGGTATAGCAGTCAAAATATGAAACCATAAAACATATTGTTAGTAACAAGTTGGATTGAAAGACATGTTAGGAGGAGTTTATTTTTTCTAGATGGGTATTTTTAAATAACTTATTTGTTTAGGATGTGTAGTTTAAAAGACATCTACTAAAATGGACATGGTTTTATTTATTTTTAACCAACAAATTAAACTTTTTAAATTTCAATCAACATATTCTAATTTTCTTAATTTTTTTGTTGCATAGCAAATTCAAACTGAAATGGCTGGCTTGAGTGAGTCTAATTCATCATAAACTTGGACTTTTTTTCTTTCAAATTAAACTATTATGCCTTTTTAACCAACTCACTAATTATACCTCTTTCTAATTTTGTTTTTTCAATCAATGCTGGTGTTCATGTGATTGTTTCTTGCTTTCTTTTAATACCCTGTTGCATAACAATTTAAACTGAAATGGCTTGGTGGCTTACCAACATATTAGCAGCTTGCTCTAGTTATCTGTTAATGTTCTTTTTTGCTTCTAGTGTTTTGGTAGATGGTTTATTTAAGTTTGCTTTGGGGATAAAATATTTAATAATGCGAAAACAATTTTTTGGAACGTAATCTGGGCAGAAATAAAAGCTCATTTTTCAATCGTTTAAGCTGGTATGTTTTACTACGTAGTCAACATGCTTTGAATATTGTCATTTTCAATCAACAGACAAACATATAACCAAAAAAGACTCATCCAAATCTTTCCTATCAATAAAAGTTAATTAATTAACAGCATCCACAACGTTGGTCAAAGTCCAAACCGTTTACATCATTCTAAACCTCAATCATTAAACCGGACCACTAAATCAATCGCCTACAACAAGGGGGGGGGGGGGGTTCCGGAATTGGTGGTTTGGTTTTAGACGTGGGTTTTGGACTCCATATTGTGGATGCTCTAAGAACAACACAGACACATAGAAACCGACGACTATAAGTGTTTTCCACATTTTGATTACAAAGTTCACTTAGAAAATAAAATGCTACATGTCTTCTAACCGTCTCTGTGTTTAATATCACAATCATAATTTATTGCAATGGGACGCAAAATGTTGATGACATTTTGGAAGTGGGTTTGATTTGATCTGGTTTTGGGCGTGGGTTTTGGACTATACGTTGTGGATGTTCTAAGAACCACATAGAAACCGACGACTATAAGTATTTACTGCATTTGGTTACAAAGTTGACTTAGAAAATAAAATGCTACATGTCTTCTAACCCATCCCTGGGTTTAGAAAATTGAACATTTAAAGCTGGTAGAATAATATCACAATCACAAATTTATTGCAATGGAAAATTCGGCAAAATGTGATGACACTATTTTCATTAAAATGAACCATTATATTTAATATATAGTCAAGATATTCAGATTTTCATAATGACCATGTTCTGTTGATATACATAAAAAAATCCCGTAAAAAAAGCATAGCTTCCTAGTTTTCTAACAAACGTAAAATTTAATTTAAATCTTCTAGTAATCAAGTTATAATGGTCTTCTCATTGTTCCGTAAGAAGCCACTGGTTCTTGCGCTTCTAATGCATATGAATGAAGCTGTATCTAGTTCGAATATCTCTACAGATCATCTTGTATTACTCCATCAAATCCAACATGACAGCATGTGAATGAGTGGTAAGGTGGAAAATTATAGGTGTCAATCGTATCGGGTTGGCAGGTTTTGGTAGGTAACTGAGTTGATGGGTTCCGGGTTGTTGGATTGACCAGTTGAGTTTTTCAACCCTAAACCAATCCATATATTTATTCGTGTTGTGTCAAACCAATTTAAAATTGTGTTGTGTTTGAGTCATGTTTCGTGTCAACCTGTTTAAAGTTCGTTTGTGAATATAACTAATAACTAGCAATTCTTTACAATTTAAACAACCATCTACTCAATGAAACCTTTTGTAATTGTGGGGTTCAATTGATTGTTTTTATTCATTTCTCTCATTCCCAAAATTTCATATTTGGGTTTATAAATTTAATTTGATATTAAAAGAAGTAAATGGAATGATTGGAGAAACAGTGGTGAACTTATAAAATAAATATGTTGGAAATTAAGGGTTGATAGATGAGTTCAAAAGAGAATATATATTAATTTCACTTTTAAAAGTTAATAGCTAGAGGAAAAAAAATCTGAATGTAAACATTTTTTAAAATCCTTAAAAGGGTCGTGTTCAGGTTAAATGAGTTATTAAACAGGTCGTATTCCATGTTTAATAAAACGGGTTATGTGAGCTGACATAAAACTTGTATTTTTTGTTGACATGTCAGGATTTACCACCCATAGTACAACTAGTAAAAAACGGGTGTAAATAGGACCCATAATGTATCATGATGTATTCTTTACAAGCTGTCTAATCATAACATGAACTTGCAATTTATGTGGGTGGGTGGGATTGGGGCACCCTTACAAAATACTAAGCCTACCCTTACATGAATACTAAGTCACCAGCTTAAGCATTCATATAGTTAAAACGGAATTTGGACACAGAGTAACTAAATGATACCACTTCCTATAAATAGGTTGCATCTGTAGCAACTTGAGCAAGCATACTGATATTTAAACTAAATATAGGGGTCGTTCTATAAATAGTAGATAGTTTGTTTTAGAAGGTAGTTATGAAGTTCGGGGACTGAAGATGACAAATCAGAAGTTTATAACGGACTCATTAAATGAAGAGATGTATCTCTTTGGACACACCCTTTGGATTGATGGCTGCAAGGGAAGAAGGAAGGGACGCGACTCTTCAAGATTGATTACATCCACAAGATCAAGAGTCACAACCATTCGTGAAGTGACACGTCTCTACAATCGCACCTATTCGTTTAGTATATATAGGGTTCATGTATGTCAATTGTAATCATCACTTTTCATTTAATACAAGCAAGTTTATCGTTCTTTTGATTCTCAGATCTTTATATTCAAACCTGTGATTCGCATGTTCGATTACCAACAAAGCAGACTTTTCTTTCAATCAGAGCCTTGATTTAGCATCTCCTAAAACATTTTTGGGTATAATCTTGATGTTTTGGGTCGGGTTGGTCGGGTCGGGTCGAGTACGGGTCACGTCGGATGCGGGTCAAGCTAGAAAAAGTTATTTGAAAACCGTATTTAGTTTAACGTTTATTTTATGGTTTATTAGAATTAGTTGTTGTCAAAGGGTTGTTTATTTAACGTCCTTAGGAGAATGTGGAATATGTTGGTGAATAAGTCTTTTGTACGTTATATGTTAGCCTATATAAAGGGCAATTTTCATATGGAATAAACAAGTTCTTTTCATCTTTTCTAATTGCACATAGAAAGCTTTACATCCGAGTTTTGAGATTGTGTGAACCTGGGCCTGAACCAACAAACACCTCCTTAAATCCGCAATATTAGCTATTAATAATGCTCTTGTCATTACTCGCTAAATTAGCAGCAGTCATAGTTGTTGCTCTTGCTATACATATGGTTGGAGTCGTCTATGGTTCTAGTGCGGCTTCAGACCAACTTGCATTGCTGGAAATCAAGTCAAGGATTACACATGATCCTCATGGTGCTTTGACATCATGGAATGCTTCCCTTCCTTTTTGCCAATGGAGAGGAGTGACCTGTGGTCGCCGCCACCAAAGAGTCACATTGTTGAATCTACAAAACTTGGGTTTAGTAGGTTCTTTATCTCCTTATCTTGGTAACTTGAGCTTCCTCGGTTACATAAGCCTTGCCAACAACCAACTTCATAGAAGTATTCCACCCGAGATGGGTCATTTAAATCGATTACAGGTATTAACCTTTTCCAACAATTCATTCACGGGGAAATCCCAGCCAACATGTCATGCTGGCCAAAGCTTACATTCTTTAGCTTGCGATACAATAAGCTATCGGGAAAATTCCAAATACTCATACCTCTCTGTTGATAATAACCACATTATATTTGGCCGGAAATGACTTCACCGGTGGAATTCCACCATCCATAAGCAACCTAACATCTCTTGAAGCGCTCAGTCTTTCTTTTTGTCCATTAGGAGGGAGCATTCCTGATTCCTTCAATCAACTAAAAAACTTAAAAAAATAGGCCTGGGAGAAAATGGCCTCATTGGCGCATTCCCTTCATTTTTCTTTAACCTTTCGATGTTAGAAATTCGAAGTTTTCCAGAAAATCAACTTCAAGGCAGTCTACCCTCCAACTTATGTTTGAGTCAATCCCATCTCACGCGAACAGAATTGGCGTACAATCACTTCAATGGCTTCCTTCCACCATCAATATCAAATTGTTCAGAGCTGGAAATCTTTGATGTGTATCAAAATGATTTAAAGGGGGAATAGCTATTGACTTTGGAAGACTACAACATCTTAATTTTCTATCTCTTGCTTTTAACAGTTTTGGAAGCAAGAATCCTGATGACATGAATTTTTTTCATTCTTTGTCCAACTGCAGTAATTGGAAACTATAGAACTTTTGAGTAACCAATTAGGAGGGGTGCTACTAACTTCACTTGGGAACTTCTCATCCAAATTGTCGTACCTAGTGATGAAGTCAAACTATATCTCAGGCACTATTCCTTCCTCAATAGGCAATTTGTTAGGCCTAACTACAATTTCACTAAGTGTAAACAGCTTCACAGGCATGATTCCTGAAAGCATTGGTGAGCTTCAAAACTTGCAAATACTTTACCTTTATGACAACCATTTCTCTGGGGTTATTCCAAGGTCTATAGGAAACTTGTCACTTTTAACTAAAGTAGTATTGTATGGAAACAATTTGGGAGGCACTATACCCCCCACTATTAGGAGTTGGAAGAAAGTATTAGGTTTGGACCTTCATGGAAATAAACTAAGCGGGAGTGTACCTAAAGAGCTATTCCAACTGACTTCACTTTCCATAGGGCTAGATCTGAGTCAAAACAATTTGTCCTGAGTGCTTCCACAAGAGATTAGCAATCTGAAACTCGTAGGAGTACTCGATTTTTCTATGAATCGTTTCTCTGGTGAACTTCCAAGTAGTTTAAGCAGCTGCACCAGTCTTCAAATTCTAAACCTTTCTGGCAATCTTTTCTATGGATCAGTTCCGGAATCATTTAGTTCATTGAAAGGCCTCGAATACGTTGACTTGTCACGCAATAATTTTTCTGGACACGTTCCAATACATTTGCAACAGGTTCCCTTGAAGCAAATAGATCTTTCATATAATAACTTTGAGGGAGAGGTACCTGTTAAAGGTGTTTTCGCCAACACAAGTGCAATATCCATCATTGGGAACACCAAACTTTGCGGGGGATTGCCTGACCTTAACTTACACAAATGCACAAGCACAACTAGCAACTCCAAAAGACGAACTCGAAAGCTTTCTGTTCGTGTTATTGTAGGGGTTTCACTTTCCAGTGTTGCAGGTTTAGGTCTGTTGTCGTTTGTCTTGTTTTATTGTTGTATAAAAAAGAAGAGAGATAAACCATCAGAATCAAGATTGGCTGAATCGTTTGAGAAGATATCATATGGAAGACTTTTCAAACCTACAGAAGGGTTCTCTGCAGAAAATCTTATTGGTACAGGTAGCTTTTCTTCGGTTTACAAAGGAATTCTTGATGAAAATGGCTTCACTGTGGCAATCAAAGTACTAAACCTTCAACATCGAGGAGGTTTTAAGAGCTTTATCGCTGAGTGTGAGGCCTTAAGAAACATTCGTCATCGCAACCTGGTGAAGGTCATAACTTCTTGCTCAAGTATTGATTTCCAAGGCAATGATTTCAAAGCTTTGGTGTATGATTTCATGCCAAATGGAAGTCTGGAGAGCTGGTTGTATTCACTAGACGGTAAGCCAAATCTTGTACAAAGAGTCAGTATCATCAAAGACGTGGCTTGTGCTCTTGATTATCTACATTGTCGTTGTGGAAATGTTATTGTTCATTGTGATTTGAAGCCGAGCAACATTTTATTGGATGCTGATATGGTTGCTCATGTCGGAGATTTTGGTCTTGCAAAAATACTTTCCATGAAGAAGGTTCTTATGCAAATGTGAGTAGCTTGGGTATCATCAGAGGAACCATTGGGTATGCACCTCCAGGTAATTTATGATTACTAGTCCATTAGACTATTTTTCATTATACAATACAATTGACTCTGAACAAGTTGCAGAATATGGGCTTGGAAATGAAGTTTCAACTAGTGGGGACATATATAGCTATGGGATTCTATTGTTAGAGATGTTGACAGGGAAAAAACCTGTTGATCTAATGTTTGAAGGAGGGATAGGCATGCATTCTTATGCTAGAAATGCCCTGTCTGATGGTTGTGTGCTTCAAATTGTGGATCCAGTGCTTTTAAGTGAGGATGTCAGCCAAAATAGTTTAATTTCACTAGTAAAAATCGGTGTGCAATGCTCTTACGAGTCTCCACAAGATCCAATGGATATTGGGACTGTTATTCACGAGCTCTTCGGGACAACATCTGCAAGTAGATCTTGATTTGTTAAACACACACCGATGCAAGTGGTGCGACCTGAAAAGCTAGCTAGCTTTTGGTTTGATAAAATTGTATTAAAATGATGTTTGGGTGTGTGTGTGGTGTGTAGATTTGTGTGTGAACAAAGTACTTTCTTATCTTATTTGTTATATATGATATATTATTCTCTCACCTTTGATGCATAATGACAAGATCCATACATCATGATCATAATTCTGTTGTATACCATCTCTAGTATCTTTTGAAAAACCATCTCTAGTTTTTCTCTAAGTTTTCCAATAATTACTTATCAAAGAAGAAATTGTAGGTCTTTCTTTTGACCACAGCAAGCTCTTAAACATTTTTCCATCTTTACAAGTACTTGCTTTCTTCCATATGAATCAATTAACAAGTTATAACTATTTTGTGCCAAATGAGAAAGTATTTGGTTTTTTATATAGTATTAACCATATCTTATAGTTTTAATATCTATTTTTTTTCTTTGCAAATTTCATCAAAATCCTATATTGACACCTGCATCTATTGCACTTGGTGACTAAAGCAATCAAGTATACAGTTATTTTGAACTATAAGTTCTAAATCTGATATTGAGGTAAAGTGCCTTCTATTTACATTTTAACATAAAATAGCAATAAATTTACTTATCACTTTGTATTAGCAAACAGAGAATTCAAAAATTAATTGTAACAAAAGAACAACCTGGATCAACATAAGTGTAGTATGTTTGATTCCAACTAGAACAATGGAACTGCATTTAAAATAAAAATTGTTTGTCATGTACATATCAATTTAAAATGATAATTCAATTAAAAATGTTGGGCTTAATCTAAATGGGCCTCAAAGGTTGGATTAATTAAGTTAATGAATTAAGTCCAGTAATAATGCGGATCAGATGAAGCTAAAACTGACTTGGATACATAATGGATTAAATGAGCAACCGGAAGGATAATGCAAATCGGACGTGGGTGCAGTCAGAGCCGGCCCTAGGTGGGCGGGAGCACCACTGGCCATGGCACATTTTATCCAGAGGTACATTTAAAAAGATCGGCACATTTAAAAACATTAATCTTAAAAAATAACAGGGGGGTAGCCCAATACTCTATTTTGTTTAAAAAAAATAACAGGGGGGTAGTTTACATTATCTATTCGTTATGGCCTAAGTGGCATGCTTTTCTGACCTCGAACAGGACACCTGAATTCTCGGACCGGCCTTGGGTGCAGTAACAAATTGGGGTTTGTTGTGTTTTGGATACATCATGGAACCAAGGATAAAACGAAATAATAAAGTGATTGAGATTTGAATGTGTATTCAACAAAATGTAAGAACCCAAAATTTGTTGATTAACTTTGCAACACAAAACTACCAAATTACAACTGTTTCATCGACAAACATATATATATATACACACACACAAATAGGGTTAGAAAGGACGTGACGTTTCATGTGGCAGTTACACCGTATCAACACGTCGTTCCCTTTTGTGCACCCCTATCCGACCCATTTAGACTTGGCCTATGGCCCTTACAAATACTAAAATATCCGGGACTATGATTAATCAGTTAACAGCCCTATACAAACATAAACAATGACCAAACGTAATAATAATTAGTTTATGGTGTTGTGCTAATAAATCGAATTAAGACGGGTGGAAGAATTAATTTCAATACTCCCCCTTAATTCTTTCAGCCTCCGTTTCTTGATTAAACTTGGATCATCTCAAATGAGCTTGAGTCATTTGATTCTTGTCCGCTTCCATCTTCCTCGCTTGTGCTTGCTTCAATTCCACTTGGTCCTATTTTATGACGGTTGACTCTTATTTTGCTTTTTTACACCAAGCATACACTAAACATGATATGGTGAAATGTGTGAATGCAATCAAAATGACTATCACAAACCCAGGCAACCTCTAAAGATGATATGGTGAACTGTGTGAATGCAATCAAAATGACTATCACAAACCCAGGGAACCTTTTATCATGTTTCTTTGTCTTATTGCATATGGGTAACCCAAGTTCAACCAAGCCACCACAAAGTCTACTATCCCCCACAACAGAGAATGCACTTGACATTTTGAACACTCTTAACAGTGGCGTTTCACCATCAAAATCACTAAACGAAAAATCAATATATTGTAAAGAGAACTGTTTAAAAAACCAAGGAATTCATGTTAAATTATTATGAGAGAGATCGAGTTTTAATACTCCTCTCAAGGAACTAAAAGATTGTGGTATCATGCCTTGAAACAACTTGCTTTCGAGAGATAAGATTGATAGCTTAAGCAACCACCAAGGCTACTAGGAATATTACCTGATGATAAATTATTATCAGATAAATCCAGTTTACTCAGCATCCTGAGGTTACCTACACTTGAGGCTGATTTGCCCATAAATTTAGAGTTTGGAATTGATGAGAAAGATTACCGACCGATTTGGGGAGTACTCCTTGAAACATGCAATTACCAAGACCCAAATAGTGTAATCTACTACAGTTTGTGAATCAATAAACTTCATTTTATTGGCTTCTCCACGTCCAGATAGGTTATTTTGTAATAATATACATGTCATATATATCAGTTTTGAAAAGCCAAGTGTCAGCTTCCCACTAGAATTGTTGTAATCCATTTCAAAGTATCTTAACTTTGAACAAGCCCAACAAGTTGGTTATTCCTTAACTGAAGAATGATAAGATGGGGGAGTAATGCACCTATGTCCTAGGAAGACTACTACTAAGTTGATTATCAGACATGGATAAAACAGTTAGAAGTGAGTTGTTATAGATGGAATTAGCTAGGGATGGTTCCAGAAAAGTTACAACCAGGAGAGTAAATTTAAGTTAAGCTTTTCAAATTGCCTAATGTGTCTGGAATGTTTCCCCCAAGCGGATTTAGTGCAAAATAGAGCGCTTTCATTGATGTAGTATCCCCTAAGAAGGGTGAAATTCAACCTGTTAAGTTGTCATCATCAACCGTAAAAAAAACAGTGGCATAGCCTGACCAAAAGTTCCGTAGGGCGGAAAGTCATGAGACCCAAAAATCCTTTTGCATGTCGCTATGTTTCGGGTAATATGTTCGGGTCGGCTATTCGATTCGGGTTGGGTAAACAATAATAACTCTAAGTAAAACTAAATAATCTTCGTTCATTCAAAGGGTCCGTTCTTACGCATAAAAAACTATATATTGAATAACAAACAAAGGACCAAAATATTTATAATGATGCGAAAAAATGTATAAAGTATTGAAGATTTAAATGCTTCAAGAACCCTACCTTGAGAACACAAAACCTTTTTTTTTTCTGTTGAAGTCTAACAACACAGATGGGGCGCTTCTATCTTTTTTTGTTTAAACATCTTTCAGTTAACACAAAAATGAACCCTCAAGTTTCATTTATATTATAACTAGTTTCAAACTTTATTTAAACTTACATCAAGGTGAAAAACAATTATAAAAAATTACTAATAGCTTCGTTCTTCACGTTGTTTTTAATTCAATACAAAAATATGTATAAATTTTATGAACAATAAACTTGGTAAGGGCATGGAATTTTTAGGGAAAATATTGTGGGTGTTGTCCACGGGGTGGGATAAGACTTTGGGACCAGGGGCGTCTCCGAAAATCACAAAAAAAAATTGGCCCTATGCGAGATAAAAAAATTTGGGCCCTATTCGGAAAAAAAATTTGGTCCAGCAGCATCCCTCAATTCACTAATAACACTTACTCCTTATTTAACATTGTCTGATAAACGGCCGAGCCGAACTTACTTAAACTTTTCTACGAGCCGAGCACAATCCTAAAAATAACCTTGTTTAGTAAACGAGCACGAGCCCGAGCTTCACTTATCGAGCTCAGAAGCCTAAAAGAGTATATTATTTATATTATTTTTATTTAATATATTAATTAATATATAATAAACGAGCTGAGCTCGAGCTTAAGGTATTACCAACGAGCCGAGCTCGAGCTCTTATAAGTAAATCAAGCTCAAGCTCGACTCTAGTCGAGCTTGAGCTCGGCTCGCTTCATTTGCATGCTACACTTATATCCTTTCCGCAAAAAAATAACTGTAATATGTGTAAACATATCCAAATTAGTTTGACAACATGAACTTTTTCATACAAATAATATATATAGAACTAGATATTGAGTTCTTCTAAGTTTATATTGTTAATGGTTAAGTGAGAAATAAAAAAACTATGAAAACAAAAGAAGATGTAAAGTTTGTTAAGTAAATGAAAAAAGCTATAAAGTTAAACAATAAAATGTAAAGTTTGTTTCGTAAATAGTTAAATGAGAAGAAAAAATCAAATTACTTACAAATTTATGAATGCCCATATTTAAATGTGAAAGTGAAAACTTAAAGTAAAAAAAATAAGCTTTACTTTGAGGCCCACACAAACACAATACATGGGAAACCAATAAAAATTAGGAAAAAAAGATTTTGGCGTGGCGATTCGATCTCGGAACTACCGTGCTTTTATTAGAATACCGCATCCATTGAGCCAGCGGATTAATTTGTATATTTTTTCTACAATAATTTTATATATAAAGAATACATATATTTTTAAACATTTTAAGCCTCTAGATAGTTTGGGCCTTGTGCGGTGCCACCTCCCGCACAGGCCCAAAGTCAGCTCTGTTTGGGACCAATAAGTCCTGGGTTCGATTCCCACAATGGAGGTATTTCCTATATTTATTGGGTTTTCTCCTGAACTGGTGTATAAATATTATGCCTAGTGGAGATGGATATGATCGGGTGGTTGCGCGGGTGGCATGATGATACTCCAGTAGTCCATTAATAATCCAAATTTACCGTTAAAAAAACATAAGACTTCATGATATTTTTGTAACGAACACTTAGCCTTCGTCTAATTTACAAAATCCATTAGAAGTGTAATGTGAGATTCAAGTGATAACATACTTATTAAGGACATGTATAGCTATAAAGCCCTTTAGCCCTTTAGTGGGTGTTATGCGACAAGTGGAGAAAAAGTCTAAATAGGGGTACATTGTATAAAAACTAGATTTTAATAAAATAAAGATAGAGAGAAAATGGTGGTAGAGTGTGTAGGTTTTATAAAAAAAATAGTAGAAGAGGTGAATATATATAGAAACTTAAAAGAAATTAATGTGAGTAAACTGCCATTTTGGTCCCTAAGGTTTGATCACTTTTGTCACTTTAGTCTAAAACTTAAACCTTTTGCATCTGGGTCCCGGTGATTTCAGTTTTATTGCCATTTTGGTCCAAAAGTAAAATCAATTCATATTTATCTTATAAAATCCTGCTAATATGTCCTTTTTCTCATAGGCAATATAATCATTTTAATTAAAAACATATGTTAATTAAAAACTAATAAAACCAAAATAGGTGGCCCCCTCATCTTCTTCCCTTCTCTCTTTCTCTTTTTCTCAAATCCACCACTACCTGCAACTTAAACCCGTCACTGAACATTCCAAAAATCTGAACACACCTAAACAAATCCTCGAAGTTCTGCAACTCAAAGGTCTTCTACGTTCCACTAATCGTTCAATTTCAAACACTGATAGCCACCGGAACTTTGTTTATGATCGGAATTTGCATCTCAACAAATCGAACATTGTGCTCGTAAACCAAATCGAGCCAGAGCAGTTGATCAAAGCGGAAAAAGTCCCGTGAGAGTTATCTCGGTCTCCACCATTAACATCCACCACTGCCATCGTCTCCACCATTAACATCCACCATCGTCATCGTCTCCACCATTATCATCCACCACCGCCATTGTCTCCACCATTAACATCCACCACCGCCATCATCTCTACCATTATCATCCACCAACGCCATCGTCTCCACCATTAACATCCACCACGGCCATCGTCTCCACCATTAACATCCACCACCGCCATCGTCTCTACCATTATCATCCACCACCGTCTCCGCCATTGAGCCTGTGATAGAGAGAGAAGAGAGAGAGACAGAGGGGTGTTTAGAGAGAGAGAGAGAGTGTGTGTAGAGTTTGAGATGGGAGAAAAAGAAAAATATATTATATAAATTTTCTATATAATGACCATTTTGCCTCTAAGGAAAAGGATAAAATAGCAGGGTTTTATAAAACAAACAACCTGATTTCACTTTTGGACCAAAATGGCAATAAAACTGAAACCACAAGGACCCAGATGAAAAAGGTTTGAGTTTTGCACTAAAGTGACAAATGTGACCAAACCTCAGGGACCAAAATGGAAGTTTACCCAGTTAATTTTTTTAAGTTTTCGACCGGTCGGATTTTTTGAAACTTTCAACATTTGGCGTGTTATAATTTTCATGGGACATCAAAATTTTTAACCCATAGTGCGGGTCGTAGTGGTGTGGCCGAGCGCTATGGGGCCGCCATGTCAGACTCCGACATTATATACCGCCCCACTACGGAGGGGCTAAATAATAAAGAGAATTAGAATTTGAATGTATATTTTACATTTTCTGTAACTATTTGGTTTCTTTCATCAACACTCGAATAATGTAATGAATAAAAAATGAAAATCTACATTCAACTCATGACACTTCCTTTCTAGAAAGAAAAGAAGTAGTGGGAATTTTATTCCTTAACAAATCACACGTAGAGATATTGATAAAACACATAGAGTTAATGGTATTTCATAACTAGTTGATTTAGCAGCAACTCGTAGACCACCTAAAAAAGAATATTTACTATTTGAGCCATATCCTGACATAAGAAGGCCAACTGAAGCAATACTTGAAATAGCAATTCATGAAAAACACCAGTACTGAGATCGGCTAGAACAAGGCGATAACCAAATGGAATTACTAAATAACTTAATAAATTTGATATGACTGCTATAGATGGTCTAATACTAATAAACGAGTATCTCCTCTAGATGGAAGAAGATTCTCTTGAAAAGTAATTTGGTACCATCTGCTAGAGCTTGGAGAATTCCCAAAGGTCCTACGTATTCAGGACCGATACGTTGTTGTATACGGCGGATATTTCTCTTTCTAACCAAACAATGACTAGTACACCTATTGTAATTTCTAATACAGGAGTAAGAATAGGGATATTTAGTATCGAGAGTTATCGGCTACTCAAACTGCCTAACAACGCCCAGCTAATAAGCTAGTAATTCTAGATTAGATTTCTCATCTCTAGAAGAGATTGCACGTTTTAACCCACCAATGGGTTTTAATAATTATTAAACTTGAATTAGATTTCTCACCTTTAAGGTATAGAGTGAAAGTTTAACAACGTAGATTGAGTCTCGACTCTAAAGTATATTTCTAAGTATCTAGAGCAATGAAACCAAAAAATAAATAAATTATTAAACTAGTCAATACCTACACACAATTATTTAGAATCGGTTTTCAAAACTATAACATGTAAATCACCACATTCATTCAAAACCAAAAATTAATCTTTCAAACCATTCGTCTAGTTCATCCATCATAAGCAACCATAACAAGTTTAAGCTACTCATAGTCAATGACAAAACACAAATAAATTTAAAGTTGGAAAGGAGACGAACCTATATAACTTTAAAATTTTCGGACGAAAAATCGAAAAAATTACACTACTAACCTAAACATTGACGGGGCGGGTGCACCCCCTTACCCCTTAAAACGTGCACCCTTGCGCAAAAATAGTAAGTTTGGGGAGGAACCTAATCTCCTTAGGCATGCTTCCAACCAACTTATTATTACCAAGCTGAAGCTCTTCAAGGCTAGAACAACAACACAAGTTAGATGGAATGACCCTGCTGAATTTGTTTTGATCAAGATGAAGGAAACGTACACGGATAAGCGACCAACCTCATGAGCAATGGTTTCTTCAAAGCTATTGTTCCACAACCACAACTCATGAAGGAATGTGAGGTTCCCTACGTGAGGGGACAAAGAACCTATTAATCCTTGTGACATCAGGTTTAGAACAGTCACTCGTCTATGGCGTTTCCCACATGAAACACCGCTCCAATCACAGAAATGAAAGGAAGTATTCCATGAAGTTAGAGTTTCATATGGATCACGGGTGATCATTGACTTGAACTGCAACAACACTAGATAATCAGTCTCGTTTCCGCCACAGGAAGCAGAGACGTCTGTAATAAGAATTATAAGCAAATTGGATAATATGATTCCATTATTGAACCTAAATAAATAATGCAGGGTCACAGGATATTTGTAACCAAGTCATCTCCTATATAAGCTGATCAAAGTTGTGATTAAAGTTAAGAAAAGAGTAATCAGTTTTGAGTTATTTTCTTATTAATAAGATTGATAGTTATTCAATTTTATTTTTTTGTTCAACTTTTTTGTTCGTTTTTTTGTTCGTTTGATTATCGACTTGGACTTAAGTGGGCATGGTGTATCATCTCCCTCCCGTTGGAAATACCAAAATAACTCAAAATAGAATTTATGTGAGTAGATCAATAGATCATCTTGAACCAAATTATTGATAACAGGATTATGACTCAAGAATCATAAACTACTCTGGTTTTTAATTAACCAATTTTTCAACATCTTGATTTCTCCAACTTCTGTTGGAACTTGGAAGTAAACCAGACAGCATGCTATGGCCCTATTGACAGAGATGGAAGTTGAAGAAGCAGTTTAGGTATTTTCTTTTCTGCTTAGTTTGTTGTCTTCTGCTGGAGTTAATCCTAATCAGGTATCGACTCAGGAGATTTGGCAAAGGTTGCGGATACGAGTCGAGATTATCAAGAAGATTTGAACAATTAACAACATTGGTGATTTAAGGGGGAGTAAAATAAAGTTTTTTGGGTCCTCACTTCCCAAGGCCAAAAGTTCAAGAAAAGTGTTCTTATGTATACACATAAATTATAGGATCGAAACAATTTTTTGACGAAAAGGGCTCCATATTTATTATCTGAAAGCACCCCCACAAGCTTGAGACGGCCCTAGTTAAGAATCTGGTGTTTACCAACCTAAAAAAAAGAAAGGACCTTAGTTACACCTGAGGCCACTGAGCTATAAACTACAGCAACCAAGAAGGATATAGTTTGATATCAATGGATTTACGAGTGTATAAACTAAATATATTAAAGACTTATCATAGCTTTTTTATATACGAAGAGCTTTTGGACAACCATGTGGCCACAAGCCATGCTAGGAAAGGTGCATCACCAACATCTTTTTACCCAGTACGTAGATGTGGCGCATATCCTTGCGGGCTTGTTTTCATAGGCATGTGTAAATTAGATATAATAGTGTTGTTTTCGTATCCTCTTGTCTGGATTTAAATGTTAAACGTGTTAGAGGGATCTTGGATGTCATTGCCACCTCTTGTTTTAAATTGTACGCCAATGTCACATCAGCGCCACATCAAGTACGAGTTGAGATGCACTGAATCTGGAGCATAGGATCGTAAGATCTAGTTGGAGATTATATTTATCGACTTTAAATCAATAAACCAATAATACAAATGGATTAACTTTAGAAAAGGTCAATAACTAACGAGCTAGGTGATAAATAAGAAAAAATTTCCTAAAGTTTTCGACTTCCATATAAAATCTAACCCTAACAAAACATAAATCCATAATCCTAACACTAATGAGTGGCAGTAGAACTGGAATTGGTCTTGTAAAAGTAAAATAAAAAACCATTGATTGAAGAAAAGCTTAATATAAAGACAAGCTGGGTCTTTTCTTCTATACATACATCATAAGTTTGTATGATATACCATCTTTGTGTATCTATTTACTGTCAAAGTCACCACCCTCACCTGAGAATCATATTGCAAAACTAAATATAATCAAAAAAGGACTCGTAATTCCAAATCACTTACAAATATAATCAAAAAAGGACTCGTAATTCCAAATCAATTACAAATTAATAAACTAATTCAGGTTATATGTTATCTCTAACGATACAAAGCCCAGAATGTATACCTCTTAAATCACTTTATTAATCGGGACTATTATTGTAGGATTATAGTTTATTAATTATTCTTAACAATTTAAATCATGAGTGTTTTTCTAATATAGGCGAAAAAGGTGTTTGTGGGTCAACCCAAACTGACCCGTACCCACGTACCGTACTTAAAGTTATCCATTTTGACCAAACTTGTTTTCACCAGTTACCCAACCGGTGGACCCGCCCATTTTACCACTTCAATGCGTAATCTATGTGGGAAAGGTAGTCACAAAGGTTTTTAACTTACCAGGGCTAATTTTGTAATTTTTGTGATGATGACTGTCATCTTTGTGTTCTTTCACAATTTCATCACATTCCCAACCAGCAATACCTTCTGTAGAAACTTGATCTTTCTCCTCAATTCCTGAGTTTGACGTTGACAGTTTCTCGTTAGGGTCTACGGACTTCTTGTTCTCACTGAGACGTTCCGCTGCCAAGGCAAATTTTTGGTATTTGTCATTAGAGTCTAGACGAGGTGGAAATTTCAAACCATTACGTGTGAATGGGTCAATCCCAATTATGTTGTTAACATTAACAGGTCAAATCAAATACAGTTAGCTTAAAAAAGGTCAAACGGGGTCGAGGGTCACCAAAACTGTATTTTTAGTGCAAAAAAAACTCTCAAAACTATTATACTAATATTGATATAGTATAACTTAGTTAAACATACTGTACAAGTTATCCATAAAAAACAAGAAATCTTTAACAGGTCTAATCAAATATAGCTAGCTTAAAAAAAGTCAAACGGGTCAAGGGTCACCAAAACTGTATTTTTAGTGCAAAAAACTCTCAAAACTATTATACTAATATTGAAATAGTATAACTTAGTTAAACATGCTGTAAAACTTATCCATAAAAACAAGAAATTTCAGTCAAAAAGTGTTTTTGAGGTCTAAAAGACGTGTAATACAAATTACAGGTTTTGACCCGTTACCCAGCCCCGTCCATTTTGTAACCTCCTAAAATCGAGTAGCTTTCGACATTACCTGTAGAAGCTTCCGATGTTTCTTCGAGCCCGCCTTCCATACCGGTTTCATTTTTTAAAGCTGATGTCACAAATTCTTTATCAAGTTCTATTGTAGTAGCATGCTCAGGCATTTTGCTTTCATGGCTCTCTGCTACCCGTAACAACTCCCTACCCTCTGTATCATTTCCCAACGGCATTTTCCCCAAAGTTTTATTCTCAATTTTCAAGGTCGGATTTGAAACACGTTGATCAAAAGGTGGCGCCTTTTCAAATATATGTTGTTTGTTTTCTGGTGATTTAACATCGTTTTCTATGGTTGAAACATGAGAGTTCTCAGAGGATGCGCCTAAGGGTACATACGGTTTTTCAGACTCCGACGCTTTAGATTTATGCTGCTTGTTTTCTGTTAATTTAGTATCGTTTTCCATGGTTGAAACAGGAGAGTTTTCGGAGGACCCGCCTAAGGGTATATACGGTTTTTTTCTAGGAGACTTGATCAAGTTTTGAGAAAATATGGACTTAAAATCTGGTATGACGCGTCCAGGAGATGAAATTTTAGTTCCGCTGGGACTTCCCGTAGATGGGGATAATAAATCTTCATTAGTTGGAATTTCGATCCGCAAAATTGGCCTTTTGTTGACTTTGAAGTCCCGTTCGAGTTTTTCGATAGCATTGCATAGCTTGTTAATCACCTCAACGTCTTTCCTGTATAAAGTTTTAACAAAACAAGATATACCAGAGGTCAGGAGGACATTTTGAACCATTTACTTATGATAGGTTGACTTATATTTTTACTTTTATCTCTAATGGGTCAAACAGGTCAAATAAGAAAGTAGCATATGATATGTATTTTTATAATGCATAAACCCTCCTAAATCATTCTCAAATAGTTAAATTATTACTGTATTACTATAACTTTTATGAGTCATATTCTCGTACAGATCAACCAGCCGTGTAACCTGTAAACACTTTTTTGCCATTTTTATAAATAGAAGATTAATGCTTCTATTATGACTAAAAATGTTATTGCAATAATAATCTAATTAAATCAAATGGTTAATGGTTTAGGAGATCCTATACTGTATGCATTATAAATTGACTATTGGCAACTTTCAACATGTTTTGACCTTTTTCTTATTTGACCCCCTTAACATAAAACACGACCTAAATAGACTCTGTCCCTCTTACAGAGAATGAGCTTAGTGTGTTTGTAACAAATAATGAGTCGTATCACATATGATAAATATGTAACGGAAAGATGCTTGTTTCTTTAATTGAAATTAGTATATTTCATAAACAGGACTGAAACTGCAACCTAAGATATTCAACTTACCTAGAAGCATCATCAATTGCACTATAAAAGTGCTCTTTAATGCTCTCCACTGTATTAAAGATATTCACAATCTGCACAATTTTAACTGCTAACGTAAGGTATAATGCAAATAATCAACCACCAATAATAACATTTAAACGCGGAGGTGGAACCACACCTTGGCTTCTGCATCCAGATATTCCTGCTCAATATTTACCCTTTGCTTGATATCATGCAAAAATTCTTCATCTGGATCGATTATATACTGATACCTACAATAAAACAAACTTTTGTAAATTTAATCTAATATTTGTTATAAATAAAATGATTTGGTGCGTTTTGGAATATTTAGTGTACAAATGCAACTTATAAGACAGGCTTTCACCGATGCTTCATAATTCTTTTTTAGGACACTTTAATGGATAATGGGAGTATTTTGAACCAATCACAATGTACCCTTTCAAGCTCTGTAGCAGCTTCCTCAAATTGACAATAGCAGGCTCCAGTTGATCCTAATAAGATTCATAGTTACCAAAGCAGCTAGATTAAAATAAAATAAATATACAAAGTGATTATGATAAGACTTAAAGTACCTTGTATGCAGATAAAACGCTAGCAACCACATTTACAGTGTATGCTTCATGATTCTGCAATTGATCACTTAAACATGCACGAATAAATTATAATCATAAAGTTTCACATGATAAATGATGGATTAGGAGAATTGGTAAATCCAAAATTACGTAAACAAACGTACACTCTATAAGAGTACATACTTGACCTGCTTGTCCCTTTGATTCGCAAACGAGGACTGAAAATCCCAGTAGATTCCAAAAAATTAATAAATGCATGACAAGCATCTGCTTCTGCTCTATATGAAACAATTGTTTTTGAGAGTTCATCTTCCTATACAATATCATTCATATAAGGATATATCACACAGATTATTAGAGGTGACAAGATGGGTGGGTTTAGTAACGGGTCAAACAGGCCGGGGCGGCACCGACAAAAACAAGAGCTTATTTTAAATGATTTAATGATTACAAAAACAAGATTAATACAATGGTTATCTAAACCAGTGAATAAAACACTTTACGAAGATGTTTGCACAATATTCCTCTTTCCAGCTAAATTTCTTTAGTTTGACCCGTTTAAGATAAAACACAATCCATGTCCTAAATGTGATCGATCGTGAAGGATATTAGGCCAAGAAAATTACACCTTTTTCTTTAAGTTTAGAAAAAACTCATTATTATCTTCATCAAACTGTAACCGTTCTTCCCTGGCATCTTGAAGACGAGTTATTGCAGCAACCAAGGTGCTATTAACCTAAAAACACGGTCTAATCAGACATAACATGGTGATAATGGTGCTTATTAGTACTTTCTTGTTAAACTACAGATGAAACTATTCCAAGATGATTCTTTAGTTACTATAGTGGTCGCTGAAAGTCAAAATAGAGAGAGCAGGATAAAAAAACTGTTTTTTGATTACTTCCTCAGTCCTAAAGGTGTTGTCCGCTTTCAAGAAAACAATAATTAAAATTGACAAAATTTCCATTTTACCCTTAATGGCCATCATCATTAAATCTTTATAGTTTCCGAAGTCAATGTATCTTAAATGCATTACAGGTAGAACTGACATCCTGTTAACTAAAATTGCATTAACAAAAGTGGTGGGGATTCAAAACAGTTTATTTTTCTAAACTAACCCTTTAATGAATGATACAAATTAAAGGAACATGGCAATCATTATTTTCAAAATAGAGTTTCACAAACTTTAACTGCATAAAGAGTGACAAACTTTAGCTGCAAAATGGGTAAAATATTTTAAAATTCTTGCTTTGCATAAGGTGGCCTAATTTGTTTCTAAATGTTTGTATTTCATTTGACACAAGTCACTGAAAAGAAAACAGGCTACCTGTCTCAACTCAGCTTCGAGTTTGTCTCTTTGCTTTTCAATCTCACTAATTTCAGCTTTCAGATCCTGAAAAATACCATGATATTACTTAAGTTAATGCGGGAATTTATACTTTATGTTGAAGTGAGTGTCCATTAGCTAAGCTTTGATTTGTTATCATCAATTATATTTTGTTTGGTTAGCAACATTTTTGAATATACCTTTTTATAGGATATGTTTTAGTCTTCTTGGCGCCATGCCGACCATCTTAATCAGTCAAGTAGCACAAGCCTTAATGTTTTTCCAATATTATCAGAATATGCATTACAAATCATGCATAACTAGCTCGACAAACGAGTGTATTAACTATTATCACTGGAAAACCCGTAATTTCTAATTATGCAAGAGTTGATGCAACAAACAACCACATTTGCTAAACTTGATTGTAACGTGGTGGAATTTATAAATGCAAATGATAAGCAATTTCCAAAATACCAACACACCTTCTCAACTTGGCTGACTTCACTGGTCCGTGTTACACAAAAAGTAAGAATTTCTTTTTTTTGTTCACTGCCAAAACATTAGTGATCATTTTACACTTCATTAAATAAAGTTACACATATATAAAGACAAAGAAAGTGATAATAAGCACCTATGCTCTAATATACGCTTTTCAGTTTTGTAGGCTGAGTGACGAAGAGATTCTAATAGAACTTTTAATTTATCAACCTGCATGATAATTTGATGATCAAATGAAATATTATTCTCCAATAAACTAGAATGAAGAAGGATAAAAACCCTGGAAATGCATATTAGTTCCTAAAAAAAACAAATATTAGCTTCATAAGTGCAGTGCTCACACACACAAGCATACAACAGAAGAGAAAGTACTTTCAATATCTCATGTTGACTGAGCTAATGAAAATATAGGTCAAGACTACGATGACACATACTTTCTGAGCATGAGTCTCTGGTGTATCTCCTTTTTTCAACAATCTTTTCGTTAGCAAAAGTGACTTCAATCTGCAGCACAATTGAATATGGCCAACAGTTTCTTTTGTATCCTGCATCAAGGAAAGTGTTTGAGCGCTTTGAAATTCTCAAACTTCCTATTAAAGATTCACCAAATAAAAGTAGAGAATCAAATTTGAAGTGCCAAAATTACAGATGACTTAGAAGATTAAAATCACGTAAAAAAAAGCCACAAACTTAGGATTTTTACCATTGAAGATGTACTGTTTGGTGCTTCAGAAGAAGTCTCACTGCCCTCACAAGCAGATTTGTGGCATTTCATTCTACTCAAGCTTTGTTGTATTTGTGAGATTTCAGAATCTACTCTGAGGGCAGATCAAACAAAGAATAGATATATAATAATAGTTAGCAGTTACACAAAAGTAAAGGTTTGTGAAGAATAGCTTGGTAAGAACTAATTCAGCAGATTGTTCAAAAAAGAAGAAAGAACTTACAGTATATCACTATAATAAAATAATAGACTGATATAAATGGAGATATTATGCAACTTTATAAAAAAGTTATCATGCAAACCTCCCATGAAAAACAATTGCAAAGCATAATAGACTGTTTCTTGACTTACCTTGCCACATCAGCAGTTACTTTCAGCCCAGTAATCGCTGTTTGAGCAAATTGAAGCAATTCTTCCCTCCTTACCTGAGACAAATCGTGTGACATTTATAGTCAACCAAGTATATTCATTAAACTCAAAAGGGGCTAACTGCATAAATAGCTATGCAGTTAATATCGGTGATATATCAATTTTCGGTCCCATGTAAAATATCGGTGTCAAATAGCGATCAGAATATCGGTACCGATATTATTGGCGATATTGACGAGATATCACCAATTTTCCCGATATCAATACTTTTTCTTCTTAGTTCTACCATTTGTCTTTCTTCTTATTGCTGCTATTAGTGTTTTAGGTCTTAATTGTTAACTGTTAGTGTTTTAAGTCTTAATCAGTCCCTAGTTATAACAATTGTTAGTGTTTTGCAAGTTGCAAAAGGTTAATTTATTAGTGTTTTAAGTCTTAATCAGTTCCTAGTTATAACAATTGTTAGTGTTTTGCAAGTTGCAAAAGGTTAATTTGTTAGTGGTAGGAGAGTATACTGAATTGTTATTGTTAAATTATTGTATATATAAATTCTGCATGATATTAAAATTACCGATATCCCACTGCGATAACCTGTATCTCAAATATCAGTCCTTGACTGATATGTGATTTTTTTACCGCATTAACTACATAGATAAATAGGTAACCAACTTTGATCAATACTTCTATTTAGCGAAACCAACTTTTTCAGGCCAGCAATCCCATGGAAGTTTCAGAAAATGTTATTTGGTAACCAACTTTTTTGTATGTATAATGTATCTTTTGATCATGTTGACTTATTTTTGACATGGTGCTTAAGTAGCTTCTAAAAACTGGTTATCTTATGTAATTACCTTAAATCAAACTTTTTAAACTTCGATGCGTTTTTTTTCTGAAAGATGTTGGTTAATCTAAAAAAGAAATCAGACCGAAGTAAATCACCTATTTATTCAATTAGCCCTTCTTAAAAGTGTTTAACTGTCTAAGTGATAAGATTACCAGCATTTCACTATCATAAACTGAGAATACTTTTGCTAGATCTTGTATATTTTTCACAACTACATCATGAACTTCATTCCCACCTGTTAGACACAAGCTACATTCATTGAAAGAGAAAGATAGTAAATATACATGATATGGAGATAAAAAAGAACATCCAAAATGACAATAAAACCAGAATAATCAGCATAGTAAGAAATGGTACCCAAATATTTCATGAAGTAACGAAATTTCCTCCTCATTTGGTGCACCAAGAATCTGAGTCATACAAAAGAGTGAACCTGCGGTTTAGCTCCATGAATCAGCGAATACAAAACAACTGATATGATATTAAAAATTAAATTATTATCAATAAATCATAAGTTGAGTAAACGTCAGTTTACAACCCTGTGGTTTGACCCTCATGACACTTTAGACACCCCTAAGAAACCTTTGGACACTTACATCCTTAACGTTTCCAACTCGCTAAACTTTACAACCTTCTGTCTGTTGACCGTTAGGTTGTAAAGTGTAGCAAAATACCCCTCCTGTTGACGGTCTACCTAATAGTCAAGAGACAAGGTTGTGAAGTGTAGCGAGTGGGAAACGTTAAGGGTGTAAGGATCCAAAGGTTTCTTAGGGGCATCTAAAGTGTCATGAGGGTCAAACCACAGGTTGTAAACTGACGTTTACTCTCATAAGTTTAAACCAATCATTGGTGGCAGGTATTTTAGTACGTCACAGACTATTATTCAAGCTAGAGAATATGTTTTTTTTAACTTATACTTACCATAGACATTGTCATGCCTTCTAGAGCTTGACTTTGAAGAAAAACATCACGGAAATGTACTGGTACACTATGATGATCAGGATCATAATACAGAATCTGCTGAAAGAAAAAAGCATATAGATGATGGATATATCCACAAAGAATATAAACAAATTATAAATAACCAATCAAATATAAGAGTAAAAATATCAAGCAAAACAATGAAGATAAGAACCGATATTTGTACCCCACGTGTAATCATAATAGGACCTTATTTCATTTGTTGTCCCAATTTTTGGTGTCCCTGTTTTCATTTGCGTTGCAAGAGAGCTCTCCTAAACACTAAAACCTGGAGAAAAAAGCCATTTTCGTCCCTGAGGTTTGACCAGTTTTGTGACTTTCGTCCAAAGGTTTGTTTTTCTGCATTTGGATCAAAAAGGTTCGAAATCTTGCCATTTTCATCCGGCTCGTTAACTACATCCATTTTTCTCCGTTAAGTCGGAGGCATTTCCGTCTTTTTGGCTAACTTAAAGGGTAATTCGGACTTTTTCACTTAATGGAAAAAGATAGAATACCCCTGAAAAAGACCAAATTACCCTTTTAGGTTAACAAAAAAGACGGAAATACCCCTGACTGACTTGACGAAGATATATATGGATGGAGTTAACGAGCCGGATGAAAATGACAAGACACCAAACCTTTTGGATCCAGATGCAGTAAAACAAACCTTTGGACGAAAGACGCAAAACTGGCCAAAACTCAGGGACGAAATGGCATTTTACTCCTAAACTTGTAATTCAAAATGAAACTAACAAAAAGAGTAGACAGTCACACGTTTAAGAATATATTCAAACAAACCTTGTTTACATATTACATCACACAAATACATAACTGAATGCAGTAACAACAGGGAAAATCATGTCCTCTTTTCTCACTTACCATAGCTGGTTTTCCGGGAGAAACATTCTTATCACTTGATGTGTGAGGATCCTCAGATGTTTTCCCCTCATACTCAACTCGGTTTCCATTTGGTTTTTCACATTCTCTTAGAGCCTTTAACCAACCTTTTAGCAACTGAACTCTTTCTTCCCTTTTACATGAAACAGAAACTTCATTAAGCCTTTTGATTGCATCACTAAAGCTTTGTGTGTTCTGTGGAGCCTGCATTTTTACAATGATAATGTTATATATCTTTCAATACACTACTGATGTTGCAACTATCAGAATTAAAAAAAATAATGTGACAAGATAATCTATTTGATTTACATATGGTTAACGTAAAACATAAATCCATTATATATAGTTAACGTTACAAGTTTGGTTCGGTTTCGGTTATTTCGGTTAACCAAAGCTTCATAACCATAACCATAACCGATTGGTCGGTTAATCAAAGTTTCATAACCATAACCATTGGTTATGTTGGTTATCGGTTAATAGCGGTTTGGTCATAGTTGTCAATAGCGGCTATAGCGACCACCATGTAGCGAGGCAACCAAGTGTCGCTATTTGGGTCATAGCTACCAATAGCGTGAATAGCGACAGTTAATTTTTATTTTTTATTTTTATGTAAATAGCAATTAGATATAGCTATAAAATAGCTGGATTTATAGGTTTTTGTTAAATATACATGTAAAATAGCATATATACCAGGGTATTTTGATATTATATACATATAAAAATTTTCAAAATTCTTTTTCTAGTGTATCACTATTTATAAAATAGCGGTCGGTATTTGTCGCTATTCGCTATATAGCATATAGGTCCCTTGTCGCTATGGGTTCGGTTATGTTGGTTATGGTTCGGTTATGGGTGTTTTTAGTAAGGTAATTCTCAACAAAAAAAATTAAAATCATAACACCTCAGCTCTTCATCAAAACAAGGGGCATGTACATCAAGATCCTTTTGTTACTAACATACTTTTATCTTAGTAACCAAAAATCTTGGTTATCTTGTAAAAGAAAGCCCAAGTTAAGTCCAAACCATGAATGCCCCTATTTCATTCAAACCTTGCTTGGTTAATTATCCGAAATTCAGCAAACCGAACCATAACCAACTTCATAACCGAATAACCATAACCGACTGCATAACCTAATAACCATAACCAAAGTTCAGTTACGGTTATGGTTATGGAATTCCATAACCGAAACTAGCAGTTATGGTTATGGTTATGGTTATGGTTGATAGTAAAAACCGAACCAAACCGACCCATGCACACCCCTAACTCAAAGTATACCTAACTTCTTATACACATTTAAATATACCAATAGGTCATTGGTATTATCATTTAAACACCTAACTTCACTCAAATTTTACCTAATTTCTTATACATTTCTTATACACATTTACATATACAACCAGATCAATGAAACTATCGTTTAAACCACTAACTTCACTCAAACTATACCTAACTTCTTTTACACATTTACATATACTAATACATCAATAAAACTATCATCTAAATCACTAACTTCACTCAAACCATAGACATTAATATCAATTCAGAGCAACACGTACATGAAACAACAGATTCACCCTAATTTATACAATCCTACAGTAAAACATACACGTAAATAAGAACAAATAAACAATTAGGTCAGCGATTACACTGCGATCGGGAAAAGCAATAGCGGCACCGGAAAGCGAATATCCGACGTGATGAACAACGCTATCGGTGTAAGTACGGACAGCGGCTCTGAAAATGGCACCGCCGGGAACTTCGGCGGCTTTGTTCATCGCCGATCGTATCCATGACATTAACGCGGGGTCTACCACCTCGATCGGAATGTGAACGGGCGAAAACTGAATATTCCGGTGAGATTGGACGGAGGATAGTGGCGGGGTACGGTGGCGGAAATATTTGCCGATTAATAAATCGGAATTTGATTGAACGTTTTGTACGTTCGTATGGCTCTTTTGCCTCTCAATTCGGTTTCGTTTGGTTGAATTTACTGATTTGCCCACTCGAGGGTGTTGTAATTACTAATTCGTAATTGCAATTAGACCCCTCAAGGAGGCTACTTTTGTCAAGTTTAATATATTGGAACACGGATGCAAGCTAGCCGAGTAAAGATGAGTCTAAGCTCGTTTTAACTTATGAAATGAAATATCCAACTCAATTTGAAGCTCAGGATTATTATTTATTAAATAATTTATATCAATTATAAATATTATTTTATGTATAATTTAGTTATTCATTCATAATTTTATAAATAGTTATTATTATTATTATTATTTAAATATATGTTTATAATAATATATAAAATTCATATAAACAATGTGCTCGTTTAGGTTTGTAAGTCGGCTCGAGTTCAAATTCGTTTACTAAACGAGTTTGTTTTTTAAGCTCGAGCTTGAGCTCATTTAAGCTTCGCTCACCTCAAGCCTTTTTTTCGAGCCAAGCTCGTGTAGCTTAGTTTGTTTACACCCCTATATTATAGTGCTCCCATATAAAATTATGGTAAAAAGTTGATCTTTTTAGGGTATATATGATTAATGCAACTTGTTCTTTTGTATAGATGACATAGTTTATTTCGGCCAGGGCGGCTGCATAGTGGAGGCGGGAGGGGGTGGCCGACCTTCCAAACTTTTCGCTCAATAGTGAAGAGTATATAGTTTTCGTATAGAAATTTTTGGGTATATATGTTTTTGACCCCCGGTTTTATAAAATTTTTTGGGCGTATACATTTTCAACCCCTCGGTTGGAAATCTTAAGCTTCGCCACTTATTTCGGCTCAAATTTTAGGCTCAAGGTTTTGAAACGTGTCACCAACACGCCATAATTAGAGGTATGGCTTGATATGAACTCAACATTTTTGTTTATTAACAACCTAAGATTTGCTTTAAGTGTAGCAGACATCTTTTAGCTTGATGTGACAAACTCTTGCTATAGCGATTGTTGATACCGAAAAAGGTTTTCACAAACAAATAAAGTTTGACCTTAAATTGATGAACAACTCGTTAAGAGTATCATAGAAGGTACGTGATGGGGAACCCGTGTTGATGTTATAACGCTCACTCTAGCAATGGCATATGATGATGAAAGAGGGAGTTTTCAGTGTTAGAGTGGATTTTGTGTACTTTTAGAGAGGAAAATTATAGTGTTTTTTTAGGTTTATTATGTGACAACGTTGTTACAAGCTTTAGTTACCAAAAGCTCTGTCAACAACCTGTAATAGAGTGGAGATGCAGATCCTAACCAGTGATCATCAAAGGAACTTTGTTGTAAGTTTGTAACCATTATCAACAAGAGTGTAAAAGGTCTCCCGTAGTGTTTTCCTACTAGCCAAGGTCGTCCCTAAGAATATATAAGAATTTGGGGGAACTTGGGCAAGTAGAAAAATGAGCCCCTAAAATACGATCACACCTTTGGAAATTTGCAGTCCTCCCTACCTTGTTAAGTTCCTTAGTTCATCAGCCTTCACTTGTACAATCGCACCATGTTTTTCAATCTTTAGTTCATCAACCTTAGCCGTTTGTCCAGCTTCAAACCTTCAATCGTCAGTCGGCCTTTTTTTATATTGCCACTCGCCACTAGAGGTGTACAAGTGGGTTAAAAAATAACAAACCGGTTTCTAGTGGTGTAAATTTATAACCTGTTATAACTGATTAGGTTTAGAAAACGGTTAACCTATAATAGGTCATAAAAAACTCTGTTTTTTAATATTTAAAAAAATAAAAAATGTATAAAAATTATAAAATACAAAAATATATTTAAACTAAAAACTTCATTTATATTTATTTATGTGTATCTCTCGGTTAGTAACCGGTTTTGGTTATAGCTAATAACCTGTTTTGGTTATGAAACCGGCTTATTGTGCACCTCAACTTGCCATTTTTATTTAATTGAGTTAAAAGTATAATTTAAAATAATATTGAGCTAATAAGTGTAGTTGGGTAAATTAGTTCAAATGGAATCAAGGGCGGACCCAACCCCGGGAAAAAAATTAGCGCTAAGTTCTGTCGAAAATTCTGTCCACACCCCTTGTAATTTTTCATCCGCACCCCTTGGAATTTTCCATCCACTTCCCTTGGAATTTTTCGTCTGCACCCCTTAGGTAAAAGTGTTATCAATTTATATTTTAAAATTTTTTTTAGTAAACACTTATTTTTTAAAAAATACTACCTAAATTATATAACTTTTAATACCTATTTACCTAACTAACTAAACCCAAATATCCAATACCTTTAACTAGCCCACTAAGTCTTCTTAGCCCAATAAACAAACCCAACAATATTTCAAACTATACTAAAATAAACAAACCCCAAACCCTTTGAATTCTCTAACGCTCTCTCGTCCCTGCACGCCAGCGAACAAAACAACATCAGCAATGACAACAGCATCTGCATACCACCGTAATCAGCCACCATACCACCGCCGATCGACACCAACTTGCGTGTGGGGTTCAACATTTTTTCGTATATTTTTCTCCATTTGACAAATTCGTCGCACGCGCGGGTCCTGGATTGACTTAGTTATTTTTTTCTATGTTTTACGTTTCGGTTTAATTTCTCTACAATGAACGTGCGTGATTCAAAGATTTTACGTCTGATTTTCGCTCGACGTTATTTTTTTTTCCGTTTTTAATTATTTTGTTTTAACGAGCTTTTCCGGTGTTGGTGGTCGCTCAAGTCGTACAGAATTGGTACTACTTGACACGGTTTTACGACAATTGCAGCAACGTAAGGGCTTAAAGCTAGATTGACTTAGTTATTTTTCTATGTTTTATGTTTCGGTTTAATTTCTCTACAACAAGCGTGCCTGATTCAAAGATTTTATGTCTGTTTTTCGCTCGACGTTATTTTTTCCGGTTTTTTATTTTCTTTTTACGAGTTTTTCCGGTGTTGGTGGTCGTTGATAATGGTGTAGCATTAGTATTACTTGAAACAATTTTATAAGAACCGTTATGAGTACTTAAATATCAGTAAGAGATTGTTGATTTAAAAGTATCTATATATTTTAAAAGATTGTATGATATATTTTCCTCTTATATTTCCTCGTTACAAGAGTTCTAATTAGTTTTGCTCTTATATTTCCTCGTATTATAATATCGTATACATAAAACATCAAAACAAATGAATGAATGAATAATAAGACAATTGCTCTTTTATATTTTTCATAAGCTTTAATGCCATCCTTTTCTTAAAATAATAAAACTACTATTAATAATAGTTTATTCAAAGAATAATAAGGGCGATGATAAAATATAACTTTGTTTCAAATAGGAAAGGTAGAAAGTAATAATAAAATCACATATGATAAAAATTAAAAAATATGAAGAGAGACATTTTAATCAAACACAAATTAATCATATAACCATAGATCTAAGAAAAAACCCACACACTTCATCCCACCTGCACACCACTCTACCATCCATCCGCCACCAGAAGCGACACAACTACCATTTACCTCTGTCCCACCACCACGAGCCTCCACTTCAATCTTCTCCTTTATGCAATAATTATACTGATTTGGTACGGATTCAAATATAAGCTCGGTTTTGATCTACGATCACGGGGAGTTAACTCAGCTGGAACAACCAATTTTTGATCTCAGGAAAGTGAAGCTGCCGTCAAAGTCGTCGTTGCATCGTCGTAGCCAATGCCGAATGTTTAGGTGAGAACGAAGACGATATTATGTTTTAAGTATTTGAGAAGTAAATTGCGTTTTACATCAAATAAATATTACGATATTATGTTTTACGTATTTGAGAAGTAAATTGCGTTTTATATCAAATAAATGTTCAAACCTTTTAACTTTTTTGGAAAGTGATTTTATTTTGTTTATTATAAAAGGTGATCTTCTCATCGAATAAAGAGAAAGAGAAGTGATTATGTTTTGTTAGTGAGTACCTTAGCAGCTGTCACACACCGGATTTTTAACCAAAATCCATACATTCGTGGGTCCGGGTGGGGAGTATTGTGACGTCAGTTGATAATATCATAGTCAATTAAACACGGCACAACGGAATTCTTGGAGTAAAATTACTATTACAAACCAAATGTTCGAAATAAAATAATATACAGGCTCGTAATAGAAGATCCACATGCGGATCATTAAAATGTACAAGAAAGAATATAAAACAGACTTTAGGGCAGATCTAAGGATTTGCAAGATCCTCTTAGTCACTACCGAGCAGCTTCCCGCCTATTTCGTATTGTACCTACAGTTTATTCTTTGGACGATATGTCAGCTTTCCCTGGTAAATACACCCAACTAACTCATTTTGAAAACATTTTAAAATGATTTTAAGTGCATAGGGCACAAAATCTTTATAACTTGGGAAAGTTACTTTGTAACCTTGTTAACAGATCCACATGTTTGTCCATACATACATGGCCCAGTATAGAGACCGAGACATGATTAAATACACACCACTTAGAACTCACAGAGGAGTTATCCCTAACGTCTTGGGTAATTTGCATTTGAGCGTCTGTTAGGTGTATGCCTACACCCCGCGCTAAGGTCGTGGCCATTAACTAATCTAATGAGCCGAGGATATCCAGGACACGGTAATTTAACCCCCGATGTTTAAGTTATCAATCAAAACTGATTAAAATAGAATATGCGGATTTACTAGCCACAATCCGGCATTCGATTGATCCCATTTCTGACCAAGCGGTAATAGTTTACCGTATCCCAAGCCCGTATAGGGAAAATAAGTCGAGAGTAACCCGAGCTAGTCTTCTTTTAAATTTCAATAACTCAGCCGTATACAAAAGTACTAACGTGCAGATAGCATTTACCGGCAAGGCTCTAATCTGGATTATGGCATAAGCTAACCAATTAATACTACTGTTCTTTAATTAAGTCATAGACTTAGACCGAGTAATGTACATTATCAAAACGTATAACGCTTGATTAGATGATGATTGGATAGAATTTAGTTTAAACCCGACAAGTACTTTGACTTGCATAATATGGGTAAACTATAAACATTCTGGGTTTTGAAACTTAAATGACAACGTTAAACCCGTTTCGGTTAAATTTCGTAAACTAATTATGTATAATCAACCTTATGCTTATAAGCGATAATGGGTAACAGGATAAGTCATGGACACGTTCTATATGCCAATGTATTTAAAATAAGTTAAAATATCAATAGGATATCAACTTATATGCTCGTTAAGGTTTTAAAACGAAACTATGCCTCATAAGGGCATTTCGGTAATTTCATACCATATAAAAGAAACTTGAATATAGTTTAATGTTATAATTATAAGCATTCTGGAAAAATAATTTATTTATGATATAATATCAGTAGGATAACAATTATATGTGTAATTTATCTTTTATGACCAAACTATGCACCGAATGAGCATTTTTGTCATTTTACATATAGTTTATAAATTATTTGGGATTCTGAGTTTATAATATGTACCTACTGTAAATATGTTTAAAATAAGTTTTAAAATCAGTAGGTAACAAGTCTTGGTCAATTAATATGGTTTAAACCCATACTATGCGCCGAAACGGCGCTTATGTCGTAAAATGACGTCTTTATGTGATGTTTATGAAAACTGATGTTAAGGTCAGATTAAAATGTTTTAAATATGTTATTTAATATAACATATCAGTAGGTAAATGATTTACCTTGAAAAGATTTGATTAAAACCATTTTATAAGCCACAAGGGCTAAAGTCGCCATTTATCGACATAGTTTAAGGACCTGTTTGAAAACTCAGTTTATAACTTGGTTTAACATCCCAAATAATCCTACTTATAATATTACATCAGTAGAAAAATCATTTTCAAGTTCATTACCATTAAAAACCTTGCTTTATGCAAAAAGGACATTTTGGTCAAAGATGGCATAATTATGGGACTTGCGCATAAACTTGGATTCTGATTATGATCATGTAATATAACCTCAGAGGGTTATACTACGTTATATTACGATCATAATGCAACTTTAGATCAGTGGGTAACTAATCTAAATCAGGTCAGAATCAACCCTAGAACTGAAATTGACGAGCCGAACATGTTCTTACATGTTCTAATAATTATTACCAACTTGTTAAGTGTCAAAACAGGTTTCATAACATATATAAGATCAATTTATGATTTTTCTGAAAAATGGCCAGTTTGACTTTTTAATATCATAACTTTGACCCGTCAATTGGTCTAGCGAACGTGATCTTCAGGAGGTGCCTATTATAGGGACTAACACCTACTTTATTATGATCACTTAGCCATGTTCATTTCGAACAATCACTGGACCCTAGAACTGAAATTGATGAGCCGAACATGTTCTTACATGTTCTAATAATTATTACCAACTTGTTAAGTGTCAAAACAGGTTTCATAACATATATAAGATCAATTTATGATTTTTCTGAAAAAATGGTCAGTTTGACTTTTTAATGTCATAACTTTGACCCGTCAATTGGTCTAGCGAACGTGATCTTCAGGAGGTGCCTTTTATAGGGACTGACACCTACCTTATTACGATCACTTAGCCGTGTTCATTTCGAACAATGGCTGGACCATAATGGTCTTAACCGAAAGTCAAAGCGTTTTTCGTAAAGCGCTTGACTTTTGGCTATAAAAGCCTATAAACGGAAATGCACAAGGAAGGAACACTTACCAGTGATTCCTAGGGTGAAAAATAACTGTGTTGGATGCTCATTTTAGCTAGGAACTTCCACAGGAGGGAGAAGAGTGAATAAATGAGAAAGGTGCAAGTTGGAATGGTGAACTTGATCACCTATTTATAGTTGGAGAACTCAAAGGAGGTGAAGCCAGGTGTTTAGGGTTGTAAGAGGAAGCTTACAAGTGTCCCAAAACATGGCATAGCAGTTTGGGAAGCCATGGTTTCGATTTTAATGGTTTTGGAGTTTTGTTAGGAAGCCAAGCAAAACTTTCTGCAACAGAGGCCTTCTCGCGCCCCGCGAGAAACCCAGGCCAAGTCTCTTGCGGCTCGCGACCGCCCTTTGGCCAGATTCAAAGTTTGACACTTTAGCCCCTTGACTTTAAAAAGTTCCTAAAAACCTTTTAAAAGACCTTTTTGGCACTTTTAGTCCTCCGTAGCCAATACTTGGTATACCCGGGATTATGCCCGGACATTGTCGAACTCTCGGTTCATTAAAAGGTCACTCAGAGGTATAAATTAACACGTTGACACTTTTAATCCCTCCATTATCCAACTTTCATATATTTACATAATTGAACTCTCTCGTCCAACAAATGCATGTATGAGAGTTAGGACTTCGTAAAGGATCACTCGGAGGCCTATTATAAGCATGTTGACTCCGATGTCACTCAGAGGCTGGGCATGTTGACATATCAGTCACTCAGAGGCCAAATTTCAAGCATGTTGACATATCAGTCACTCAGAGGCTAATGATTTAAGCATGTTGACATATCAGTCACTCAGAGGCTGTTATTTATGCATGTTGACATTGGACCGTCACTCAAAGGCTCAGATTGAGCATGTTGACGCCTTTAGTCCTTATTAGTCTTTAATAGACTATATTTAAAATACAACACGTGTCACTATACTATTTTACACGATTTTACAGAGTGTTACATCCTCACCCCCTTAAAAGAAATCTCGACCTCAAGATTTTATTCAAAAAGATGGGGGTACTTTTGTCGCATAGTGGACTCAACCTCCCATGTATACTCAAGACCTCAAAAAGCGTCCCACTTAACCTTCACTATAGGTATCTTTTTCCTTCGGAGCTTCTTAACCTGTTGATCCTCGATCGAAATCGGTTTCTCAATGAACCTCAGGTTTTCATCAATTTGCACATCTTTATGTGACATTCCTAGCGACTCATCGGCTAGACATTTCTTAAGGTTAGATATGTGGAATACATCATGGATTCCACTAAGCTCCTCTGGCAACCTGAGCTTATAAGCTACAGTGCCGATGCATTCGATTATTTCGAATGGTCCTGTATATCTTGGGCTCAACTTGCCCTTCTTTCCGAAGTGCATCACACCTTTCCAAGGTGATACCTTTAACATGACTTTGTCCCCTACTTGGAACTTAAGTGGTTTACGCCTCTTGTCAGCATAGCTCTTTTGCCTATCCCTAGCAGCTTTGAGACGATCACGGATTTGTACAATCTTTTCGTGGTCTCCAGGACAATCTCTGGTCCTGATAGTTGGGCTTCCCCAACTTCTGCCCAGCACACAGGCATTCTGCATTTTCTCCCATACAAGGCCTCAAAAGGAGCAGCCTTGATGCTAGTATGATAACTGTTATTGTAGGAGAATTATATTAGGGGTAAGTGGTCGTCCCAACTTCCGCCTAAATCAATCACACATGCCCTAAGCATGTCTTCCACTGTCTGGATAGTACGCTCACTTTGACCATCAGTCTGCGGATGGTAAGCCGTACTAAAATTTAATCGTGTGCCTAAAGATTGTTGGAAACTTTTACAAAAGTGGGAGGTGTATCTAGTATCTCTGTCATATACAATAGATACCGGCACACCGTGTAGGGACACAATCTTGTCCATATACAACTTAGCCAATTTATCTGAATTATACGTTTCCTTAATTGGCAAGAAATGTGCTGACTTAGTCAGCCTATCCACTATGACCCATATAGTGTCATTTCCATTTTTGGTTTTGGGTAACTTGGTAATCAAGTTCATAGTTACCATTTCCCATTTCCATGTGGGAATTTTCAATTGTTGTAGAAGTTCTTACGGCTTCTGATGTTCGGCTTTAACCTGCGAACATGTCAGGCACTTAGCTACATAAGTGGCTATGGATTTCTTCAAACCCATCCACCAATAATTCTTCTTTAGATCTTGATACATCTTGTCACCTCCCTGGTGAACTGAGTATCTTGAATTGTGCGCTTCTTGGAGGATTAGATCTCTAAGTCCTCCAAAGATTGGAACCCAGATTCTTTCATTGAATCTAAGGATTCCATCCTTTCCAGGTGCTAACTGATTCACAGTTCCGCCTAATCCCTCATTAGGGATATTAGCCTCTAATAGGCCTTGCTTCTGTGCATCTAGTAGCTTCTCACTTAAGCTATTTCTGAGCTCAATGCTCTTAGCGTTAATCCTTATAGGTTTAACTCGTTTCTTGCGACTTAAGGCATCAGCAACTACATTTGCCTTGCCTGGATGGTAGCGAATCTCGCATTCATAGTCATTAAGTGTTTCCATCCATCGGCGTTGTCGCATGTTCAATTCCTTTTGATTGAACAGATGCTGGAGACTTTTATGGTCTGTGTATATAATACAATTTGTGCCATACAAGTAATGTCTCCACAGTTTAATGCAAATACAACGACACCCAATTCTAAATCGTGGGTGGTGTAATTCCTTTCGTGCACCTTTAACCGTCGTGATGCATAGGCAATTACTTTGCCTTTTTGCATTAGCACACAGCCCATGCCAGTGTGCGATGCATCACAGTAGACTACAAAGCCTTCAACACCCTCTGGTAGGGATAACACAGGAGCATTGCTCAACTTGTGTTTAAGAACTTTGAAAGATTCTTGTTGCTTTGGACCCCAATTATACTTAACATTCTTACGGTTCAAGGTAGTTAGAGGAGTGGCTATTCTTGAAGAGTTCTCAATGAACCTCCTGTAATAACCGGCCAATCCTAGGAAACTATGAATCTTCGATTAACTTTGGGTACTTCCCAATTCATGATGGCTTCAATTTTGGTGGGATCCACTTGGATACCACGCTTACTTACCATATGTCCAAGGAATTGGACTTCTCTAAGCCAAAACTCACGTTTAGAGGACTTAGCATAAAGCTTCTCTTGCCTTAACAATTCCAGGATACACCGGAGATGTTTCTCGTGATCAGCTTGATTACGAGAATAGATAAGTATGTCTTATGAAGAAAATGACAAACTTATCCAGATACGGCTTGCAGATTCTATTCATGAGGTCCATGAATGCTGCAGGTGCATTTGTGAGCCCAAAAGGCATCACCAAGAACTCAAAATGACCGTATCGGGTCCTGAAGGCGGTTTTAGGAACATCTTCACTTCTAACATCCAGCTGATGATATCCAGATCTTAAATCAATCTTGGAGAAATAACTAGTCCCTTGAAGTTGGTCGAATAAATCGTCGATCCTGGGCAAAGGCTATCTATTCTTGATTGTTAACTTGTTTAGCTCTCGGTATCGATGCACATTCGCATCGAACCGTCTGTCTTCTTTACAAAAAGGATGGGAGCTTCCCAAGGCGAGGAACTAGGCTGAATACAAGATTTCGTCTAGCTGCGTCCTCAATTCCTTCATTTCCGTTGGTGCTAGCCTATATGGAGCTCTAGCCACGGGTGCTGATCCTGGCAAAATATCAATTCTAAACTCCACTTGCCTGTCTGGAGGTAGGCCTAGAAATTCTTCTGGAAAGACGTCTGAATATTCCGAGATAACTGGTAGGTCTTCCATGTTTGGCTTAGGCTCATTTATGGTGACTTGTGCCATGTAGATGACACGGCCTCTTCTCAAACATTTGGATGCCTTAAATAACGAAACCTTGTTTGGCAATCCATAGTGTCAGTCTCCAAGGATGGTGATCATTTCACCAGATGGGGTCTTAATCTCGATGAGCTTCTTATCGCAGGCAATGCGGGCTTGGTTATGAGATAACCAATCCATGCCTAAGACAACATCGAACCCCGCCAATTTCATTGGCAGAAGAGAGATAAGGATAGCATCCATCAAGAATGGAAGATGCTGTTTCTATCGTTCCATCAGCATGTTCTATCTCATAAGTTTTATCTAGAGTTCTTATGGGCAGGTTTAATAGTTTACCAAACTTATGATCAACAAAAGATCTATCTGCACCCGAATCAAAAAGAACTCTAGCATAAATATTGTTAATGAGGAATGTACCTGTTATGACATTGTCGTCATTAACAGCCTCTCTTGCAGTTATTTGAAAGGCACGAGCATTCCCTTTCTTGGCTTCTCCAGGCTTCGAATTATTATTCTTGAGAATCTTAGGGCAGTTAGTCTTAATATGCCCCTTTTCATTGCAGACATAGCAGACGGCATCCTTAAGATCCTTACATTCTAGGGTCTTATGCCCCTTTCTCTTGCAGATCCCACAGGGTTTGGACTGTGAACCAAAATTACACTATCCCCAGTGTCTGCGGTTGCAAGTTTTGCATGTTGGCATCACATCCGTTTTGCCTTGGTTCCCTTTGAACCCAAATCTCCCTTTATTTTTCTTATTAAACTTATGGGAGTTGTCATCTTCCCTCTTTCTTTTCCCGTCAGTTTCAGACTTAACTGACATTTGTCTTACTAGATCCAAGGTGAGGGAGAGAGATAGGTCAACAGCAAACCTATAGGTAGTAGGCTGAGAAGCCTTTACCATGCCCTTTATTTCGGGCGCTAACCCATTAATAAAAAACGCAATGCGTTTGGGCTCCGGGGTAATCAAATAGGAAACTAACCTAGATAGGGAATTGAAATCGGAAACATATTTTCGACAATCCAGGTTTTTCATGGAAAGAGACAAGAAGTCAGTCTCTAATTTCTCCACCTCATGGGGTGGGCAGTATGTTTCCTTTACAAGGTACACAAATTTGGACCACCCCAAATTATACAGGTGTACTTTACCTGTAGATTGAATCATGGCTTTCCACCATATTAGGGCATCACCCTTGAAGGACTGTGATACATACTTGACCACATCCTTATCAGCACAGTTGCTGATATCTACAATCGTTTCCATCTCATCTAGCCACTTTAGAGCTTCCACAGCTCCTTTCTTCCTGTTAAAGTCTCGGGCTTGCAGGAGACAAAGTACTTATAGGTACATCCGTCTTTAACAGAACGGGACCTTTCAGCAAAATCTATTTTCTTTTGTTCACTCTTCGCATTTGAAGAGTGAACGGAGCTCTCCTATGATCTGAGGATGGAGGAATAGATAATGGTCTAGAGCGAGTGGCACTCGACTCTCTAAGCTTTTCTATGGCCTTTCCCATGGTCTTTTCAACAGTCGCATCAATGCGAGCTTGAAAATTATCATTATTGATATTTCTATTTTCGGCTTTGTTAGATTCCACATTCCGGTGGCTACTTTGTGCTTCATTTGAGTTAGCCATCCTTAAGCTTTGGTTCTATACACCAATAAAGCTTCACTTAGCCATGGTATGTCAACCATTATGGTTTTAAACATTGGATATAACAATCCACTGCCTAATCTAGTGTGAATAACATCACAACTCTTAGGTTTAATAATAACTATATTTGGCCTAGGTCTTAATAGGACCATCAAAGGCAAAATACAATTTGGACATAGTCCATATATTATTGGACAGGGATCGCATTGTCACAACTGTCATTGTCATATTTTGACAATTTTATTTAGCTCATAGGCTTGTCTCAAAGGACATAAAATAGGGCACATAGGCCTGTCATTAATGGACGTAAAATATGGCACATAGGCCTGTCACTAATGGACATAAAATATGGCACATAGGCTTGTCAATAATGGACATAGGACATGGCATATAGGCACTACATCACTAATGGATGTTTGAATTATAGCCCCAAGGGCATACATCACTAATGGATGTTTTAATCATAGCCCCAAGGGCATAGATCACTAATGGATGTTTGAATCATAGCCCCAAGGGCATACATCACTAATGAATGTTTTTATCATAGCCCCAAGGGCATACATCACTAATGGATGTTTTAATCATAGCCCCAAGGGCAATTCATCACTAACGGATGTTTTAATCATAGCCCCAAGGGCAATACATCACTAAAGGATGTTTAATCATAGCCCCAAGGGCAATACATCACTAATGGATGTTTTATTCATAGCCCCAAGGGCAATACATCACTAATGGATGTTTAATCATAGCCCCAAGGGAAATACCTCACTAATGGATGTTTAATCATCGTACTGATGATATTATCCGGGATCAATTTTGATCACATGGGCTATATAAGGTCAGGACATAGTCCTTTACCTTGAAGGCTAGTGTGGTTCCTCAAGTCACACTACCAGGAGTATGAACATTCTTAAATGTTAACATAAGAGTACCTTAATGGTTGATTAATAGTCCCGGTCGCACTAACCTTAACGACTTGGAGGCTTGAACTTAAGTCCACCACCCCTGGATAGAAGGATAACTTCCCTTAACCATCCGGATAAAAGACCCCTTCGTACTTAACTATCATTTATAATTTGGCCAAATGTGTAGTCTGTGCCACTTGGCTAATCAAAACCATTAAGATCTTTTTGGAATTATATCGCAGAGTGTAAATTTCGAGTAAAATCGAGACGCTCGTTTGAAGAGAATGAATACATATGTATATAATTCCAAAATACTTATTTAAATTTCAAATTAGAAATTACAATACTAGAAAATGAAATAAACTGTCCATGCAAGGACTTTAAAGAAATAAACATGTCCACGCAGGGACTAAAGAAATAACAGTCTCCTCGTAGGGACTACATATTTTTAGAAGAGATTTCACTCGTCCTTCTTTCCTTTAACCAACTTGGAGAGTTTCTTGAAGAACTTGGTTGTCTTCTTCTCCGTTTTCTCCGCTTGCTACTGCATTTCTTTCATTATTTCTAAGGCCTCATTGATGGCCTCTAGTGGCGGCGGAGGTTGTGGTTGTGGTTGTGGCAAAACCGGATATTGGTACCCATAAGTTGGATATCCAGTCGGTGGATAAGTAGGTGGGGAAGGAGACGGGTAAAGTGCATTGTGCATAACTGCTTGCATATAGGGGTCTTGCGACCATGCTTGATAGTCTACTGGTGTAGATGGGTTAAAAGGATCATATCCAGACGTGTCTGGATATGTGGGGATTGGGTTAGTATAACCCGATGGTGGTGGTTGAACAGCAAGTGTTGGTGTTGGTTCCACTATAGGTGAAACATCAGAGGGTCCACCCATTTGTGGGTCCTCTTGAATTGTGGGGTAGGAGTTGGGCAAAGGTGGCAGCGATCCCGACCTTTGTTCGGCACGTACCGACATACGTGCTCCACACTTTCTCCTTGGTGGTTCAGGTGGTGGTTGAGGTTGGTCCACCGGTTCCATGTGGACATCTTCTTGTACTAGGGGTGGTCGAGAGTGATGAGAAGGAGTGTGGGCGAAGGTGAATTGATTCCAATACTGGTCCCACTCGTTAGGACCTTGGTAGGGCGATCCGACAGAAGAGTTTGAATCGCTTGATATTTCAATGGGATGCATATTTGATCCCGACGGCGGCATCTCCGGGTCGGAGTCCTCGTCCATAGGGTTTAGCTGGTCCAACTGATTTTGATCGGGTGGAGGCATGTTAAAGTAATGGTTAGGGTTAAATTCTTCATGGTAAGAGTGATGAGAATGGGAATGGTGAGAATGGTGTGAATTATAAGAGTGGTGAGAGTGGTAAGAATTTTGGGAATGTGAGGGCGAGTGTTTATGGGAGACAGAACGTCTCACTGGTTGCCAAGGAGATGAATCTCTTGATTCTTGGTAAGCATCTGAGTTGTGAGGTTGAGGGGGAATGCGCCCCGATGGTCCTCCCCTCATTGGACCTTTTCCTCTCCCACTTTGTCCTTTTACACGTGGCGGCATTTTCCTGTTAAAAATCAATTCAAAAACAATACTAATAACTTAATAATGAAATGAGTAATCCTAGGTCAATGCCTAGACTCGGAAATCTAAGGAATGTGCTCGTGTAAGTTTGAGATTAAACACACAAGGCAAGTGTTTAATTCTCTCAAACGTTGGCTCTGATACCAACCTGTCACACCCGGAATTTCCAACCCAAATCCATACACCGGTGGGCCCGGGTGGGGAGTATTGTGACGTCAGTTGATAATATCATAGTCAATTAAACACGGCACAATGGAATTCTTGGAGTAAAATTACTATTACAAACCAAATGTTCGAAATAAAATAATATACATGCTCGTAATAGAAGATCCATAGGCGGATCATTAAAATGTACAAGAAAGAATATAAAACAGACTTTAGGGCAGATCTAAGGATTTGCAAGATCCTCTTAGTCACTACCGAGCAGCTTCCCGCCTATTTCGTATTATACCTGCAGTTTATTCTTTGGAAGATACGTCAGCTTTCCCTGGTAAATACACCCAACTGACTCATTTTGAAAACATTTTAAAATGATTTTAAGTGCACAGGGCACAAAATCTTTATAACTTGGGAAAGTTACTTTGTAACCTTGTTAACAGATCCACATGTTTGTCCATACATACATGGCCCAGTACAGAGACCGAGACATGATTAAATACACACCACTTAGAACTCACAGAGCAGTTATCCCCAACGTCTTGGGTAATTTGCATTTGAGCGTCTGTTAGGTGTATGCCTACACCCCGCGCAAAGGTCGTGGCCATTAACTAATCTAATGAGCCGAGGATATCCAGGACACGGTAATTTAACCCCCGATGTTTAAGTTATCAAACAAAACTGATTAAAACAAAATATGTGGATGATCTAGCCACAATCCGGCATTCGATTGATCCCATTTCTGACCAAGCGGTAATAGTTTACCGTATCCCAAGCCGGTATAGGGAAAATAAGTCGAGACTATTTACCCGAGCTAGTCTTCTTTTAAATTTCAATCAGCTGTATACAAAAGTACTAACGTGCAGATAGCATTTACCGGCAAGGCTCTAATCTGGATTATGGCATAAGCTAACCAATTAATACTACTGTTCTTTAATTAAGTCATAGACTTAGACCGAGTAATGTACATTATCAAAACGTATAACGCTTGATTAGATGATGATTGGATAGAATTTAGTTTAAACCCGACAAGTACTTTGACTTGCATAATATGGGTAAACTATAAACATTCTGGGTTTTGAAACTTAAATGACAACGTTAAACCCGTTTCGGTTAAATTTCGTAAACTAGTTATGTATAATCAACCTTATGCTTATAAGCGATAATGGGTAACAGGATAAGTCATGGACACGTTCTATATGCCAATGTATTTAAAATAAGTTAAAATATCAATAGGATATCAACTTATATGCTCGTTAAGGTTTTAAAACGAAACTATGCCTCATAAGGGCATTTCGGTAATTTCATACCATATAAAAGAAACTTGAATATAGTTTAATGTTATAATTATAAGCATTCTGGAAAAATAATTTATTTATGATATAATATCAGTAGGATAACAATTATATGTGTAATTTATCTTTTATGACCAAACTATGCACCGAATGAGCATTTTTGTCATTTTACATATAGTTTATAAATTATTTGGGATTCTGAGTTTATAATATGTACCTACTGTAAATATGTTTAAAATAAGTTTTAAAATCAGTAGGTAACAAGTCTTGGTCAATTAATATGGTTTAAACCCATACTATGCGCCGAAACGGCGCTTATGTCGTAAAATGACGTCTTTATGTGATGTTTATGAAAACTGATGTTAAGGTCAGATTAAAATGTTTTAAATATGTTATTTAATATAACATATCAGTAGGTAAATGATTTACCTTGAAAAGATTTGATTAAAACCATTTTATAAGCCACAAGGGCTAAAGTCGCCATTTATTGACATAGTTTAAGGACCTGTTTGAAAACTCAGTTTATAACTTGGTTTAAAATCCCAAATAATCCTACTTATAATATTACATCAGTAGAAAAATCATTTTCAAGTTCATTACCATTAAAAACCTTGCTTTATGCAAAAAGGACATTTTGGTCAAAGATGGCATAATTATGGGACTTGCGCATAAACTTGGATTCTGATTATGATCATTTAATATAACCTCAGAGGGTTATACTATATTATATTACGATCATAATGCAACTTTAGATCAGTAGGTAACTAATCTAAATCAGGTCAGAATCCAAAGTCAAAGCAGAAGTCAAACTTCACGACTTTTGGTTGCGAACCGACCCTAGAACTGAAATTGACGAGCCGAACATGTTCTTACATGTTCTAATAATTATTACCAACTTGTTAAGTGTAAAAACAGGTTTCATAACATATATGATTTTTCAGAAAAATTGCCAGTTTGACTTTTTAATATCATAACTTTGACCCGTCAATTGGTCTAGCGAACGTGATCTTCAGGAGGTGCCTTTTATAGGGACTAACACCTACCTTATTACGATCACTTAGCCATGTTCATTTCGAATAATCACTGGACCCTAGAACTGAAATTGATGAGCCGAACATGTTCTAATAATTATTACCAACTTGTTAAGTGTCAAAACAGGTTTCATAACATATATAAGATCAATTTATGATTTTTCTGAAAAAATGGTCAGTTTGACTTTTTAATGTCATAACTTTGACCCGTCAATTGGTCTAGCGAACGTGATCTTCAGGAGGTGCCTTTTATAGGGACTGACACCTACCTTATTACGATCACTTAGCCATGTTCATTTCAAACAATGACTGGACCATAATGGTCTTAACCGAAAGTCAAAGCGTTTTTCGTAAAGCGCTTGACTTTTGGCTATAAAAGCCTATAAATGGAAATGCACAAGGAAGGAACACTTACCAGTGATTCCTAGGGTGAAAAATAACTGTGTTGGATGCTCATTTTAGCTAGGAACTTCCACAGGAGGGAGAAGAGTGAATAAATGAGAAAGGTGCAAGTTGGAATGGTGAACTTGATCACCTATTTATAGTTGGAGAACTCAAAGGAGGTGAAGCCAGGTGTTTAGGGTTGTAAGAGGAAGCTTACAAGTGTCCCAAAACATGGCATAGCAGTTTGGGAAGCCATGGTTTCGATTTTAATGGTTTTGGAGTTTTGTTAGGAAGCCAAGCAAAACTTTCTGCAACAGAGGCCTTCTCGCGCCCCGCGAGAAACCCAGGCCAAGTCTCTTGCGGCTCGCGACCGCCCTTTGGCCAGATTCAAAGTTTGACACTTTAGCCCCTTGACTTTAAAAAGTTCCTAAAAACCTTTTAAAAGACCTTTTTGGCACTTTTAGTCCTCCGTAGCCAATACTTGGTATACCCGGGATTATGCCCGGACATTGTCGAGCCCTCGGTTCGTTAAAAGGTCACTCAGAGGTATAAATTAACATGTTGACACTTTTACTCCCTCCATTATCCAACTTTCATATATTTACATAATTGAACTCTCTCGTCCAACAAATGCATGTATGAGAGTTAGGACTTCGTAAAGGATCACTCGGAGGCCTATTATAAGCATGTTGACTCCGATGTCACTCAGAGGCTGGGCATGTTGACATATCAGTCACTCAGAGGCCAAATTTCAAGCATGTTAACATATCAGTCACTCAGAGGCTAATGATTTAAGCATGTTGACATATCAATCACTCAGAGGCTGTTATTTATGCATGTTGACATCGGACCGTCACTCAGAGGCTCAGATTGAGCATGTTGACGCCTTTAGTCCTTATTAGTCTTTAATAGACTATATTTAAAATACAACACGTGTCACTATACTATTTTACACGATTTTACAGGGTGTTACAGCAGCACACGCTGAGCACAGATGTTCATATGTTATGATGAAGTTTGGCTAAAAGAGAAATAATTTATCAATTTATGTTTTATCAAAACCACATTCCTTATTAGATAATGTGTTAATAAGTAACGTATCCAATGTTTATCTTAATTAGATAATGCTTATCTTTGTAAAACGCAACAATTATGTCTTATCAAAACCACAACAAAATCCATAAATTCTTTATTAAGTAATGTGTTAATAAAGAACTCTTCCAAAATTTAAGGAACTCTTCCAAAATTTAATTTGGTTGGATAATGCTTATGTTTTGTAAAATGCAATGGTGAAATATTATTACGTTTTTTTATTGTGTTTTATAACACAATAAAAACACATTTTTTGAGTTTTCAATCCAACGCGTTTTAGATAGAACAGTCTTTTTTGTGTTTTAGTCTATTGCGTTTTAGAAAAACACATTTTTATTTTTTAGTCAGTTGTGCTTTAAAAAACTTTTTTAGTCAATTGCGTTTTAGAAAAAAACATTATTTTTTTATGTTTTTAGTCCATTGCTTTTAGAAAGAACACTTTCTTTTGTGTTTTTAGTCTATTGCGTTTTAACACAGAACATTTTATTTTGTGTTTTTAGTCCATTGTGTTTTAGAATTAACACTTTTTTTTTGTGTTTTAGTCCATTGAGTTTTAGAATTAACACTTTCTTTTGTATTTTTAGTCCATTCCATTTTAGAAAGAACTCTTTGTTTTGTGTTTTTAATTCATTGTGTTTTAGGAAAAAAAAACATTTTCTTTTTGTTTTTTGTCTATTGCATTTCAAAAAGAACACATTCTTTTGTGTTTTTACTGCATTTCGTCTTTAAAAAATCATTTTTTTGGTGTTTATATAATCCATTGCGTTTTACGCATCTGAGTTATCAATTTTCTTTTAAAAAATATAGCAATAGCATATTCGTTTTAAAAATAAAAAAAATGCTCGTGTAATCTTTACAAAAAAAAATAATGTCGTATGAAATAGATATTAACGTTCTAAAAACAAGGAGGAGATTGAAGGAGAGAGAAACTATTAATTTGGATTTAATAGAATGCCTATAAAAGTCTTACACGCCTCTTTTTTTATTCAATTCTATCCATTTAATCCAACCTTTTACCCAAATAAACTTCCTGTTATATTCTTACCCAGAATAATAGAACTACTAATAATGATAGTTTATGCATAACATGGTTTCTCGTTGCTAGTAGAAACTGAGTACTTGACTCATTATAAATGAGCAATGTATATAGAGCAGTGGCAGATCTAGAAAACTTTCATAGGGGGTAACGTTTTAAAAGAAAGAGGTAACGAAATCGAAAAAACGTCAAATTTTTCCAAAACACTACCGTAGGAGCGCCAAAGGGTATATTTGTTAAAGTTTTCAACAATTCAGAATATCAAATATTATCTAATCTAATCTTCAACTCAGTAAACAAATCGTCAAACATTTGAGCCGTTTCCATAGTTTTACTCCATTCAACAGTTATGTCTTCGATTTCGCGTTCATTTAGCTTTAGCTTGTTACTTCGTTCGATTTTAAGTTCATTTAAACTTTACCGGATTTCGAATCGAATTGAACTACGTGTAACTAGGCATAAGAATTATTTATATTTTTTTAAAAATTTGGCACAAGAACTTTTGTCATTTTGTTTTGTTTAAATAATTAATTAAATATCAATAAATATAAAATCTGAATTTTTATTTATTTTTTTACCAGGTCCAGACATAGTAAGGATTGGCGGACTGAAATTTTATTTCTTATCCGATGGTTATCCAAAGAATAGTTCATGAGTACAAGATTGCATGTACAGAAGCAAAGTATTATGTAATCAAAAGTATCAACTATGAATGGGATAGTCAAGATTCAGTTACATTCTAAACGTTTTTCACATGATACTAGCGCTTATTTTCGTCCGATTACAACCCGGATTCGATGATAAATACACTTATGATCTTAGCTATAAGAACATAGGGATTACAACGAAAAGTTCGTAACTGTCTGACCCGACCCTAGTGTGTATGTTCAGATTTACATATAAAAACTAACCAGTTCGGTATGCGAATTCATGATTCGTGACTACAACCGTGAGGATGGAAAAACCCGAGAGCTTGATATGAACAAAAAAGACTCGATCCATCATTCATAAATTACAATTATGTCCTTGAACTACTCTACAAGTCAACGTCTGGCAATGGCACTTTCCAATAATTCCATGCGTTATAATCTTCCTGCAAAATGACGTGCGTGTTAATAATGATTATAACAGAGTCGGGTCAACATGCCCCGACCCATAAAGTATTTCCTCCATTACTGGTTTGTTAAATATGACTACAAAAACTATATGACTAATATTATCATATTTTTTCGTGGAGTAAAGTACACAAATAGTACCTGTGCTTTTCAAAAATTTTAGATTTGGTCCCTCGCTTTCCAAAAGTATACGAATGGTCCTTGTGGTTTGCACTTTGTAACGCATTTAGTCCCCAACCAACAAATCTAATGGTTTCAGGAGGTCCAAGTTCTGGACTACATGCGTTACAAGGTGTAAACCACAAGGACCATCCATGTACTTTTGGCAAAAGTTGGGGACTAAATGCGTTACAAAGTGCAAACCACAGGGGCATACGTGTACTTTTGGAAAGCTAGGGACCAAATCCAAAATTTTGGAAAACCACAGGGACTATCAGTGTACTTTACTCTTTTTTGTGTAAAGCAACTTAGGAGGTTGAATGCATTAAAGATACAGTTTGGGCGACTTTCGACCCATTTACTTTTAAACGAAAGTTTTGCCCCGTTTGATATGTTAGAAAGGAAACAAATCGAACCTGTTCAACCATTGACGTTGGGGGGAACATATCATTGACTAATGTGTGCAAAGAGGTGTACGACTTCCCTTTCATGTCGATCCGATGACTAATGGCTACCTCACCCTGAAAATTCAAGAAGAAAGAAACTCTATAAAATTGACCAAACTACCCTTATTCATATTCTAGTTTTCTGATATGTCAAACCATAATAGTCAACTAAGAAAAGAAGTACCTTAGGGTTGATTATGAAGATTTTACCCTTCGGAATCCCGATTTTCCTGTAACTAAGCTCGTCGGTGTCTCGGTTACCGAACCCCGCATAAAACGGGTTGTAATCGGCTGGAAAAAGTGCTTTAATATCCTGTGGAAAATGTTTGAACATTTAACATTAATAACGTGCCTGAATCTTGTCACCAAACATGAATTATACAAATGAGAAGAACATATCGTTTGATTTGTGCATGCTTACTTCTAAACACGCGATCTTGAATTCGTGAGGTGCTCTTCTAATGACTGCCACAAGAAAAGAATAAAGAAGATGCTTAAATCATGAAGTAAACTTTATGCGTCGCATAACGAATTATAATGGTGTCACAATACTCTTAAATATGTATGAACAAGTTATTTTGAAGCATGTAACCATAACTTAGGTAGTGTTTGGTTATGGGTTTGTGTTTTATAACCAGATATCAAACCCACATGGTGATTTTCGGTTACAAACCAAACACCCCCTTATTAATAAATAGCAAACACTCACCCTCACGGTACAATGAAGGAAATAAGCCATCGGGTGAAATAACAACCGGACCATTGGGTAATGCTTTCCCATCCTACAAAAATCAAACGATCGATGATTTATCGGCATGTTTAAATGTTTGACCATTGTTCAAATGTCTAAAATAACATTGAACAATGTTTGAGTTTCTACATAGTATATTATTGACAGTGTTTACCTGCTTGAGATTAATGAGGAAATTTCTAGTGAGATATGCTTGAACAATTGCACGCGCGCTTAGAAACAGCAACTGATATCCATTTTCCTGCACGTTGAATATATAAATATATATCGATGTTAAGACATTTCATGAATATCCATAGCGTTCAGATTTTCGAAAGATGTTTAGGTAGAATGTAGCATGACTTAAATGAAATACTATAGGTAGGAAAATGGGCAGGTTGGGTCACGAGTCAAAACATGTAGTTTTTGTGCGGGTCGGATTGGTCTGCACCAAACACGTTTTTTTTGTCCAAATTCTTCTATAGAATATAGTGTGTCAACTTCTGTCCAATAAGAGAACCACTACGTGCTACAACGTATATAAAAACCGAGAATAATGTACGATAACATATACCTTTATAGCAGAAAAAAGTTGAGCTACCCCGGATTGAGACCAATCCCTACCAACTAGGGGCATGAACTGACCAAGAACATCAGACCTACGAGATATTATGAATATATAATTAAGCCAAATTAAAGTGAAAATTCAAAATACAAATTTCAGCAGTAAAACTATGAGTTTAATATAACTTACTTTGTGATCGTCCCATCGACGTCTGATATCACAATCCTTGCATTCCACTTCCACAAATAAATACGAGCATCAACCTACATAAAATTTACACAACTCACTTAAAAAAAATAATAATGATTTCAATGTATAGAAGAGAATATATACGTAAATCAAATTTAAATTAAAAAAGAGTAAAATGTCATTTTCGTCCCTGAGGTTTGACCAATTTGTGACTTTTGTCCAAAGGTTTGTTTTTCGGCATCCGGATCCAAAAGGTTTGAAATCTTGCCAAATTTTCATCCGGCTCGTTAACTCCATCCATTTTTCTCCGTTACGTAAGGGGTATTTTCATCTTTTTTGTTAACTCAAAGGGCAATTCAGTCTTTTGAATACTTGTACATTATGCTAAATGCTTGTACATAAAGAGAAAAAGACCGAATTGCGCTTTAAGTTAACAAAAAAAACAGGATTACCCCTAACTTTACGGAGAAAAATGAATGGAGCTAACAAGATGGATGAAAATGGCAAGATTTCAAACCTTTTGAATCCGGATGCGGAAAAACAAACCTTTGGACGAAAGTCGCAAAAGTGGCCAAACCTCGGACGGAAATGACATTTTACTAAAAAAAAAACCTTTTGAACTCCTAAAACGCGGGTCGAAAAAACAAACGAAACCATATTCTGCCCATCTTTAAGTTTCAACGACGATATTTGCTCAGTAGTGGGAATTTGGGTCCGAACAAATTGCTTTTGTGGAGACTGCGGACTCTTCTCTACGGGTTGCGGAGAATCAAAAACCGATTCTGAATCAAGGAAAACATCTTCACTAGACAAATTACTATTACTATGGTCAAGAGTTTTAACCCGTCTAAAAGCAATGGGCCAGAGCCACCATCTACGGCCCGATGGAGTTGACGCGAGACCGGTTTCTTCATTCCAGTCAACGGGAATGGCGTCATTGGAGTCAACTTGCATTTCTAGCCCATATGCAGCTGTTCCAAGAATGATATGAGCAACTTTATCCCATGTAAAGTATTTATCTTCGATTTTGATTATTAAGCAGTCATTTTTTATAATTGATGCTGCAGAAATTTTGAATTCTTCTTCGGATATGCGGTGGGCGTTGAAGGTTTCGGAAGCTGTACTCGAACCCATACCGGGACGAAGCAAATTCCCACAAAGCGATATCTCTATCCCTGAAATGTTAATCAATTTAACAAAAATATACAGAACTTAAAAAAAAATGAAATAACTCTTTATATGTATAGATTGAAAAATGAGAGAATGAGCAGTCAAAACTGATTCAGCTCAAAATTGGTATTTTTGTTTAGGTCGGGTTGAGTTGATTTGTAACACTTTTTGGCCGTTTTTTTTCCGTAAAAATTGTGTTAAATATGATTACACAAAAAATATTATTACAACTAAAATGTGTAGAATTAGAAATGTGATTTAGTAAGTTGTATGCGTTAACAGTACATCGTGGGCGACTAATGATTCGTTTTAAGCTGTGACTCACTATACTTGTTTCCTTTGTAGCTAAATATTTATAGTTTACCCATTCAACCCTAGAGATCAAACGTAACATAACTTAAGGGGTATTTTAGGTAATGGATTATTAACGATTTAACGAAGAACTAGTTTTAAGTATGTGCAACTCAAAATTTGCATCATTTTTGGACAAAAATGGTGGAGGTCGATTTGGGTTATGTTTTATCTTTAAAGGATTAAATTAAAAAAATGGGTCAAGCGGGTTGGGATCTCACAAAACCTATTTTAAAACATAAACCTTATAAATTGTTTCATTCAATACTAGATTATTCTTTAATATATACTTTTTGTAATCAAATTAACATAACAAAGAAAGTTTCACCAAAAAAATGTTTAACGGACAATCCGGCCCAACCGAATCTTTCCACCTTTATACATCTCTGTAACATATAATAAAAAGATTAGTTTATTAGTGTGAGTCCATTGGCCCACATAGGTATCTAGGTATTAGTTTATAGCGTGACCCGTTACTCAAGTGGCCCACCCAACCCTCACTTACTTGTCCGTCTCGGTCCATCAAGTTTTTCATTATCATCATAATACGGCTGAGGCTCCTCGGTCCCAGCTTCATGTTCTGGCCCATAGGGACTATTTTCGCCACGTTCAAATTCTTCACCATCTTCATCTTTAACAATTTCAACACCCGAAACTTTATGTTCGCTATCCAGTGAATTCACCCCTGAAGATTCAGTTTCAACCTCTAAGTTACTAGATTCAACGCTTTTTACCCCTTCGTCACTTTTAACCTCTACCTTTAAAGATTCGACGTTTTCAACCCCTTCACTATCATTTCCTACTTTTAATTCTTCAACATCCACTTCAGGATCACCACCGTTTTCTTGCTTTCCCAAATCGTTTAACGCCAAACAACTCTTGAAAACATCGTCTTTTTTTACATCTCTCGGTGAATTTACATCTCTTGGTGAATCAACAAGACTTGTTATAGATAGTTCTCTCTCTAAATTCACTACAGTTTGAGTTTCATCGCCTTTATCTTTCGGTCTGCTAATATCATTTAAATATTGAGCCCATGTAGCTTCATTACTTAAATCCAAATCACCTTCGAATTCCGGGCCTTCGATCGGTCCCAAATGAAACTGAGGCGTACTTAATTGCACGTTTCCGGTGTTTTCCTCCATTGATGTTATGGGAGCCGACAAAATTTGACCATCAACACTGAACAACACGACTTCCGAACTATTTGACTCCAAATCATTTTCTAAATTATCAAAATGATTAGACCCGAAATCCGACAACTCGATTGAACCATCTAGAGACGATTGTTCACCTTGAAACTCATAAAATCTTTTTCCCCCGTCAGATTCTATATTCTCTGCATGCTCTTCTTGAAACTGAACCTCTACGTTATTGTTTTTCTCGGGGGCAAAATCGTCTTTTCTAGAATCTAATAAACTTTCAGAATCGTTTACATCACTATCTTTCTCGGGATCGATTTCTTTGATGAAATAAGCTTCACCCGAATTGTCGAGATACATATGGAAATCAGCTTCTACCCCGTTAACTTCTATTTTTACGATTTTTTCCGCCCCTTTAAGAACACCTTGAAATTTTCCGAACCTAACGTACCACGGGGTGCTCCTAAACGATCCATCTTGTTGTTGAACAACGATTATGTCAACGGCCCCACCAAACGGGTGAAAAGGGGTTGCAACAGAATATACACTTTGAGAAAGGTAGCTTCCCACTCTACTTATCATTTGGTCTTTCAGTTGATCAAATGTAAAGTCAAACCTGAACGTTCGTTGACTTTTAGTTTTAGTTCATCCAAAAAGCCGTCGACTTTTTGCTCCACTAATCACAAATTCAAACACCCGAAATTGTTCTCAAATAATCTCAAAAAGTCCATTTGGGTTATTCCAAAAACAGAAGATGTTTGAAGTCTCAACTACTTGTACTACGATCCGAATCAAGAAATCTGCAGGCAATATGAATTAAATCACACTTATCGATATTATGACGTTAGCCCCAAGTGCAGTAAGGGGTGTTTGGATGTGTGTCTCTGAATAATAAGTTTGATTTAAGCTACAAATAACTTATCATCAAACGGAGGGGTACGATTACTAATATACGCAGCACTTACTTCAACTATACTTCCTAAAATGCTAGCATTTGTCAAGCACTTAACACCCCTAAAAGGTGATTAGTATACCTTCACATTTGTGTTTCAAACTCACATCCAAACACCCCCCCCCAAACCCCTAACAGCAACAATCATACACAATTCAGATGAGGGCTGATACAAATATGTCAGAATTGGAAAAAAAATACAGTAATATGATGATCATATAACATAAATTTGTCAACTAAAAGAACTTGACTTTCTTTTCTTGATTCAAGAATTAAAGAACCCCAAATGAGACTTGATGCAAAATATATACATAAATGGACATAAAATGCAAGAAATGCTTAAATAAACACAAAATTCAAACCCTAAAAACCAAGAACTTAAATTGATCACCAATGCCTAATCAAACCAATATGAAATTCAAATAAACCAAGTTCATATTAGGCACATAATATCCAGAAATTCAAATAAAATGTTGATCAAGAATCATTCTAGTGCAAATAAAACCCTAAAAACACAAACCAAAGTTGATAAATTCAAAAATTTACTGCTACCCATATGAAAAAAGATCAACAAAATTGAAACTTTAGAAAGAACTTAAACCACCCAGTTCATGATAGACACAAAATATCCAGAAAATCAAATAGAATTCAGGAATCATCCTACTGCAAATAAAACCCTAAAAACACAAACCAAAGTTGATGAATTCAAATAATTACCAGTACCCAGATGAAAAAAGATCAAAAAAATTGAACCATTAGGAAGAATTTAAAGTACCCATGTTGAAACTTACAGATGCAGATTGGTCAAAGTGGAATAAGTTGACTTTCTTTTGCTGCAACCAAATCAGACAGGTTTCTTCTTCCTGTAGATGGTTCTGCAGATTGTAAAATAGTCGGGGGTTTTTTTGTTGTGTGTTTTAATAGGCTTCACGTTTTGGACTTTTGGGTTGAGTGTGGGAGTTGGGATATCTTTGAGATGTCACATATTGACCAAATTATTATTCTATATAGAGATGGGCATAAAAACCGGTTTCGAACCCGAACCGGTGGAACCGAACTGGAACCGGTTACAGGTCCTACCCGACAGTAAGTAGAACCGGTTCCGGGTTCAAAATACCCGTTGGTTCCAACCCGGTTCCACAATTTTACCATTTGAATCGGGTAGGAACCGGTTCCTAACCGTACCCGGTTCCTACCCGTACCCGGTTCCTACGTGGAACCGGTTCCTGACCGTTATAATATTACCGTTGGAACCGGTTATAGCCGTTAAAAATGTTACCGTTGGAACCGGTTATAGCCGTTAAAAATGTTACCGTGGAACCGGTTCCTACCGGTTCCTGCCGTTAGAACCGATTCTATATATATTTTTTTGAAATCTATTGTTTAGCACACAATTTCTCATATCTATTCTTCTTGTTACATTTCTTTCTTGTTCTTTTTCACATTCTAATCAACAAATGGCCTCAAAGAGTTCCAAAAACGCAAATTCCCAATCCGTTAACAATGTTCCTCAAGATCAATCGGTTCCATATGTGGTTGGAACATTGTCTCATAATCGCAGTAAGGAAGTTTGGAGCAATTGGGAGTTGGTCGAGATGAGTGACGGCTCGCAAAAAGCTCAATGTAAACATTGTGGATCGTTATTAGCCAAGGAATCAAACTCAACGTTAACGAAGCATATTAATAAGCATTGCAAAGTTTTAAAGGAAATGACATCCGGTCAAGTTCCACTATCCAAAGATGGTACCATTTTTCGTTATGAGCAAAAATTAGCTCGCGATCGGATGGCGAAGTTGGTGATACAAAAAGCGTTGCCGTTTGGATACTTCGACGACCCCGATCTTACAAATCTTATTCGGGAGACTCTACAACCTCGCTATAAACATGTAAGTCGTCGCACTTTAAAACGTCTTTGTTTAAGTTTATGGGAAAATGCAAAAAAAGATTTAATTGTTTTTTTTAAGAATTTAAAAACTAGTGTAAACCTAACTAGTGATGTGTGGTCGGCTCCACATGGTTTACCGGAATGGTACATATGTGTCACCGCTCATTGGGTTGATCCCGATACATGGCAAATGATGAAGCGTACGATTGCGTTTGACGAGTTTCCTTCTCCTCATACGGGAGAAAATATTTATAAAATTATAAATGGCACAATAATTAAATATGGTTTAGAAGATAAAATTTTTTCAATATCCTTTGATAACGCTTCAAACAACACAACGGCGATTGAAAAATTAAAGTTGAAGTACAAACCAATACTTGATGGTGTTTTTTTTCACACACGATGTGTTGCACATATTATTAACTTAGTAGTGCAAACCGGTTTAAAAGATCAATTTGTATCGGATTTTATTATAGCATTTAGAGCTATGCTCCAAGATGTTTTCAAAAGTGGAAAAGAAAGATATCAAGAATATAAAAAACTTTGTAAAGATGTCAACCAAAAAATTATTGGACCGAATTGGGATATACCGACTCGTTGGAATTCAACTTGTCATATGTTTGAAATGGCTATAAAGCAAATGGGCACTTTAAAATCTTTTCATACAACTTTAAGTGATGAGTACCTCGTCGTCCCCTTTCCCGACACGGCTTGGGAAAATATTAATAACCTAAGTACTTTTTTACAAGTTTTTAAAACTACAACGACTTTGATTTCCGGTGTTTATTATCCTACTAGTTCTAAAGTTGTGGACCAATTGTATTTGATAACAACTAATTTTAAAAAGTTTGAAAATTCTAGTGACATGTTAAGGAATATGACGAGACCAATGATTCAAAAATTTTAAAAATATTTTTTAGAACTACCACCCGTTTTTCTATGTGCCGCTGCTTTAAATCCAGCTTTAAACGTACCGGGTGTTGAAGCTTTAATTGATGAAATTTATGACAAGTTGGATATGCATGAGGAGGATCCAACTTTAAAAGCAAAAACAAAAAAAATATTCAATGAGTGTATGGCCAAACTTTATGATCATTATTTAAAAAAATATGGTGAAAAAAATCATACAAATTTTGTTTGAGTCTCGGTCCACGGCCTCTAACGATGAAACAAGCGGGGATCCACTTATAACCATGTTGAATGTCGTTAGAGACGAGACCGCTAGACAACAAAGGGGTAGTGAACCAACAAGTGAACTTGGAGATATAAAAAAAATCAGTATTCGCCTACTATGATCACCGAGGAGTATAGGAAATTTGATGTTTTGGCATGGTGGAAATCGAAAGAATCTGAATACCCGATTCTAGCCACCATGGCTCGTGATATACTAACGGTCCAAGCTTCCACGGTAGCTTCGGAAAGTGTGTTTTCTCTTAGTGGCAGGGTTTTGTCAATTAGAAGAACAAGACTAACTCCGGAATCGCTAGAGATGGCAATATGCTTAAAGGACCATTTGGATGTCGTTGATCGTGTTCAACATAAAACTAGTCTAGAAGATAAAGTTGAGTTAGAGCATAAAATTGTTGACGAAGAGGAGGACGAAGAAGTGGAGACTAACGATTCGGACGACGATTGTACCAAGGTACCCGCACCTAAGAGAAACTCGTCGGAAAGTGTTGCACCTGCCGCTAGTAAACGATCAAAGAAATAAAATCTTACTAGAACCGGTTCTGAGTAATTTTTTATTTTTTTTTGTAACCGGTTAATTTTTTTTATATATTGTAACCGATTAATTTGTTTTTTAATTTTAATCGATTATTGTTACTATTTTTATTTATCAATGTAACTAATAATAAAAATCAAACATAACAAACACAATAGAAAGAAACATTACACAAACTTTATTAAAACACCAACGATAACATTTATCAGGAACCGGTAAGTAGGAAGGGGTTTATATACAAAAAAAAAACGATTTTTTAATCAGGAACCGGTTCCACCGGTAACATTTTATCAGGAACCGGTTCTGAACAGTAAAAGTCAGCTTTTACTGTCAGGAACCGGTTCTGAACAGTAAAAGTCAGGTTTTTACTGTTCAGAACCGGTTCTGAACAGTAAAAGTCAGCTTTTTACTGTCAGGAACCTGTTCTGAACACTATCAGGAACCGGTTTTGAACACTATCAGGAACCGGTTCCGCACCATACCCGGTTCCACACCATACCCGGTTCCATAATACCCGTACCCGGTTCTACACGGTTCCATATTCTTGGCTGTGAACCCGGGTAGGAACCGGACCCGGTTCCACACCATACCCGGTTCCAATGACATCCAAGCAGAACCGGTTCCGGGTTGGAACCGGTTCCGGGTAATAATAAAACCCGATTATGCCCATCTCTAATTCTATATATAGAATTTTCCACCGTCACAATATGGATCCAAATGTTTATTTGCCACTCATTTTCATGGAAACTTTTTTTTTTCTTTTTTCTTTGTGAGCGGCATTTTTATGGAAACTAGTAGATGAATCTGGTTAGCTGTTTGAACCATTTGTTATAGCAAATAAAAGTGAAAAATTGAATTGTAGTTAATTAATTATAGGCGATAAACATTTTAAAAGTTATTGAAAATTGTTTACTTAAATTTAAGTTAAATAATAATTAAAAAGAAACCATACCTAGAAGATAAATAATAAAAGATAATAAATTTTAACTTGAAAAAGAAAATAAAATAACAAAAGAACTAAGTTTCAAGTTATAACAGGGGAAAAAAATAAAAGAGAAAGAAACAAGGAAGAAGAAGGGGAGGGGTTTGAACAAGATGAAAAAGGACCGAGGGCATTGAACTACCTTGAATCCGCATGCATAAGTTAGTTTACATAGAGTTACTCGTTCTTGGAGACGCCTTCTGGGTGGACGCAGCTTATGGGGACGACCCGTCACCGTTGATTACGTCAAGTTCTTGGATAGCTCATCTTAAGGATGTGTAAAGAAAATGGTAACCAATCGTTATTATTTTTTTTTTTTAATAAACTACTTTTTAAAATTTCGTAATATAAAATAAAATTAGTATAAAACCAACATACATAACTTAAAAACGAAAAAATAAAAAATAATCGAAAAAAAAAAAAACATAACCTAAAAAATCCTATGAGCTCAACTTTTTTGCGATTTTTTCTTTCATTCTTCGCAAAATCGGTCGATCTTCTTCCGGGTATGAGTTTATGTCGGTTGTCATGATCTTCCACTCTTTATACTCGTTGTTCTCATGTTTCAACCGAACCCGTTCTTCGACCTCACATTCCTTCGCCTTTGCCTTTGGGTCGTGACCTCGGTGAACGCTTTGAACTGAGCCATAAACTCGTCCATTTTGGAACCGCCCTCCATCGCAGCTTGTTTTTTGCAGCTGCCGTCTTTTTTGATTTGTCCCTGCCCGGGGGACATTCCTCCTCTCGAACCAAAAACTCTTCATTGTCAAATTCGGGCTCGTCGTTTATATCTATTTGACATCGTGCGTCCGAGCCCCTCGCACTATAACTACCGGTCTCCGAGGTTTTTGTTCGTTTAGCCATTGCAACCTCATTTGGAACCGGCACCCACTTGTTACTGGTTTGCAAAATTTCCCAAGCACGTACGTGGGGAAACGGTCCGATGCGTATCTTCGTCTCTACGTATCGCCTCTTTAAAAACGTCTTCATCACTCATCCCACTACGACGACCAGTATATAAGTTATTATAAATCGCCGAAAACCGGTTAACGACCGGATGCATCTTTCTCCACTTTGAAGAGATGGAATCGACGTTGCGATAATGACCTTGTTCCATTATCGCAAGAAACTTCGAGAGTATTTCTGTCCAAAACCCCTCGTCGGTTTGGTTGTTACCTATATTTTTAAAATGTAGCAAAAGTTATATTAAAAAAAGTATAATCTATAAATTTTTGGTATATTTTTAAATTGTAGCAAAAGTTATATACCGATAATGGAGCTTTTGGAAGTGCTAACTCACGCCTTGGCTAACGCCTCCTCCTCCATCTTCGTCCAAAGTTTCGCCTTCCCTTTCGAAGATTGATCTTTCTCAACCATATGTTACTTCCCTTTTTTTCGTTTAGACGATTGCGGTTGGGTCTCCGGCACAGATTTATTGAACGTCATCCTCTTCGGATTGTGGTTGGGAAGACTCCGGTGTTGGGGAATATTGTGGTTGGGATGGAAATTACGAATTGAACGGGTTTCGCATCATCATTTGTTGCACCGACTGCATTTGTTGCATTGATTGCAGTTGGCTCATTTGCGAAAACGCGTTGGGGGTTTGTTGAAAAACCCCAAAAGCGTTGTAGGAAAATTGTGAGGATGACCAACTCGGTTCCATACTAGGATAGTAGCTGGGTACCGAGAAAATGTTTTGGTTTGGGTTTGGGTTCGGGTGGTGAAAGTTGGATGATTTTATAAAAGGTTGAAGAATTGTAATGAAATGAGAATGATTTTATAAATTTGAGAGATAGAGATGGATAAAGTGTGTAAAAAAGTAGGATGGTATTGGTGTATTTATAGGTAAATTTATTAATTATTTTTTAATCTAATAGTCGTTCAACGGCTATATATTTAAAATTCTCGGCCCGTCTCCAACATCTTGCAGCGGATGCCCATGACGATGACCATCCACCCGGGGCGGTGTTGGGGGGCGTCACCGGGCCAGGCCGGCCTGGGCGACCCCCCATCGAGTGGCCTAACTACTAATTTGTACATCTTTTACTATTTAAGTTATAAATTTGAGTTGGGACGCTAAAGGATTTAAGCCCACACCGTGTAGTCTCGTTTAGTATATCACCCAATCACCCATGATGAATATGTAAGTAATACAAAGATTAAATTACTATTTTGGTGTTTGTGGTTTAATCAATTTAACTATTTTAGTCTGAAAAAAGAATCTTTTAACATATTAGACTCCGATGTTGCATTTTATAACGGTTTTGCATCGGACGCTAACTTTGTTACTTTTTTCCAGTTGAGTGTAATTGTACTTAGGTCATTATACACCTTTTTAATAATTACAAAGTTCTTTTAATATTTAAGAGATTATTAATGTAATTATTCAAGTTCTTTTTATTTAAAATGCATTTTGTAAATAACTTGAATAATTGCATTAATAATTTCTTAAATATTAAAAGAACTTTGTAATTATCAAAAAGAGCCCCTAAGATATATAATGACTTAATTACCATTACACTTAACTGCAAAAAAGTAATAAAGTTAGTGTTAGGGGCCAAAACCGTTATAAGATGCAACCTCAGGGTGATATGTTAAAAGATTCCTTTGGGGGTTGAAAAGGTTAAACTGGCTAAACCACAGGGCCAAAGCAGTAATTTACTCTAATACAAAATTTGTTGGAAATCAGGCCCTTCATGTAACACACAGAAAAACAATTAAAATGTCTTTAACAATCTATTTATACTATACACATTATAGTCCTAACCCAACTAAAACTCTATTTTAAATAATAAAATGTCTAACCAGATAAACATATGTAATAAGCCAACAATTATCGCTAATTAAAATATAAAAGACTAAATAAATAATTCACCATAATTATCTATAACCCGTCTTTGATCCTTATCTCCTCAATTCAAGATTGACGTCTTTATTCTCTCCCTTAATCTTAAATTTCGCTTGTTTCTTCACATCCGCACCATTATTGACGACTTCAATTCCTTTAATCAATCTTGATATCCCTCTCTCGGGTCACTAGAACTACCCTATTCTTGACCACCGATCTAAGCAAAAACAAGCTTCCCGCTTCTACCGTCTTTTTCTTTCCTTGCTAGAGATGACAAGAGTCAAAGCCTCTCCGCTTTGACAAACCTTCTTCCGTCCGCAAATTCCAATCGGATACTTCTGCCAATAAGAACCTACACTGGTTTTTCCATTCTTATTCTTGGCGGGCAGAGTTTGGATCTTACCTGGATTGAAAGTTGCTATAAAGTTCATCACCACTAAAGCGAACTCAACTAATCACCTGTCACCACCGTCATCTCAGCGGTACTCTCCGTGACACTGGCTAACCGGAACCATACCTATAAACATTTCATTGTTCTTTTTACCTTTTTGTCATCTATATCTATATCTATAATATATAATAAAAGGGTCACCATGGGGAGACGTGTCATCCTTTGGAACTACTATTTTTTTGGCCTCTCTCTCTACTAGTTAATTATAGATGCCTATTTTTTAATAAAAAATATCATTAACTCAATGAATTTAATATGAAATTAATTATTAGTTAAAAACATATATTATTTTACTTAAAAGGTTCACTAATTATGTTGGTTAAAATATTTAAAAAACTCGAATGTTTGTTTTTTAATGATGTGGACGCTGACTGGGCAATGACATGACATATATTATATCGTTTATAAACCTCTTTACCCTTTTAACGGAAAAGTAAATAACGAAACCCTAAATATCGTTGTCTTCATCATCTACAGGGAAATCAATCCAAACACAAAAGGGACAAAATCGATGAGTTCTTCTTCATCAACTACATCCGTTCCAAAAGAAGCCCACACAATGTTGGACTTTTACTTTGTTCTTCTCTTGAAAAAGGATGTCGTCCTTACATTTGTGACACGAGTTCCCACCACTCAAATTGTCTTCACCAGTTTGATAAGTCAAATATAAATAAGGCGAGAGAACAAACTAAGCTTGTTTGCCCTTTATGTTGAGACCTACGGGTGGAGTGTAGTCAACCTTGCTTGCCAATTCATGAATTCCAAACCAAGAAATTGCTCACTTGGTACTTGTGATTTTGTTAGAAATTATTCTCAATTAAGAAGATTGGAGCAGTGTAGACCTTAAACGTGAACTTGAGTGGAGAAGTTTGGAAGAAGATATCGAGCAACAAGACATGGTCAGCATGTAGTTTGAGGACCATGATGCTTCTTAATTCATGGATTGTGTGTCTGATCCTTCTAGCCGGATTTGGGATTCTGATTACGAGATATTTTTTTGTATTTTAGATACAAATCTTGAATTTCTTTGTATTTGAATTTGATTTAGATGACGCTAATCTATTTTTGCATGACTGGGATAACATATTTGACTGTGTGTTTCCTTATATAGGTCACTAGGTTAGAATCCCACGTGGGTTGAAAAATTGAAAAAAAATGTAATATTATATACCGAGTATTAAAAAAATGAAATTATGTATTAAAATAGCTTGTCTAATTCACGAGTTGAATCAAATACAGTGTTATCTGTTATTATATATGGTTGTCAAGATATATCTTTATAAAAATGAAATTTGGTGTGGCATTTACAAATTAACTTTTAAAACATTTTTCTCTACTATGTATTAACTTTTTTTGTAGCTGATTAATGTTAATTAAACTAAATTACTATTAGAAATGTATAGAAATGAAATTTGATGTGGCATTTATAAATTATGTTACGCTAATTTTTAAAACATTTTTTTCTGCTATGTATTGACTTTTTTCTTTAGCAGATTAATGTTAGTTTAACTAAATTACAATCAGGCATTGGGGTATACATTAATCCTTCTTAATTTTACCTAAGTGTCATATCACTTATTTTTCCTCATTTCGTTATTCTTACTCGAAGGAAATGGTTTAGTCTCTTTAACTTCATCTAACTCTATTTTTAGTGGTTTTTGGTTTAAAAAAAATAAAAGAATCATTAATTCAATATCTTAATATCCGGTTAACATGTTAAAAAATAACTCAGTTAATACCTCTTAACACAAGGAGAGAGTGGTTTGCAATGCGAGTTAACATGTCATGTCACACCATTGACACCTCAAATGTTAGAGTACACCCTATAGCCTTACACACACACATATATATGTGTGTGTATAAATATTGATATGTATAAAAAAAATTAAGGGCTAAAATTCGGATGTTTTAATGCCACCTATTTTTATTAAAGCATATATTTTTATCATTCTAACCATCAAACCACATTAGATACTTGAAAATTTTAAGAGATAACCCATAGAAAAACAAGTAGTGTCATTATTCTTTCTTTTTTATAATATTCTAACAAACATAACTTTGAATTTGGTGATACTTAGAGATTTAAATACAAGTTTGAATTTGGTGATACTTAGAGATTTAAATACAAGTTTTTAAGCAAAAAAAATACTTTATTTAGAAATTTTATAATTAGTTTCATATTAAATTCACTAGTTAATGAAAATATAACAACTATCAATAATTAAATAAGAGTCATTCATAATTAAGTAGGAGAGAGATGCGAAAAAACCAAAATTTAAATGACTTACAATTGTGAAAAGTGTATCTCGTCATCTTCTTTTATTATATTGTACAAATATAGATATAGGTTTTTTTAGTATAAAATTTTAATGAGTAAATTACGCTTTTCGTCCATGTCATTTGGGTCGTAATACAAATTGATTCTTATAACAATTTTAATGGATTCAATATCAATGACACTGTTTACTTTCAGAAATAGTCCTTACACTTACAAAGTTAGCTTTTTATCTTAAAAAATATTTCAAAAGTCAATTTTTCGGTTTTATGTTATATGAACTTCCCCAATACATGCGATTCGGTAGGTGATGATTCTATAGAAACTAGTGTAATTGCTTATCTAATCTACGACATGGTGACCAAAAGTCCAAAACCCACATAAATAATGTGATTAGCGACATTCTAACCGTACGCCGTGCAAAACTAAATAAATAAATTGTGATTAGAGAAGTCAGAGACCGAGGTGGATGATAATGTTTGGACCTATGATCCAGCTGCTCCAAAAGAGAAATGGACTGAATTACAAGCTGATGTTTGGACTATTTATATCAACCGGATTTATCGTTTGAAATTCAAAACCTTGACTTTTTGTGTTTTTTCCTTGATGTTCACACGGTGCATGATGAAATCGAGGTAACATATGGGAAATTGCATGTGATTAGTATGTGCACCCTTGTTTGGATCTTCCCATTTTACCCATCCTGATCGTTCTAAGGTTTCCAATATCTACAAAAATGGCCCGCATCAAACTTAGCCACAAAGCACAAAGATCTTGTTGCCGAGAACTGCTCTCACCGTTTTCATACTTTAAGGCGTTTTCTCCGGATTCTCTTCTTTCTATATGTATGTGTATGTATGTGTGTTTGATGTGGATATTAATATGTAATTAAACTATAGGAAAGATAATCTTGTTGTAGTTTAGCGGTAAATACTTCATTTTTGGCTACAGAGATATAGGTAAAAATCACAACAATCACACTTTTGAATCTTTGCATGTTTTTTCCCTTTTCAAATTGGACAAACGTTGTAGGCCCAAAAGAAAAGTCCAATTTTATTTAGTGGTCCAATACTATATATAAGAAGTTATCAAACCCTACTCAATGCACAATCATAAAACCTAATTCTCTTGTTGCGGCTGCCGTTGTCAACAACCCTAATTGGTAACTTCATTGCCAATGTTAGGAATACAGGCAAGGGCATCTCGGGTAAGCATTATTTAATCTTTCGTTACTTCTATTTTCTTCTATCTTTGTTTTGGGTTATTATTGTGGCGAGAACTCTGTTTTAATTTTATCGTTGTTATCAATTTTTTTACGAATGTAGCATGCTTACATGTTATCGTTTTCATTGTGCAGGGATCTAAAGAACATATACCAATCCTTCATAACATGTTGATTGCTTATAGGATTATCTTTACTTCACATGGTAATGTTAAACCTTTACAATTTTAAAATTAAATTCAACCTTACATTAGGGGTTAGTTGTTAGTTCGTCTATACTCAGTCTCGGTTCTTGTTTGATACATGTAGTTTTATGATTTGTTATAAAGATTTTCAACTCATATTTTTAAGTATTACTTTTTATGTGATTAAATTTATGGTATCTAAGTTTTCCTTGGATCAAATTTTGAGCTAAAGATTATTGCATATAAATTGTTTTCCTTTTTTGTACGAGGTTTATAGAAACTAAGTAGTATTCTTACTTTATATGCTATTGTCATATGAGAAATTGTGTGTTTCAATATTCAAATGTTGCCTTTTGGTATTACCTCATCAAATAAAGTTGAAACTTTATCCTTGATGGCGGAGGATATATACCACATTAAAACTCTTCGCATATTTAAATGTTTTATTCTATTTCTTGATAGTTTATCATTATTATCCATTGTTTTCTTTGACCTACTTAACTTAGAGCATAAAATTTTACTTCTGTTTTGGTCTACAGAATGTGTGAGCCGCCTCTACATCTACCTGAACCATACCAATAAACATTTCATTTTTCTTTTTACTTTTTTGTCATCTATATCTATATCTATAATATATAATAAAAGGGTCACCATGGGGAGACGTGTCATCCTTTGGAGCTACTATTTTTTTCGCCTCTCTCTCTACTAGTTAATTATAGATGCTTATTTTTTAATCAAAAACAATTATTATATCATTAACCGAATGAATTTAATATAAAATTAATTATTAGTTAAAAACATATATTTTTACTTAAAAGGTTCACTAATTATACTAATTATGTTGGTTAAAATATTTAAAAAACTCTAATGTTGTTTGTCTTTTTAATGAGGTGGACGCTGACTGGGCAATGACATGACATATATTATATCCTTTTTAAACCACTTTACCCTTTTAATGGAAAATTAAATAACGAAACCCTAAATTTCGTTGTCTTCATCATCATCTACAGGGAAATCAATCCAAACACAAAAGGGGTAAAATCGATGAGTTCTTCTTGATCAACTACATCCGATCCAAAAGAAGCTCACACAATGTTGTACTTTTACTTTGTTCTTCTCTTGAAAAAAGGATGTCGCCCTTACATTTGTGACACGAGTTCCCACCACTCAAAGGTTCTTGACCAGTTTGATAAGTCAAATATAAATAAGGCGAGAGAACAAACTAAGCTTGTTCGCCCTTTATGTTGAGACCAATGGGTGGAGTGTGGTCAACCATGCTTGCCAATTCATGAACTCCAAACCAAGAAATTGCTCACTTGGTACTTGTGATTTTGTTAAAAATTATTCTCAATTAAGAAGATTGGAGCAGTGTAGACCCTAAACGTGAACTTGAGTGGAGAAGTTTGGAAGAAGATATCTAGCAACAAGACATGCTTAGCATGTAGTTTGAGGACCATGATGCTTCTTAATATGGATGGTGTGTCTGATCTTACTAGCCCGATTTGGGATTATGATTACGAAATATTTTTTGTATTTTAGAATCAAATATTGAATTTCTTTGTATTTGAATTTGATTTAGACGACGCTAGTCTATTTTTGCATGGCTGGGATAACACATTTAACTCTGTGTTTCCTTATATAGGTCACTAGGTTAGAATCCTATGTGGGTTGAAAAATTGAAAAAAATGTAATATATATACCGAGTATTAAAAAATGAAATTATGTATTAAAAAAACTTGTGTAATTCACGAGTTGAATCAAATACAGTGTAATCTGTTATCATATATGGTTCTCAAGATATATCTTTATAAAAATGAAATTTGGTGTGGCATTTACAAATCATGTTACGTAACTTTTAAAATATTTTTTTCTACTATGTATTAACTTTTTTTTTGTAGCTTATTAATGTTAATTAAACTAAATTACTTTTTAAAATATATAGAAATGAAATTTGGTGTGGCATTTATAAATTATGTTACCCTAATTTTTAAAACATTTTTTCTGCTTCGTATTAACTTTTTTCTTTAGCAGATTAATGTTAATTTAACTAAATTACAATTAGGCATTAGGGTATATATTAATCCTCCTTAACTTCATCTAAGTGTCATATCACTTATTTTTCCTCATTTCATTATTCTTACTTCAAGGATTTGGTTTAGTCCCTTTAACTTCATCTAACTATATTTTTAGTGGTTTTGATTTTAAAAAAAATAAAAGAATCATCAATTCAATATCTTAACATCCGGTTAACATGGTAACAAACCACCCATTTAATACCTCTTAACACAAGGAGGGAGTGGTTTGCAATGCGAGTTAACATGTCATGTCACACCATTAACACATCAAATGTTAGAGTACACCCCATCGCCTTACACACACACACACACACACACATATATATATATATGTGTGTGTGTGTATATATATATATATATATATGTGTGTGTATAAATATTGATATGTATAAAAAAATTAAAGGCTAAAATTTGGATGTTTTAATGCCACCTATTTTTATTAAATCATATATTTTTATCATTCAAACCATCTAACCGCATTAGATACTTGAAAATTTTAAGAGATAACCCAGAGAAAAACAAGTAGTGTCATTATTCTTTTTTTTTTATAATATTCTAACAAACATAAGTTTGAATTTGGTGATACTTACATATTTAAACACAAGTTTGAATTTGGTGATTCTTAGAGATTTAAATACACGTTTTTAAGCAAAAAAAATAACTTTATTCAGAAATTTTATAATTAGTTTCATATTAAATTCACTAGTTAATGAAAATATAACAACTATCAATAATTAAATAAGAGTAATCCATAATTAAGCAGGAGAGAGATGCCAAAAAACCAAAATTTAAATGACTTACAATTGTGAAAAATGTATATCGTCATCTTCTTTTATTATATAGTACAAATATAGATATAGGTTTTTTTAGTATAAAATTCTAATGAGTAAATTACGCTTTTAGTCCATGTCATTTGGGTCATAATATAAATTGATTCTTATAACAATTTTAACGGATTCAATATCAATGACACTGTTTACTTTCAGAAATAGTCCCTACACTTACAAAGTTAGCTTTTTATCTTAAAAAATATTTCAAAAGTCAATTTTTCGGTTTTATGTTATATGAACTTCCCCAATACATGCGATTCGGTAGGTGATGATTCTATATGAAACTAGTGTAATTGCTTATGTAATCTACGACATGGTGACCAAAAGTCCAAAACCCACATAAATAATGTGATTAGCGACATTCTAACCGTACGCCGTGCAAAAATAAATAAATAATTTGTTATTAGAGAAGTTAGAGACCGAGGTGGATGATAATGTTTGGACCTATGATCCAGCTGCTCCAAAAGAGAAATGGCCTGAATAACAAAGTTTAGACTATTTATATCAACCGGATTTATCGTTTGAAATTCGAAACCCTGACATTTTATTTTTTTTCCTTGATGTTCACATGGTGCATGATGAAATCGAGGTAACATATGGGAAATGGCATGTGATTAGCATGTGCACCCTTGTTTGGATCTTCCCATTTTACCCGTCCTGATAGTTCTAAGGTTTCCAATATCTACAAAAATGGCCCGCATCAAATTTAGCCACAAAGCACAAAGATCTTGTTGCCGAGAAATGTTCTCACCGTTTTCACACTTTAAGGCGTTTTCTCCGGATCCTCTTCTTTCTATATGTATGTGTATGTATGTGTGTTTGATGTGGAAATTAATATGTAATTAAACTATAGGACAGATAATCTTGTTGTAGTTTAGCGGTAAATATTTCATTTTTGGCTACAGAGATATAGGTAAAAATCACAACAATCACACTTTTGAATCTTTGCATGTTTTTTCCCTTTTCAAATTGGACAAACCTTGTAGGCCCAAAAGAAAAGTCCAATTTTATTTAGTGGTCCAATAATATATATAAGAAGTTATCAAACCCTTCTCAAAGCACAATCATAAAACCTAATTCTCTTGTTGCGGCTGCCGTTGTCAACAACCCTAATTGGTAACTTCATTGCCAATGTTAGGAATACAGGCAAGGGCATCTCGGGTAAGCATTATTTAATCTTTCGTTACTTCTATTTTCTTCTATCTTTGTTTTGGGTTATTATTGTGGCGAGAACTCTGTTTTAATTTTATCGTTGTTATCAATTTTTTTACGAATGTAGCATGCTTACATGTTATCGTTTTCTTTGTGCAGGGATCTAAAGAACATATACCAATCCTTCATAACATGTTGATTGCTTATAGGATTATCTTTACTTCACATGGTAATTTTAAACCTTTACAATTTTAAAATTAAATTCAACCTTACATTAGGGGTTAGTTGTTAGTTCGTCTATACTCAATCTCGGTTCTTGTTTGATACATGTAGTTTTATGATTTGTTATAAAGATTTACAACTCATATTTTTAAGTGTTACTTTTTATGTAATTAAATTTATGGTATCTAATTTTTTGTTGGATCAAATTTTGAGCTAAAGATTATTGCATATAAATTGTTTTCCTTTTTTTTTACTAGGTTTATAGAAACTAAGTAGTATTCTTACTTTATATGCTATTGTCATATGTGAAATTGTGTGTTTCAATATTCAATTTTTTCCTTTTGGTATTACATCATCAATTAAATTAAATATGAAACTTTATCCTTGATGGCGGAGGATATATACAACATTAAAACTCTTCACATATTTAAATGTTTTTTTCTATTTCTTTTATCATTATTATCCATTGTTTTCTTTGACCTACTTAACTTGGAGCATAAAATTTTACTTCGCTTTTGGGCTACAAAATGTGTGAGCCGCCTCTACATCTACCCGAACCATACCTATAAACATTTCATTTTTCTTTTTACTTTTTTGTCATCTATATCTATATCTATATCTATAATATATAATAAAAGGGTCACCATGGGGAGACGTGTCATCCTTTGGAACTTCTATTTTTTTCGCCTCTCTCTCTACTAGTTAATTATAGATGCTTATTTTTTAATCAAAAACAATTATTATATCATTAACCGATGAATTTAATATAAAATTAATTATTGGTTAAAAACATATATTTTTTACTTAAAAGGTTCACTAATTATACTAATTATGTTGGTTAAAATATTTAAAAAACTCTAATGTTGTTTGTCTTTTTAATGAGGTGGACGCTGACTGGCCAATGACATGACATATATTATATCCTTTTTAAACCACTTTACCCTTTTAACGGAAAATTAAATAACGAAACCCTAAATATGGTTGTCTTCGTCATCTACAGGGAAATCAATCCAAACACAAAAGGGGTAAAATCGATGAGTTCTTCTTCATCAACTACATCCGATCCAAAAGAAGCCCACACAATGTTGTACTTTTACTTTGTTCTTCTCTTGAAAAAAGGATGTCGCCCTTACATTTGTGACACGAGTTCCCACTACTCAAATTGTCTTGACCAGTTTGATAAGTCAAATATAAATAAGGCGAGAGAATGACATATATTATATCCTTTTTAAACCACTTTACCCTTTTAACGGAAAATTAAATAACGAAACCCTAAATATTGTTGTCTTCATCGTCTACAGGGAAATCAATCCAAACACAAACGGGGTAAAATTGATGAGTTCTTCTTCATCAACTACATCCGATCCAAAAGAAGCCCACACAATGTTGTACTTTTACTTTGTTCTTCACTTGAAAAAAGGATGTCGCCCTTAAATTTGTAACACGAGTTCCCACCACACAAATTGTCTTGACCAGTTTGATAAGTCAAATATAAATAAGGCGAGAGAACAAACTAAGCTTGTTCGCCCGTTGAGACCAACGGGTGGAGTGTAGTCAACCTTGCTTGCCAATTCATGAACTCCAAACCAAGAAATTGCTCACTTGGTACTTGTGATTTTGTTAGTAATTATTCTCAATTAAGAAGATTGGAGCAGTGTAGACCTTAAACGTGAACTTGAGTGGAGAAGTTTGGAAGAAGATATCGAGCAACAAGACATGATTAGCATGTAGTTTGAGGACCATGATGCTTCTTAATTCATGGATGGTGTGTCTGAGCTTGCTAGCTCGATTTTCTGTTTACGAGATATTTTTTTGTATTTTACACTCAAATCTTGAATTTCTTTGTATTTGAATTTGATTTAGACGACGCTTGTCTATTTTTGCATGACTGGGATAACATATTTGACTGTGTGTTTCCTTATATAGGTTAGGTCACAAGGTTAGAATCCCATGTGGGTTGAAAACTTGAAAAAAATGTAATTTTATATACCGAGTATTAAAAAATGATATTATGTATTAAAAAAGCTTGTGTAATTCACGAGTTGAATCAAATACAGTGTTATCTGTTATCATATATGGTTCTCAAGATATATCTTTATAAAAATGAAATTTGGTGTGGCATTTACAAATCTTGTTACGTTAACTTTTAAAACATTTTTCTCTACTATGTATTAACTTTTTTTGTTGCTGATTAATGTTAATTAAACTAAATTACTATTAGAAATATATAGAAATGAAATTTGGTGTGTCATTTATAAATTATGTTACGCTAATTTTTAAAACATTTTTTTCTGCTGTGTATTAACTTTTTTCTTTAGCATATAAATGTTAATTTAACTAAATTACAATTAGGCATTGGGGTATACATTAATCCTCCTTAACTTCACCTAAGTGTCATATCACTTATTTTTCCTCATTTCATTATTCTTACTTCAAGGAAATAGTTTAGTCCCTTTAACTTCATCTAACTCTATTTTTAGTGGTTTTTGGTTTTAAAATAATAAAAGAATCATTAATTCAATATCTTGACATCCGGTTAACATTTTAACAAATAACCCATTTAATACCTCTTAACACAAGGATGGAGTGGTTTGTAATGCGAGTTAACATATCATGTCACACCATTAACACCCCAAAAGTTAGAGTGTACCCCATGGTCTTACACACACACATATATATGTGTGTATAAATATTGATATGTATAAAAAAATTAAGGGCTAAAATTCGGATGTTTTAATGCTACCTATTTTTATTAAAACATATATTTTTATCATTCAAACCATCTAACCGCATTAGATACTTGAAAATTTTAAGAGATAACCCAGAGAAAAACAAGTAGTGTCATTATTCTTTCTTTTTTATAATATTCTAACAAACATAACTTTGAATTTGGTGACACTTAGAGATTTAAATACAAGTTTTTAAGCAAAAAAATAAATTTATTTAGAAAAATTTTAATTAGTTTCATATTAAATTCACTTGTTAATGAAAATATAACAACTATCAATAATTAAATAAGAGCAATTCATAATTAAGCAAAAGAGAGATGCGAAAAAACCCAAATGTAAATGACTTACAATTGTGACAATTGTCTCTCGTCATCTTCTTTTATTATATAGTACAAATATAGATATAGGTTTTTTTTAATATAAAATTCTAATGGGTAAATTACGCTTTTAGTCCATGTCATTTGGGTCATAATATAAATTGACTCTTATAACAATTTTAACGGATTCAATATTAATGACACTGTTTACTTTCAGAAATAGTCCCTACACTTACAAACGTAGCTTTTTATCTTAAAAAATATTTCAAAAGTCAATTTTTCGGTTTTATGTTATATGAACTTCCCCGATACATGCGATTCGGTAGGTGATGATTCTATATGAAACTAGTGTAATTGCTTATGTAATCTACGACATGGTGACCAAAAGTCCAAAACCCACATAGATAATGTGATTAGCGACATTCTAACCGTACACCGTGCAAAAATAAATAAATAAATTATGATTAGAGAAGTCAGAGACCGAGGTGGATGATAATGTTTGGACCTATGATCCAGCAGCTCCAAAAGAGAAATGGTCTGAATTACAAGCTGATGTTTGGACTATTTATATCAACCGGATTTATCAGTTGAAATTCGAAACCCTGACTTTTTATTTTTTTTCCTTGATGTTCACATGGTGCATGATGAAATCGAGGTAACATATGGGAAATGGCATGTGATTAGCATGTGCACCCTTGTTTGGATCTTCCCATTTTACCCATCCTGATAGTTCTAAGGTTTCCAATATCTACAAAAATGGCCCGCATCAAACTTAGCCACAAAGCACAAAGATCTTGTTGCCGAGAATTGTTCTCACCGTTTTCACATTTTAAGGCGTTTTCTCCGGATCCTCTTCTTTCTATATGTATGTGTATGTATGTGTGTTTGATGTGGATATTAATATGTAATTAAACTATAGGACAGATAATCTTGTTGTAGTTTAGCGGTAAATATTTCATTTTTTGCTACAGAGATATAGGTAAAAATCACAACAATCATAATTTTGAATCTTTGCATGTTTTTTTCCCTTTTCAAAATGGACAAACCTTGTAGGCCCAAAAGAAAAGTCCAATTTTATTAATGGTCCAATACTATATAAGAAGTTATCAAACCCTACTCAATGCACAATCATAAAACCTAATTCTCTTGTTGCGGTTGCCGTTGTCAACAACCCTAATTGGTAACTTCATTGCCAATGTTAGGAATACAGGCAAGGGCATCTCGGTAAGCATTATTTAATCTTTCGTTACTTCTATTTTCTTCTATCTTTGTTTTGGGTTATTATTGTGGCGAGAACTCTGTTTTAATTTTATCGTTGTTATCAATTTTTTTACGAATGTAGCATGCTTACATGTTATCGTTTTCTTTGTGCGGGGATCTAAAAAACATATACCAATCCTTCATAACATGTTGATTGCTTATAGGATTATCTTTACTTCACATGGTAATTTTAAACCTTTACAATTTTAAAATTAAATTCAACCTTACATTAGGGGTTAGTTGTTAGTTCGTCTATACTCAATCTCGGTTCTTGTTTGATACATGTAGTTTTATGATTTGTTAAAAAGATTTACAACTCATATTTTTAAGTATTACTTTTTATGTAATTAAATTTATGGTATCTAATTTTTCCTTGGATCAAATGTTGAGCTAAAGATTATTGCATATAAATTGTTTTCCTTTTTTGTACGAGGTTTATAGAAACTAAGTAGTATTCTTACTTTATATGCTATTGGCATATTCAAATGTTGCCTTTTGGTATTACATCATCAATTAAAGTTGAAACTTTATCCTTGATGACGGAGGATATATACCACATTAAAACTCTTCGTATATTTAAATGTTTTATTCTATATCTTGATAGTTTATCATTATTATCTATTGTTTTCTTTGACCTACTTAACTTAGAGCATAAAATTTTTCTTCGCTTTTGGTCTACAGAATGTGTGAGCCGCCTCTACATCTACCCGAACCATACCTATAAACATTTCATTTTTCTTTTTACTTTTTTGTCATCTATATCTATATCTAAATCTATAATATATAATAAAAGGATCACTATGGGGAGACGTGTCATCCTTTGGAACTAATATTTTTTTCGCCTCTCTCTCTCTACTAGTTAATTATAGATACTTATTTTTTTAATCAAACACAGTTATTATATCATTAACCGAATGAATTTAATATGAAATTAATTGTTAGTTAAAAACATATATTATTTTACTTAAAAGGTTCACTAATTATACTAATTATGTTGGTTAAAATATTTAAAAAACTCTAATGTTGTTTGTCTTTTTAATGAGGTGGATGCTGACTAGGCAATGACATGACATATATTATATCCTTTTTAAACCACTTTACCTTTTTAACTGAAAATTAAATAACGAAACCCTAAATACCGTTGTCTTCATCATCTACAGGGAAATCAATACAAACACAAAAGGGGTAAAATCGATGAGTTCTTCTTCATCAACTAGATCCGTTCCAAAAGAAGCCCACACAATGTTGTACTTTTACTTTGTCTTCTCTTGAAAAAAGGATGTTGCCCTTACATTTGTGACACGAGTTCCCACCACTCAAATTGTCTTGACCAGTTTGATAAGTCAAATATAAATAAGGCGAGAGAACAAACTAAGCTTGTTCGCCCGTTGAGACCAACGGGTGGAGTGTAGTCAACCTTGCTTGCCAATTCATGAACTCCAAACCAAGAAATTGCTCACTTGGTACTTGTGATTTTGTTGAAAATTATTCTCAATTAAGAAGATTGGAGCAGTGTGGACCCTAAACGTGAACTTGAGTGGAGAAGTTTGGAAGAAGATATGGAGCAACAAGACATGCTCAGCATGTAGTTTGAGGACCATGATGCTTCTTAATTCATGGATGGTGTGTCTGATCTTGCTAGCCCGATTTGGGATTCTGATTACGAGATCTTTTTTTTGTATTTTAGAGTGAATTTCTTTGTATTTGAATTTGATTTAGACGACGCTAGTCTATTTTTGCATGACTGGGATAACATATTTGACTGTGTGTTTCCTTATATAGGTCACTAGGTTAGAATCCCATGTGGGTTGATAATTGAAAAAAATGTAATATTAGATACCGAGTATTAAAAAAATGAAATTATGTATTAAAAAAGCTTGTGTAATTCATGAGTTGAATCAAATACAGTGTTATATGTTATCAAATATGGTTGTCAAGATATACCTTTATAAAAATGAAATTTGGTGTGACATTTACAAATCATGTTACGTTAACTTTTAAAACATTTTTTTCTACTATGTATTCCCTTTTTTTTGTAGCTGATTAATGTTAATTAAACTAAATTACTATTAGAAATAAATAGAAATGAAATTTGGTGTGGCATTTATAAATTTTGTTATGCTAATTTTTAAAACATTTTTTTCTGCTACGTATTTACTTTTTTCTTTAGCAGATTAATGTTAATTTAACTAAATTACAATTAGGCATTAGGGTATACATTAATCCACCTTAACTTCATCTAAGTGTCATATCACTTATTTTTCCTTATTTTATTATTCTTACTTCAAGGAAATAGTTTAGTCCCTTTAACTTCATCTAACTCTATTTTTAGTGGTTTTTGGTTTAAAATAATAAAAGAATCATTAGTTCAATATCTTGACATACGGTTAACATTTTAACAAATAACCCATTTAATACCTTTTAACACAAGGAGGGAGTGGTTTGCAATGCGAGTTAACATATCATGTCACACCATTAACACCCCAAATGTTAGAGTGTACCCCATGGCCTTACACACACACAAATATATATGTGTGTGTGTGTATAAATATTGATATGTATAAAAAAATTAAGGACTAAAATTCGAATGTTATAATGCCACCTATTTTTATTAAATCACATATTTTTATCATTCAAACCATCTAACCGCATTAGATACTTGAACATTTTAAGAGATAACCCAGAGAAAAACAATTAGTGTCATTATTCTTTCTTTTTTATAACTTTCTAACAAACATAACTTTGAATTTGGTGACACTTAGAGATTTAAATACAAGTTTTTAAGCAAAAAAATAAATTTATTTAGAAAAATTTTAATTAGTTTCATATTAAATTCACTTGTTAATGAAAATATAACAACTATCAATAATTAAATAAGAGCAATTCATAATTAAGCAAAAGAGAGATGCGAAAAAACCCAAATGTAAATGACTTACAATTGTGACAATTGTCTCTCGTCATCTTCTTTTATTATATAGTACAAATATAGATATAGGTTTTTTTTAATATAAAATTCTAATGGGTAAATTACGCTTTTAGTCCATGTCATTTGGGTCATAATATAAATTGACTCTTATAACAATTTTAACGGATTCAATATTAATGACACTGTTTACTTTCAGAAATAGTCCCTACACTTACAAACGTAGCTTTTTATCTTAAAAAATATTTCAAAAGTCAATTTTTCGGTTTTATGTTATATGAACTTCCCCGATACATGCGATTCGGTAGGTGATGATTCTATATGAAACTAGTGTAATTGCTTATGTAATCTACGACATGGTGACCAAAAGTCCAAATCCTACCTAAATAATGTGATTAGCAACATTTAACCGTACGATGTTCAAAAATAAATAAATAAATTAATTGTGATTAGCAAAGTCCGAGACTAAGGTGTATGATCATGTTTGGACCTATGATCCAGCGCCTCCAAAAGAGAAATTGCCTGAATTACAAGCTGATGTTTGGACTATTTATATCAACCTGATTTCTCATTTGAAATTCGAAACCCTGACTTTATGTTTTATCCTTGATGTTCACATGGTGCATGATGAAATCGAGGTAACATATGGGAATGTTGCTCGGATCCGTGCCCACGGTAATTTTGAGTTTGGAGGAAAGGACTCGGTCACCAGAGAATGAAAAAGGGCCTTTGGTTAACTTTACATATGTTGCTGACGCAAAGCCGCTAAGGTTCTAAATGAACACTAGCCCTCCTAAGTGCAGAGGCCGAATTCATAAAAAACTGTAAATCGACTATCAAATTCGTAATTTGCCTCAAACCAAATAAAGAAAAGGTACCTTGGTAACTAACTCAAGGGCCAACCGTTGTGCAAAAAGTCTTCACAACTAAAGCCAAAAGAATTGTCAACATTATAAAACAAAGTAACTAAATTTATTCAAAAAGGTAAAATAAAAAAAATATAAATAACTATATTGTCTAAGAAAAGAATAAATTTCAGTATGTTTACATTTAGCTAAGTTTCAACCTTTTGACTTGCTTGTTTGGCACAATGAAAATAAAACAAATAGGGCGAAAGTGTCACACGATTGAACTTAAAAGAGGTATAAAATACAAACTTCTTAGTCGAAGTTATCAATTGCGTCTGCAGCCTTAAAGTGTCCCACTAAACGCGGGGAAAAACACCATTTGTTGTTCAAGTGTGAATTTTATGTTTTCGGCCTGCATACATTACACATCCATGCTGCTCCCCTTCGGACTCCACCACACGAGTTCGACCAAATTCGGTTCAACTTTTGCACGTAGAAGTTTTTGGTAAAACATGTCACAAAGTTATGTTAGTTAGGTAAAACTTTACCGTATAAACTAGCTTCCACTTTGTTCCCACATCAACGGGACAAAGTTTGAGACTTCATTCACACACACCCAAATTTCCAACATCTTCCAATCCTTGAAAGAGGATTATGAGGCAAGAAAACCAAAATTAATAGGTGATCCCTCAAATAATTCTTTTTCAACCCCTGTTGCAATGTTAATATATCATCAGCTAATAATTCATGTACTCAAGTTCAGATTGCTGAGAGCCATTGCAATATAGCGAAAGTAAATAATAAATAATAATTACCAACAAGATTATCCAAGTCATGAGACTCAAATTGGTGAGTTTCTTCAGCAACTTCAGGTCCGCTATCTGTTTAAGACCGTTACAATATGTTAAATGTAGTGGTTGTTGGCGGTAATTCCTGACTCATCACAAGTCTGTGATGGGAAAAGGGTGACAAAGGAGATCAAGTCCCAAATTGGTGAACTTGACAATTTGACAAGTAGTTAAATTGGTTAAGTTTCATAATTATGTTATAATTATATATGGTAGTGTCTTGGTCACCAAGTTAGGGTTAGCTTATATAAACTAAGTTAGGGTTACAGACATTATTAAAAAGATAAGAGAAAAGACTAGAGAGAAACGGAGTTATGGTTTGAGAGTCTGTAATAGGTTTGAGTTATTTTCCGATTGATAAAATTGAGAGTTATTTGATCCAAATTCTTTTCTTCTACTTTTTTATTCGCTTTAATTATCGACTGGGACTTGAATGGTGACAAGATGAGCGGGTTGACAACGTGTCAAATTATAAACAAATTTCATCATGAAGTAAAAATTCTAAAACAAATGAGCACTTGGATCGGTTATACATATGGGTCGGGTTATACGGGTCGGTTAACCATGACTTTACTAACTAGCGGGTCGGTTCGGTTATGGCGGTTATAAAAACATAGAAACCATAACCGACCCATGAATATCGGTTATCAAAAAATTAAAAACCGACCCATTGGTTTTCTATTTGGTTTGTTTTTTTTTTTGGTTAATTCGGTTATGGGTCAGTTAATTCGGTTTTATGCACACCCCTATATACACCAAGTTCAGAAAAAACGCCATAAAAACCCAATTCACTTTTTTCGGAAAGTATATAAATAGTATAGTCGTTGGAAAGATAATAAAATGTTGGATTTTGTGATTTATATTTTTTTTAAATGATCACGTATAAAAAAAATTATAGACATTTAAATAATGGAGAAATGACATGTGATTAGCATGTGCACCCTTATTTGAATCTTCCCGTTTAGCCCTCCTTATAGTTCTAAGGTATACTTATCTATAAAAATGGCTCGCATCAAACTTAGCCACAAAGCACAAGATCTTGTGGCTGAGAATTGTTCTCACCGTTTTCAAACTTTAAGACGTTTTCTACGGATCCTCAAGTTTCTATATGTACGTGTGTTTGATGTGGATATTAATATGTAAATTAACTATATGACAGATAATCTTGTTGTAGTTTAGCGGTAAATATTTCATTAGTGGCTACAGAGATATAGGTTAAAATCACAACAAATCACACTTTTGAATTTTTGCATGTTTTTTCCCCTTTTCAAATTGGACAAACCTTGTAGGCCCAAATAAAGTCCAATTTTATTTAGTGGTCCAATACTATAAATAAGAAGTTATCAAACCCTACTCAATGCACAATTATAAAACCTAATTCTCTTGTTGCGGCTGCCGTTGTCAACAACCCTAATTGGTAACTTCATTGCCAATGTTAGGAAAACAAGCGAGGTCATCCCGGTAAGCATTATATCTTTGTTTTGGGTTATTATTGTGGCGAGAACTCTATTTGAATTTTATCGTTACATGTTATTGTTTTCATTGTGAAGGGGGAGATCTGAAGAACATATATCAATCCTTCATAACATGTTGATTGCTTATAGGATTATCTTGACTATACATGGTAGTGTTAAACCTTTACAATTTTAAAATTTACATTCAACCTTACACTAGGGGTTAGATGTTAGTTCGTCTATACTCAATCTGGGTTCTTGTTTGATACATGTAGTTTTATGATTTGTTATAAAGATTTTCAACTCATATTTTCATGTATTACTTTTTATGTAATGAAATTTATGGTATATGATTTTTCCTTACATCAAATGTTCGGCTAAAGATTATTGCATATAAATTGTTTTCCTTTTTTCAAAAGGATTATAGAAACTAAGTAGTATTCTTACTCTCAATATCTTTACTCTATATGCTATTGTCACATGTGAAATTGTTGCTAAATTGTGTATTTCAATATTTTTACTCTATATGCTATTGTCACATGTGAAATTGTTGTTAAATAGTGTATTTCAATATTCAAATGTTGCCTTTTAGTATTAGATCATCAATCAAGAGTTGAAACTTTATATTTGATGGAGGTGAATATACCATATTAAAACTTTTTGCATATTTAAATGTTTTATTCTATTTTTTGATATTTTATTATTATTATCCATTGTTTTCTTTGACCTATTTCACTTAGGGGTGTAAAATTTTACTTCGCTTTTAGACTAAAAAATGTGTGAGTGTCCTCAACATTTACCTGAACCATACCTATAAACATTTCATTTTTCTTTTTACTTTTTTGTCATCTATATCTATACTATATAATAAAAGAAGACCATGGGGAGATGTGTCATCGTTTGGAACTACTAGTTTTTCCATCTCTCTCCCCTAATTAATTATGAATGCTTATTTTTTAATCAAAAATAGTTATTATACAATTAACCAAATGAATTTAATATGAAATTAATTATTAGTTAAAAAACATATATTTTTTACTTAAAAAGTTCACTAATTATTCTGGTTAAAACACTTAAAAAAACTCTAATGTTTGTTTTTTAATGACGTGGACACTGACTGGCAATGACATGGCGTATATTATATCCTTTTTAAACCCCTTTACCCTTTTAACTCAAAGTTAAATAACAAAACCCTAAATATCGTTGTCTTCTTCATCTACAGGGAAATCAAATCCAAACACAAAAGGGGAAAATCGATGAGTTCTCATCAACTACATCCGTTCCAAAAGAAGCCCACACAATGTTGTACTTTTACTTTGTTCTTTTATTGAAAAAAGGATGTCACCCTTACATTTGTGACACGAGTTCCCACCACTCAAATTGTCTTGACCAGTTTGATAAGTCAAATACAAATAAGGCGAGAGAACAAACTAAGCTTGTTTGCCCTTTATGTTGAGATCAAAGGGTGGACTGTAGTCAACCTTGCTCGCCAATTCATGAACTCCAAACGAAGAAATTGCTCACTCGGTACCCGTGACTTTGTTGGAAATCATTCTCAATTAAGAAGATTGGAGCAATGTAGACCCTAAAGTTCTTGAGTGGGGAAGTTTGGAAGACAATATGGAGCAATAATACATGCTCAACATGTAGTTTGATGAGCATGATGCTTTTTAATTCATGGATTGGGTGTCTGATCTCGCTAGCCCGATTTGGGATTTTGATTACGAGATCTTTTTTTGTACTTTAGAATCGATTCTTGAATTTTTTTTATTTGAAGCTGATTTAGGCGACGCTAGACTATTTTTGGATGATTGGGATAACATATTTGACTGTGTGTTTCCTTATATAACTCACTATGTTAGAATCCTATGTGAGTTGAAAAAAATGTAATTTTATATACCGAGTATTAAAAAAATGAAATTATGTATATATAAAAGAAAACTTGTGTATTTAACAGGTTGAATAAAAATACACTGTTATTTGTTAATATACATGGTTATCAAGATATATCTTTAAAAAATAAATTTGGTGTGGCATTTATAAATCATGTTATGTTAATTTTTAAAACATTTTTTTCTACTAATTATTAACTTTTTTTGTAACAGATTAATATTAATTGAACTAAATTACTATTATAAATATAATAGAAATGAAATTTGGTGTGTCATTTATAAATATGTTACGTTAATTTTTAAAACATTGTTTTCCGCTATGTATTAACTTTTTTTGTAGCTGATTAATGTTAATTTAACAAAATTATAATTAGGCATTAGGGTATATTTTAACTCTTCCTTAACTTCACCAAAGTGTCATATCATCTATTTCCCCCCATTTCACTATGTCTTACTTCAAGGAAATTGTTTAATCCCATTAAATTCATCTAACCCTATTTTTAGTGTTTTTTGTTAAAAAAATAAAAGAAATGTTAATTCAATATCTTAACATCCGGTTAACATGTTAACAAATAACTCGTTTAATACCCTTTAACACAAGGAGGGAGTGGCTTTATTATCTTTTCAATGAACATACTATTGTTATACTTTTGAAATAAAAAATGACATGAACTGGGTGTTCGTGAAAGTGGGTGTTTTTATGGAGTTGTTGAAAAGCGCCATGAAAAATGTCCAAAATAAAATGTCATAAACACCATGAAAAATGCCAAGAAATACCCGGTTCAATAAAAACACTATGAAAAACCAGTTGAAAATACCATAAATATACCCGGTTCAGAAAGAACGCCATAAAAAACCAGTTGAAAACACAATAAAAAACAAAGTTGAAAACGCCATTAAAAAATTGGAAACGCGATAAAAATCGGTTCATTTTGTTGCGAAAAGTATATAAATAGTATAATTGTTGGAAAGATAAAAAAACCCAGGATTTTATAGTTTATGTTTTTTTAAATAATCACGTATAAAAAAATGATGGATGTTTAAATATGATGGGGAAATGGCATGTGATTAGCATGTGCTCCCTTGTTTGAATCTTATCCTGCTGATAGTTCTAAGGTTCCCAGTATCTACAAAAATGGCTCGCATCAAACTTAGCCACAAAACACAAAGATCTTGTGGCTGAAATTGTTCTCACCGTTTTCACACTTTAAGACGTTTTCTCCGGATCCTCATGTTTCTATATGTATGTGTGTTTGATTTGGATATTAATATGTAATTTAACTATATGACAGATAATCTTATTGTACTTTAGCGGTAAATATTTCATTTGTGGCTACAGAGATATAGGTTAAAATCACAACAATCACACTTTTGAATTTTTGCATGTTTTTTCCCTTTTCAAATTGGACAAACCTTGTAGGCCCGAATAAAGTCCAATTTTATTTCATGGTCCAATACTATAAATAAGAAGTTATCAAACTCTACCTAATGCACAATCATAAAACCTAATTCTCTTGTTGCGGCTGCTGTTGTCAACAACCCTAATTGGTAAGTTCATTGCCAATGTTAGGAATACATGCGAGGTCATCTCGGGTAAGCATTATTTAATCTTTCGTTACTTCTATTTTCTTCTATCTTTGTTTTGGGTTATTATTGTGGCGAGAACTTTGTTTTAATTTTATGGTTGTTATGGATTTTTTTACGAATGTAGCATGCTAACATGTTATCGTTTTCATGGTACAGGGATCTGAAGAACATATACCAATCCTTCATAACATGTTGATTGCTTATATGATTATCTTAACTTCACATGGTAATATTAAACCTTTACAATTTTAAAATTTAAATTCAACTTTACACTAGGGGTTAGTTGTTAGTTCGTCTATACTCAATCTGGGTTCTTGTTTGATAGATGTAGTTTTATGATTTGTTATAAAGATTTTCAACTCATATTTTTAAGTATTACTTTTTATGTAATGAAATTTATGGTATATGATTTTTCCTTGCATCAAATCTTGAGCTAAAGATTATTGTATATAAATTGTTTTCCTATTTTTACAAGGATTAAAGAAACTAAGTAGTATTCTCACTTTATATGCTATTGTCATATGTGAAATTGTGTGTTTCAATATTCAAATGTTGCCTTTTGGTATTACATCATCAATTAAAGTTGAAACTTTATCCTTGATGGTGGAAGATATATACCACGTTAAAACTCTTCGCATATTTAAATGTTTTATTATATTTCTTGATAGTTTATCATTATTATCTATTGTTTTCTTTGACCTACTAAACTTAGAGTATAAAAGTTTACTTCTCTTTTGGTCTAGAAAATGTGTGAGCCGCCTCTACATCTACCTGAACCATACCTATAAACATTTCACTTTTTTTTAACTTTTTTGTCATCTATATCTATAATATGTAATAAAAGGGTCACCATGGGGAGAGGTGTCATCCTTTGGAACTACTATTTTTTTCGCCTCTCTCTCTACTAGTTAATTACAGATGCTTATTTTTTAATAAAAAGTAGTTATTATATCATTAACCAAATGAATTTAATATGAAATTAATTATTAGTTAAAAACATATATTATTTTACTTAAAAGGTTCACTAATTATGTTGGTTAAAATATTTAAAAAACTCTAATGTTTGTTTTTTAATGATGTGGACGCTGACTGGGCAATGACATGACATATATTATATCGTTTATAAACCTCTTTACCCTTTTAACGGAAAAGTAAATAACGAAACCCTAAACATCGTTGTCTTCGTCATCCACAGGAAAATCAAAATCCAAACACAAAAGGGTCAAAATCGATGAGTTCTTCTTCATCAACTACATCCGTTCAAAAGAAGCCCACACAATGTTGTACTTTTACTCTGTTCTTCTCTTGAAAAAGGATGTCGCCCTTACATTTGTGACACGAGTTCCCACCACTCAAATTGTCTTGACCATTTTGATAAGTCAAATATAAATAAGGCGAGAGAACAAACTAAGCTTGTTCGCCCTTTATGATGAGACCAACAGGGTGGACCGTAGTCAATCTTGCTTGCCTATTCAATCTTGCTTGCCTATTCATGAACTCCAAACCAAGAACTTGCTCACTCGGTACTTGTGATTTTATTGGAAACTATTCTCAATTAAGAAGATTGGAGCAGTGTAGACCCTAAACGTGAACTTGAGTGGAGAAGTTTGGAAGAAGATATGGAGCAACAAGACATGCTCAACATGTAGTTTGCGGATGATGATGCTTCTTAATTCATGGATTGTGTGTCTGATCTTGCTAGCCCGATTTGGGATTCTGATTACGAGATCTTTTTTTGTATTTTAGAATCAAATCTTGAATTTCTTTGTATTTGAATTTGATTTAGACGACGCTAGTCTATTTTTGCATGACTGGGATAACATATTTGACTGTGTGTTTCTAGTTTCTTCTATCTTTGTTTTGGGTTATTATTGTGGCGAGAACTCTGTTTTAATTTTATGGTTGTTATGGATTTTTTTACGAATGTAGCATGCTAACATGTTATTGTTTTCATGGTACAGGGATCTGAAGAACATATACCAATCCTTCATCACATGTTGATTGCTTATATGATTATCTTAACTTCACATGGTAATATTAAACCTTTACAATTTTAAAGTTTAAATTCAACTTTACACTAGGGGTTAGTTGTTAGTTCGTCTATACTCAATCTGGGTTCTTGTTTGATAGATGTATTTTTATGATTTGTTATAAAGATTTTCAACTCATATTTTTAAGTATTACTTTTTATGTAATGAAATTTATGGCATATGATTTTTCCTTGCATTAAATCTTGAGCTAAAGATTATTGCATATAAATTGGTTTCCTTTTTTACAAGGATTATAGAAACTAAGTAGTATTCTCACTTTATATGATATTGTCATATGTGAAATTGTGTGTTTTAATATTCAAATGTTGCCTTTGGTATTAGATCATCAATAAAAGTTGAAACTTTATCCTTGATGGCGAAGGATATAAATCACATTAAAACTCTTCGCATATTTAAATGTTATATTCTATTTCTTGATAGTCTATCATTATTACCTATTGTTTTCTTTGACCTACTTCACTTAGAGTATAAAATATTACTTCGCTTTTGGTCTAGAAAATGTGTGAGCCGCCTCTACATCTACCCGAACCATATCTATAAACATTTCATTTTTCTTTTTACTTTTTTGTCATCTATATCTATTACTATACTATATAATAAAAGAAGACCATAGGGGAGATGTGTCATCCTTTGGAACTACTATTTTTTTCGCCTCTCCCTCTACTAGTTAATTATAGATGCTTATTTTTTTAATTAAAAATAGTTATTATATCATTAACCAAATGAATTTAATATGAAATTAATTATTAGTTAAAAACATATATTATTTTACTTAAAAGGTTCACTAATTATGTTGATTAAAATATTTAAAAAACTCTGATGTTGTTTGCTTTTTAATGACGTGGACGCTGACTGGGTGATGACATGACATATATTATATCCTTTTTAACCTTCTTTACCCTTTTAACGTAAAATTAAATAATAAAACCCTAAATATCGTTGTCTTCATCATCTACAGGGAAATCAAAATCCAAACACAAAAGGGGCAAAATCGACAAGTTCTTCTTCATCAACTATAACCGTTCCAAAAGAAGCCCACACAACGTTCTACTTTTACTTTGTTCTTCTCTTGAAAAAAGGATGTCGCTCTTACATTTGTGACACGAGTTCCCACCACTCAAGTTGTTTTGACCAGTTTAATAAGTCAAATATAAATAAGGCGAGAGAACAAACTAAACTTGTTTGCCTCTTGTGTTTAGACCAATGGGTGGACTGTAGTCAACCTTGCTTGCCAATTCATGGACTCCAAACCAAGAAATTGCTCACTCGGTACCGTGATTTTGTTGGAAATTATGCTCAATTAAGAAGATTGAGTAGTGTAGACCCTAAACGTGAACTTCAGTGGAGAAGTTTGGAAGAAGATATGGAGCATTGCTCAGCATGTAGTTTAAGGACGATGATGCTTCTTAATTCATGGATGGTGTGTCTAATCTTGCTAGCTCAATTTGGGATTCTGATTACAAGATCATTTTTGGTACTTTAGAATCAAATCTTGAATTTCTTTGTATTTGAATTTGATTTAGACGACGCTAGTCTATCTTTGCATGATTGGGATAACGTATTTAACTGTGTGTTTCTTTATATAGGTCACTAGGTTAGAATCCCATGTGGGTTGAAAAATGTAATGTTATATACCGAGTATTAAAAAAATGAAATTATGTAATTAAAAAAGAAAACTTGTGTATTTAATGGGTTGAATAAAAATACAGTGTTATGTATTAATATATATGGTTGTCAAGATATATCTTTAAAAAATGAGATTTGATGTGGCATTTATAAATCATGCTATGTTAATTTTTAAAACATTTTTTTCTACTATTTATTAACTTTTTCTTGTAGCAGATTAATGTTAATTGAACTAAATTTCTATTAAAAATATATAGAAATGAAATTTTGTGTGTCATTTATAAATATGTTACGTTAATTTTTAAAACATTGTTTTCCGCTATGTATTAACTTTTCTTGTAGCTGATTAATGTTAATTTAACAAAATTATAATTAGGTATTAGGGTATATTTTAACTCTTCCTTAACTTCACCAAAGTGTCATATCATCTATTTTCCCCCATTTTACTATGTCTTGCTTCAAGGAAATTGTTTAATCCCATTAAATTCATCTACCCTATTTTTAGTGGTTTTTTGTTAAAAAAATAAAAGAAATGTTAATTCAATTTTTTAACATCCGGTTAACATCTTAATAAATAACTGGCTTAATAACCCTTAACACAAGGAGAGAGTGGTCTGCAATGCCGATTAACATGTTAAGAGACATTGTTTGCTTTCACAAATAGTCCCTTCACTTACAAACTTAGCTTTTTATCTTAAAAAATATTTCAGAAGTCAAATTTTCAGATTTATGTTATATGAACTTCCCCAGTAATGTGATTAGCGAAGTCAGAGACTGAGGAGGATGATCATGTTTGGAGTTACAATCCAGCGACTTGAAGATAAATGGCCTGAATTACAAGCTGATGCTTGGACTATTTATGTTAGGTAGTAAATAGTAGAGGGGGGTCAATTGTAATAATATCATAATAAGAGGGTTGTAAGTGTACTTAGTCAGTGTATTGTGTATTGAATGTACTTAAATGACAAGATGATCAGTAACAAAGGTAGCGATGATTTGAGATAATTTCCTCTTCTCTTTTGGTCTTCTTTTTTAGTGAAGATTATGTGTATCTTTACACTTATGGCACATAGCATATTCTTAGGCATATTAGTTTGTATAGATTGATTCGCTTCCTTAATTATCTCCCATCATTTGTATTATAAATTAGAAATCATTGTTAATGGAATGATTCATTCAGTAAATTATAATCCTTCCTATAAGGTATCACGAGACTTCTAGGTCTCCTTCAATCCATCACCTAACCGCCGGCCCTCCCCACCCTTCCGCCTCTATCTAACCTGCAGCCCCGTATGCCTTTCTTCCCTTGCAATCCACTTCCTCTGTTCTTTCTAATGGACTAAAAATCCACCCTGCCATGACGGTTAGTAACATCAAAAACATGATTCCTCTGATTCTTGAAGACGAGTCATCCCACTTTACCACCTGGACAGCCCTGTTTGAAGTGCACTGTCGTGCATAACAGGTGTACGAACACCTGCAGCCCAGTGTTGCAGCGCCTGCCCCCACCGGTTCCTCCTCTGAATCGGACGCTGCCAAGGCCCTTGCTGCCCAAGCTGAGGCCGATAAAGCCCTTTGGTCTCGGCTTGACGCCATAGTCTTACAGTGGATATATGGCACAATCTCTCAACCCCTTCTTCTCATCATCTTGGCTCCCGATCAGACTGCATACGAAGCATGGATTGCAATCGCAAACCACTTCAATGACAATAAAAGTGCTCGTCAAATTCACCTACAGCAACAATTTTCCAACATCCATCTTGACGCCTTTCCAAACATGGCTGCCTATTGCCAACAAGTCAAGCACCTTGCCGATCAATTGAACAATGTGGGCGCACCAGTTGACAATCAACGACTTGTCACTCAACTTCTGTCTGGCCTAACCGACGCCTACGAAAGCATCTCTACTGTTCTGCAAAATCGAGACCCTCTACCAGATTTCAGTGAATGTCGCTCCCGTCTCACCATGGCTGAAACAACGAAGAAGTCGGCCTCCGCTCGTGCTGCTGTCACTTCGGCCACCGCCTTGGCTGCCACCACTGCATCTCAACTGCATGATGCGGTTGCCACTGCCTCTACCCGTGGCAGAGGCCGAGGCAGGTCCAGGGGCCGTGGCAGGGGTGCTTCGCGTGGCCGACGATCTTACGGAAATCCAACCCAACACCCGTACATCGTGTTCCCAAATTCTTGGACCGCAAATCAGTGGAGCTCTCTTATGCACAGCAGCCCGCAATCCTCGGCACCATAGACCGGTACACCGACATGCCCGTATCCCTCTACTCCTCGTACCAACAACCCTTCGGCCGGCATCTTAGGCGCTGCACCGGAACATGCCTACACGGCCACTCTGTCCCCAACCGATATCAAGCAGGCCTTGTATGCTTTATCTCTTACCCAACCGGACCCGCATGGATTCATGGATATCGGGGCATTTGGCCACATGAAATCTCCACAAGGTATCGACTCACCGTCTCTCTTTAATACTTGCACTGATAAATATATTGTTGTTGGTAATGGTATGACCATTCCCGTGATTGGTCAAGGCAACCTTACCTTACCCCACGCTTCCCACCTTTTAAATTAAATAACGTCCTTTATGCCCCAAAACTAGTCAAAAACCTTATCTCTGTTCGTAAACTTGCTACTGATAATTCATTGTCCATTGAATTTGACCCTTTCGGTTTCACTGTGAAGGATCTCAAGACCAAGGCACACCTCCTACATGCAATAGCTCGGGCGATCTATACCCGCTGACAGCTCCTCTTCCTTCCAACACCACATCTACAGCTTTCGTGGCCACCACTCAAGACCATTTGCATCAACGCCTTGGGCACCCGGGCTTCTCCATTTTGCATTCGTTGCCTTTATCTGTTTCTAGTTCATCTAATAAAAATGACAAAACATTATGTCCAGCTTGTGTTTTTGGTAAAAGTGTGCGATTTCCATTTTTTGATTCATGTAATCGTACTTATTTACCATTTGATATAATTCATAGTGATCTTTGGACGTCTCCCGTGCCTAGCACCAGGGGTCACCGGTATTATGTTTTGTTTTTAGATGACTTTACAAATTTTCTTTGGACATTTCCTCTCACTAACAAATCACATGTGTTCTCCATCTTCTCCATTTTTAACACCCACATAAATACCCAATTCGGTAGTCAAATAAAACAGTTTCAATGTGATAATGGCAAGGAATACGACAACCGCTCTTTCCATGACTTTTGTCGTCTCCACGGTATGCAGTTTCGGTTTTCATTCCCTTATACCTCTTCCCAAAATGGCAAAGCCAAGCGTAAGATTAGAACTATTAATAATATGATACGCTCGCTTCTTGCCCAATCCTCTCTTCCACCCTCCTTTTGGCACCACGCCCTTGAAATCACCACTTACCTCCTCAACATTATCCCAAACAAACATCAACAATTTCTTTCCCCCACCACTCGCTTGTACGGGTGCAACCCCACCTATGAACACATTCGCGTGTTCGGGTGCCTATGCTATCCCTTGCTACCCTCCACCACCATACACAAGCTTGCAAACCGATCTAAACCATGCGTCTTTCTTGGTTATCCACCAAATCACCGTGGTTACCGTTGTTTAGATCTTACCACCAACACCATATTCATCTCTTGTCATGTACAATTTGACGAGACTATATTTCCCTTTGCGACTACTCTACCTCCCATACCCAAGTCATGACTTTCTTGATAACACCTTCAACCCACTGTTATGGGATCACATTACCCCATCCGATCCGCCACACTCTGCTCACCAGCCCGCTATCCCACCTCGGCCCATTGGCCCAGTACAACCCTCTCTTACGCCGGCCCCTTCCTAGGCTCAATCCAACCCCTCGGCCACTCCCTCCTCTACCTCTACGGACCAAATACCTCACCCACCACAAACCCCCTCTACGGCCCATCCGTCCAACCCTCCTCCTCAGGCCCACTCGACTCCCACTTCCACCACCCACCCCACCATGCCCGCACCTTCCACAAAACCCCCACCCGCACCACAACCACCGACCCATACTATGCGCACTCGCGCCATGGACGGCATCTCCAAACCAAAACACCATTTTAACCTCCATACCACCACTTTCGTTCCTATACCCAAGTCCCCACAGATTGCCTTGTCCTCACCGGAATGGTTCAATGCCATGTCCGATGAATTTAGTGCACTTATTAAAAATGAGACTTGGGAGCTCGTTCCTCGTCAACCCGATATGAACGTCATTCCATGTATGTGGCTCTTTAAACATAAGTTTCATTCTGATGGGAGTTTGGAGAGATATAAAGCACGTCTGGTTTGTGACGGCGAAGTCAACAGGTGGGTATTGATTGCGGGGACACTTTTAGTACGGTGGTTAAACCGGCGACTATTCGTCTTGTTCTTACATTGGCATTGTCACGGTCTTGGACCATAAATAAATTCGATGTTACCAATGCTTTTCTCTATGGTAACTTGGAAGAACAGTTTACATGCATCAACCCATGGGTTTTAGAGACCACCGTTTCCCTACGTTTGTCTGCAGGCTCAAGAAATCTTTATATGGGTTGAAGCAGGCTCCACGATCCTGGTACCAAATGTTCATTGATTTTGTCTTATTGCAGGGTTTTACACAAAGCAAGTCTGACACTTCTCTGTTCATCTATCATCATGGTCAGGACACAGCTTACTTACTCCTTTATGTGGATGACATCATCCTCACTACATCTTCTGATGCACTGCGCACACGCATTTTGCACTCATTATCTAGGGAGTTTGCAATGAAGGATCTAGGTCCCTTAACTTATTTCCTCGGTATCTCTGTTACACGGACCGGGAACAGCATGTTCTTATCTCAGCAGTCATATGCCAGGGACATTATTCACCGTGCAGCCATGGATTCCTGCAAACCTGTTGCCACCCCAGTTGACACCGGCTCTAAGCTTGGAGCTGCATCTTCCTCATTATTTCATGACCCCACTACTTATCGCAGCTTGGCAGGTGCGCTTCAGTACCTTACCTTCACCCGTCCTAACTTCTCTTATGCTGTTCAACAAATTTGCATGCATATGCATCCTCCATCCGATGATCACTGGAACGCCCTTAAGCGCATAATCAGGTATTTACAGGGTACTACAGAATATGATCTCTCTCTTAATCTTGCTCCCAATATATCTCTTCGGGCATACACTGATGCAGACTGGGCAGGTTGCCCTGACACTCGACGCTCTACTTCGGGTCACTGTGTCTATCTTGGAGATAATCTGATATCTTGGTCATCCAAACGGCAACCAACAGTCTCACGTTCCAGTGCAGAAGCTGAGTACAGAGGAGTAGCCAATGTCGTTGCTGAAATTTGTTGGATCCGAAATTTAATGCTGGAGTTAAAACAACCGCTTACCAAGGCTACCCTAGTTTATTGTGACAATGTCAGCGCTATTTACTTATCCGGCAATCCTGTTCAACACCAGCGCACCAAACAAATTGAGCTGGACATTCACTTTGTTCGGGAGCAGGTACAACGGGGGTGTGTTCGTGTCTTACATGTACCTTCTCGCTATCAAATAGCGGATATATTTACCAAGGGTCTGCCTCGTATCTTATTTGATGATTTTCGTTCCAGTCTCAACGTCCGGCAGCCTCCCGATTCGACTACGGGGGTGTAATAGCAAAGATTATGTGTATCTTTACACTTATGGCACATAGCATATTCTTAGGCATATTAGTTTGTATAGATTGATTCACTTCCTTAATTATCTCCCATCATTGTATTATAAATTGGAAATCATTGTTAATGGAATGATTCATTCAGTAAATTATAATCCTTCCTATATTCTTCTCTATAATTCGCTCAATACTTTGATACGTAACAATTTACATCAACTTGATTGCGTTTGAAATTCGAAACCCTGACTATATGTTTTTTTTCTGCGGAAAGGATTCGGTCAGCAAAGAAAGAAAAGGGGCCTTTGGTTAACTTTATGTATGTCGCTAACGCAAAGCCGCTAGGGATCTAAATTAACACTAGCCCTCGTAAGTACAAAGGCCGAATTCAAAAAAACTGTAAATCAACTATCAAATCCATAATTTGACCCAAACCAAATAGAAAAAAGGAACTTGGTAACTAACTCAAGGACTAACCGTTGTGCGAAAAATAAAAAAACAAGACGTTAAGTATTTTTCGAACCTTGCAAAAACCATGCTACTCCCCTTGGTACTCCACCAACGCAACAGGTAATCCTTTTGCTTTCAGTGCTTGATGTATTTTTCTTGCTTGATCAAGGGGTACAACCTGTAACACAACATACATCAATCCATTGCAATGTATATAAAAAAATACATGATATACAAATAAAACATTACACTTTTTCAATATTTTAGCAAGGGGTGTTCATGGCCCGTTAGCCAATTTTTACTAAAATTGTGGGTTGAACCGCTAACTACGGTTTCAAAGAAAGACAAATCAAACTGGCCAGGTTGCATCCGGTTTAAGGTTTAACAGTTCGGTTTGGCGCTTTAAATCGTTTTTTATTTTCAGAAAACTGACCAACAAAGTTAATAGGTGATCTCTCAAAGAATTCTTTTTCACCCCCTGTTGCATTGTTAATATATTATCAGCTAATAATTCATGCACACAAGTTCAGATAGCTGAAAGCCATTGTGATGTAGGAGTTAATGTAAAGAATAAATAATTACCAACAAGATTATCCAAGTCTTGGGACTCAAATTTGTGAGTTTCTTCTTGCAACAACTTCAGGTCCTTTATATGTTTAAGACCGTTACAATATGTTAAATGCAGTAGCAGTGGTGACAAGATAAGCGGGTTAGACAACGGGTCAAATTATAAAACAAATTTCATCATGAAGTAAAACTTATAAAACAAATGAGCACTTACACCATATAGAGACGCTCCGGCCTTTCACGAAATGCTCTACCATAACCTTCAAAACATGATATAATCCAACTTTTAGGTGTATGCTTTAACAATAAACTTTGGCCGACTAATGGCCTGCTTGACTCAGCTTTATTTTTTGATACCCTTTTGATCCATTAGAGATTAAAATGTAACCGAATCAACCGGTTAATAAGTAGATGGGGCGAAATTACCACCTCTACAGAAGATACATAGGTTATAGCCAAAAGATACTAAACTATAAACCTGGATTGAATTAGGTGAATATTAGATCGCTCCAAACTTCCATCATACAAGTATAGAAACATACAGATGTACTAACGTGTGTGTGTGTGTATAGAGAGAGTTAAAACTAACGGAATACTAGTCCAAAACTGCACGTTAAGATTTAAGATTCCACGTGCCTCTGCTGAAGGTCCTCCTGTTAATCGAAAATGTGAGTACACAACGCATTGCTTATAAGAACTTGGAAAAGCCTTATATATATATCTCTATATATATAGAGAGAAAGTGTATTGTACAATTGGCCTTACCGTACAAGCGTACGCGATGAGAATTGCATACGCTGTAAACCTTCCGAGTTTATGAGTTTTGTGATGTTGAAAACCGCACGAGTTTGGTGAGTCCGAGTTTGTGAGTCCGCATGTTGGAAACCTTCCGAGTTTGTTAAGTCGCATGGTGAATCTTCCGAGTTTGTGAAGTTTCCGAGTTTGTACGTCAAATCCGCATGTTATAACCTCAAATCTGCATGTTATATTTTCATCGCGTACGCGTCGTATGTTAAGCCCAATTGTACGTTAACCAACCCCTATGCATATATGTATATAGGACAAGGATCCGTTAAGAACTACCCTTTATTGCGAGAACCGCGAGAACCAATGTGAACACAACCAAAAATAGCTAAACAAAATTTAAAATACAAAAAAATTTATTTTTTAAATAAAAAATCGCTACTTTTTTTTGGATGAAAAATAGCGATTTTTAATTAAAAAATCTATTTTAGCATTTAGTTGTGGGATTTAGCCTTATGGTTTAGTTTTTAGCATTTAACTTGAGGGGGGGGGGGGGGGGTTAGGTTTTTGGGGGTGATGAGGTAGGGGTAGGTGTTTAGGTTTAGGGTGGTGGTGGTGAAGTGGGTTTATTTTGTTGTGTTCACATTGGCTCTCATGGTTCTTGCAATAAGAGTGGTTCTCAAATGAATCATACCCTATATATATAGGGTTGGTTAACGTACAATATTCCTTAACGTACGATATGTACGAGATGAAATTACGCACGTTATAAAACTCAAAAACCCTAATCACGCATGTTGAAAACCATAACCACACATGAATTTAATCACGCAAGTACAAAATCAGAAATTATGCATGGGTAAAAAACCTAATCACGCATGTTATATCTTCACAGCGTTCGTTAAGAAAATTGTACTTTCAATATATATATATACACATATGTATATAGGGATGGGTTAAAATAAGAACCACATTCAGTTATAAGAACCGTGAGAACTAGGCCATCAAAAAGGTTTTTCTGAAATTTTTCTCTCTCAAAAGTCATAAAAAATCACTTGCTTTAGGAAAAAAAATTAAAAAAATGTCGCATACCCACATTTACATGAGGCGTAAAAAATTATTATCTTTCTACAAAATTTACACCAGCGCGTAAAAAAACTTGTATTAGTTAAAACTACCGACTCGAAAATTTGTTATTTTTTTTACAGATGTGTTTATAATATTTTCATCTATATTTGTGCGAAAAAATTTTAGCCCAACTCGCGCGGGAAGAAAAATTTCTCACTGTTCTCACAACTTATGGTGGTTTTCATTTAAACCGAGCCATATAGGGGAGGGTTATTTTGAGAACGCTAAATATTGTGAGAACTGTAAGAACAAATGAAAAAACCAATCAAATCCATTTTTTAATAAAATTTCATTGTAATTAAAATACAAGATCAGAAAAAGAAATTACAACGTCAAATAATTTATTTTTCCTCTCAAAATCATTTTTATTAGATTTTCTACATATGTGTAAATGTAACAAATTTGTTATATTTACACATGTGTAAATGGCAAACTTTCACATGTGTAAATTTTTTTTATTTACGAATTTACGTAAATTTAAACGTATAAATTCAATTTTGAAAGTGTAAAAAAAATTGAATTTGAATTCCAAGTTCTCACGGTTTTTTCATTTATTCTCACTATATTTAGAGTTTTCATTTAAACATTTCTATATATATACACACTATGGCGGGGGATATTTAGCAAACCCGAGAAAACTACGAAAACTCGTTGAAAAAGGACCTTTTGTGAAAAAAATTAAGACGTGTGTTATTTACCCTCACCTTGTAATTCAAGAATAAAAAATGAAATTGTGTTTATATGATGATAAATTAGAAATTAATAAAATCTTGGTTTATAATATATTAACAAAAACAACTCTAGCTAGATAAAGAAGTTAAGGGGTTCCAGGTCTTTCCATTTTTAACTTTATACTTGTATTTTGAAATGTTATTTTTATCCTTTGAGTTTTAAGCATATATCTGTACATGTACGTGTTGTATAAACTTTAGTTGGTTTATGTTTTGACATAAATTCTGTCGAGTCAAATATGATGTGTTTTCGTGCTTTTTATGTGCATTTTCAGTTGGTGTACGTTTTTTATGTAAATTTTGTTCAGAAACTAGTGCAGTAAAATATAATACGTTTTCGTTAGACATTATAAATTCGAGTTACTTTACGTTTGACGCCGCAACAACACATTGGAGAAATTTACTAGTTAACTCTATTACAAAACTCATATATCCTAGATACAAATAAATATGTAAGTTCATATCATTGTAAATTGTAACTATACCATTAGTATCGGTACCATTATGAATCCTCTAGGTTAGTTACACTAACTATCTAGATTCTTTTTGTTTTCCTACAACAAACTTAGAAATTTAATAAATACATATGAAAACAAAAAGAATCTTAATCCTAGTCAATGAAATAGAATGAATTGGGTTCTCATATTCTAACTTTGTAAGAAAATCCACATGCATATATTTGTTTTGTTTTTTTTTTAATTTTGTGTTAAAGAAACGTTTATCAAATTAACCTACAATATTTAACATTTAGTTTCACATGGTAAACAGAAGATTGAGTACGCATGAATTATATCATGTTTAGTAACACTTATTTATAGCGTTTAAAAGTTTAATATTTATCTAAACTTATGATACGTAGAAAGAATATAATGACACTTCGTGTTCCGATTTTTTAATCAATGAAATGACTTGGATGGTTACATAGACTCACGACAATAAGTTTTTCTACCATCATGTAATGTTATCATATGGTTAAACTAATAAAGTGATTTTAGAAATTCTGAAAATATTTTCCAGCACTCTATATATTTTTATCAAATTATATAAAAATTTTCAGAATTTTATAAAATATATCGATTGAGTAATGAAATTTGGAATTAAAAATCTTATTATTTATACAAAACCGGCAGTTGTAAACGTATAACGAACCTGCCGGAATCGCGAACTGGCCAACGACTAAATTGGCAATAAGTGGAACACCAGTGTACTTGGGGTACTTGGGGTACATTACACGCCAGTTTGGGAGATTCCCCGACGGCGAAAAAGGAAACTTAAAATCGGACAACCTGGAATCCCCAAATGACTGAACTCCCTTAATATAAAGTTAGCCATTTCTAATGAACAACTCATTACAATCCATATGATCATACCACTTTCCGAACATCTAAAACAATTGACTTTGATCGGCACGCAAAACGGTGCCCGTAAGCCAAATTGAAATATAACGCTAAGATAATACCCACATCTCTACTATTATGATATAGGCCGAGTCTCAGATCATTATCCTCATCCGAGCCCTAGTTATTGCAATTACCAAATTGAAAACTGTATTCGGTAATTAGCCAAACACGAACTGATATCAGGACCGAAGGGATAGAGCATTGATACTTACCCATCTTGTGATAGTCGTGCTATATACTACGTCAGTTTTACTACCCGCTTTCAAATTGTTTTACTGTTTTACTTGGGGTGAAATGCATGTTACATAAGAACATATTTGCACATACATACATGTAGTGATGTGAGTTATACTAAAACACGGAAAGTCCCCACAAACACGAGTGATCAACTATACGCCGGTGGATGTGTGAATAGTACTATTGGTCTGACAAACCCAATTGATCTGGCATAAATGCCATGGGTTCTACTGCAATTGCACATGTCCATGCAATTCTATGAACACGCTATGTGGTGTTAGACATAGCTACTTGGGGTAGTAAAGTGTTGAGGTGTCGGTTGTGGGACACGACACTTGAGAACAGTTAAGCTTTCACTTGTGGGCTTAGTATAATTTCATGTCAAACATGCAAATCAACCGGTTCAAACTAAATTGTGAAACACCCTAAACAGTGAAATTCACAAGCAATCTGTAGTTGACCGTTCAAACTTAACATGCTTTTTAGGTAAAGCTAAAGAAGAATAAAGTGAAGTGCGTATGGGTTTCAAGTTTTGTTGATCGAATACTACTGTATATAGAAGCATTTTTAGCAAAGACAACCACTTTTGGAACATTAGTGCATGTACATTAAACCTTAGTGTGTAATCAAACGTTGTAACCAATGCTTGTGTTGTGTAATACAATATCTTTTTAAATAACATATTCATACATGTATCTATTGCTCCCCGCGTGCATTTCCACTGCGAGTCGGGGTGTGACAATTTCCATCATTTTTTGTGAGTTTTCAACATTTGAATAAAATAGTTCTCGTATGCTTGGATTAATAACATTTTATCGGATGATAAGTCGCGTATAGATCAATGAGCACGTATAGGGGTCACCTTTTCAGAATTTTCAGTCTGAACTCGTTGCATGTCAATATTTATACCTTAAATTCCTCGCACATCGTACCCGTACGTCGCTCATAGGGAAATGAGAGGCGTATACGCTTTAATGCTTCAACTACCACCTTCTTATACACCGCTACAGGGCAATGAGAGGCATATAGATTCACTTTTTCTAACGGATTTAATGCTTTCAAATCTTATACTCCCCTCATAGCCCTATACGCTGCTTTTAAGGGATGTGCACCTAATTTTGGGGATGTCTCAATACCTCACCTTGTGGTTAAACATCACTGAATCGTAGTTGCAATTAAATTGATTGTTTCCTTATTTAATTAATGAAAAAATTGATAGTTTATAAGGGTTCATCAAGGCCAATTTTTTTTTAATTACACATAACCTAAGAAATGAAAAAGGTGTTTACACCACTAGATTTTAAATAGAGCACATAAGAACAAAATACTATGGTGTATTAGTGTATGCACCACTACAAACATATTTGAATATCTTTTCCATACTATGATTAAAGAATTAAAGAATTTGAAGCATAAAACTATGACTTTACAAAACTAGGAATTGTACATGGCTATTGCACCCAAATCTATTTAAAGAAGCGTCTAGAAGAATCAAACATTTGATCAAGGACAATGACGAGGACCATAGCGATGGCAGGATCGATAGATGGTTCTACCACCAAAGCAAAAACATCTCCCCCAAGTGCCACACCTCCCTTGGCTTCTTTCCTCCTAATTTCAGCAACACACTAGTGCTTGTTATCATAAACCATGCAAGAATTTTGAGCATATGATCCTTGAATCTCATAGATAACATTTCTTTTGTTCATGTTCTTTGATGATCCTAGTGTACGCACATATGCTAGCGACTTGGTGTTCAAGACATTCACATCTAGAGATATTAAATCTTGTTACTAATAAGCTTGTGTACAACTTTAAGATGATTTTTTTATGAAAGTTATTACATGTGTACAAATAAATATACCTTGTGCCTAACGGTGTGGAGCCTGCAGCCTTACGCATCCATGAGAACAATCTCCCGGTTTCCTTTCACGAAATAGTTGTCTACTCGAAATGCAAGATTTCCATCGGAGTTGTACACGGTAAAGCCGTCACAACTGAAGATCAAAGACTTTTTCCACACCGTCAAGATTCATATGTAGATACAGTGGTACCGGTGTTTATTATAATCGTCACAACAGAATTTTCTTTCAGGACTGGGTGTCAGGAAAAATATCAGAGTTTTCAAAAACCATCACAGTTTTCTATTCATAAGATGTGGGATGAAACCTATATTTACATAAAGGATTTTCATAAAGATAAACCCTTGATTACAAAACACGTTTTATTCAGGGTTTATATGGCCACTTATTTAAGCTTAAGTGCGTCTTAGCACTTTTTCTTCACTTCACATTAAATCACCTGAAAGGCGTTTTAAAAACATTTGGTCAGTAAAAAAATATGGCGAGTTCATTCCATTTATGAAAATACAGTATTGTAATTACAGCATTAAGAGTTTTTACATTTGTTTACTTACGATTGGCTACCTCGTTGTCCAATAGTAAAGAAATTACTTTAGTAGTATCTGTCACTCGCCCATTTCGGTGACTAGTGGTCATATGACTGATTGGCTAACTCGTTCAATAGTGCCGCATAACAAGTAATGTATATAAAATCCCACATACTGGCAGTAATTTTAAAATACAAAAACTTAATCACTGTAAATACAACTGATAAAACATTTAGGGTTTTGTAAAAGCATTTGAGAAAAAGAGAATGACTCACTTTGCAAGTTTAAGTTGACAGGTCTTGCCTACTGGTTTAAGGCTGATATACCTAATTAAATACACAGTGCATACGTATCAGTGTACTAACTCAATTCAACTTCTACGAAAATTATGAGATCAAAACGCACAACAAATGACAAAGTATAGCCGGGTACCGGCAGCACTTAAACATCCATTGGATTGGATTCAATCGATCGGATATAGTACTGTGTCAGTGATTAGAGTTATTACCCTGATAATGGGGTAGCGTTTCTGGAATTTAGGGGGTTCGGTATTTGAACATAGCTTCGAGATAGAAAGAAATATCGATATTGTATCGAACAGGCGGATTTGAACTCCTCCCAAGACTGCCTTTATATAGCCAATCTAGGATTCTCCCGTACGTCGCGCGAGAATCAGGGTCTCCCCCGAGTGGCGCGACAGCAGCCTATTAGGGCTAGGTCAACCTCGTCAACCACATAGACTTGTCACATGTCACGAACGGTGTCATGTGGTCTGGTACTCTCCCGCGCGTCGCGAGAGAATCTAGGATTCTCTCACATGGCGCCGGGGGTACAAAAAAAATTTTCGCCTCATGTTGGGTCTCGTCGTGTATGTTCGGGGTTTCGCTTATAGTATTTTTGGGAGTTGTTACATAGTGTAAACCTTTGCCATGAAGAAGCACTGATTAGAAAGAGAAACTTTGAAATTTTGGATGATGGAAGTTTAGGGTGGGACTCTATATTTTTCATAGTAACTATACTACAACAAGGAATATATCCCATTCAACGAACACTTTTGTAATAAAGGGATGCTTAAAACAAGTGATCCTGCATAATTATAGCATAGGTATTTTTATTTATTAATTGTTTTCTTCATGCATAAACACGTGAAACGAATTTACATAATAAACTGAAACCATTTAACATATTGTTATTGTTTTAATTACTACCCAAGCTTTTTTCTTATTATCTATTTTCTTTTTGACGATGGCACATGAGATTGAGTTTGCACTATTTAATATTTTGTAAACAGTTCAAATTTTTCATATGGTCGTGTTTATAAATTTCCTAATTTATATAACATAACAAAGAGATAATGATGTGTGTAGACTAAAATATGTTAGGCTTACAGTCTAGGAAAAAAGCATAAGTTCAAACCCCATATACTATCAGTGTATTTTGAGGGTCACAGCGATAAGAAACGGAAAATGTTGAAGACACTACTAGTGAAAGTTATTTTTATTGGCGTGAGGGTTTATAGTTCACTCAAAATCAAATAGGTTTATTAGCTCGTATATGAATTGGTGGCGTGCCGTATGAACGTACGGTTCTCGATTTTACTTAGGACCAAGAGGTCTAGTTTGGCTTTCTAAATACAACCAATTATGATCACTTACATAATTTGTTGTATTATATAAATTAAAATAAGTCTTTATTATATAGCATGAATTGTTGGATATTTATGAGTTTGCCCTCGCACATGCTTATTATGTAACTTGGTTTTAACTAAAATACAGATGGAGTTAGTATGATGGAGTAAAATTGTAATAAAATGAAAACATTAATATTAAAATTACGAAATATTTCAGATTTGTAAATAATAGCAATGGTCTATAAACCAAAGGGAGCAAAAGCGCTATTTACTAACCAAAATCGGTATTTACTCAATGTTATGAGTCTTCTATATACACAACATATCCTAGGACTAGATTATTTGTCCCATAATCAACATTTTTCACATATTATTATTATTTTCCGGTTTAACTTTTACCAATTATGTAAAAAATTTGTAATACATAATATTTCATATGGAATACCTAATATTTCTGGTATAATTATGTATTGAGGATAAATTGTATACAAAACATTAGGCAAGTCAACCTATAATAACCACATAATGCCATACACTAGAGATTTAATCACGTAATAATGTATAAACAATCAAGTTTTTATTATTGAATGTGTAATCACGTAATAAGCATAATTGTAATAACATTAGTTATAAAAATCATATTAAATTTGTAATCATGTAATAGATATATAAGTGTAATGATCTATGTTGAATGTGTAATCAAAATCATGAAAACTTTTTTTTTTAAAAAACTATAACAATAGGCTGCTTGAATTAAAGAAATTAAATGCTCGTTAATATGTGTAATATTTTTAAAATATTAACGTATAAGAAAGTTATAGCCGTTTAAAAATCAAGGAGAAAACTATAGCAATAGGCTGTTTGAATTAAAGAGGATGAAATGCTTGTTAATATGGTGTAGTTTTTTTAATATTTATAATAAGCGTAATTATGTACTGAGTATTGGGTATGCAAAATCATATAATCACGTAATGGGTATTCAAAACCATATAAACTTTTTTTTCAAGAAAACTATAGCAATAGGCTGATTGAATTAAAGAGAATGAAACGCTCGTTAAGAATTAAAGAGAACGAAATGCTAGTTAACATGGTGTAATTTTTTTAAAATATTAACATATAAGAAAGTTATAGCCGTTTAAAAATCAAGGAGAAAATTAAAGCAATAGACTGCTTAGATTAAAAAGAATGAAATCCTTATTAACATGTAGTTTTTTTTTAATATTAACATATAAGACACATGTCACTCCCTCTTTTTCACGTATGCATGTATGCAAATTATGTCTTGTAGAGAATCCTTTCTCCTAAATAATAATATTACTTTATCTATAGATTCTAAAAATACTCAAAAATTAATGGATAATTAATAAGACTATTACAATTTCACATCATCGCATGTGTGTCTTAAAGCTCTATTCAACCCGCTAAAAGAAAAACCATACAAAAATTAGATGTATGATATGTCGTATATAGAAAAATTATTTTTCAAGTCCCACTCGATACTCAAACAAGCAACAAATTATGGTTAACTCCCATAATAGTATTAGATTAAGAAAACTACTCAAAAACTTGATTTCAAATCTCTACCCAATATAGGTATCTATAGCAAACATAACACGTTAAACCATAAATAGGATTGTTCACATAATTATCCTAAATACATCCAAACCTAACTCTTTAGGATCCTAGATAATTATCTAATCAATTAACTAGAACATGCTAATGTCCAATAATTATCAAATCATAATTACATTTAGTGCTATTAACTAGGACATGGTAATTTCAAATAATTATCAAATCATAATCACATTTACTAATATATAATTATCCACTTCTTAAAAGTCTACTTGAGCCTTGCACGCCAAATTGGTTTCATTGTTCGGAATTCCCAACACTTTTTAAAATAGGGATATTGTATTTAAATAACCCAAATTTTCATCAATTGGCCAATAACACTCTCAACTTTCAATTTGTACACCAACACTCCCAACTTTCAACTTATTGACCGATAACACTCCCTAACTAACTGAACTCTAACCCAGTTAGCTGATGTCAGTTACCACATCATCAAAAATGCCATGTCAGCTGCCACGTCATAAAAAGGTCACATCAGTTTCCATGTCAGCAAAAAGGGCCACATCAGATGCCACATCAGCAAAAACTAATTAAGTTAGGGTTCAGTTAGTTAGGGAGTGTTATCGGCCAATAAGTTAAAAGTTTGGAGTGCAAGTGTACAAATCAAAAGTTAAAAGTGTTATCGGCCAATTGATGAAAGTTGAGGTTATTTAAATCCAGTATCCTTTTAAAATACGATGATATAGTTCACCATTTAAGATAAGCATTAAAGTTATTAAGTATTTAAGTGTATTATAACCCAAGAAAAAAAAATAATTGTAGTTAACAAGTTCAAATAACTGGAGAAACCTAGATGAACCACTAAACTGAAAAGATTTAAACGGATTCCATAAGTCATACTAAAATCAAATGGAAGAATTTGACATTCTTTTGTTTTGTTTAATCCATGAGTTAAAGAATAGCAAATGAGATTTAATGCACGTATATATGAAAACCAAATAATCCAAATCGAGAGTATAGTTTATTAGCGTAACAATACAATAAACTGATGTCGAAAACAACCCAGTTCAAATTCGGTGCATGCATACTAAATTAGAGTAAATTATTGTTTTCGTTAATCGTTCTTGAAATACAAAAATTACAGAAATCATCCTAAGTTAATATGTTGTTGCACTTTTCTTCATGTTCTGCATATTAGTTGTAATGATAAATATAAAATCATATATGCTAAATACCGAACAAAGTAAGACCACGATCAACATATGGACCGATCGTGGACCAACACAACGATTATGTAAATGAAGAATATGTTTGATATAATGACCGGGTTGTACATTGATCATCCAACCCACTAAAATTTAGAGGGACAAACACAAACTATAAGATCACCGTTGGTTCACAGTCCAGCCATGGATCAATCGTTCAACACCTAGATATACTTTTCAATAGGCCTGTCAAAACAAGTCCATCCATTCCATTTTAGATTGATATCAGTATTATAAATTTTAAGATGAGTTAAGATGAGTCAAACAAAATTAGTAAATAGGTTAGGATAGGTTGTGAAGTGCTGGAATTTGAAATGATAGGATGTTTTATCGCAAAATTGATAATTGACCATCCATATTACATGACAAGGACTAAATTAAGAATAGAAATTCAAAATGGGCCAAAAAAGGGTTATGGGCCAAACAAAAACCCAAAAACAAAATGCATTAAACATGAAGAAAAACATAAAAGTGCTCGTAACTCCCACTAGAATGCATTTTTTGGAATCATACTGGGGCGAGGCCCCTTTAAAAGATGGCCCGATGTTATTAACCCCCGACCCCTGCTGGTTAGGAGCGACACGAATTGCCCCACTACTCAACACAAAATTCCCCGGCGGGGCGGGGGAATATAAACCACTCACTCGACGATTTTGTTTCTTAAAATCCAATGCCCGTTGGTGCACCTCTGGGATTGTTAACGGGTCAAAAGATTTACAAACTCCATGATCTGAAACCTTACCAAGCAACAAGTTGTTCATCCTGTTCTTAAATATTGTTCCGGATTTTTTTAAAATTTTGAATTTAAAGAAGATTTTTCTATTGTAACCAAAAAAAAAAAAACTATAAATTTTCATCATTTTAACGAATTAAAAACAAATTTGAAAATTTTATCATATATCATCAATCACGTGATTTTTTATTTCCTTTTCATCTAAAAGAGCTCACCATGCAGTGGATTTATTTATGTACTTTTTAATACATCAGACAAATTAAAAAAATTACGATTTATGCATTTAATTTGCTTCTATGTATGTTATGATTTATGTACATTAACATGTTTAAAAAAGTTTACGCTTTCCAATATGTTTTTGTATCTGTGTAGGTTTATGACTTAAGTGACGTTTTTTTATATTTATAGTGTAAGTGTAGGTTCCTAATTTATGTATAGTGTTACAACTTTATCAATTTTATGTGTATGTTTATAGTTTCCGTGTAAGTTCAGAAAATATGTGTAAATCAACTCATGATCAAATATTCAAAAATATAACTTTTTGATGTTCTAGTTTGAACCAACATTTGCCTATTTTTAAAACAATACGATTTTTGCATAAGCTATAACATTATTAATATGCCTACACCATTGTACTTCTACCTGCATATCTTATCACATAATATACTTCTACCAACACACTTACACCTAACAACATTCCATATATTACACATTATACTTCCACATACTACTCACATTGTTATACCTACAAAATTATGCTTCTACCTACACATAACAACATTAAATACTCGTGATACATTAGATACTCGTGATATTTTTTATTTGTGTACCATAAATCTAATTACGTGTATGATTAACTTCAAAAACTTTTCTATAGAGATGAGAGATTGCTAATGTTTATTTTGATATATGTAGGATAAATTAAGATATGTGCTGGATAAATTTTAATATATGTAGGATAAAATGTTTTTGACTAATTAATTAAAAAGAGTAATTATTAGACTAATGATTACACTATTAATAAATTAGTTAATGGTTGCACCATTTTTCAAAATGCCCATTTCCTATTAATATAGAGTTAAAATGGTTACTGTATAATTGTCACCATTATTTAAAACCCTTGATCTTATTAACGTAGAGTGGTGTTTTTATTCTCATATTAAAAGGACTTCTCAAAAGATCTCTCCCGTGTGTATAGGGTCAGGATTTGGAGAAAACGCGTGTGACAACGGTGAAAAACAATTTTAGAATAAAAAATGACATGAACTGTTTGTTTGTGAAAGTGGGCGTTTTCATGGAGTTTTTGAAACATGTCAAAACTAAAATGCCATAAACATACCCAGTTCAGAAAACTACATGAAAAACGCCAAGAAACACCCATTTGAAAACGCCAAAAAACACCTGGTTTAATAAAGAAAACATCATGAAAAAGTCAGATGAAAATACCATAAATACATCCAGTTAAGAAAAAACACCATAAAACCCCAGTTGAAAATGTCATAAAAAACAAGTTAAAAACGCCAGAAAAACAAAGTTGAAAGCGCCATAGAAACCCAGTTCATTTTCTTCGAAAAGTATATCAATAGTATAGTCATTGGAAAGATTAAAGAAATGCTTGATTTTATGGTTTATTTTTTAAATAATCACCAATAAAAAAGTTAAGGACGGTTAAATATGATTGGGAAATGACATGTGATTAGCATGTGCTCCCGTGTTTAAATCTTTCCATTTTACCCCTCCCCGTAGGTCTAAGGTTCCCAGTATCTACAAAAATGGCCTGCATCAATCTCAGCCACAAAGCATAAAGATCTTGTGGCTAAGAATCGTTTTCACCGTTTTCACACTTTAAAGCGTTTTCTCTAAAATTTGTTTCTCTCTCTCTATATATATATGTGTGTGACGTGAATCTTATTATGTAATCTAATTATAAGACATATATTCTTGTTGTAGTTTAGCGAAAAGTATTTCATTTGTTGCTATGTAGGTTAAAATCACAACAATCACGCTTTTGAATTTTTTTTATGTTTTTTTAATCCTTTTCAAATTAGACAAGCCTTGTAGGCCCAAAAAGTCCAATTTTATTTAGTGATCCAATACTATTAAATAATAAGATATCAAACTCTACTTAATGCACAATCAAAAAACCTAATTCTCTTATTGCGGCTGCTGTTGTCAACAACCCTAATTGGAAACTTTGTTGCCAATGTTAGGAAAACAAGTGGTATCATCTCAGGTAAGCAATATCTAATCCTTGTCTCGTTACTTCTTATTTCTTCTATCTTTGGTTTTGGGTTATTATTGTGGTGAGAACTTTGTTTTGATTTTACCGTTGTTATGGATTTAGTTACAAATGTAGCATGCTTAAATGTTATCGTTTTCATGTGCAGGGATCTGAAGAACATATATCAATCCTTCATAACAAGTTGATGATTATAGGATTATCTTGACTGCATATGGTAATGTTAAACTTTACAACTTTAAAATTTAAATTCAACCTTACACTAGATGTTAGTTGTTAGTTCGTTTATACTCAATACAGGTTCTTGTTTGATACATATAGTTTTATGATTTGTTATTAAGATTTTCAACTCGTATTTTCAAGTATTACTTTGTATGTAATAAAATTTATGAAATATGATTTTTTCTTGCGTCAAATGTTCAGCTAAAGATTATTGCATATAAATTGTTTTCCCTTTTTTACAAGGATCATAGAAACTAAGTAGCATTCTTACTCTATATGCTATTGTCATATGTCAATTGAGGTTAAATTGTGTGTTTTAAAATTCAAATGTTCCCTTTTGGAATTAGATTATTAATTAAGAGTTGAAACTTTTTCTTTGATGGAGGAGAATATATACCATATTAAAACTCTTCGTATATTCAAATGCTTTATTTTATTTCTTGATATTTTAATTATCTATTGTTTTCTTTGACCTACTCCACTTAGGGTGTAAAACTTTACTTGTTTTTGGTTTAAAAAATGTGTGAGCCGCCTTTACATCTAACTGAACCATATCAATAAACATTTCATATTTCTTTTTACTTTTTGGTCATCTATATTATACTATATAATAAAAGAAGACCATGGAGGAGATGTGTCATCCATTGGAACTACTATTTTTTTCGTCTCTTTCTCCTAATTAATTATGGATGCTTATTTTTTAATTAATAATAGTTATTATATCATTAACCAAATGAATTTAATATGACATTAATTATTAGTTATAAAACATATATTTTTTACTTAAAAGATTCACTAGATTATGTTGGTTAAAATATTTTAAAAAAATCTAAAGTTATTTGTTTTTAGTGACGTGGATGTTGATTGGGCAATGACATGGCATATATTATATCCTTTGTAAACCTTTTAGCCCAAAATCAAATAACAAACCTTGAATGTCGTTGTCTTCATCATCTACAAGGAATTCAAAATCAAAACACAAAAGAGGGCAAAATTGATGAGCTCTTCATCATCAACTACATCCGTTCCAAGCCAGTAGCCCACACAACCCTTTATGTAAGGGTGAGATCAACAAGTGGACATTAGTCAACCCTGCTCGTCAATTCATGAACTCCAACCAAAAAATTGCTCACTTAGTACCTATGATTTTGTTGGAAATTATTCTCAATTAACAAGATTTGAGCAATGTAGACCCTAAACGTGAACTTGAGCGGAGAAGTTTGGAAGAAGATATGGAACAACAAGACATGCTCGGCATGTAGTTTGATGACAATATGATGCCGCTTAATTCATGGATGGTGTGTCTGATCTCGTTAGCCCGATTTGGGATTTTGATTACGAGATCTTTTTTGGCACTTTAGAATCAAATCTAGAATTTTTTTATCTGAATCTAAATTTGACGACGCTAGTCTATTTTTGGATGATTGGGATAACATATTTGACTTTTCATCTGCACATGAACATGAGATTTGTAACTGAGTTTAAAATCAAGAATCATATAGTAACATACCTATAACTGATCATTTTGATGGTTTGTTGATGATGGGTTGTAAATGATCGTTTCTTGATTTTCGTTTGTTGATAATTGTTCTCAGACTAGAGCAGAGAGTTTGTTTAGAACTTAGGGTTTTTTGCTATTTGAGGATTGACTCATTTTGTGTTTAGCCCATGGCCATTTGGTGGCTTGTTTCAAATTTATGTTCTTATTTAAGTCTTCTCAATTAATATGGATGTTCAACTATCAAATTTCTTTCCCTTTTGGACGAATTTGAGGATTTGGCCATTTGGGGAAGATTAAGACGGGTATTCTCATATTTAACGTGATCAATCCTTTGTCAGAGTTTCACACGCTACATCACCTAGCCTCCCTAAAAGATCCCAGAGCTCCACTGTGTGTTTCCTTATATAGTTCACTAGGTTAGAATCCCGTGAGGGTTAAAAATATGTAATGTTATATACCGAGTTTTATAAAATGAAATTATGTATTTACAAAAACATGGGTATTTCACGGGTTAAAGAAAATACAAGGTTATCTGTTAATACATACGATTGTCAAGATATATCTTTAAAAAAATGAAATTTGGTGTGGTATTAATAAATCATGTTACTTTAATTTTTCAAACATTTTTTTCTACTATGTATTAACTTTTTTGTAGCCAATTAATGTTAATTAAACTGAATTACTGTTAGAAATAATTTGGTGTGGCATTTATAAATGGGAAATTGGATTTTAATAACCGTAACTTTCACCAATTGGCCAATAACATTCTTAACTTTCGATTTGTACATCAGCACTCCCAATTTTCAATTTATTGGCCGATAACACTCCCTAACTAACTGTTAACTGATGTCCGCTGCCACGTCATAAAAAATAACAGCTCAGCTATCACGTCATCAAAAATGCCACATCAGTTGCCATGTTATAAAATGCCACATCAGCTGCCACGTCAGCACAAAGGGCCACATCAGATGCCACATCAGCAAAAACTAACTAGGTAGGGTTCAGTTAGTTAGGAAGTGTTATCGGCCAATAAGTTGAGAGTGCTCGTGTAAAAATCGAAAGTTGAGAGTTTTACTGGCCAATTGGTAAAAGTTGGGTTATTTAAATCAAATATCCCTTTATAAATTATGTCACGTTAATTTTAAAACATTTTTTTGTGCTATGTGTTAACTTTTTCTCCAGCTTATTAATGTTAATTTAACTAAATCACAAGTACGCATAGGAGTATACCTAACCCTCCTTAACTTCACCTATTTTCCCCCAATTCACTGTGTCTTACTCCAAGGAAATTGTTTAGTCTCATTAACTTTATCTAACCTTATTTTTAGTGATTTTTGGTTTAAAAACTTAAAAATAGTTAATTTAATATCTTAACATTCGATACTGGCTGAAATTCAATTCCCGCCACAACGCATGAGAGAACCCCACTCATGTGTTAAAATATATTATACGTGGATCATAGTTGACATTCTTTTAGTTTTTAAGTTGTCATTACCAGTTCTTAGTGATATTGGACTTACGTTATCTACCCTCACTTTGTAATTCAAGAATCAAAAATGACATTATGTTTATATGATGATAAATTGGAAATCAATAAAATCTTGGTTTATAATATTTTAACAAAAACAACTCTAGCTAGATAAAGAAGTTAAGGGGTTGCAGGTCTTTCGATTTAAAAATCTATACTTTGTCTTATGAATCTGCCTCGAGTTTTAAGCGCTTATTTTTATACATATACGTGTCGGTATAAACTCAAGTTGGTTTACGCTTCCACCTAAATTCTGTCGAGGCAAACATAATATGTTTTGGTGTTTTTTATGTGCGTTTTCAGTTGGGGAACGTTTTTGACGTAAATTTTGTTCGCAAACGAGTGCGGTCAAATATAATACGTTTTTCGTTAATTATAATAAATTCGAGTTACTTTACGTTGCGACACCGCGCAACGTGTGAGAGAAATTTACAAGTTAACTCTATTACAAAACTCATATATCCTAGCTACACATACTTTACGTTTTTCGTTAATCATAAATATGTAAGTTCATATCGTTGTAAGTTGTAACTATACCATTAGTAACAATACCATTATGAATCCTGTAGATTTGTTATACTAACTATCTAAATTCTTTTTGTTTTCCTACAACATACTTAGATATTTAATAAATACAAAAAGAATCTGAATCTTAGTCAATGAAATAGAATGAATTAGGTTCTCATATTCTAAACTTTTTAAGAAAATCCACATACATAGATTTGTTTTTGTTTTTCTATTTTGTGTTAAAAAAACGTTTATCAAATTAACCTACAATATTTAACATTTAGTTTCACATGGTAAATAGAAGATTGAGTATGCATGAATTGTATCATGTTTAGTAACACTTATTTATAGTGTTTAAAATTTAATATTTATCTAAACTTATGATACGTAGAAAGAATATAATGACACTTCGTGTTCCGATTTCTTAATCAATGAAAATGACTTTGCTGGTTGCATAGACTCACCACAATAAGTTTTTCTACCATCATGTAATGTTATCATATGGTTAAACATCACCAAGTCCTAGTTGCAGTTAAATTAATTGTTTCCTTAATTTTTTTTACGGCAAGGAACGACGTACCAACCATCGTGATACCGGACGTTGTGGCCAATGTCGACTACTCGGCCGCCGCCGCCAGCCCCTTGGCTAGATGTGTGGAAACCTGATCTCCACCCGCCAGAAGGCACAACAGTTGAATAACAAGTAAAAACTTCGCCTCCCATCCAAGTCGAACAGTGGGAATCGAACCTGGGTCACAAGGAACCTCAATTCTTTCCCCAACCACTCCACCACTAGCTCATTGGTGGTTGTTTCCTTAATTAATTGATGAAAAAAATTGAGAGTTTATTAAGGGGTTCATCAAGGCCACCTTTTTTTAATCACATGTAACCTAAGAAATGAAAAAGGTGTTTACACCACTAGATTTTAAATAGAGCACATATGAACAAAATACTATGGTGTATTAGTGTATGCACCACTACAAACATATTTGAATTAAAACGACGATTATTTATTTTCCATCCAAAGATTAAAGAATTTGAAGCACAAAACTAGGAATTGTACATGGTTGTTGAACCCAAATCTATTTAGAGAAGCGCTTAGAAGAATCAAACATTTGATCGAGGACAATGACGAGGACCATAGCGATGGCAGGATCGATAGATGGTTCTACCACCAAAGCAAAAACATCTCCCCCAAGTGCCACCCCTCCTTTGGCTTCTTTCCTCCTAATTTCAGCAACACACCGGTGCTTGTCATCATACACCATGCAGGACTTTTGAGCATATGATCCTTGGATCTCATAGATCACATTTCTTTTGTTCATCTTCTTTGATGATCCTACTGTACTCACATATGCGAGTGACTTGGTGTTCAAGACATTCACATGTTTGGTCACTGAAAATCGGGGAGTTAAACTTTCACCATCATACACAAGAAAATTGTCTGCCAGGCTCAACATCTGGGGATAATATATCATGTCACTAATCAGCTTGTGTATAACTTTAAGATGATTTTTTATGAAAGTTATTAGTGGTGCAGAAATAAATATACCTTGCGCCTAACGGTGTGGAGACTGCAGCCTGACGCGTCCATGAGAAAAATCTCCCGGTTTCCTTTCACGAAATAGTTGTCTACTCGAAATGCAAGATTTCCATTGGAGTTGTACACGGTAAAGCCGTCACAACTGAAGATCAAAGACTTTTTCCACACCGTCAAGACGACAGGATTCTTACTGTTTACAACTGGAATGATGGTGTCACTCTCAGGGAAAACCTTTGCCATAAAGAAGCACTGATTAGTAAGAGAAATGGGGAGGACAGTTGAGAATGCCTTTGAAATTTTAGATGATGGAATTTAAGGGTGAGACTCTACAATTTTATAGCAACTATACTACAAGGAATATATCCCATTCGAATAACACTTTTGTTATAAGGGGAAGTGATGCTACATAATTATGACATAGGTTTTATTTATTTATTTTTTCTTCATGCATAAACACATGAAACATATTAACAAAAGCAAGTAAATAAAGAATCAGGGTACCACGAACAACATAATAAATTGAAACTATTTAACATATTGTTATTGTTTTAATTACTAGCCAAACTTTTTTTCTTATTAGGCTATTTTCTTTTTGACAATGGTACATGGGATTGAGTTTAAACTATTGAATATTATGTAAATAGTTCAAACTTTTCATATAATCGTGTTTATAAAATTTCCTAGTTTATATAATACATCAAAGAGATAAGGTTGTGTGCGGACCAAAATGTTTTAGGCTTATAGTCTTGAAAAAAAACGCATATGTTCAAACCCCATATACTACTCGTATATTTCGAGGGTCACAACGATAAGAAATGGCATGTTGAAGACACTACTAGTGAATGTTTTTTTATCGGCGTGAGGGTTTATAGTTCACTCAAATTCAAATAGGTTTATTCGCTCTAAATGATTTGGTGGCATGCCGACGTATGGTTCTCGATTTTACTTAGGACCAAGAGGTCTAGTTTGGCTTTCTAAATACATCCAATTATGATCACGTACATGATTTGCTATATTATATAAATTAAAAAAAATCTTTATTATATGGCATGAATTTTTGGTTATTTACGAGTTTGCCCCTGCACATGCGTATCATGTGACTTGGTTTTAACTAAAATACAGATAGAGTTAGTATGATGGAGTAAAATTGTAATAATATGAAAGCGTTGTATTAAAATTACAAGACATTTCTTGCCATTTGGGACGAATTTGAGGATTTGGCCATTTGAGGAAGATTATCACGGGTATTCTCATAATTAACGTGATCAATTGTTGGTCACAATTTCACACGCTACATCACCTAACCTCCCTAAAGGATCACAAAGGTCCACTGTGTGTTTCCTTATATAGTTCACTAGGTTAGAATCCCGTGATGGTTTAAAAAATGTAATGTTATATACCGAGTATTATAAAATGAAATTATGTATATACAAAAACTTGTGTATTTTACGGGTTGAAGAAAAATACAAGGTTATCTGTTAATACATACGATTGTCAAGATATATGTTTAAAAAATGAAATTTGGTGTGGTATTTATAAATCATGTTACGTTAATTTTAAACACATTTTTTTTCTGCTATGTATTAACTTTTTTGTAGCCGATTATTGTTAATTAAACTCAATTACTATTAGAAATAATTTGGTGTGGCATTTATAAATGGGATATTAGATTTTTAATAACTCCAACTTTCACCATTGGCCAATAACACTCGTAACTTTCGATTTGTACACCAACACTCTCAACTTTCAACTTATTGTCCAATAACACTCCCTAACTAATTGCATCTTAACCCAGTTAGCTGATGTCAGCTGTCGCGTCATAAAAATGCCATGTCAGCTGCCACGTCATCAAAAATGGCAGGTCAGCTGCCATGTCATCAAAATGCCACATTAGCTGCCAAGTTAAAAAAATGCCACATTAGTTGCCACGTCAGCACAAAGGGCCACATTATATGCCACATCAGCACAAACTAACTGAGTTAGGGTTTAGTTAGTTAGTTAGGGAGTGTTATCGACCAATAAGTTGAAAGTTGGGAGTGCTGGTGTAAAAATCGAAGGTTGAGTGTGTTATTGGCCAATTGGTAAAAGTTTGGGTTATTTAAATACAATATCCTTTTATAAATTATGTCACATTAATTTTTAAAACATTTTTTTTTTGCTATGTGTTGACTTTTTCTCGAGCTGATTATTGTTAATTTAACTAAATTACAATTAAGCATAGGGGTATACTTAACCCTCCTTAACTTCACCTATTTTCTCCCATTTCACTCTGTCTTACTCTAAGGAAATTGTTTAGTCTCATTAACTTTATCTAACTCTATTTTTAGTGGTTTACGGTTGAAAAACTAAAAAAAATAGTTAATTTAATATCTGAACATCCGGCCAACATGTTAATGAATAACCCATTTAAAATCCCTAAACACAAGGAGGGAGTGATACATGTCATGTGACCATTAACACCCAAATATTATGATACACCCCATGACTTATATATACATATATATATATATATACACATATATATATATATATACATATATATATATATATATATTTAGCCCCACTAGACATGGTGTTAGTGGTTTATGTGAACCCTACTTTAATAAAGAAACTAGGTTCAAGCCCCAATGGTTTTTTTCTTCATCTTACTATGAAACTATTATTTTTTTATTTACTTAAATTCTTATTTTGGTTAATTACCTTTTTCTTCCGTTTATATTTACTAACTATGTTACTTTTAAATATTGTATTCAATACATATATTTGTTTTTATAAACACTTGTCAATATATTTTTGTCCATATCATGACTTATTTTTTTGGTTTTCTATGTGGTTACTATACTTAGTGTTGCATAACAAACCAAATCAATACTGGCTTAAATCAAATTCCAGCCACAACTAACGCGTGAGGAACCCAACTCGTGTGTTAAAATATATTATACTTGGATCATAGTTGACATCCTTTTACTTTTTAAGTTGTCATTACCAGTTCTTAGTGATATAGGACTTACGTTATCTACCCTCACTTTGTAATTCAAGAATCAAAAATACCATTATGTTTATATGATGATAAATTGGAAATCAATAAAATCTTGGTTTATAATATTTTAACAAAACAGCTCTAGCTAGATAAAGAAGTTAAGGGGTTGCAGGTCTTTCGATTTAAAAATCTATACTTTGTCTTATGAATCTGCCTTGTTTTTTAAGCGCTTATTTTTTATACATGTACGTGTCGCTATAAACTCAAGTTGGTTTACACTTCCACGTAAATTCTGTCGAGGCAAACATATTATGTTTTGGTGTTTTTTTATGTGCGTTTTCAGCTTTCAGTTGGGGTACGTTTTTTTACGTATATTTTGTTCGGAAACGAGTGCGGTCAAATATAATACGTCTTCGTTAGACATTATAAATTCGAGTTACTTTACGTTTCGACACTGCGACAACGTGTGAGAGAAATTTACAACTTAACTCTATTACAAAACTCATATATCCTAGCTACACATAAATATGTAAGTTCATATCATTGCAAGTTGTAACAATACCATTATGAATCCTCTTGATTAGTTATACTAACTATCTAAATTCTTTTTGTTTTCCTACAACATACTTAGATATTTAATAAATACATATATAAGCAAAAAGAATCTGAATCTTAGTCGATGAAATAGAATGAATTAGGTTCTCATATTCTAAACTTTTTAAGAAAATCCACATGCATAGATTTGTTTTTGTTTTTCTATTTTGTGTTAAAAAAACGGTTTATCAAATTAACCTACATCACCAAGTCCTAGTTGCAGTTAAATTAATTGTTTCCTTAACTTTTTTGCACGGCAAGGAACGATGTGTCACCATCGTGACACCGGACGCTGTGGTTAAGATCAACTACTCGACTGTCGCCAACTCCTTGGCTCTCTCAAGATGCGCGAAAACCTGACCTCCACCCGCCCGAAGGCACGACAATGGGATAATCGGTAAAAGCCTCGCCTCCCATCCAAGTCGAACCGGCGCCACCCGTATTCGCTCTTTACCTGGATGCCGCAGCAAATAACGAGGAGAGTGGGAATCGAACCTCGGTCACAAGGAACCTCAATTCTTTCCCCAACCACTCCACCACTAGCTCATTGGCGGTTGTTTCCTTAATTAATTGATGAAAAAAATTGAGAGTTTATTAAGGGGTTCATCAAGGCCACCTTTTTTAATCACATGTAACCTAAGAAATGAAAAAGGTGTTTACGCCACTAGATTTTAAATAGAGCACATATGAACAAAATACTATGGTGTATTAGTGTATGCACCACTACAAACATATTTGAATTAAAACGACGATTATTTATTTTCCATCCTAAGATTAAAGAATTTGAAGCACAAAACTAGGAATTGTACATGGTTGTTGAACCCAAATCTATTTAGAGAAGCGCTTAGAAGAATCAAACATTTGATCGAGGACAATGACGAGGACCATAGGGATGGCAGGATCGATAGATGGTTCTACCACCAAAGCAAAAACATCTCCCCCAAGTGCCACCCCTCCTTTGGCTTCTTTCCTCCTAATTTCAGCAACACACCGGTGCTTGTCATCATACACCATGCAGGACTTTTGAGCATATGATCCTTGGATCTCATAGATCACATTTCTTTTGTTCATCTTCTTTGATGATCCTACTGTACTCACATATGCGAGTGACTTGGTGTTCAAGACATTCACATGTTTGGTCACTGAAAATCGGGGAGTTAAACTTTCACCATCATACACAAGAAAATTGTCTGCCAGGCTCAACATCTGGGGATAATATATCATGTCACTAATCAGCTTGTGTATAACTTTAAGATGATTTTTTATGAAAGTTATTAGTGGTGCAGAAATAAATATACCTTGCGCCTAACGGTGTGGAGACTGCAGCCTGACGCGTCCATGAGAAAAATCTCCCGGTTTCCTTTCACGAAATAGTTGTCTACTCGAAATGCAAGATTTCCATTGGAGTTGTACACGGTAAAGCCGTCACAACTGAAGATCAAAGACTTTTTCCACACCGTCAAGACGACAGGATTCTTACTGTTTACAACTGGAATGATGGTGTCACTCTCAGGGAAAACCTTTGCCATAAAGAAGCACTGATTAGTAAGAGAAATGGGGAGGACAGTTGAGAATGCCTTTGAAATTTTAGATGATGGAATTTAAGGGTGAGACTCTACAATTTTATAGCAACTATACTACAAGGAATATATCCCATTCGAATAACACTTTTGTTATAAGGGGAAGTGATGCTACATAATTATGACATAGGTTTTATTTATTTATTTTTTCTTCATGCATAAACACATGAAACATATTAACAAAAGCAAGTAAATAAAGAATCAGGGTACCACGAACAACATAATAAATTGAAACTATTTAACATATTGTTATTGTTTTAATTACTAGCCAAACTTTTTTTCTTATTAGGCTATTTTCTTTTTGACAATGGTACATGGGATTGAGTTTAAACTATTGAATATTATGTAAATAGTTCAAACTTTTCATATAATCGTGTTTATAAAATTTCCTAGTTTATATAATACATCAAAGAGATAAGGTTGTGTGCGGACCAAAATGTTTTAGGCTTATAGTCTTGAAAAAAAACGCATATGTTCAAACCCCATATACTACTCGTATATTTCGAGGGTCACAACGATAAGAAATGGCATGTTGAAGACACTACTAGTGAATGTTTTTTTATCGGCGTGAGGGTTTATAGTTCACTCAAATTCAAATAGGTTTATTCGCTCTAAATGATTTGGTGGCATGCCGACGTATGGTTCTCGATTTTACTTAGGACCAAGAGGTCTAGTTTGGCTTTCTAAATACATCCAATTATGATCACGTACATGATTTGCTATATTATATAAATTAAAAAAAATCTTTATTATATGGCATGAATTTTTGGTTATTTACGAGTTTGCCCCTGCACATGCGTATCATGTGACTTGGTTTTAACTAAAATACAGATAGAGTTAGTATGATGGAGTAAAATTGTAATAATATGAAAGCGTTGTATTAAAATTACAAGACATTTCAGATTTGTAAATAATAGCAATAGCCTATAAATCATCAACCAAATGAATTTAATATGAAATTAATTATTAGTTATAAAAACATATCTTTTTTATTTAAAAGATTCACTTATTATTTTGATTAAAATATTAAAAAAATCTAAAGTTGTTTGTTTTTAGTGACGTGAATGTTGATAGGGCAATGACATAGTATATATTATATCCTTTGTACACCCTTTTAGCCCAAAATCAAATAACAAAGCCCAAAATGTCGTTGTCTTCATCATCTACAGGGAATTCAAAATCAAAACACAAAAGGGGGCAAAATTGATGAGCTCTTCATCATCAACTACATCCGTTCCAAGCCAGTAGCTCACACAACCCTTTATGTAAGGGTGAGATCAACAAGTGGACATTAGTCAACCCTGCTCGTCAATTCATGAACTCCACCAAGAAATTGCTCACTTAGTACCTGTGATTTTGTTGGAAATTATTCTCAATTAACAAGATTTGAGCAATGTAGACCCTCAACGTGAACTTGAGTGGAGAAGTTTGGAAGAAGATATGGAACAACAAGACATGCTCGGCATGTAGTTTGATGACAATACGATGCCGCTTAATTCATGGATGGTGTGTCTGATCTCGCTAGCCCGATTTGGGCTTCTGATTTCGAGATCTTTTTTGGCACTTTAGAATCAAATCTAGAATTTTTTTATCTGAATCCGATTTTGACGATGCTAGTCTATTTTTGGGAGATTGGGATAACATATTTGACTTTTCATCTGCACATGAATATGAGATTTGTAACTGAGTTTAAAATCAAGAATCATATAGTAACATACCTATAACTGATCATTTTGATCGTTTGTTGATGATGGGTTGTAAATGATCCTTTCTTGATTTTCGTTTGTTGATAATTGTTCTCAGACTAGAGCAGAGAGTTTGTTTAGAACTTAGGGTTTTCTTTTGTTTGAGGATTGAGTCATTTTGAGTTTAGCCCATGGCCCTTTTGTGGCTCGTTTCAAATTTTTGTTCTCATTTAAGTCTTCTAATGTAATATGGATGTTCAGCTATCAAATTTCTTGCCATTTGGGACGAATTTGAGGATTTGGCCATTTGAGGAAGATTAATCACACAATACACCGCTCCGCCACATGACTCCTTTGTGTAATTACTGAAACAAATAATACTTAAATTAAAACTCGAAATCAAAATCCGGAAATCAGCGCGCCCAATCCGCAGTCTCCGGAAAGACCGACGATTTCGCAAATCACGACCGTTTTCTTTGACTGAAACGCGTGAACTAACTTCGACATCGGTTATAACCGACGTCTAACAGTAAATTACGGTCGTAACCACCGGAGAAACCTTGACCACGAATCAAGACCAAATTCGGACTCAATACATTCTGTTTCTTCCCTATAAATACCCACCCAAACCTCTGGTAACCTTTTCGCTCAAAATCACACAATCTCTCGAAGCTTTAGCACTCGCCGGAGATATTCTGCATTCGCCGGACTTTCACCGGAAAACCAAGACTTACACCAAATCGGTAAATTTCTCGACTCTTTTGTTTGCAATCAATTATTTGACAAGTATTAACATAAATCGTTCAACCAGAATACGTCTCAAACAACGTTGCCGGGAATTCCTGCACTCGCCGGAAAGTCACTGGAAATTCCGAAATCTCACTGTCAATCGGTACAATCATCTAAAACCCCTGATATCCCTTGTTTAGTAACTTAATTGCACAACTCGTTGATCAAAACTGTTAATTGATTCACTCAGACGGAAGTCATAAATCAGAGCCGACGACTCTTGCCGGAAATCTGAGAAAAACATTCTGATCGGTACATTTTACTCCGTAACCCTCTTTATCCATTTCATTCCTATCAATTATATGTTCGATGACCGATTTAAACAAGAACAGTCGGGCATCTTTGTTCTGTGTCTTTGTAAACGAAGAAGACGAAGTCGAACATGTGTATAAGTTTAATTAAAACTAAATATTTAACCGGGTTAGACACACAGTCCAGCGGTGGACTGTGTGCACAAACAATGCACACGTCCCGGGTTCGAATCGCATACGTTACTGTCACACCCCGACCCGCAGTGGAAAAAGGTGATCGGGGCATGATTGGGTTTTCATCAAAGCTCATGACATTTATTATAATGTTTCATATTTATTATTTCTTTTTAAAGGAGAATCATTACAATCAACCATACTAGTACAACATGTTCTATACATTTTTCAAGACTTCATTATTTTTCTTCTAAGGCAATTTCCTATGTGTTCCTTGCTTCAACCTGTCCACCTGTATCATGTGTAAAAATGGTTTTTGGGTCAACAAAAAGTTGGCGAGTGAATCCTGTGAAAACATTTAAACGTGTTTATTGTATCGATTATAAAATAAAGTGCATAACCACATATGAGTAAACGTAAATGTAAATTAAATCACAAATCACATAATATTAATTAATACACACGCACACACCAAATGTTTGTTTTTGAGGCACGCGTTGTTCAACTCGTCTCCCACGAGGAACTGATGGGCCTAATGAATGATTTTGAGGCACGCGTTGTTCAACGAACTGATGGGCCTAATGAATGTTTTTGAGGCACGCGTTGTTCAACTCGTCTCCCACGAGGAACTGATGGGCCTAATGAATAATTTGCACACAACTTGACAATATGTAACACATCACAACAAACAATATTTACATTCTAAGTTTAGATCATATAATGGTATAGCACGAGTTTGAATAAGCGAATTAATTTAAGAGACACATGAACACCCCAAAACATGAATAAAAAGGGGAATTTGTAAGAATTCACTCACAGTGGTTGCGTTTCTTGGATTGACGATGAATGTGCACGAATTTGGATTTAACCACGAGAGAAACTAACCTAAATAATAACATAATAATTCGATAAATAAATAAACTTTTATTTGAGATTAATATTTTTAATTAGTGTTCTTAATGGGATTGTTAGATTTATTTTTGTGAGTTTAAGGAAATTTTTCTAACTTCTAAATATTATTGTTAAGTGTTTTTAATTGGTTTAAAAAGAAAATAAAATTTTTTGACTTTTTGACCGTTGACCGTTGACCGGTCGGACCGTGTGTTTGTATGCGCTGAGTGAGGTTCGAACTCGTGACCTCCCGTACGAGTGCACGCAGCTCTACCAACTGAGCTACGTGTCTAACCCGAATATATTTGAAATTTAATTATACATATACACACACTAGAGCTAACATATTTTTATTTAATTTAAAAAGGTTTGGAAAATTTCAGGGGCGGGGTAACTAACCGAATTCGAACTCGAGACCTTGGCTTCTTATTGCACACAGCCCGACCAATTGGGCTGTGTGACTAACCCGAAGGATATTAGATTTTTATTAAATTTATATATTTACTAGATTATTTCGTTTAACTGGTTTTTAAAAAAGGTTGTGTATAATTGGCGAACCGGAAAGCATGTACAGACTCGAACTCGGTATCTTTATGTTTCAAATGCACAGACTGTGTGTCTAACCCGATACAAATCCCATTTTTAATTATACTTATAAACTACTCGTTGTTCATCTTCTTCGTTTTTATGAAACCCGGGAATCAACCCGACTGTTTAATCAATCATTCTTATTGATTTGGTTGATTGATCAGTAGTGTTAACGAAATAATTCAAACAGAAAGAATTAAAGGTGCTGTACCGAACAGTTGTGATCTCCGATGAAGTTCCGGCGGCTGAGGTTAACTCCGGCGAAGTTTATCTTGCGACAGAGGCTCTATCAGAAGTTTGAGGTGAGTGTGGTGCTTTCTGTCTGAGCTCTAGAAGTCTTATTTTAGAGTAAGGCAGAAGAGATGAAATGGGTTCGGTTTTCCGGCGACTTGCAGAGAATTCCGGCGAGTTGCAGAAAATTTCCGGCGACTTGCAGCGAGGTTTTTCAGAGTGAGTTTGAGAGTAATGAGCAAGTTGGATTGAGGAATTTAGCCTTGTATTTATAGGCTGCTATGGTGAGGTTTGATTTCGGTTAAATCGGCGGTTACGACTGGAATTGGGGCTAGACATCGGTTATAACCGATGTCGTCGATGGTTATAGCGTTATAGTCAAAAGGAATAATGGCTGAACTCGCGGATTGCCGGATTTTCCGGTGATTGCGAGTTCTGCCGCGCTGAAGTCCGGATTTTGATTTCGAGTTTCTATTTAAATATCATTTGTTTCAGTATTCTAACCAAGAAGTCAAGTGGCGGAGCGGTGAAGTGTTTGATTGTTGGACCGGCTGACCCGGGTTCGAAACCCGGCAGCCTCAATTATTTTTTTTATTCTCTTATTTTTATTATTTATTAATTATGTTTTAAAATTCTAACAATGTTTATTAATTATGTATCGTTTAAAATTAAAATAAACAATACATATACGCGACGAAAATTATGACTGACTATTCGGTTAATAAACGAAGTGGGTTTTGGAAACCCGTTTTTTGACGGATGTTACAGTATCCCCTACTTTTAGAAATTTCGTCCCGAAATTTAAGTAATAGTGGTATATTTGACTTGTAGGGAGGGTGGTTTTGACAATTTCATAATTAGAAGGGGGTGAGAGTTTAAATTTTATTTGAGGCGGTAACGTTCTCAGTAAGGGTTGAATACCCTGCTACAGGAATCGCTTTTTGATGCCTAAGATAAGGAATATTGATAAGCAGAGTTGATTGACTAGGTATGATCTCATGCACAAGAGTTTTGAGAGAATCGATACGTTTGGAAAGATAAGGTTATATCCTAAAACAAAACTTCTACCACTAAAACCTACATGGAACCTCTTATAACCGCCTGACAATGCCTCTGATCCTTTGGCAAGAATACTTATATATAGGAAGTACCAGCGGCGTATCCACCATATTCTTGTCAAATTTTCATTGGCTTTATCAGTAAGTTATGATTAGTTCTATGTGACTCTAGAACATAAACAAACACAACAACCAAAGCTTGAGTCTTAATTCTGAAAGTATACATGTTTGAATGATGACAGTACCTCTCTCGTTTGTTATGATGAAGAGGTTAGTCTATGTAGAAGTGAGACACAACCCAACTTCTTTGAATGATGAGATTGAGATACGTTGAGATGTATGATGATATGAATGCTAAATCAATGAGTATAAAACAAAACTGAAATAGTAATTCGCATTAAGATTCTTGGATAAATTTCCAATTTATAATTGAGGTACGTGAAGATTGAGATAACATAAAGAAAACATAAAAATTAAGCGGTTGGAGTTGAATCTTGATTTTTGGTGAAGAAAACTAGTTGGGTGGTTCGTTTGGGCCGTTATTATCTTCAACAGGATTGGCGTTGATGTTGTAAGCTCTTCCTCTTGCTGGTGGCCTAGTGGTTAGGTTTTCTTGATTTGCTTGGTTAACTGGGTTTGCTTGAGCTTGGGCGTTTATGATGTTAACCAATCGAGGGCACGTGTTTCTAAAGTGGGTAGGGTCGCCACAATTAAAACAAGCTCGAACATATGAAAACATGGGGTATTGGGGTTGTTGATATGTTTGGATCATGTTTTGAGTAGGGGGAGAGGTTTGGTTTTGAGAGGTGCGGCAAACCTTGCTCAAATGACCATAGCGTCCACAATTCGCACATAGTCGACAAGGTAAGGTAGATGGATGGTGATAAAAACAGGTGTTGCATTGAGGGTGAGGTCTAAAGTAAGGTTTCTTATTTGGGTAAGTTGAGTTGGGTGCTACTTGAGTGATTGGGATAGCTTGGAGGGGTACAACTTGTGAAGCTGGTTGGTTGTGTTGGGTGACAGCGAAGATTTGTCCATCTCGTTTTCTCTTAGAAGTGGTTTGAGAAGAGGATTCGGTTTGGGTGGAGTTTGGGGTTTCGGTTGATGCTTTATCCTTCTTCTTCTCCTCCTTAAAGTCTTTATTCCGTATGCGGTTTTCGGTGAGCTCTGTAGCTAACTCCATTGCTGCTTCCAAAGTTGCAGGTGTGGTACTTATTACAGGGTCTTGAATTTTTGAAGGAAGACCACGGATGTAATGCTCGATCAGACGGTAGAGATGAGTGAACAAGTTGGGGGCCATCTGATTCAACTCAAGAAATCTCTTGTTGTATGTGGTGTGGTCGCCCTCCTTTTGTTTCAAATAATAAAACTCATCCTCTAATTTCTTGATTTCGCTTCTTGGACAGAAACGTCTTGTCATGATCTCCCTCAATTCTTCCCAAGTCAAAGTCATAGCATTCTCAGTACCTCGCTTGGCTTTCTCTGTATTCCACCATGTAAGTGCTACTCCAAACAAACGACCGGTAGCATATCGCACCTTGCGATCATCGGGGCAGTCGCAATTGAGAAAAGTGTTTTCCATCTCCTCAAACCAATGGAGGAGAGCGGTGACACCTTCAGTCCCTTCGTATTTTGGAGGGTCGCAGGATTTGAAATGCTTGAAGGTGCATTTAGTGGTATTTGGGGGAGGGTTGACAACATTTTGATCTTTTTGATTGATTGGGTTGACGGGATTAGCGGTAAGGGCTTGTTGAACTTGAACTACGATGTTGGGTATTACGGCCGCCATTTGTTGAGTGATTTGGGCAACCATGCGCTCGCGGGATTTTCCTGCTTTCATTTTTCTACGAGCGAGACTAGAAGACATCTACAAGGAATACGCATCGAGAGTATGAGTTTGACGTTTTAGGTGTCATGTGTCGTATTTAGGAATGAACATAAAATAAATATAGAATAATAAATCTACTACATCCATAGGATGTCTTGGCCTTTGCTCGTAATTGGGCCTTGCATGCCGCCTTACTTCACCTTCGTAATCATGTGGGCCCCCATGATTACGGGTCTTTCATATGGTTCGCATGTGTTAGCCTGGTAACGTACACTAAAACCCGGAGAAAATCGAGAAATATGAATGTAACGTATGAAATTCGGAGTGCATCCAGGTGTGGACACGGTACACCTCAAAGTGGGGTTAGTTAGAACGACGTTTGGTGTGGCATGCTTTGGCCTAATAGGTCCTTCGTACTCTCATCGTTAGTCCCCAGGTAGGCAAACTGGTCCGTTATATTGGATTTATACGAATGCCAACCTAGATAGGACGTTCCGACTACCGGTACTTGTACACTTACAGTTACTACACGCCCGTCGTAGAACTCACTTTGATGAGATTGAAAAACGAAAAATGCGACAAAATCTTGAATAAAGGAATATGAGGATGACTTGAATATGTGAACATTGATATATGCGTGATGAATGTATATGTAAGCATGTTATAAGTATAACTTATTAAATATCACACAGTATGATAGTGGAAGTGTTTGCATGCATGTGTGTATGTAATAAATACGAAACAAATAAACATCATGAGTTTGCATGTAACCACATAAACAATTAAAATCTAATCAACTGTAGTATAGGCTCTAAGGGTCTGATAACCTATCCTATATCCCTATAGTCAAAAGCTCTGATACCAATCTGTCACACCCCGACCTGCAGCGGAAAAAGGTGATCGGGGCATGATTGGGTTTTCATCAAAGCTCATGACATTTATTATAATGTTTCATATTTATTATTTCTTTTTAAAGGAGAATCATTACAATCAATCATACTAGTACAACATGTTCTATACATTTTTCAAGACTTCATTATTTTTTCTTCTAAGGCAATTTCCTATGTGTTCCTTGCTTCAACCTGTCCACCTGTATCATGTGTAAAAATGGTTTTTGGGTCAACAAAAAGTTGGCGAGTGAATCCTATGAAAACATTTAAACGTGTTTATTGTATCGATTATAAAATAAAGTGCATAACCACATATGAGTAAACGTAAATGTAAATTAAATCACAAATCACATAATATTAATTAATACACACGCACACACCAAATGTTTGTTTTTGAGGCACGCGTTGTTCAACTCGTCTCCCACGAGGAACTGATGGGTCTAATGAATGATTTTGAGGCACGCGTTGTTCAACGAACTGATGGGCCTAATGAATGTTTTTGAGGCACGCGTTGTTCAACTCGTCTCCCACGAGGAACTGACGGGCCTAATGAATAATTTGCACACAACTTGACAATATGTAACACATCACAACAAACAATATTTACATTCTAAGTTTAGATCATATAATAGTATAGCACGAGTTTGAATAAGCGAATTAATTTAAGAGACACATGAACACCCCAAAACATGAATAAAAAGGGGAATTTGTAAGAATTCACTCATAGTGGTTGCGTTTCTTGGATTGGCGATGAATGTGCACGAATTTGGATTTAACCACGAGAGAAACTAACCTAAATAATAACATAATAATTCGATAAATAAATAAACTTTTATTTGAGATTAATATTTTTAATTAGTGTTCTTAATGGGATTGTTAGATTTATTTTTGTGAGTTTAAGGAAATTTTTCTAACTTCTAAATATTATTTTTTAAGTGTTTTTAATTGGTTTAAAAAGAAAATAAAATTTTTTGACTTTTTGATCGTTGACCGTTGACCGGTCGGACCGTGTGTTTGTATGCGCTGAGTGAGGTTCGAACTCGTGACCTCCCGTACGCGTGCACGCAGCTCTACCAACTGAGCTACGTGTCTAACCCGAAATATATTGAAATTTAATTATACATATACACACACTAGAGCTAACATATTTTTATTTAATTTAAAAAGGTTTGGAAAATTTCAGGGGCGGGGTAACTAACCGAATTCGAACTCGAGACCTTGGCTTCGTGTTGCACACAGCCCGACCAATTGGGCTGTGTGACTAACCCGAAGGATATTAGATTTTTATTAAATTTATATATTTACTAGATTATTTCGTTTAACTGGTTTTAAAAAAGGTTGTGTATAATTGGCGAACCGGAAAGTATGTACAGACTCGAACTCGGTATCTTTATGTTTCAAATGCACACAGTCCACCACTGGACTGTGTGTCTAACCCGATACAAATCCCATTTTTTATTATACTTATAAACTACTCGCTGTTCATCTTCTTCGTTTTTATGAAACCCGGGAATCAACCCGACGGTTTAATCAATCATTCTTATTGATTTGGTTGATTGATCAGTAGTGTTAACGAAATAATTCAAACAGAAAGAATTAAAGGTGCTGTACCGAACAGTTGTGATCTCCGATGAAGTTCCGGCGGCTGAGGTTAACTCCGGCGAAGTTTATCTTGCGACAGAGGCTCTATCAGAAGTTGAGGTGAGTGTGGTGCTTTCTGTCTGAGCTCTAGAAGTCTTATTTTAGAGTAAGGCAGAAGAGATGAAATGGGTTCGGTTTTCCGGCGACTTGCAGAGAATTCCGGTGAGTTGCAGAAAATTTTCGGCGACTTGCAGCGAGGTTTTTCAGAGTGAGTTTGAGAGTAATGAGCAAGTTGGATTGAGGAATTTAGCATTGTATTTATAGGCTGCTATGGTGAGGTTTGATTTCGGTTAAATCGGCGGTTACGACTGGAATTGGAGCTAGACATCGGTTATAACCGATGTCGTCGACGGTTATAGCGTTGTAGTCAAAAGGAATAATGGCTGAACTCGCGGATTGCCGGATTTTCCGGTGATTGCGAGTTCTGCCGCGCTGAAGTCCGGATTTTGATTTCGAGTTTCCATTTAAATATCATTTGTTTCAGTATTCTAACCAAGAAGTCAAGTGGCGGAGCGGTGAAGTGTTTGATTGTTGGACCGGCTGACCCGGGTTCGAAACCCGGCAGCCTCAATTATTTTTTTTATTCTCTTATTTTTATTATTTATTAATTATGTTTTAAAATTCTAACAATGTTTATTAATTATGTATCGTTTAAAATTAAAATAAACAATATATATACGCGACAAAAATTATGACTGACTATTCGGTTAATAAACGAAGCGGGTTTTGGAAACCCGTTTTTTGACGGATGTTACAGTTACCGAATTTCAGAATTAAAACCAACATTTTTACAACTGAATCGGATCAGGTCACCGAATGTTAATAAGTATAATTAAATCCATAAGATATGACACACAGCCCAACTGGTTGGGCTGTGCGTATTCGAACCGAACGTCCCGAGTTCGACTCCGGGTCACTGAAGTCGGTTCGGCCACTTTAAATCATTTTTTGAAATAAACTAAATAAGTTAAAAGTTAATTAGTGTATAAATATAATTAAATCAGAGAATATTTCGGGTTAGACACGTAGCTCAGTTGGTAGAGCTGCGTGCACGCATACGAGAGGTCCCGAGTTCGAACCTCACTCAGCGCATATAATTAACACCATCCGACCGGTCAACGGTCAGAGTCAAAAAGTCAACATTTTTTTATTTATTTTTTATTTATTTAATCAGAAAATTATTTAAAAATACTTAAAAATAATATTTTTAAAGTTAGAAAATGTCCTTAAACTCACAAAAATAAATCTAAAAATCCTATTAAGATTATGAATTTAAAAGTATTAATCTCAAATAAAATCCATTTATTTACCGAACCTTTTCGTTATTATTTTAGGTTAGTTTTCCTCGACAATCAAATCCTAAAATTCGTGCGCATCCAACGTCATCAAAGAACGCACCCAATGTGAGTGAATCTCTACAAATTCCCCGTTTTAATCACATTTTGGGGTGTATCATGTGTCGTTTAAACCCTTATTATATTTAAACACTTGTGCATCCATCATATCCGTGATCAAATGTGTATCAATTATGTGTTCAATTGTTGTGTGAATTATGTTAGATTGAAGTTATCATTTTCAGTACATGCATTTCATTAGGCCCATCAGCTCCCCGTGGGATACGGGTTGAGTATCAGGTGCCTCATTCGATCGGCTCCGTTTGATTGAGCCTTGATCTCACATATACAATCATTCATGTCATTCGATCGGCTCCGTTTGATTGAGCCTTGATCTCATATACATCATCATTCATGTCATTTATTCATCCAATGTGGTTTGGGTTTTGTTATATATATATGTTTGCTCACATGTGATTATTGAACAAATTTTCAATATTAAATACAACAAGAAAATTAATAACAATGTTTTCTCAAGGTTCACTCGCCAACTTTTGTTGACCCAAAATATCCCCCGTTTTACACATGATACAGGTGATCCGATTGAGGCAAGAAACACATAGGAAGGCCTAGAGGAATAAATCGGTTTAAGCTTGGGGATTGTTTTACTTAGTTTCATTTTCCTTGTAATTGTATGGATTTGATTTGGATATTTAAGTTGTAATTTGAATTTAATAAATATGAAACATTTTAGTAAACATCATGAGCTTTGGTAATAACCCAATTATGCCCCGACTCTTATTCCGCTGCGGGTCGGGGTGTGACAGATTGGTATCAGAGCCATGACTATAGGGATATAGGATAGGTTATTAGACCCTTAGAGCCTATACTATAGTTGATTAAAATTTTAAATTGTTTATGCGTTACATACAAAATTCATGATGTTTATATGCTTTGTGTTTATTGTCACATTCAATGTTATGCAAGCATGTTCATAAGTACATATTATTATACAATGCTCATCATGTATCATATCCTCAAAACATATCATATCCATGAGAGCACACACCTCACAATTCCTATGATTTTTACAACGATTTTTGTATTTTCAAATCACATCAAAGTGAGTTCTCATGACGGGCATGTAGTAACTGGAAGGGTATGAGTACCGGTAGTCGGAACGTCCTGTCTAGGCTTGGCATTCATATAAATCCAAAATAAAGGACCAGTTTGCCTACCTGGGGACTAACGATGAGAGTACGAAGGACCTATTAGGCCAAAGCATGCTATACCAAACGTCGTGTGAGCTAACCCCACTTTGAGTTGTCATTGTGTCTACACCTGGACACCCTCCTACCATACATCTCGCAATCATATTTCATGGTTTTCATTCGGGTGATGCGAGTGTTAAACCGCCAACACCAATGTGAATCCTACTAAGCCAATAGTCATGGGGGCCCACATGACTATACGGGCGATGGTATGGGGGACATTGGAGGCCCAAACATGAGCAAACCCAAGACATCCTATGGATGTAGTTGCATTATTGATAATTATGTTATTTTTATTCTTTTAACGACACATGACACCTAAAAACTTCTTAAACTCACAATCTTCCTATGTATGTTCCTGTAGATGTCGGCTAGGCAACTACGTGGAGGTAGAAAGTCAGGAAGATCCAATGAACGCTTGGCTACTCAAATTGCTAAACAAATGGCCGCGGTACTTCCTAACATCGTGATTCAAGTTCAACAAGCTCTCACCACAAATCCTATCAACCCTCCCAATCAAGAAGACCAGAGCGTCGCCAACCCTCACTCCAAAAAGTGCTCCTACAAACACTTCAAATCTTGCGATCCCCCAAAGTATGAAGGGACCGAAGGTGTTACTGCCCTCCTCCACTGGTTTGAAGAAATGGAGAACACCTTCCTCAATTGCGATTGTCCCGAGGATCACAAGGTACGTTATGCATCAGGGAGACTGTTTGGAGTAGCCCTTACCTGGTGGAACACAGAAAAGGGTAAGCGAGGAGTCGAAGATGCCATGGCCTTATCATGGGAAGAGTTAAGGGAACTAATGACAAGGCGCTTCTGCCCAAGAAGTGAAATCAAAAAGTTGGAAGATGAATTCCACTCGTTGAAACAAAAGGAAGGAGATCACACTTCTTACAACAAAAGATTTCTCGAACTGAACCAAATGATCCCTAATCTGTTCACCCCCATGTACCGCTTGGTTGAACACTACATTCGAGGCCTCCCCTCGAAAATTCAAGACTCGGTTCTAAGCACTTCGCCTGCAACACTTGAAGCCGCAATGGAATTAGCTACCGAACTTACCGAGAATCGCATCCGAAACGGCAAATTCAAGGATGAGAAAAAGAAAGCCCCCATTGAGGCCCAAACTTCAAACCATTCCATCTCCTCTTCAAAGTTTGCTGGTAAGAGGAAACGAAACAACAGAAATTTTGCCGTCACATACACAAACTCTCCTATCACTGCCGCACCAATTACCCAAATTGCTCCCTCAGCTGCACCATTTAAAAAGCCATACACCGGCCCATACCCAAAATGCAACCGTTGTCAATACCATCACCTCCCAGAAACTCCTTGCCAACATTGCACCAGTTGTGGCCGTGCGGGTCACACCATCCAAACTTGTCGCACACTTCAGTGAATGAACCGCAATCAACCCTCAACCCAAACCCACCATCAAATAGTGGGTCAAGCCCAACAACCTTTACTTCTACCACCCACGCAACACATAGCTCAACCTTACTACCAACCCAACTACCCCATGATGCAACCATTGCGAGCTTGTTACAACTGTGGAGACCCAAACCACTTCAGGAACACATGTCCTCGTCCGGTAAACCAAGCTAACCAAGCTCCTCCACCTGCTAGAGGAAGAGCTTTCAACATCAATGCCAACCAAGCTAGAGCTGACAACAACGTGGTTAACGGTACGTTTCTCATCAATGGTAGTTATGCATCCATGTTATTCGATACTGGCGCGGATAAGAGTTTTGTGTCCTTAGGATTTGAACCTATCCTCAACCAAACTCGTGATAATCTCATGGAATCTCTAACGGTGGAAGTTGCTGACGGAAAGCCCGTTTCATTAAATTCTATTATACGAGATTGTACCCTCACTCTAAACGATCACGATTTTCCAGTTGACCTCATTCCTATGAAGTTGGGAAGTTTCGATATTATAATCGGTATGGACTGGCTCAGCCAGCATCACGCTGAAGTAGTATGCCGCGAAAAGTTCATTCGCATTCCTCTTGCAGACGGTCAGACCCTACGTATCTTTGGAGAAACCCCTTCGAAAGGACTCAAATTAATGTCCTGTCTTCAAACCCGAAATTATCTCCGCAAGAACTATGTCGCATTCCTAACTCACGTCGTCAAGAAGGGAAACAAGGAGAAGAAACTCGAAGATATACCAGTAGTGAAAGAATTCCCACAAGTCTTTCCCGACGACATCTCAGGATTCCCTCCTGTGAGAGAAGTCGAATTCCGCATCGATCTTGTACCTGGCGCTACACCAGTCGCAAAATCTCCTTATAGGCTAGCCCCATCTGAAATGCAAGAGCTGGCCAGTCAACTGCAAGAACTGACTGACAAAGGATTCATACGTCCTAGCTCCTCGCCTTGGGGTGCGCCTGTTCTTTTTGTGAAGAAGAAAGATGGAACGTTTCGCATGTGTATCGACTACAGAGAACTCAACAAGTTAACGGTTAAGAATCGCTACCCACTACCTCGCATCGATGACCTCCTAGATCAACTTCAAAGCGCCACCTGCTTTTCAAAAATCGACCTTCGTTCTGGTTATCATCAACTCAGAGTACATGAAGAAGACGTCCCAAAGACCGCCTTCCGGACTCGTTATGGTCATTACGAATTCATGGTCATGCCATTCGGTTTAACCAACGCCCCAGCTGTCTTCATGGATCTAATGAATAGGGTATGCAAACCCTACCTCGACCGCTTTGTCATAGTCTTCATCGACGACATCCTCATCTACTCCAACTCTAAAACCGATCATGAACGACACCTTCGACTCATCCTTACTCTCTTAAGGACTGAAAAGCTCTACGCTAAATTCTCAAAATGCGAATTCTGATTAAGAGAAGTACAATTCCTTGGACATTTCGTTAATGACAAGGGAATACATGTCGATCCTTCAAAAATCAAGGCAGTACAGGAATGGCAAGCGCCACGTACCCCTACCGAAGTAAGATCATTTCTTGGTTTGGCTGGTTACTATCGTCGCTTCATTGCCAATTTTTCCCGTATCGCTGTACCACTCACGGCTTTGACTCATAAAGGAAAACCTTTCATATGGGGACCTAAACAAGAAGAAGCCTTCCAAACTCTAAAGCAAAAACTTTGTGACGCACCTATCCTCACACTTCCTGAAGGTTGCGATGACTTTGTAGTATATTGCGACGCATCAGGGCAAGGGCTAGGCTGTGTATTAATGCAAAGAGGAAAAGTGATAGCCTATGCTTCTAGGCAACTCAAGGTTCATGAAAAGAATTACACCACCCACGACCTGGAACTTGGAGTCGTTGTGTTCGCTCTCAAGATATGGAGACATTACCTCTACGGTACCAAGTGTGAAATATACACTGACCACAAAAGTCATCAACATATCTTCAACCAAAAGGAGTTGAATATGAGGCAACGAAGATGGGTCGAACTTCTTAACGACTACGACTGTGAAATTCGGTATCATCCTGGCAAGGAAAACGTAGTGGCTGATGCACTCAGTCGAAAAGGTTATGCGAACTCCATTCGTCTTCTATGTTCGCAAATCATAACCGACATCAAAGATCGAATCCGAGAAGCTCAACATGTTTCCGTAACAGAAAACGACGTACGCGATGAGCTGTCATGTGGAGCGGAACTCAAAATCGAAACCAAATCCGACGGTATTCTATACAATTTAAACCGCATATGGAGTCCTGATCGCGACAACCTTCATGACTCCCTTATAAATGAGGCGCACAAAACACGATACTCTGTACACCCAGGAGCCGACAAGATGTATCAAGACCTAGGATACACCTACTGGTGGCCGGGCATGAAAAAGGATATCGCTGTTTTTGTTTCCAAGTGCCTTACCTGTTCCAAAGTAAAAGCTGAACATCAAAGACCTTCAGGACTTCTAACCCAACCTGAAATACCTGTAAGGAAGTGGGAAAACATAACCATGGACTTCATTACCGGGTTACCTCGCACCTCCAGGGGGTATGACACCATATGGGTAATCATTGATCGTCTTACAAAATCAGCTCACTTCATTCCGATTCGAGAGGACTTCAAGAACGAGAAGTTAACTCGTATCTACATCAGCGAGATCGTAAGCCGTCATGGTGTACCTTTAAGCATCATTTCAGACCGTGATGGTCGTTTCACTTCACGAACATGGCGAGCCGTACAAACCGCCTTGGGTACACAATTAGACCTCAGTACCGCTTTTCATCCTCAAACTGATGGACAATCTGAACGCACCATCCAAACTCATGAAGACATGCTTTGAGCATGTGTCATAGACTTCAAAGGGAATTGGGACGCTCATCTACCATTAGTTGAATTTTCGTACAACTGTAACATCCGTCGAAAAACGGGTTTTCAAAACCCGCTTCGTTTATTAATCGAATAACCAGTTATAATTTTTCGTTGCATATTTATTGCTCAAACTAATTTTAAACGATACATAATTAATATATAAATTAGAATCTTAAAACATAATTGTTAAATAACAAAAAAAACGAATTTAAAAAAAAAGTGGAGACGCTGGGTTTCGAACCCGGGTCACCCACTAACTTATACACACACAAGTTTTCACCACTCCGCCACACGCACTAGTTGTGTGATTTCTGAAACAAAATAACTCTTATACAAAAACTCGCAGAGTCACCGGTTTGAACCAAGTCTGTAACCGCCGAAACTGACTCAATCATCGAATCCGGCGGTTGACTCCGAAATAAAGTAAGTGTAATTGATGATTAACGTCAGTTATAACCGAAACCTTAAAGCCTTTCATTCAAAATCGTGGAAATCATAACCGAAAAATTTAAATCAAGGTGAAGACCGCCACTGCCTATAAATACTAACTACAAGTCATTCCAAGCTCACTTCCAATCGTTCACGAAATCACTCTGCTCAAAACCTTTGTTCTGTTCGCCGGAATTCCCTTCGGTTGCCGGAATTTGTCTGCATTTCGCCGGAATTGGTCACCGGAAAACCGAAACCTTGCTTCCAGTTGGTATAAACCCCTAAACTTTCTTATATCTTATGTTTAATACGTTCTAAATGTTTATGCAACCCAGAATCTGTTAAAACATTTTAACAAATCAGATTCCGGTTTCTGGGTTCAAGTGTATGAAGAAGATGAATTTAGATAGCATATAAATATAATAAAAACCGGAATAATAACCGGGTTAGACACACAGTCCAGTGGTGGACTGTGTGTAATTTTATAACACTAGTCATGAGTTCGATTCGCGTATGTGTCCGGTTCCAACGCCATTAAAACATTTTTTTTCTAACTAATCAGAACTCTCACAGTTGATTGTTAAATATAATATGAAACGTATAATAGATGGGTTAGACACCCAGCTCAACTGGTTGGGCTGGGTGCCAAACAAATCAAAGGAACAAGTTCGATCCCCGCTACGACCAGCCGGTCAGACGATTTTAAAAACATTTTTAATTAAATAAAATTCTGAATAATCTAAATAGTATATAAATATAATTAAAATCAGGAATATTTCGGGTTAGACACGTAGCTCAGTTGGTAGAGCTGCGTGCACGCGTACGAGAGGTCCCGGGTTCGAACCTCACTCAGCGCACATAATAAACACAATCAGACCGGTCAACGGTCAAAGTCAATAGTCAAAGTCAATGGTCAAAATCAACGGTCAAAGTCAACGGTCAACTTTTTTTTTATTTATTTATTTAATCAGAAAATTATTTAAAAATACTTAAAAATAATATTTTTAAAGTTAGAAAATGTCCTTAAACTCACAAAAATAAATCTAGAAATCCTATTAAGGTTATGAATTAAAAATTTTAATCTCAAATAAAATCCATTTATTTACCGAACCATTATGTTATTATTTAGGTTAGTTTCTATCGTGGTTAAATCCAAATTCGTGCGCATTCATCATCAATCCAAGAAACTCAACCACTGTGAGTGAATTCTTACAAATTCCCCTTTTTATTCATGTTTTGGGGTGTATCATGTGTCGCCTAAATTAATTCGCTTATTCAAACTCGTGCTACACCATTATATGATCTAAAGTTAGAATGTAAATATTGTTTGTTGTGATGTATTACATATTGTCAAGTTGTGTGCAAATTATTCATTAGGCCCATCAGTTCCTCGTGGGAGACGAGTTGAACAACGCGTGCCTCAGAAACATTCATTAGGCCCATCAGTTCGTTGAACAACGAGTGCCTCAAAAATCATTCATTAGGCCCATCAGTTCCTCGTGGGAGACGAGTTGAACAACGCGTGCCTCAAAAACAATCATTTGGTGTATGTGTGTGCAATATTTAATATTATGTGTTTTGTGAATAAATTTACATCTACATTTACTCATATGTGGTTATGCACTTTATTTTATAATTGATTCAATAAACACGTTTAAATGTTTTCATAGGATTCACTCGCCAACTTTTTGTTGACCCAAAAACCTTTTTTACACATTATACAGGTGGACAGATTGAAGCAAGGAACACATAGGAAATTGCCTTAGAAGAATATAATGAAGTCTTGAAAAATGTATAGAACATGTTGTAATAGTATGATTGATTGTAATGATTATCCTTTAAATAGAATAATAAATATGAAACGTTATAATAAATGTCATGAGCTTTGATGAAAACCCAATCATGCCCCGATCACCTTTTCCGCTGCGGGTCGGAGTGTGACAGATTGGTATCAGAGCTTTTGACTATAGGGATATAGGATAGGTTATTAGACCCTTAGAGCTTATACTATAGTTGATTAGATTTTAATTGTTTATGTGGTTACATGCAAACTCATGATGTTTATTTGTTTCGTATTTATTACATACACGAATGCATGCAAACACTCCCACTATCATTTTGTGTGATACTTAATGAGTTATACTTATAGTCAAACATAACATGCTTACATATACATTCATCACGCATATTTCAATGTTCACATATTCAAGTCATCCTCATATTCCTTTATTCAAGATTTTGTCGCATTTTTCGTTTTTCAATCTCATCAAAGTGAGTTCTACGACGGGCATGTAGTAACTGTAAGGGTACAAGTACCGGTAGTCGGAACGTCCTGTCTAGGTTGGCATTCGTATAAATCCAATATAAGGGACCAGTTTGCCTACCTGGGGACTAACGATGAGAGTACGAAGGACCTATTAGGCCAAAGCATGCCACACCAAACGTCGTTCGAACTAACCCCACTTTGAGGTGTCACCGTGTCCACACCTGGATGCACTCCGAATCTCATACGTTACATACATATTTCTCGATTTTCTCCGGGTTTTAGTGTACGTTACCAGGCTAAAACATGCGAACCATATGAAAGACCCGGTAATCATGGGGGCCCACATGATTACGAAGGTGAAGTATGGCGGCATGCAAGGCCCAATTACGAGCAAAGCCCAAGACATCCTATGGATGTAGTAGATTTATTATTCTATATTTATTTTATGAATGTTCATTCCTACATACGACACATGACACCTAAAACGTCAAAATCATACTCTCGATGCGTATTCCTTGTAGATGTGTTCTAGACTCGCTCGTAGAAAAATGAGATCAGGAAAATCCCGCGAGCGCATGGCTGCCCAAATCGTTCAACAAATGGCGGCCGTAATACCCAACATCGTAGTTCAAGTTCAACAAGCCCTCACCGCTAATCCCGTCAACCCAATCCACCAAGAAGATCAAAATATTGTCAATCCTTCCCCAAAAGCCATTAAATGCACCTACAAACATTTCAAATCCTGCGACCCTCCAAAATACGAAGGGACTGAAGGTGTCACTGCTCTCCTCCATTGGTTTGAGGAAATGGAAAACACTTTTCTAAATTGCGATTGCCCCGATGATCGCAAGGTGCGATATGCTACCGGTCGTTTGCTTGGAATAGCACTTACATGGTGGAATACAGAGAAGGCCAAGCGAGGTACTGAGGATGTTATGACTTTGACTTGGGAAGAATTGAGGGAGATCATGACAAGACGTTTTTGTCCAAGAAGCGAAATCAAGAAATTAGAGGATGAGTTCTATTCTTTGAAACAAAAGGAAGGCGACCACACCACATACAACAAGAGATTCCTTGAGTTAAATCAAATGGTCCCCAATTTGTTCACTCCCCTCTACCGTTTGATCGAGCACTACATTCGAGGTCTTCCTTCAAAAATTCAAGACCCTGTAATAAGTACCACACCTGCAACTTTGGAAGCAGCAATGGAGTTAGCTACATAGCTCACCGAAAACCGCATACGGAATAAAGACTTTAAGGAGGAGAAGAAGAAGGATAAAGCATCAACCGAAACCCCAAACTCCACCCAAACCGAATCCTCTTCTCAAACCACTTCTAAGAGAACGAGATGGACAAATCTTCGCTGTCACCCAACACAACCAACCAGCTTCACAAGTTGTACCCCTCCAAGCTATCCCAATCACTCAAGTAGCACCCAACTCAACTTACCCAAATAAGAAACCTTACTTTGGACCTCACCCTCAATGCAACACCTGTTTTTATCACCATCCATCTACCTTACCTTGTCGACTATGTGCGAATTGTGGACGCCATGGTCATTTGAGCAAGGTTTGCCGCACCTCTCAAAACCAAACCTCACCCCCTACTCAAAACATGATCCAAACATATCAACAACCCCAATACCCCATGTTTCCATATGTTCGAGCTTGTTTTAATTGTGGCGACCCTACCCACTTTAGAAACACGTGCCCTCGATTGGTTAACATCATAAACGCCCAAGCTCAAGCAAACCCAGTTAACCAAGCAAATCAAGAAAACCTAACCACTAGGCCACCAGCAAGAGGAAGAGCTTACAACATCAACGCCAATCCTGTTGAAGATAATAACGGCCCAAATGAACCACCCAACGTATCTCAATTATAAATTGGAAATTTATCCAAGAATCTTAATGCGAATTACTATTTCAGTTTTGTTTTATACTCATTGATTTAACATTCATATCATCATACATCTCGACGTATCTCAATCTCATCATTCAAAGAAGTTGGGTTGTGTCTCACTTCTACATAGACTAACCTCTTCATCATAACAAACGAGAGAGGTACTGTCATCATTCAAACATGTATACTTTCAGAATTAAGACTCAAGTTTTGGTTGTTGTGTTTGTTTATGTTTTAGAGTCACATAGAACTAATCATAAGTTACTGATAAAGCCAATGAAAATCTGACAAGAATATGGTGGATACGCCGCTGGTACTTCCTATATATAAGTATTCTTGCCAAAGGATCAGAGGCATTGTCAGGCGGTTATGAGAAGTTCCATGTAGGATTTAGTAATGTCATGTTTGAAGTTTGTTTTATACTCACTGATTTAGCATTCATATCATCATACATCTCAACGTATCTCAATCTCATCATTCAAATAAGTTGGGTTGTGTCTCACTATACATAGACTAACCTCTTCATCATAACAAACGAGAGAGGTACTGTCATCATTCAAACATGTATACTTTCAGAATTAAGACTCAAGCTTTGGTTGTTGTGTTTGTTTATGTTCTAGAGTCACATAGAACTAATCATAACTTACTGATAAAGCCAATGAAAATTTGACAAGAATATGGTGGATACGCCGCTGGTACTTCCTATATATAAGTATTCTTGCCAAAAGATCAGAGGCATTGTCAGGCGGTTATGAGAGGTTCCATGTAGGTTATAGTGGTAGAAGTTTTGTTTTAGGATATAACCTTATCTTTCCAAACGTATCGATTCTCTCAAAACTTTTGTGCATGAGATCATACCTAGTCAATCAACTATGTTTATCAATATTCTTAATCTTAGGCATCAAAAAGCGATTCCTGTAGCAGGGTATCCAACCCTTACTAGGAACGTTACCGCCTCAAATAAAATTTAAACTCTTACCCCCTTCTAAGTATGTAATTGTCAAAACCACCATCCTTTCGAGTCAAACATACCACTACTTAAATTTCGGGACGAAATTTCTAAAAGTAGGGGATACTGTAACATCCGTCGAAAAACGGGTTTTCAAAACCCGCTTCGTTTATTAATCGAATAACCAGTTATAATTTTCCGTTGCATATTTATTGCTCAAACCAATTTTAAACGATACATAATTAATATATAAATTAGAATCTTAAAACATAATTGTTAAATAACAAAAAAAAACGAATTTAAAAAGAAAAGTGGAGACGCTGGGTTTTGAACCCGGGTCACCCACTAACTTATACACACACAAGTTTTCACCACTCCGCCACACGCACTAGTTGTGTGATTTCTGAAACAAAATAACTCTTATACAAAAACTCGCAGAGTCACCGGTTTGAACCAAGTCTGTAACTGCCGAAACTGACTCAATCATCGAATCCGGCGGTTGACTCCGAAATAAAGTAAGTGTAATTGACGATTAACGTCAGTTATAACCGAAACCTTAAAGCCTTTCATTCAAAATCGTGGAAATCATAACCGAAAAATTTAAATCTAGGTGAAGACCGCCACTGCCTATAAATACTAACTACAAGTCATTCCAAGCTCACTTCCAATCGTTCACGAAATCACTCTGCTCATAACCTTTGTTCTGTTCGCCGGAATTCCCTTCAGTCGCCGGAATTTGTCTGCATTTCGCCGGAATTGGTCACCGGAAAACCGAAACCTTGCTTCCAGTTGGTATAAACCCCTAAACTTTCTTATATCTTATGTTTAATGCGTTCTAAATTTTTATGCAACCAAGAATCTGTTAAAACATTTTAACAAATCAGATTCCGGTTTCTGGGTTCAAGTGTATGAAGAAGATGAATTGAGATAGCATATAAATATAATAAAAACCGGAATAATAACCGGGTTAGACACACAGTCCAGTGGTAAACTGTGTGCAATTTTATAACACTAGTCATGAGTTCGATTCGCGTATGTGTCCGGTTCCAACGTCATTAAAACATTTTTTTTCTAACTAATCAGAACTCTCACAGTTGATTGTTAAATATAATATAAAACGTATAATAGATGGGTTAGACACCCAGCCCAACTGGTTGGGCTGGGTGCCAAACAAATCAAAGGCACAAGTTCGATCCCCGCTATGACCAGCCGGTCAGACGATTTTAAAAACATTTTTAATTAAATAAAATTCTGAATAATCTAAATAGTATATCAATATAATTAAAATCAGGAATATTTCGGGTTAGACACGTAGCTCAGTTGGTAGAGCTGCGTGCACGCGTACGAGAGGTCCCGGGTTCGAACCTCACTCAGCGCACATAATAAACACAATCAGACCGGTCAACGGTCAAAGTCAATAGTCAAAGTCAATGGTCAAAATCAACGGTCAAAGTCAACGGTCAACTTTTTTTTTATTTATTTATTTTTATTTATTTATTTAATCAGAAAATTATTTAAAAATACTTAAAAATAATATTTTTAAAGTTAGAAAATGTCCTTAAACTCACAAAAATAAATCTAGAAATCCTATTAAGGTTATGAATTAAAAATTTTAATCTCAAATAAAATCCATTTATTTACCGAACCATTATGTTATTATTTAGGTTAGTTTCTATCGTGGTTAAATCCAAATTCGTGTGCATTCATCATCAATCCAAGAAACGCAACCACTGTGAGTGAATTCTTACAAATTCCCCTTTTTATTCATGTTTTGGGGTGTATCATGTGTCGCTTAAATTAATTCGCTTATTCAAACTCGTGCTATACCATTATATGATCTAAACTTAGAATGTGAATATTGTTTGTTGTGATGTATTACATATTGTCAAGTTATGTGCAAATTATTCATTAGGCCCATCAGTTCCTCGTGGGAGACGAGTTGAACAACGCGTGCCTCAAAAACATTCATTAGGCCCATCAGTTCGTTGAACAACGCGTGCCTCAAATGTCACACCCCGACCCACAACGGAATAAGAGTCGGGGCATAATGGGTTATCACCAAAGCTCATGATGTTTACTAATATGTTTCATATTTATTAAATTCAAAATTACAACTTTAATATTCCAAACAAGTTCATACAATTACAAGGAAAAAGTAACTAAATAAACAATCCAAAGCCTAAACCGATTTATTCTTCTAAGCCGTCCTATATGTTTCTTGCTGCAACTGGATCACCTGTATCATGTATAAAAATGGGGGGTTTTGGGTCAACAAAAGTTGGCGAGTGAACCTTGTTAGAAAACATTTGTTATTGATTTCTTGTTATATTTAACATGGAAAAATTGTGCAATAATCATATGTGAGCAAACGTAAATAAACATACAATAACAAATAACAAACCACCTGGCATGAGCAAATGACATGAATGATAATGTATATGTTGGCAACGTCAAGTTCCGCTCATAGGTAATGGGGAACGGACGGCCTATGATGATGTATGTGCGATCAAGGCTCAATCAAACGGAGCCGATCGTATGTTGGCAACGCCTCGTTCACGCTCATAGGTAATGGGGAACGGTTCCGCTCATAGGTAATGGGGAACAGACGGCCTATGATGATGTATGTACTAAAAATGATAAATTTAATCTAAACATTAACCACACAAACAGTTGATACATATTGAATAGACATTTGATCATTTATATGATGGATGCACAAGTGTTTAAATGTAATAAATAATATGACACATGATACACCCCAAATACGTGATTAAAACGAGGAATTTGTAGAGATTCACTCACATTGGGTGCGTTCGTTTGATGATGTTGAATGCGCACGAGTTTAGAGGGTTGATAGACGAGGAATAACTAACCTAAATAATAACGAAAAGGTACGGTAAATAAGTGGATTTTATTAACAATTTTAATAGGGTTTTTAGGTTTATTTTTGTGAGTTTAAGGTTATTTTCTAACCTTAAAAACATTATTTTTAAGTATTTTTAATTGATTTTTAAATTAAATAAATAAATAAAAATATATAAAAAATGTTGACTTTTTGGGTTGACCGTTGACCATTGACTTTGACTATTGACCGGTTCGGACCTTGTATATGTATGCGCTGGGTGAGGCTCGAACTCATGACCTCCCGTACGTGTGCACGCAGCTCTACCAACTGAGCTACGTGTCTAACCCGAAATATTTCTGTTTTTAATTATATTTATATACTATTTAATTTATTCAGAATTCATTTATTTTAAAAAGGATTTTAATTATGTCGAACCGGTGTGCATGATGAGTTTCGAACCCGTGACCTGTGGTTTAACATTGCACACAGTCCACCGCTGGACTGTGTGTCTAACCTGGTTAAAATACTGGTTTTTATTAAACTTAACATCTTACAGCGAATTAATACGATTCGGTTTAAAAAGAACATTTTTATTTCAGAGGATAGGGTCGTGTCAGGGATCGAACTCGAGACGTTTGTTTTGTTTGCGCACACAGTCCACCACTGGACTGTGTGTCTAACCCGTTTGATTATGTGATTTTAATTATACTTATACTTATTTTCTGACTTCGTCTTCATCGTTCAAAAACACAGACAACGATTATTCTACTGTTCTTGTTTAATTCGATTGACGGACTTATAAATGATTAAAATGAAATGGATAGAGAAGGTTTTGGGAATGAATGTACCGGAAAGATGATTTTTCTCAGAACTCCGGCAAAGTCGTCGGCTCTGTTTTATGAACTCCGTCTGAGCGGACCAATTAACAGTTTTGATTAACTAATTGTGAAATTGAATGACTAAACAAGAGTTACCAGAGAGTTTAGATGCTCATACCGATTCACAGCGTGATTTCGAAATTTTCAGAAATTTTCCGGCGGTTGCAGATTATCCGGTATCGTCGCCTGGAACCGATTCTGGTTGAAGGTTTTGAGTTAGTATAAGTCTAACAATAGATAGAAGTTGAAAGAATTGAGAACATTACCGTTTCGATGAATGTCACGGTTTTCAGGAGAAAGTCCGGCGATATCAGAAAGCGTTTCCGACGAACAGAAAATAGAGCGAAAGTGAAATTGGAGGTTCTGTGAGTGTTTCTGAGTCGTGAGATGATGATATTGTTAGTGAAAATCAGGAAGTAATTGATTTCGGTTATTAAACCCGAAAATCATATGAATCAAGTTCAATAAAGACTGAATTGATTAAGAACGTGGGTCGAAATGGTTTCATCGGTTATAATCAGTAATAGCGAACACTCAAACGTTTGGAAAGTTGAAAGCCGATTATCGGTTTCAGTTTTGGCGCAAACAGATAGATTCACGGTGAACTTAAGGTTTTATTTGCTTCCTTGATTACACAAAAACAGCAAGTGGCGGAGTGGTTAAGTATTTGCTGATTAAATCTTCCGGCTGACCCGGGTTCGAAACCCGGCAGCCTGATTTCTTTTTTATTCACTTTATTTTTACTTTTTAACAATTTAAGTTTCCATATTCTAATATGTTTATTAGTTATGTATTGTTTAAAATTAAAATGGGCATTAAATAAGCAACGAAAAATTGAAACTGATTATTCGATTAATAAACGAAGCGGGTTTTGAAAACCCGTTTTTCGACGGATGTTACATCAAAAATCAATTATTAGGCCCATCAGTCCTCGTGGGAGACGAGTTGAGCAACGCGTGCCTCAAAAACAATCATTTGGTGTATGTGTGTGCAATATTTAATATTATGTGTTTTGTGAATAAATTTACATCTACATTTACTCATATGTGGTTATGCACTTTATTTTATAATTGATTCAATAAACACGTTTAAATGTTTTCATAGGATTCACTCGCCAACTTTTTGTTGACCCAAAAACCATTTTTACACATGATACAGGTGGACAGGTTGAAGCAAGGAACACATAGGAAATTCCCTTAGAAGAATATAATGAAGTCTTGAAAAATGTATAGAACATGTTGTACTAGTATGATTGATTGTAATGATTCTCCTTTAAATAGAAATAATAAATATGAAACGTTATAATAAATGTCATGAGCTTTGATGAAAACCCAATCATGCCCCGATCACCTTTTCCGCTGCGGGTCGGGGTGTGACAACAATAGCTACCATTCAAGTATCGGCATGGCTCCTTTCGAAGCTTTATATGGTCGTAAGTGCCGATCTCCATTATGTTGGCACGAAATTGGGGAATCACAACTCACCGGTCCAGAGTTAATTCAAGAAACAACCGACAAGGTCATTCAAATTCGAAACAATCTTCTAGCGGCTCAAAGTCGTCAAAAGAGTTATGCAGACAAACGACGAAAGCCCTTAGAGTTTGACATTGGGGATCAAGTACTTTTAAAAGTATCACCGTGGAAGGGAGTGATTCGTTTTGGCCAGAAGAGCAAGCTAGCACCACGCTACGTAGGACCTTTCAAGATACTCGAAAGAGTAGGTCCTGTAGCATACAAGCTTGACCTACCAAAAGAGCTCAACAGAATTCATCCCACATTCCACGTATCAAACTTGAAGAAGTGCCTCGCCGATGTAAACCTCCATATTCCTCTAGAAGATATTCAGATCGATGAATCTATGCACTTCATTGAAAGGATCATAGACTTCGGAGAGAAGCGTTTAAGACGGAGTCGTATTCCAATTGTCAGGGTGCGTTGGGAGTCGAAACGAGGACCTGAGTTTACTTGGGAACGTGAAGACTCAATGCGCGAGAAATACCCGCATCTTTTTCCTGTTACCACTACTACTTAAATTTCGGGAAGAAATTTCTAAAAGTAGGGGATACTGTAACATCCCTCGAAAAACGGGTTTCCAAAACCCGCTTCGTTTATTAATCGAATATCCAGTTAAAAATTTTCGTTGCATATTTATGGCTCAAAATAATTTTAAACAATACATAATTAATAAACATTTTAGAATTTAAAAACTATAATTAATAAATGATTAAAATAAGTGAATAAAAAATACAATGAGGCTACCGGGTTTCGAACCCGGGTCGCCCATAAGCTCAATCACACAACACACCGCTCCGCCACATGACTCCTTTGTGTAATTACTGAAACAAATAATACTTAAATTAAAACTCGAAATCAAAATCCGGAAATCAGCGCGCCCAATCCGCAGTCGCCGGAAAGACCGACGATTTCGCAAATCACGACCGTTTTCTTTGACTGAAACGCGTGAACTAACTTCGACATCGGTTATAACCGACGTCTAACAGTCAATTACGGTCGTAACCGCCGGAGAAACCTTGACCATGAATCAAGACCAAATTCGGACTCAATACATTCTGTTTCTTCCCTATAAATACCCACCCAAACCTCTGGTAACCTTTTCGCTCAAAATCGCACAATCTCTCGAAGCTTTAGCACTCGCCGGAGATATTCTGCATTCGCCGGACTTTCACCGAAAAACCGAGACTTACACCAAATCGGTAAATTCCTCGACTCTTTTGTTTGCATTCCATTATTAGACAAGTATTAACATAAATCGTTCAACCAGAATCCGTCTCAGACAACGTTGCCGGGAATTCCTGCACTCGTTGGAAAGTCACTGGAAATTCCGAAATCTCACTGTCAATCGGTACAATCATCTAAAACCCTTGATATCCCTTGTTTAGTAACTTAATTGCACAACTCGTTAATCAAAACTGTTAATTGATTCACTCAGACGGAAGTCACAAATCAGAGCCGACGACTCTTGCCGGAAATCTGAGAAAAACATTCTGATCGGTACATTTTACTCCGTAACCCTCTTTATCCATTTCATTCCAATCAATTATATGTTCGATGACCGATTTAAACAAAAACAGTCGGGCATCTTTGTTCTGTGTCTTTGTAAACGAAGAAGACGAAGTCGAACATGTGTATAAGTTTAATTAAAACTGAATATTTAACCGGGTTAGACACACAGTCCAGCGGTGGACTGTGTGCACAAACAATGCACACGTCCCGGGTTCGAATCGCATACGTTACCGAATTTCAGAATTAAAACCAACATTTTTACAACTGAATCGGATCAGGTCACCGAATGTTAATAAGTATAATTAAATCCATAAGTTAAACAGATATGACACACAGCCCAACTGGTTGGGCTGTGCGTACTCGAACCGAACGTCCCGAGTTCGACTCCGGGTCACTGAAGTCGGTTCGGCCACTTTAAATCATTTTTTCGAAATAAACTAAATAAGTTAAAAGTAAATTAGTGTATAAATATAATTAAATCAGAGAATATTTCGGGTTAGACACGTAGCTCAGTTGGTAGAGCTGCGTGCACGCATACGAGAAGTCCCGAGTTCGAACCTCACTCAGCGCATATAATTAACACCATCCGACCGGTCAACGGTCAACGGTCAGAGTCAAAAAGTCAACATTTTTTTATTTATTTTTTATTTATTTAATCAGAAAATTATTTAAAAATACTTAAAAATAATATTTTTAAAGTTATAAAATGTCCTTAAACTCACAAAAATAAATCTAAAAATCCTATTAAGATTATGAATTTAAAAGTATTAATCTCAAATAAAATCCATTTATTTACCGAACATTTCGTTATTATTTTAGGTTAGTTTTCCTCGACAATCAAATCCTAAAATTCGTGCGCATCCAACTTCATCAAAGAACGAATGTGAGTGAATCTCTACAAATTCCCCGTTTTAATCACATTTTGGGGTGTATCATGTGTCGTTTAAACCCTTATTATATTTAAACACTTGTGCATCCATCATATCCGTGATCAAATGTGTATCAATTATGTGTTCAATTGTTGTGTGAATTATGTTAGATTGAAGTTATCATTTTCAGTACATGCATTTCATTAGGCCCATCAGCTCCCCGTGGGATACGGGTTGAGTATCAGGTGCCTCATTCGATCGGCTCCGTTTGATTGAGCCTTGATCTCACATATACAATCATTCATGTCATTCGATCGGCTCCGTTTGATTGAGCCTTGATCTCATATACATCATCATTCATGTCATTTATTCATCCAATGTGGTTTGGGTTTTGTTATATATATATGTTTGCTCACATGTGATTATTGCACAAATTTTCAATAAATACAACAAGAAAATTAATAACAATGTTTTCTCAAGGTTCACTTGCCAACTTTTGTTGACCCAAAATATCCCTCGTTTTACACATGATACAGATGATCCAGTTGAGGCAAGAAACACATAGGAAGGCCTAGAGGAATAAATCGGTTTAAGCTTGGGGATTGTTTTACTTAGTTTCATTTTCCTTGTAATTGTATGGATTTGATTTGGATATTTAAGTTGTAATTTGAATTTAATAAATATGAAACATTTTAGTAAATATCATGAGCTTTGGTGATAACCCAATTATGCCCCGACTCTTATTCCGCTGCGGGTCGGGGTGTGACAGAGTAAAATTGTAATAATATGAAAGCGTTGTATTAAAATTACAAGACATTTCAGATTTGTAAATAATAGCAATAGCCTATAAATCATCAACCAAATGAATTTAATATGAAATTAATTATTAGTTATAAAAACATATATTTTTTATTTAAAAGATTCACTTATTATTTTGATTAAAATATTAAAAAAATCTAAAGTTGTTTGTTTTTAGTGACGTGGATGTTGATAGGGCAATGACATAGTATATATTATATCCTTTGTACACCCTTTTAGCCCAAAATCAAATAACAAAGCCCAAAATGTCGTTGTCTTCATCATCTACAGGGAATTCAAAATCAAAACACAAAAGGGGGCAAAATTGATGAGCTCTCATCATCAACTACATCCGTTCCAAGCCAGTAGCCCACACAACCCTTTATGTAAGGGTGAGATCAACAAGTGGACATTAGTCAACCCTGCTCGTCAATTCATGAACTCCACCAAGAAATTGCTCACTTAGTACCTGTGATTTTGTTGGAAATTATTCCCAATTAACAAGATTTGAGCAATGTAGACCCTAAACGTCAACTTGAGTGGAGAAGTTTGGAAGAAGATATGGAACAACAAGACATGCTCGGCATGTAGTTTGATGACAATACGATGTCGCTTAATTCATGGATGGTGTGTCTGATCTCGCTAGCCCGATTTGGGATTCTGATTTCGAGATCTTTTTTGGCACTTTAGAATCAAATCTAGAATTTTTTTTATCTGAATCCGAATTTGACGATGCTAGTCTATTTTTGGAAGATTGGGATAACATATTTGACTTTTCATCTGCACATGAATATGAGATTTGTAACTGAGTTTAAAATCAAGAATCATATAGTAACATACCTATAACTGATCATTTTGATCGTTTGTTGATGATGGGTTGTAAATGATCCTTTCTTGATTTTCGTTTGTTGATAATTGTTCTCAGACTAGAGGAGAGAGTTTGTTTAGAACTTAGGGTTTTCTTTTGTTTGAGGATTGAGTCATTTTGAGTTTAGCCCATGGCCCTTTGTGGCTCGTTTCAAATTTTTGTTCTCATTTAAGTCTTCTCATGTAATATGGATGTTCAGCTATCAAATTTCTTGCCATTTGGGACGAATTTGAGGATTTGGCCATTTGGGGAAGATTATCACGGGCATTCTCATAATTAACGTGATCAATTGTTGGTCACAATTTCACACACTACATCACCTAGCCTCCCTAAAGGATCGCAAAGGTCCACTGTGTGTTTCCTTAAATAGTTCACTAGGTTAGAATCCCGTGATGGTTTAAAAAATGTAATGTTATATACCGAGTATTATAAAATGAAATTATGTATATACAAAAACTTGTGTATTTTACGGGTTGAAGAAAAATACAAGGTTATCTGTTAATACATACGATTGTCAAGATATATGTTTAAAAAATGAAATTGGGTGTGGTATTTATAAATCATGTTACGTTAATTTTTAACACATTTTTTTTTGCTATGTATTAACTTTTTTGTAGCCGATTAATGTTAATTAAACTCAATTACTATTAGAAATAATTTGGTGTGGCATTTATAAATGGGATATTAGATTTTTAATAACTCCAACTTTCACCGTTGGCCAATAACACTCGTAACTTTCGATTTGTACACCAACACTCTCAACTTTAAACTTATTTGCCGATAACACTCCCTAACTAATTGCATCTTAACCCAGTTAGCTGATGTCAGCTGTCGCGTCATAAAAATGCCAGGTCAGCTGCCACGTCATCAAAAATGGCAGGTCAACTGCCATGTCATCAAAATGCCACATTAGCTGCCAAGTTAAAAAAATGCCACATTAGTTGCCACGTCAGCACAAAGGGCCACATTATATGCCACATCAGCAAAAACTAACTGAGTTAGGGTTCAGTTAGTTAGTTAGGGAGTGTTATCGACCAATATGTTGAAAGTTGGGAGTGCTGGTGTAAAAATCAAAGGTTGAGTGTGTTATTGGCCAATTGGTAAAAGTTTGGGTTATTTAAATACAATATCCTTTTATAAATTATGTCACATTAATTTTTAAAACATTTTTTTTTTTGCTATGTGTTGACTTTTTCTCGAGCTGATTATTGTTAATTTAACTAAATTACAATTAAGCATAGGGGTATACTTAACCCTCCTTAACTTCACCTATTTTCTCCCATTTCACTCTGTCTTACTCTAAGGAAATTGTTTAGTCACATTAACTTTATCTAACTCTATTTTTAGTGGTTTATGGTTGAAAAACTAAAAAAAATAGTTAATTTAATATCTGAACATCCGGCCAACATGTTAACGAATAACCCATTTAAAATCCCTAAACACAAGGAGGGAGTGATACATGTCACGTGACCATTAACACCCAAATATTATGATACACCCCATGACTTATATATACATATATATATATAGAAATATTTAGCCCCACTAGACATGGTGTTAGTGGTTTATGTGAACCCTATTTTAATAAAGAAACTAGGTTCAAGCCCCAATGGTTTTTTTCTTCATCTTGCTATGAAACTATTATTTTTTTATTTACTTAAATTCTTATTTTGGTTAATTACCTTTTTCTTCCGTTTATATTTACTAAGTTACTTTTAAATATTGTATTCGATACATATATTTGTTTTTATAAACACTTGTCAATATATTTTTTCCATATCATGACTTATTTTTTGGTTTTCTATGTGGTTACTATACTTAGTGTTGCATAACAAACCAAATCAATACTGGCTTAAATCAAATTCCAGCCACAACTAACGCGTGAGGAAACCAACTCGTGTGTTAAAATATATTATACTTGGATCATAGTTGACATCCTTTTACTTTTTAAGTTGTCATTACCAGTTCTTAGTGATATAGGACTTACGTTATCTACCCTCACTTTGTAATTCAAGAATCAAAAATGACATTATGTTTATACGATGATAAATTGGAAATCAATAAAATCTTGGTTTATAATATTTTAACAAAACAGCTCTAGCTAGATAAAGAAGTTAAGGGGTTGCAGGTCTTTCGATTTAAAAATCTATACTTTGTCTTATGAATCTGCCTTGTTTTTTAAGCGCTTATTTTTTATACATGTACGTGTCGCTATAAACTCAAGCTGGTTTACGCTTCCACGTAAATTCTGTCGAGGCAAACATATTATGTTTTGGTGTTTTTTTATGTGCGTTTTCAGTTTTCAGTTGGGGTACGTTTTTTACGTATATTTTGTTCGGAAACGAGTGCGGTCAAATATAATACGTCTTCGTTAGACATTATAAATTCGAGTTACTTTACGTTTCGACACTGCGACAACGTGTGAGAGAAATTTACAACTTAACTCTATTACAAAACTCATATATCCTAGCTACACATAAATATGTAAGTTCATATCATTGCAAGTTGTAACAATACCATTATGAATCCTCTTGATTAGTTATACTAACTATCTAAATTCTTTTTGTTTTCCTACAACATACTTAGATATTTAATAAATACATATATAAACAAAAAGAATCTGAATCTTAGTCGATGAAATAGAATGAATTAGGTTCTCATATTCTAAACTTTTTAAGAAAATCCACATGCATAGATTTGTTTTTGTTTTTCTATTTTGTGTTAAAAAAACGTTTATCAAATTAACCTACATCACCAAGTCCTAGTTGCAGTTAAATTAATTGTTTCCTTAACTTTTTTGCACGGCAAGGAACGATGTGCCACCATCGTGACACCGGACGCTGTGGTTAAGATCAACTACTCGACCGTCGCCACCTCCTTGGCTCTCTCAAGATGCGCGAAAACCTGACCTCCACCCGCCCGAAGGCACGACAATGGGATAATCGGTAAAAGCCTCGCCTCCCATCCAAGTCGAACCGGCGCCACCCGTATTCGCTCTTTACCTGGATGCCGCAGCAAATAACGAGGAGAGTGGGAATCGAACCTGGGTCACAAGGAACCTCAATTCTTTCCCCAACCACTCCACCACTAGCTCATTGGCGGTTGTTTCCTTAATTAATTGATGAAAAAAATTGAGAGTTTATTAAGGGGTTCATCAAGGCCACCTTTTTTTAATCACATGTAACCTAAGAAATGAAAAAGGTGTTTACACCACTAGATTTTAAATAGAGCACATATGAACAAAATACAATGGTGTATTAGTGTATGCACCACTACAAACATATTTGAATTAAAACGACGATTATTTATTTTCCATCCTAAGATTAAAGAATTTGAAGCACAAAACTAGGAATTGTACATGGTTGTTGAACCCAAATCTATTTAGAGAAGCGCTTAGAAGAATCAAACATTTGATCGAGGACAATGAAGAGGACCATAGCGATGGCAGGATCGATAGATGGTTCTACCACCAAAGCAAAAACATCTCCCCCAAGTGCCACCCCTCCTTTGGCTTCTTTCCTCTTAATTTCAGCAACACACCGGTGCTTGTCATCATACACCATGCAGGACTTTTGAGCATATGATCCTTGGATCTCATAGATCACATTTCTTGTGTTCATCTTCTTTGATGATCCTACTGTACTCACATATGCGAGTGACTTGGTGTTCAAGACATTCACATGTTTGGTCACTGAAAATCGGGGAGTTACACTTTCACCATCATACACAAGAAAATTGTCTGCCAGGCTCAACATCTGGGGATAATATATCATGTCACTAATCAGCTTGTGTATAACTTTAAGATGATTTTTTATGAAAGTTATTAGTGGTGCAGAAATAAATATACCTTGCGCCTAACGGTGTGGAGACTGCAGCCTGACGCGTCCATGAGAACAATCTCCCGGTTTCCTTTCACGAAATAGTTGTCTACTCGAAATGCAAGATTTCCATAGGAGTTGTACACGGTAAAGCCGTCACAAGTGAAGATCAAAGGCTTTTTCCACACCGTCAAGGCGACATGATTCTTACTGTTTACAACTGGAATGATAGTCTCACTCTTAGGGTAAACCTTTGCCATAAAGAAGCACTGATTAGGAAGAGAAAGGGGGAGGGGACAGTTGGGAATGCCTTTGAAATTTTAGATGATGGAAGTTTAGGGTGAGACTCTACAATTTTATAGTAACTATACTACAAGGAATATATCCCATTCGAATAATTATGACATAGGTTTTATCTATTTATTTTTTCTTCATGCATAAACACATGAAACATATTAACAAAAGCAAGTAAATAAACAATCAAGGTACCACGAACTACATAATAAATTGAAACTATTTAACAAATTGTCATTGTTTTACTTACTAGTCAACCTTTTTTTCTTATTAGCTCGTAAATGATTTGGTGGCATGCCGACGTATGGTTCTCGATTTTACTTAGGACCAAGAGGTCTAGTTTGGCTTTCTAAATACATCCAATTATGATCACGTTCATGATTTGCTATATTATAGAAATTAAAAAACCTTTATTATATGGCATGTTTTTTGGTTATTTACGAGTTTGCCCCTGCGAATGTGTATCATGTGACTTGGTTTTAACTAGAATACATATGGAGTTAGTATGATGGAGTAAAATTGCAATAAAATGAAAGCGTTGTATTAAAATTTAAAGACATTTCAGATTTATAAATAATAGAATAGCCTATAAATCATTAACCTAATGAATTTAATATAAAATGAATTATTAGTTATAAAAACATGTATTTTTGACTTAAAAGATTACTAAATGTTTTTGTCTTCATCATCTTCATCATCTACAGGGAATTCAAAATCAAAACACAAAAGGAGGAAAAATTGATGAGCTCTTCATCATCAACTACATCCGTTTCAAGCCAGTAGCCCACACAACCCATTATGTAAGGGTGAGATCAACTAGTGGACTTTAGTCAACCCTGCTCACCAATTCATGAACTCCAAACCAAGAAATTGCTCACTTAGTACCTGTGATTGTTGGAAATTATTCTCAATTAACAAGATTGGAGCAATGTGAACTTGAGTGGAGAAGTTTGGAAGAAGATATGGATCAACAAGACATGCTCGGCATGTAGTTTGATGATGATACGATACCGCTTAATTCATGGATGGTGTGTCTGATCTCGCTAGCCCGATTTGCGATTCTGATAACGAGATCTTTTTTGGCACTTTAGAATAAATCTAGAATTTTTTTATCTGAATCTGAATTTGACGACGCTAGTCTATTTTTGGATGATTGGGATAACATATTTGACTTTTCATCTGCACATGAATAGGATTGTCACTTTTTATGAAGCTTGATATTTTGGTTGTTTAGTTTGGTTATATGGTTTAAAAGAATGTCGGAATGGTCCGACGAATTTTTGTTTCTACTTTACTGATTTTGAAAACTCAATTGATTGCAAGAAAACTTTAATTAACTTGATGAAACACAATAGTTTGAAAACAAGGTTCACACCCGGTTCGGTCATGCAAATCCTAGGGTTCCTACACGTTTTGGTTTTAACTCAATTGCAAACAATGATTAACGAATTTAGTGTTGCGTGGTTTAGGTGTGAAAAGCTATCGACGTCATAGACAACGGACTACAATACACTTCATTACCAAGAACATGTAATTCTAACCTAGACAAGGCATAATCGCACATAAACATTTCGCAAAGTCAAATTTCATAACTCATTCGACACTTTACAAATACAATACCAATGCGAGACAATTATCATAAGTTTTCCAATCAAATTGCAATTTGTCGCAAATCAAAATCCAAAACAATGTTAAACCCTAGAACTTACAAAACCTACACCAGTGTAACATCCGTCAAAAACGGATTTACCAAACCCGCTCCGTTATCAACCGAACAGTCAGTCAAAAATTTCGTTGCGAATTAAATGCCCAAAATATTTTTAAACGATACGTAATCAATTATTATACGGGAATATATATTTAGTTTTTGAAAAACTGTTGAAAATCGCAAAATAAAAATGAAATGATCCAGCCGGGTTTCGAACCCGGGTCACTCGCCGAGTCGATTCAGCGACTTATCTCACACACACAAACCACTCCGCCACTTGTTCTGTTTGGTAAATATTGAAATCATTTAATTGATAAAGTGACGTTACGAATTCAAAATCGGCGCCCATTAGTTCAGTCGTCGGAATCCCGGAAACCTCGCGAGTTTTTAACACTATTTTCAGTTATAACGTAAACCATTAACAAGACATCGGTCATAACCGATGTTTGAAGTCCGCGACCAAACCATAACCGCCGGAGTTTTTATGATTTACGAATCCAGTCGGAAATCAAACCAAATACATCTCGATTTTCCCCTATAAATTCACCCTCAACCCATTGAAAACCTTTCGCTCAAAACCACACTCTTTCTCGGCGAAAACTCCCTCGCCGGAACTTTTCTGTTCGTCGCCGGAAAACCGATTTCCTTATTTCTGAACCTCACTGAGCCCCTGAAGCTTATACCGGAGATACCCATACTTTTTCCAAGCTTTCCGGAGACTTGCTGCTGCAAGACACCTGACGCCGGAGTTGATTGCTGTCGCCGGAGTTCTGCCGGAAAACAGAGGGTCCAGTCGGTATACCTCTTTGCTTATTTTCTTTATCTTTTCACCCTTATCTTACCTTAATGGACTGTAAAACACTAATGAAACTTGAATAAAAACTCGAACCAGTCAGACCTTATATCTGGTTAACACTTGATGAAGAAGACGATGTATCCGGATCATATATGTATAATATAAATCAGGATATTAATCGGGTTAGACACACAGTCCAGCGGTGGACTGTGTGCACATATAACACAAAGGTCACGAGTTCGAATCCGGTTTCACACACGCTGCCTAAATAAAAATCAAATTTTTGTTTAACTGAACCGGAGTCGATACTGGTATATGTTAAGTATATTAATAACCGGAATAATAACCAAGTTAGACACACAGTCCAGCGGTGGACTGTGTGTTTGTTTATATCACAAGTCACGAGTTCGAGTCCGGTCTACTGCACCGACTCGAACAATTATCTATTCTTTTTAATAAGGCAGAAAAGGAAATAACTAAATTGTATTTAAGTATAATAAAAATCGAATTATATAACATGTTTAACACACAGTCCAGCGGTGGACTGTGTGTTAGATTAAACCACAGGTCCCGGGTTCGAGACCTGTGGAGTGCACGTCCGGTTCGCTTAAAACTGTTTTTAAAATAAAATGATTTTCGGTTTAAACTAATTAATATATATATATATAATTAAAATCAGATATATAACGGGTTAGACACGTAGCTCAGTTGGTAGAGCTGCGTGCACGCGTACGGGAGGTCTCGGGTTCGAGCCTCACTCAGCGCACTTGTGTTCCGCATTCGAACCGGTCAACGGTCAGGTCAACGGTCAACGGTCAGGTCAACGGTCAGAAAATTAATTTTTTTTATTTATTTTTATTTAATTATTTTAATTAAAAATCAATTAAAAATACTTAAAAATAACATTTTTAAGGTTAGAAAATAGTCTCAAACTCACAAAAATACACCCAACAATCCTACTAAAATAAATTAATAAAATCCGTTTACTTACCAAACCATAATGCGATTTATCTAGGTTAATCTCACTCGTGGTTAAAACCACTTCGCGTACATTCAACATCAACAACCGAACGCACCCACTGTGAGTGAATCTTACAACTCCCCCTTTTAATTTACACGTTTTGGGGTGTGTCATGTGTTATGAAAATAAATAACTTATTTATTTAAACTTGTGCTATACCACATCATGACCTAAACTTAGATTGTTTATATTGTTGTGATTACTTATTTCCTTTTGTCAAAATATATGAAACTCATTCATTAGGCCCCTCAGTTCCTCGTGAAAGACGAGTTGAGCATCGCGTGCCTCTAAATGTTCCATTATTGTTCATGTGTGTATCATTGAGTTTGTATTGTTTGTAGTTGTGTCATTTATGTTATCATGTTCATGCAAATTCATTCATTAGGCCCTCAGTTCCTCGTGAGAGACGAGTTGAGCATCGCGTGCCTCTAAATGTTCCATTATTGTTCATGTGTGTTCACTTAATATCTTATGATTGTTGATTAAGTTTATATCTATTTTTACTCATGTTTGGTTGTGTACATATTTCATAATCAATTTAAATAAATTTGTTCAAATGTTTTCCATAGGATTCACTCGCCAACATTATGTTGATCCAAAAACCTTTTTACACATGATACAGGTGAACAGGTTGAAGCAAGGAAAACATAGGATATGCCTTAGAAGAGAACAAAGAAGTTTAGATTGTTAGTTAGAACAGTTGTAACCTTTATTGTAAATTTCCATTTAATTTGTATTAAAGAATATGAAACGCATAATAAATGTCATGAGCTTTGATGATAACCCAATCATGCCCCGATCACCTTATCCGCTGCGGGTCGGGGTGTGACAACCAGGGTGAAACCTTCAGAAATTAGCCGCTCATGGTGAAGGGAACTTGATCAATAGATGATTGAAACTCAAACACGAACATCTTGAGCTTTGATGGTGGTGATGGTGAGGATTGGGGTTTGGGAATGGATGATTATGGTGGAAGGATTGGTAGATTGGTGAGGATGATGATGATGGATTAGGGTTAGGAATGGTGGATGATTGATTCGGTTGAAGATGGATGGAAAAGATGGATTGAGGTTAAAGGCTATGGTGTTCTTAGCTCCAAGATAGTTGTTTTTGGTTCAAAATCCCGTAACTCCTCACAAATTGGTCAACACCAACATAAAAACCCGTTCAAAATTGAATTTCAGCGACAACATAAAAGGAAGGGCGTTGCCGACGGCCCAATAGGGCGTCGCCGACGGCCCCTAGATCTTCGGATTTTTCTCCGACGCCTTAATCCACTGTCTATGAACAATTTTTGCCGACGGGGTTATCTGGGGGGCATTGCCGACGGTCCATATGGGCGTCGGCGACGGCCTCCCTAAATCGTGTTTTTTCTGTTTTCCCATTTTTCGCTCCCGGTTGACCCGTTTTCTGCCCCGATGCTCCGAAACGTTCCCGAATAGCTCCTTAAACTTCGTAAACCTGCAAAATACAAATCCAATCAAAGTAGTCTATTCAAAACTAAAAGTTACGTAAAATGTTAATTTAAACTCAATAAAAGCAACAGTTTTCAACCACGTATCACATCCCCACACTTGTCTTTTGCTTGTCCTCAAGCAAATCTGTCTTTCACTTTCACGTGGGTTGAACAAAGAACACACTTCCCATTCCCAAGATATAAGTTAAGGTCTAATGTCATACTTAGTTCGAATAAATTTTATCATTTTCAAATTATTTAACATTAATATGATGATTTCATATAAAAATGGTTATCCAAGATTAACCCGCCTTTAAAACTCACATATTATACCTATCCCTCACAATGTTCTCTCCACTCGGCTTATAATTTGGCTAATAAATAATACATTAGCACTTTTGACGTAAACACACAAACCGATTAGAACATATACCCGCATAAGCTTGCAACTCAATCATTCTCCACCACTGAAAACAAATATTGAACACAAGTCAAAAGGTCTTGAACGGGTTGTAACAGGGCTAGGCTAAGAGTATCGATGAGATGCTTTGAAAGTGGCTAAGGTGATGAAAACTTGATTTTTTTTAATACACAATCACTATACTAACATAATCGACTACAAAACAATAACTACAAGGCAAAAGTTTTCCGCCTTTATTCAACAACTATCTATACATGCGGTTTTCTTTTCTTTTCTATATATATATATATATATATATATATATATATATATATATATATATATATATATATATTTACACTCTAAAATCAAGTTTTCATCACATGGGTTAAAAGAAAGGGCTCAAAGGTCAAGGGCTAAATGGGTTGGTCAAATGAAATGTTTAGGCTCAAAATTGGCGACTAAGGGATTGATTTTGGGTAAGGATGTATAAATGGTGTAAAGTCAAAAGGTTTACCTAATGCCTTAATCATTCTTGTGCTCATATTCGGTCTATGGTTTCAAACGTACCAAAAGTTGCAAGTTCTACAATACATCACTAATGGTCCACTCAACCAAAGAATATACACAGATATGATATCTAAAAGTGGCTCAAAATCTCACGTATATAAGGTATGGTATGCGATATGTATAAAGTGTAAGTTTCTTAGGCGGATTATTCCCAAATAACCACCCGTTAACAACTCGTCATGTTATTTATTTGAACTTGACCATGACAAAAGACCACATGAGTTGTGCCATCCCTCATTAACTTAGTTACTTGTACCTTTTAGATCGCTTGAAAAATTTTTGAAAATTTCGCCCAATCCCCACACTTGAGGTCAACATTGTCCTCAATGTATAGTGTATAAATGAACGGGTCAAAATTGAAAAACTTTTTCTCCCCATCCCCACACTTGAGATCAACATTGTCCTCAATGTGTGAAAATGGAGCTTTTAAAAACGCACAAGGGACGTGGCACGACCGACTTTCCCAAAATTCCACCCCGGAGAATAAAATACAAAGTACAATCCACTTATTAAGCAACATAGACCAAATCAAAACTAAAGGAAATGTATGCACCTGGTTTTCGCTCATTCCTCATGTGCTTTTCAATTTCAACAAAATGGTTGATAAACGAACCCAATGCACCTACAAATTTCAATCTTCGTGTAGAAGCAAGCTTCTCACAACTAGAAAAATTCGTTGAATACATATATTACATAATGAGTATGAAATGTATATAGTGTCTTTAGTATAGCCGAATATGATGACACGGATATATGAGGTTAAGTTGAAAGTTCATTTGGTAAACCATTGACTTCGGAAAGTCAACTGCACATAAGAAACATGACTAGACAATTGTAAGGTTTTAGGAAGTCATATGGCGCGTGTTATATCAATATGTGTTATGAATGATGACATGATGAATTATATGAGTTTGAATAGATGTGATTTTGGGTACATGTTTTATGCTTGTTAGAAATGACTAATGAAAGTCAAATGTGAATTAAGCATTCGTTACGATCGTTAATGTGTACAATCATGTATGCTAACAAGAATGCATTTGCGATGACTTGAGAGTATAGGGATCATGTCAAGATGAATGGAAGCATGAAGGGCTAACGGGTCAAAAGAAGGCAAGGTAATGGATACAAATACGGATACTAAGGTAAGTGAATTCTTGAACTCACTTCGTATTTAAGTACATGAAGATGTATATATGTTCGAATAATCGAGACTAAAGTAGAGTGTGCGAATAAATAAGAAATGTTATAATAAGACCTCTTGAAAGGGGTGGTATGTCATTAAACCGTAAAATATCAATATAGAGGTAAACGGGTCGTGAATTTCGTAGAAAGGCTATTAGACGGAAAGGGTGGGAAATTGGATAAAGTAATCGAAATGTTTTGTAAAGAGATAAAATAGTTAAGTTATTAGAAACGGTGTGTTTGGAAGGCCCGAGGCTGGCCTAAGTGAGCAAGGAAATCGAATTGGGTGAAAAACAAGTTGCGGATTAGCAGCAACAGCAGATGACCGTAAGCTACGGTACCCGACCATAGCTTACAGTAGGAATTATCTGTTTGGCAAAAAGGTCATGATCGTAAGCTACGGTACCCGACCGTAGCTTACGGCAGGGAGTTTCTGGTTGGCAGAAAGTCCTCACCGTTAAGCTACAGTGAGTGAACCGTAGCTTACGGCGGGAATGAGTACCAAAATGTTGAACTTTGATTGTTGTGTATTTTATTGCGTCTTGGACTTTCGTGTCTTTTAAGGCTTATACAAAGGTTTCGGTAAACTTCCAAAAGATAGTATAATCTACAAAAACTTCGTGAAGGTTTTAATTATGTGATACGAATACAAATAATGACTTTCGGGCTCGTAAGGGATAAATATAAATATATACGTTTGAGATTCAAATCTCGTGGGAATGAAAGTGTTAGAATGTATTACACGAATGGGGAGATAAAACTTGTTCTTAAGCATATTTATAAATAAATTATTAGGCATAATTAAAGTTCGACGATCGAACACGGATAAGTGAATATGACTTGAACGCGCATACAAAAGTATATAGTTGTAGAATGAAGAAGTTAGTTGTCAATGTTATTATTGTATATATGTATGGAACCTGTAGGTAAGTATGTGTATATATGAAAATGCTTATACGTGATGTAGCCCAATGAATGTCGTTCGATGTTATGTGCTTGTGTGAAGAGGCTAACTATTTGTTGTTGAGGATGAAATTAGGAATGCAGGTAAGAAAAGGGTTGAGCTCTCGAAGGGGCTCGGCATAAGGAATAAGTTCGAAGAATAACCTATTAGAGTTTAATATAATGTTTGATGAATATATGTAGACGATTCATGTTCATGTTTTTAATTAAAATACATGATGTCACCATTTACTAACACGTTGGTTATATTTATATGGTGACCTCAGATAGTCGGACTATTATGACGGACAAACCAACGAGGATCGAGTCGAAGATCAAGGATTGTACGGAGAAGTGGTCATATAACTGAAACCATGTGTAACATAGTTACCATGGTTAGGAATAAACAATGTAAACAACTTAAAGGAGGTCGACTCAAATGGTTTAAAGTACATTAAAATAATTATAAGAAAGAAATTTTACGGTTCATATTTCCGCTGCGTCGTTTTGGGTCAAAACGCGTTTAGGGTGTTTTAAACAACAACCTAAACTCATTTTCGTAGGAATCACGGTTGCATTTAGCGTATGCAACAAGCCCTTTTAAACCTTCCGATAGCTCGGGAGGACGAGTATGTCTCGTGAGGGTTATCTAGGGAACACACCCACAAAGTTCATTTAACTACTAACACGAATAGAAATAAAAACTAAAATATACACAAAAATTTACAACAACAAAGAAAACATACCGGCTCATCGTTGGTATCGCTCATTCGGATCCACCGTGGGTATGGCTAATAGGGATATCCGGTGAGGGCTGACATCATATCGTGAAAATCGTCAAGCGGCCCCCTTTCACCTTCAGCCGACGTTGGGAACTACGGTGGGATGAAGCTGGGGCCAACTGCCTCGGGTCAGTGTGGAGATGGATCAGAAGGCCCAGTGGGAAGAGGTAGGTTCTCGTAAGATACCCAAGGTGCGTTTTCTTGATACGGGCGACCTGCCTCCCAATATCGGTGGTGGCGCTCCTGATCATGCAGATGTTTGGCGTTATTAACCGCCATCTGTTGCGCCACAGCCATAGCATTCTATCGGCGGTCTTCCAATGCGTTCTGCTTAGCACGCAACCTATCTTGTTCCTCCTCTCACGCTTGTCTTCGAGACAATTCTTGTGCCTGATACAAGTCTTGTCTCTCCATAAACGCCTGATGAGCAGCCCACAGCTACTACTGTCTCTCCCAATAATCTTGCTCTTTTGCGCGATGAGCAGCATCTTCATCCCAATGGGCCTGCTGTTGGGCCCCCCAATCTTGTTCCCATTGTTGCCTCCGCTGTTCATATTCCCCATTCTCCCCAATACACGCGGAGACGTTGTCATAAACGTCCTGCTGTCCCCGGTTGTAGTTGGGGTATCCGGGTTTTCGCCGGTTCGGAATGAAAGTAGCCACCCCGGCCGAGATTTCTCGATGTGGCCGGGTGTATCTTTGACGAGGCCCCCTTGGACCTTGAGGCTCATCTTCCTCTTCTTCATCCACCATCCCCTCTTCTCTTGCAGCCTCTTGAGCTACACTTGGGTCGGCAAACTGAAACCGATGCCCTTGATCGGTGATGGTGTATTGATGGTCGTACACCTGAACTTGGATCTTCCAATGTTGCTTCATCGACGCGAAGCAAATCTGATCCACTGGTTTTAACTCCCACAACGAATCAATTGGCAACTTATTTTGTTGCACTATCATCGCGCTAATAAGTCGTACATATGGTATCATTTTTCGAGTGTACGACTCACGCGTGTCCCAAGTGTTGATCATGAATAGATGGCGCCACGATAACTTGGGGGTTCCATAAAGCAAAGCGTGGATCATCCGACAGTCCGAGGCCTTAACCTTCCCTCGGTCCCCAAACCTGACCATTATATTCTAAAGAGAAAAGGGCTGAAGAATCTTCCCTTCAACCGACAATTAACTTCGAAGAGCAGCCCCACCATCTGAATAGGGCAAAACCGATTCTACCATTCCTTCAGGATCCACGGTATTGGCCTTATTATCCAAAACTTGGTCAATAGTGTATTAGTCATACTTATTGACCCCTAACGAATCGAATCGGGCGATACAATTCACTGTCTCGAAAGACATCACCACCTGCCCCCTACCAGTGTCACCCACTAGCTGCCATGTACTTGGCGGGCCATCCTTGTTCACAAATCTGAGCGAGGCCAACCACTCGCAAACAGCAGCCAAGTAGACCCTTGGTGTGATATCCTCACACCAATCCAAAACTCTTTCCCAACCGATCCTTTCAAACATTTGAACGATTCCTATCGTTCTAAACTCCTCTACATTCAATGTGCGCTCTGGCACAATCCGTTCTGGGATCGTTGTTTGCACCTCGTTAACCATCTTCCATTTCCACAACCTAACCTCCAACCGCCTATCATTAAACCTTGAGAGAGGTCGTCGTTTATTATTCTCCCAATGTTCACGACACCACTATCCCGAATCCTTTCCCATATCCAATCTTGCATGAAAATCTGATCGTCATTATCTTCTAACCTAGTTAATTGCTCCCACTTCCTTGCTATTTGCCCCGATGATGACCCGGCTCCCGAAGAGGAACCTTGACCCGAAGTCTTGCTACGCTTTCGGCTTGCCATATCTACAAAATACAAAGAAAAGAAACAATTAAACATGGTGAAGCTCAACATCTAAATCCTCACTTCAAATTCAAGCCAAATGTACTTCTTGAGCATATCACACAATGTTGAAACGCAACTTAATTGGTTAGACAATTATGGGCTTTAAATCTTCTAAATTTGTGCACTTTTGCCAACCTTTAAATTCAAGTTCTATGTTTGTAATCCTAAACATATAACAATTCATACTCAAACAAGATTCAACATTGTGTGTATGCTCAAACATGCAACTTAAACAATTCATGCTCATTACCTAACTATGTTGCATGCTCAATCCCACCCAAATCACCCGTATACACAAATTCAATCAATTGCTCATACCATGATATCATAACAACCTACTCTTAAACCTAGATTTAAAATTTTTGAAGAAAATCACATACCATATGGAATCCAAGCTCAAACTTAAGTAAAAATCGTACCTTTATGCTGCTTAAACACTTAGAACTTCAAAGAAATATAATGCACTATGAAGAACACTCTTTTCTCCAAAAACCCGAATTTTGATCTTCACTAATCTTGCAAATACGCAAGAATTAAAGGAAACCGTGTTAGGGGTTTTGTTCTATGCGAAAAAACACACAAAATAGGCTCAAGAATCAAGTGATTTTGTTGAGGATTGAAGAAGATATGAAGGTTTGAAGATTAGGGTTCTTGATGTTGAAGATGAAGAAGGTGTGGAGAAAGAGCAGGGGATTGGGTTGTTTTTAAAGAGGTATTGGTTAGTTGTGGTTAATTCGGGTCGAGATTGTGGTTAAAAACATGTTCGGGTCGAGTTTCGGTGGTTTAAAAAGTGTTTGGGTCCGACAATTTGCGTCAAAACAAGTTCAGCGTCGGCAGACAAACCAGGGGCCGTCGCCGACGCCCTCTTAAAATCCCAAATTCCTCCGACGGCTTAAACCACTGTATACGAGCAATTTTACCCGACGATACAAACAAGAAGCCGTCGGCGACGGTCAGGAGACCCATCGTCGACGCCCTTTAAAAACCCCTTTTTTTATTCGCGACACAATATACCTCCCCCCTGAAAAGTTGTGGATTGTCCCCAATACACAAAACAAATTAAAAACATACCTTATGTCTTCAAACCCGTTTGCAAAATCCGAACTTCACACGTTTAACGAGGTTAGTACAAAACACGCGAAATCAACACAAACACACCGCACAAACAATGAAAATATACAAAGTTCTACAACAAGTGTATTTGGTCCTTTAATTGACCTCATAAGTCGGTACGCTTACCAAGAAGCTTACCGATTCGTTGTTCGCCTCAATGTTGTCATTGTTACCATCGAGAAACTGTTTAAGACGATGACCATTGACCGTTTGTCTTGACCCATCCTTTGGGTCCTCGATGGTAACATCCCCAAGCTTGCCAACCCTTGTGATCACGAACGGGCCCATCCACTTGCTTTTAAGCTTTCCCGGGAAGAACTTGAGCCGTGAGTTGTATAACCATACCTTTTGTATCATGTGCTTTCTTCATACCATATTTGTATTTCGAAGCACATTCATATGCCTCCTCCCGAAGCTCCTCCAACTCGCAAAGCTTCAACTTGCGCTCCTTACCTGCATCGTCATATTTAAGGTTAACCTCTTTTATAGCCCAAAATGCACGGTGCACAAGTTCGACCGGTAAATGACAATTTTTACTATAAATTAAGCGGTAAGGAGTAGTGCCAATAGGGGTTTTATGCGCCGTTCGATAGGCCCATAAAGCATCGTTCAACTTTGTTGACCAATCCTTACGGTCCGGTCGAACGGTCTTTTGCAAAATTTCTTTAATTTGCCTATTAGACACTTCCACTTGACAACTCGTTTGCGGGTGGTAGGGGTAGCAATCCTATGGTCCACACCATACCGTTTGAGCAATTTTTCAAAATTAAAATTCTTAAAGTGAGATCCCCCATCACTTATGATTACCCTGGGTATCCCAAATCTAGAAATAATATTTGTTTGCACAAAATTGCAAACAACGGTATGGTCATTGTTTTGGTGGCAATCGCTTCGACCCATTTTGACACATAATCTACTGCCACCAAAATATACAAATTACCATGAGAATTGGGGAATGGGCCCATGAAATCGATTCCCCAAACATCAAAAATATCGACAATAAGGATCGGTTTGCATGGGCATCTCATCCCTCTTAGAAATGCCCCCTAACTTTTGACATTCAACACAGTTCTTAGCAAAGTTAAAAGCATCCTTAAAAATGGTCGGCCAATAAAGGCCACTATTCAACACTTTATGTCCCGTTTTATGATCACTAAAATGGCCTCCACAAGCAAAGGTATGCAAGTGCTTCAAAACACTCGGGATCTCTTCATCCGGGATGTATCTTCTCATTACTTGATCCGGACATGTCTTGAACAGATCCGGTTCCTCCCATGTGTAATACTTGATCTGAGACAAAAAAATGCAATCTTCTTCGTCTATCCCAATGAGCTGGTAAGTCACCTGTCACCAAATAATTCAAAATGTTAGCAAACCAAGGTAACGTTGACACTTTTAGAATGTGCTCATCTGGGAAAGTCTCGTTGATTTCCACACGAGATGAACCCTCTTCTACCATCAATCGGGATAAGTGATCCGCCACAACATTCTCGCTGCCCTTCTTGTCCCGAATCTCAAGGTCAAACTCTTGTAGTAACAAAACCCATCGGATCAATCTCGGCTTTGCATCCTTCTTCTTCATAAGGTACCTGACAGCAATATGATCAGAATAGATAATTACCTTATTTCCCCAAATATAAGCCCGGAATTTATCCAAAGCATATACCACCGCAAGTAGCTCTTTTTCCGTTGTGGTATAATTTAATTGCGCATCTGAAAGAGTCTTACTTGCGTAGTATATTGCCACGGGTTTCTTTTCTACCCTTTAACCCAGCATGGCCCCCACCGCATAGTCACTTGCATCACACATGATTTCAAATGGTAACGACCAGTTCGGTGACTGCAAGATTGGGGCCTCAACCAACTTTTGTTTGACACATTAAAGGCATTTTGACACGCTTTGTTGAAATCAAACGGTTGATCTTTTAATAATAGATTACATAAAGGTTTTGTTATGTCACTAAACCCTTTTATAAACCTTCTATAAAACCCCGCGTGACCCAAAAATGACCTAACACCTTTAACACTCGTGGGATATGGCAAAGTAGATATAACTTTCACTTTTGCCCTATTGACCTCTATCCCATGACTCGACACAACGTCACCCAACACGAATCCCTCTTGAACCATAAAATGGCTCTTTTCCCAACTCAAAACTAAATTCTATTCAACGCATCTCTTTAAGACCTTTTCGAGTTGGTCAAGGCAACCATCAAATAATGACCCAAATATTGAAAAGTCATCCATAAATATTTCCAAGTACTCCCCCACCATATCTGAAAAGATACTCATCATACACCTTTGAAAGATGGCGAGGGCATTACATAGCCCAAACGGCATTCGCCTAAATGCGAAGGTACCGTATGGGCAAGTAAAGGTGGTCTTAGCTTGGTCTTCCGGATGGATAGCTATTTGATTGTAACCCGAATATCCATCCAAGAAACAATAATATTTTTGACCCACTAACTTTTCAACTATTTGATCAATAAAAGGCAAAGTGAAATGGTCTTTGCAAGTTGCAGAATTTAACTTCCACCCGGTTACCGGCCGAGTGGCTACCTCTTCACCTGCGTCACTAGTGACGACTTGGATGCCTGCCTTTTTAGGGACCGTCTGTGTTGGGCTCACACATTGGCTATCAGAAATGGGGTATATAATACCCGCATCTATCCACTTTAGCACTTCCTTCTTGACCACTTCTCTTATGTTTGGATTTAATCTCCGTTGGGTGTATCGCGAGAAGGTGCGCTTCCATCCTCAGTGATGATCTTGTGCATCACTACCCGAAGGGCTAATCCCCTTCAAATCCGCAATGGTCCACCCAATAGCGGCTCTATGGGTGACCAACACACTCATCAACTTCTTTTCTTGCTCCCCAGTCAAATCTGCCGCAATGATAACCGGTAGCGTGTTGCCCTCACCCACAAAAGCATACTTCAAATGCTTAGGCAACACCTTCAACTCAACAGTAGGAGGTTCTTCCAATGACGGCTTTAACTTGGTGTCAATCTTTTCGGGAAGACTTTCCACTTGGTGTGTCCAAGGTGGTCTCCCTTCCCTTACCGCCATTACCTCCTTTTTCTTCTCCTCCTCATCCATGCTTTGATTTATCTCCGTTTGCAACCTGTCAAACATAAAGCACTCCTCTATTGTGTTTTCCTCCTCGACACCCATGTCGCAAAGAGGTATACACACGTCAACGACATCCGCCATATAGCATTCATCATTAACTAGAGGATCCGTTAACCCGGAAAACACGTTTAACCACAACCGACGGTTACCAAAAGTCATGTCGACCGTTCCCGTTTTGCAATTTATATGAGCATTTGATGTAGCCAAAAACGGTCGACCCAAAATAACTGTGGGTTGCTTGGTAAGGTCTAATGAAACATAATCGAGTACAAGAAAGTCCACCGGATAGTAAAAGTCCTCAACTTTAACAATTACATCCGTGACTATTCCACGGGGTAGCATAGGAGTTAAATCGTCTAACACTACGGTAGTGTTTGCCGCTCTAAGGGACCAAATTCATATTGGTCATATAAGCTACCCGGCAAAATACTCACACTAGCCCCAAGGTCCAAGAGTGCCCTTGTCATTTTAAACTCTCCAACTTGAATGGAGATGATAGGCGCCCCCGGATCTTGTAGCTTAGGTGGAAGTGCACCCGAAAGAATAGAACTCACGTTTTCAGTTAAATCAAGTTTTTTAGGAAATTTGTGAGTTCGTTTCTGGGTACAAATCTTTCAAATACTTAGCATAGGATGGAACTTGCTTAATTGCATCCAAAAGAGGTAAATTAATTTTACTTGTTTGAAAATTTCCCACATTTCTTCTTGGTGGGGACCTCTTTTGTTTACCACCTTTTTTGATGGTCCCAACAAGGCTTTGGGATAAGGGGCGGTATTAACCTCCACACCCTTGTCCTTAGCTTTTGGGACAGGGACGGTCACAACGGGTGTACTTTGCTCATTTTTTAAAACATTTTCTTTTCGACCCGTTTGACCGTCAACATTCTCATCATCGCTAGTCTCTTCCACCACCCCTTCAACAAACTAAGGTGGTGGTGACACGACACCATTATCAATGACTCGACCACTACGCAAAGAAATTTATTAATAGGTACCTCACGTGTGTTCTTTGAGCTTGAGCCTTGATGCTTTGGATTCACGGTCGTATCACTAGGTAGCTTCCCTCCATTGCCTCTCAATTGCGTCATCTCCTCCGCAAGTTGCCCCACTTGCTTCTCCAAAAGTTTATGCGACTTGTCACGAACCTCGAACTCTTTCTTCATTTCCATCTTGATTTCTTGATTCGAAGTTGTGATGGCATTCATGATAGCATCTAGCTTGGAGCTTACTGAGTCTTCACCACCCATCGGAGGATTTGCATTACCACCTCCATTACCACCTTGGTTGTAAACCCCTTTGATACCCGCCTTCGCGGTTTTGATAATGTTGGCCACTCCCTTGGTTATAATTTCGTTGGTATCCTCCTTGATTACCGCCTTGGCGGTTTTGGTACATCGAACCCCCTTGATTCCCACCTTGATTATTCGTTTGAAAATTAGGGTTCATCTGGTTTGAAGCATTTCCATAGCGAAAGTTGGGGTGATTTCTCAACCCCGGGTGATAGGTATTTGAGTTCATATCAAACTGCTTTCTCTCACCATAGACTTGATTCACCTCTTCACTCGCTTGTACCATGACAACTTGACATTCCTCAATTCGATGTCCAATATCTCCACAATCTTCACACACCGCAAATTGAACCGCCCCAACATATTTCTTTTTCATCCGTGCCAACTCTCTCTCCAATGTGGCAATTCTATCCTTGGCGCTTGAATCAAGATCGGGAAGAGATCGAGAGGTTGGATGCTTCTTTGATCGGTCTGCCATAGCGACCGCTTTTGAATTTTTACTTATCCGCTCCAAAAGTTCCCAATCATCCTCCTCGTGATTGTTCAACAAAGTCCCATTGCTAGCCGATTGTAAATACTTGTGGTCATCGGCATCTAACCCCCTTACGAAGCACTTAAGCAACTCCCACCTTGGAATTTGGTGATGAGGACATTTTCTAACCAATTCCTTAAAACGGGTCAAAGCCTCATGTAACAACTCCCCCGGTAATTGCCTAAACGAACAGATCTCATCTCTTGCGTCGTCGGTCTTAGCAACAGAATAATATTCGTCTAAGAATACTTGTTGCGTCTTTGCCCATGTATGAATACTATTCGCCGGCAATGTGAGAAACCATTGCTTCACCTTGTCTTTTAATGAAAATTGAAACAGCCTCATTTTCACTTCTTCTAGGGCAAAGTCATGACCTCCAATTGTGCCACAAATGGCCGAGAATTCTTCCAAATGGGTATACGGCTCGTCATTGGTTTTACCGTTGAAGTGGGGTAGAATGTTGATGTAGTTCGGCTTGCAATCGAACGCCCTTCTTCCTCGAGGTGTAGGCACAATCGGTGAGTCATTATCGGTGACAACCGGCCTGAATCGCCCATTAACACCCCTCGGAGATTGTTGATTTACTTGGCGTCTTAGGCCGTTCACTTCTTGATTCAATGGCCCATAATTACCTCTTCTATCGCCACCCAGATTCCCACCTTGATTTCCACCGCCTACAAATTGTGGGATTCGGGCACGGTTACCATTGTTGTTGTTGTTACCGTAATCCCAGTTCCGTTTATCATTCCTTGGCTGACGGTCATTCCCACAACCATCATTCCTCCTATAACCGCCATCGTTCCCTACGAAGTTGCCATTTTGATAACCAAAATCGTCATACTCAAATCCCCGCGCATTGTAGAAGTTTCCCATGTGGTTATCCCCCCAATCATGGATGACAATACGATGCCACTTAATTCATGGATGGTGTGTCTGATCTCGCTAGCCCGATTTGGGATTCTGATTACGAGATCTTTTTGGCACTTTAAAATCAAATCCATAAATTTTTTTTATCTGAATCTGAATTTGACGACGCTAGTCTATTTTTGGATGATTGGGGTAACATATTTGACTTTTCATCTGCACATGAATATGAGATTTGTAACTGAGTTTAAAATCAAGAATTATATAGTAACATACCTATAACTGATCATTTTGATCGTTTGTTGATGATGGGTTGGAAATGATCGTTTCTTGATTTTCGTTTGTTGATAATTGTTCTCAGACTAGAGCAGAGAGTTTGTTTAGAACTTAGGGTTTTCTTTTGTTTGAGGATTGAGTCATTTTGAGTTTATCCCATGGCCCTTTTGTGGCTCGTTTCAAATTTCTTTTCTTATTTAAGTCTTCTCATGTAATATGGATGTTCAGCTATCAAATTTCTTGCCATTTGGGATGAATTTGAGGATTTGGCATTTGGGGAAGATTATCACGGGTATTCTCATAATTAACGTGATCAATTGTTCGTCACAATTTCACACGCTACATCACCTAGCCTCCCTAAAGGATCGCAAAGCTCCACTGTGTGTTTCCTTATATAGTTCACTAGGTTAGAATCCCGTGATGGTTTAAAAAACGTAATGTTATATACCGAGTATTATAAAATGAAATTATGTATATACAAAAACTTGTTTATTTTACGGGTTGAAGAAAAATACAAGGTTATCTGTTAATACATACGATTGACAAGATATATGTTTAAAAAAATGAAATTTGGTGTGGTATTTATAAATCATGTTACGTTAATTTTTAAAACATTTTTTTCTGCTATGTATTAACTTTTTTGTTGCCGATTAATGTTAATTAAACTGAATTACTATTAGAAATAATTTGGTGTGGCATTTTTAAATGGGATATTAGATTTTTAATAACTCCAACTTTCACCATTGGCCAATAACACTCGTAACTTTCGATTTGTACACCAACACTCTCAACTTTCAACTTATTGGCCGATAACACTCACTAACTAATTGCATCTTAACCCAGTTAGCTGATGTCAGCTGTCGCGTCATCAAAAATGCAAGGTCAGCTGCCACGTCATCAAAAATGTCACATTAGCTGCCAAGTTATAAAAATGCCACATTAGTTGCCATGTCATATGACACGTCAGCACAAAGGGCCACATTAGATGCCACATCAGCAAAAACTAACTGAGTTAGGGTTCAGTTAGTTAGGGAGTGTTATCGGCCAATAAGTTGAAAGTTGGGAGTGCTGGTGTAAAAATCGAAGGTTGAGTGTGTTATTGGCCAATTGATAAAAGTTGGGATTATTTAAATACAATATACTTTTATTAATTATGTCACATTAATTTTTAAAACATTTTTTTCTGCTATGTGTTAACTTTTTCTCGAGCTGATTATTATTAATTTAACTAAATTACAATTAAGCATAGGGGTATACTTAATCCTCCTTAACTTCACCTATTTTCTCTCATTTCACTCTGTCTTACTCTAAGGAAATTGTTTAGTCTCATTAACTTTATCTAACTCTATTTTTAGTGGTTTTTGGTTTAAAAACTAAAAAAAATAGTTAATTTAATATCTGAACATCCGACCAACATGTTAACGAATAAACCATTTAAAATCCCTAAACACAAGGAGGGAGTGATACATGTCATATGATCATTAACACCCAAATATTATGATACACCCCCATAGACTTATATATATATATTTAGCCCCACTAGACATGGTGTTAGTGGTTTATGTGAACCCTACTTTAATGAAGAAACTAGGTTCAAGCCCCAATGGTTTTTTTCTTCATCTTGCTATGAAACTATTATTTTTTTTTACTTAAATTCTTATTTTGGTTAATTACCTTTTTCTTCCGTTTATATTTACTAACTAAGTTACTTTAAATATTGTATCGACACATATATTTGTTTTTATAAACACGTGTCAATATATTTTTATCCATATCATGACTTATTTTTTTTGTTTTCTATATGGTTGCTATACTTAGTGTTGCATAACAAACCAAATCAATACTGGCTTAAATCAAATTCCAGCCACAACGCGTGAGGAACCCAACTCGTGTGTTAAAATATATTATACTTGGATCATAGTTGACATCCTTTTTACTTTTTAAGTTGTCGTTACCAGTTCTTAGTGATATAGGACTTACGTTATCTACCCTCACTTTGTAATTCAAGAATCAAAAATGACATTATGTTTATATGATGATAAATTGGAAATCAATAAAATCTTGGTTTATAATATTTTAACAAAACAGCTCTAGCTAGATAAAGAAGTTAAGGGGTTGCAGGTCTTTCGATTTAAAAATTATACTTTGTCTTATGAATCTGCCTTGAGTTTTAAGCGCTATTTTTATAGATGTACGTTTCGCTATAAACTCAAGTTGGTTTACGCCCGTAAATTCTGTCGAGGCAAACATAATATGTTTTGGTGTTTTTATGTGCGTTTTCAGTGGGGGTACGTTTATTTTGTTCGGAAACGAGTGCGGTCAAATATAATACGTCTTTGTTAGACATTATAAATTCGAGTTACTTTACGTTTCGACACCGCGACAACGTGTGAGAGAAATTTACAAGTTAACTCTATTACAAAACTCATATATCCTAGCTACACATAAATATATAAGTTCATATCATTGCAAGTTGTAACAATACCATTATGAATCCTCTAGATTAGTTATACTAACTATCTAATTTCTTTTTGTTTTCCTACCACATACTTAGATATTTAATAAATACATATATAAACAAAAAGAATCTGAATCTTAGTCGATGAATAGAATGAAAATGAAATTTGGTGTGGTATATGTTTAAAAAAATGTTTAAAATGAAATTTGGTGTGGTATTTATAAATACATACGATTGTCAAGATATATGTTTAAAAAAATGAAATTTGGTGTGGTATTTATAAATCATGTTACGTTAATTTTTAAAACATTTTTTTCTGCTATGTATTAACTTTTTTTGTAGCCGATTAATGTTAATTAAACTGAATTACTATTAGAAATAATTTGGTCTGGCATTTATAAATGGGATATTAGATTTTTAATAACTCCAACTTTCACCATTGGCCAATAACACTCGTAACTTTCGATTTGTATACCAACACTCTCAACTTTCAACTTATTGGCCGATAAACACTCCCTAACTAATTGCATCTTAACCCAGTTAGCTGATGTCAGCTGTCACGTCATCAAAAATGCCAGGTCAGCTGCCACGTCATCAAAAATGCCATGTCAGCTGGCACGTCATCAAAAATGTCACATTAGCTGCCAAGTTATAAAAATGTCACATTAGTTGCCATGTCATATGCCACGTCAGCACAAAGGGCCACATTAGATGCCACATCAGCAAAAACTAACTGAGTTATGGTTCAGTTAGTTGGGGAGTGTTATCGGCCAATAAGTTGAAAGTTGGGAGTGCTGGTGTAAAAATCGAAGGTTGAGTGTGTTATTGGTTAATTGGTAAAAGTTAAGGTTATTTAAATACAATATCCTTTTATAAATTATGTCACATTAATTTTTTCTTCATCTTGCTATGAAACTATTTTTTTTTATTTACTTAAATTCTTATTTTGGTTAATTACCTTTTTCTTCCGTTTATATTTACTAAGTTACTTTTAAATATTGTATTCGATACATATATTTGTTTTTATAAACACGTGTCAATGTATTTTTGTCCATATCATGACTTATTTTTTTGGTTTTCTATGTGGTTGCTATACTTAGTGTTGCATAACAAACCAAATCAATACTGGCTTAAATCAAATCCCAGCTACAACGCGTAAGGAACCCAACTCGTGTGTTAAATATATTATACTTGGATCATAGTTGACATCCTTTTACTTTTTAAGTTGTCATTACCAGTTCTTAGTGATATTAGGACTTATGTTATCTACCCTCACTTTGTAATTCAAGAATCAAAAATGACATTATGTTTATATGATGATAAATTGGAAATCTAAAATCTTGGTTTATAATATTTTAACAAAACAGCTCTAGCTAGATAAAGAAGTTAAGGGTTGCAGGTCTTTCGATTTAAAAATCTATACTTTGTCTTATGAATCTGCCTTGAGTTTTAAGCGCTTATTTTTATACATGTACGTGTCGCTATAAACTCAAGTTGGTTTACGCTTCCACGTAAATTCTGTCGAGGCAAACATAATATGTTTTGGTGTTTTTTAATGTGCGTTTTCAGTAGGGGTACGTTTTTTTACGTATATTTTCTTCGGAAACGAGTGCAGTCAAATATAATACGTCTTCGTTAGACATTATAAATTCGAGTTACTTTACGTTTCGACACCACGTCAACGTGTGAGAGAAATTTACAAGTTAACTCTATTACAAAACTCATATATCCTAGCTACACATAAATATGTAAGTTCATATCATTGCAAGTTGTAACAATACCATTATGAATCCTCTAGATTAGTTATACTAACTATCTAAATTCTTTTTGTTTTCCTACAACATACTTAGATATTTAATAAATACATATATAAACAAAAAGAATCTGAATCTTAGTCGATGAAATAGAATGAATTAGGTTCTCATATTCTAAACTTTTTAAGAAAATCCAGATGCATAGATTTGTTTTTGTTTTTCTATTTTGTGTTAAAAAAAACGTTTATCAAATTAACCTACATCACCAGGTCCTAGTTGCAGTTAAATTAATTGTTTCCTTAACTTTTTTGAACGACAAGGAAACGATGTGCCACCATCGTGACACCGGACGCTGTGGTTAAGATCAACTTCTCGACCGTCGCCACCCCTTTGGCTCTCTCAAGATGCGCGAAAACCTGACCTCCACCCGCCCGAAGGCACGACAGTGAAATATTCGGTAAAAGTCTCGCCTCCCATCCAAGTCGAACCGGCGCCACCCGTATTCGCGCTTCACCTGGATGCCGCAGCAAATAACGAGGAGAGTGGGAATCGAACCTGGATCACAAGGAACCTCAATTCTTTCCCCAATCACTCCACCACTACGTCATTGGCAGTTGTTTCCTTAATTAATTGATGAAAAAAATTGAGAGTTTATTAAGGGGTTCGTCAAGGCCACCTTTTTTAATCACATGTAACCTAAGAAATGAAAAAGGTGTTTACACCACTAGATTTTAAATAAAGCACATATGAACAAAATACTATGGTGTATTAGTGTATGCACCGCTACAAACATATTTGGATTAAAACGACGATTATTTATTTTCCATCCTAAGATTAAAGAATTTGAAGCACAAAACTATGACTTCACAAAACTAGGAATTGTACATGGTTGTTGAACCCAAATCTATTTAGAGAAGCGCTTAGAAGAATCAAACATTTGATCGAGGACAATGACGAGGACCATAGTGATGGCAGGATCGATAGATGGTTCTACCACCAAAGCAAAAACATCTCCCCCAAGTGCCACCCCTCCTTTGGCTTCTTTCCTCCTAATTTCAGCAACACACCCGGGGCTTGTCATCATACACCATGCAGGACTTTTGAGCATATGATCCTTGGATCTCATAGATCACATTTCTTTTGTTCATCTTCTTTGATGATCCTACTGTACTCACATATGCGAGTGACTTGGTGTTCAAGACATTCACATGTTTGGTCACTGAAAATCGGGGAGTTAAACTTTCACCATCATACACAAGAAAATTGTCTGCCAGGCTCAACATCTGGGGATAATATATCATGTCACTAATCAGCTTGTGTATAACTTTAAGATGATTTTTTATGAAAGTTATTAGTGGTGCAGAAATAAATATACCTTGCGCCTAACGGTGTGGAGACTGCAGCCTGACGCGTCCATGAGAACAATCTCCCGGTTTCCTTTCACGAAATAGTTGTCTACTCGAAATGCAAGATTTCCATTGGAGTTGTACACAGTAAAGCCGTCACAACTGAAGATCAAAGACTTTTTCCACACCGTCAAGACCTTGACGACATGATTCTTAGTGTTTACAACTGGAATGATGGTCTCACTCTCAGGGTAAACCTTTGCCATAAAGAAGCACTGATTAGAAAGAGAAAGGGGGAGGAGAGTTGGGAATGCCTTTGAAATTTTAGATGATGGAAGTTTAGAGTGAGACTCTACAAATTTATAGTAACTACACTAAGGAATATATCCCATTCGAATAATTATGACATAGGTTTTATCTATTTATTTTTTCTTCATGCATAAACACATGAAACATATTAACAAAAGCAAGTAAATAAACAATCAAGGTACCATGAACTACATAATAAATTGAAACTATTTAACATATTGTTATTGTTTTAATTACTAGCCAAACTTTTTTTCTTATTAGCTCGTAAATGATTTGGTGGCATGCCGACGTATGGTTCTCGATTTTACTTAGGACCAAGAGGTCTAGTTTGGCTTTCCAAATACATCCAATTATGATCACGTTCATGATTTGCTATATTATATAAATTAAAAAATCTTTATTATATGGCATGTTTTTTGGTTATTTACGAGTTTGCCCCTGCGCATGCCTATCATGTTACTTGATTTTAACTAGAATACAGATGGAGTTAGTATAATGGAGTAAAATTGCAATAAAATGAAAGCGTTGTATTAAATTGAAAGACATTTCAGATTTATAAATAATAGCAATAGCCTATAAATCATTAACCAAATGAATTTAATATGAAATTAATTATTAGTTATAAAAACATGTATTTTTTTACTTAAAAGATTACTAAATGTTGTTGTCTTCATCATCTACAGGGAATTCAAAATCAAAACACAAAAGGAGGCAAAATTGATGAGCTCTTCATCATCAACTACATCCGTTTCAAGCCAGTAGCCCACACAACCCTTTATGTAAGGGTGAGATCAACAAGTGGACTTTAGTCAACCCTGATCACCAATTCATGAACTCCAAACCAAGAAATTGCTCACTTAATACCTGTAATTGTTGGAAATTATTCTCAATTAACAAGATTGGAGCAATGTAAACCTTAAATGTGAACTTGAGTGGAGAAGTTTGGAAGAAGATATGGATCAACAAGATATGCTCGGCATGTAGTTTGATGACGATATGATACCGCTTAATTCATGGATAGTGTGTCTGATCTCGCTAGCCCGATTTGGGATTCTGATAACGAGATCTTTTTTGGTACTTTAGAATCAAATCTAGAATATTTTTTTATCTGAATCTGTTTTTGACGACGCTAGTCTATTTTTGGATGATTGAGAAACATATTTGACTTTTCATCTGCACATGAATATGAGATTTGTAACTGAGTTTAAAATCAAGGATCATATAGTAACATAATCATTTGGATCATTTGTTGATGATGGTTGTTAATGATCGTTTCTTGACTTTCTTTGTTGATGATTGTTTGTTGATAATTTTTCTTAGACTAGAGTAGAGAGTTTGTTTAGAACTTAGGGTTTTCTTTTGTTTGAGGATTGAGTCATTTTGTGTTTACCCCATGGCCCTTCTGTGGCTCGTTTTAAATTTTTGTTCTTATTGAATTCTTCTCATGTAATATGGATATTCAGCTATCAAATTTCTTGCCCTTTGGGACGAATTTGAGGATTTGGCCATTTGGGGAAGATTATCACGGGTATTCTCATAATTAACGTGATCAATTGTTCGTCACAGTTTCACACGCTACATCACCTAGCCTCCCTAAAGGATGGCAAAGCTCCACTGTGTGTTTCCTTACATAGTTCACTAGCTTAGAATCCCGTGAGAGATGAAAAATGTAATGTTATATACGGAGTGTCGCGCCCCGGTCAAAGATAAAATTTATATGCCTAAATTACCCTTAACAATGCGTTAGTGGTAGCAAGAGGTCGAACCACGAAGAGTTTGTGGTTTGTGTTCGGACGTGATTGATTTTAATAGGATTGTCACTTTTTATGAAGCTTGCGATTTTGGTTGTTTAGTTTGGTTATTTGGTTTAAAAGAATGTCGGAATGGTCTGACGAATTTTTGTTTCTACTTTACTAATTTTGAAAACTCAATTGATTGCAAGAAAACTTTAATTAACTTGATGAAACACAATAGTTTGAAAACAAGGTTCACACCCGGTTCCGTAATGCAAATCCTAGGGTTCCTACACGTTTTGGTTTTAACTCAATTGCAAACAATGATTAACGAATTTAGTGTTGCGTGTTTAGGTGTCAAAAGCTATCGAAGTCATAGACAACGGACTACAATACACTTCATTACCAAGAACATGTAAATTCTAACCTAGACAAGGCATAATCGCACATAAACATTTCGCAAAGTCAAATTTCATAACTCATTCGACACTTTACAAATACAATACCAATGCGAGACAATAAGTTTTCCAATCAAATTGTAATTTGTCACAAATCAAAATCCAAAACATTGTTAAACCCTAGAACTTACAAAACCTACACCGGGGTGAAACCTTCAGAAATTAGCCGCTCATGGTGAACGGAACTTGATCAATAGAAGATTGAAACTCAAACACGAACATCTTGAGCTTTGATGGTGGTGATAGTGAGGATTAGGGTTTGGGAATGGATGATTATGGTGGAAGGATTGGTGGATTTGTGAGGATGATGATGATGGATTAGGGTTAGGAATGGTGGATGATTGATTCGATTGAAGATGGATGGAAAAGATGGAATGAGGTTAAAGGCTATGGTGTTCTTGGCTCCAAGATAGTTGTTTTTGGTTCAAAATCCCGTAACTCCTCACAAATGGGTCAACACCAACATAAAAACCCATTCAAAATTGAATTTCAGCGACAGCATAAAAGGAAGGGCGTCACCGACGGCCCCTAGATCTTCGGGTTTTCCTCTGACGCCTTAATCCACTGTCTATGAACAATTTTTACCGACGGGGTTATCTGGGGGGGCGTCGCAGACGGTCCATATGGGCGTCGGCGACGGCCTCCCTAAATCGTGTTTTTCTGTTTTCCCATTGTTCGCTCCCGGTTGACCCGTTTTCCCCTCGATGCTCCAAAACGCTCCCGAATAGCTCCTTAAACTTCGTAAACCTGCAAAATACAAATCCAATCAAAAGTAGGCTATTCGAAACTAAAAGTTACGTAAAACGTTAACTTAAACTCAATAAAAGCAACGGTTTTCAACCACGTATCAGTGTCTAACCCGATATAAACATCAAATTTAATTACACTTATTCACTACTGCAACTTCGTCTTCTCCATTTTATAGCCTAAAACATAACCCGCCTGATTTACTCAATCCTCTTTTGGATTCGATGATCAATTATCTCAATTAACAAAACACATAAAACGAAAGGGATTTAAGGGATGTTTGTACCGAAATACAGGTGACTTGACTCCTTCAGCGAGGTTTTCGGCGACAATACAAAGCTCCGGCGAAGTGGAATTGAAGACAGAAACCTTTTTGAGAGGTTTTGAGAATGAGCAAGTTCAACAGAAAGGTTGTGAATTGCTATTTATAGGGAAGAAGTGGTTTAAGTTTGATTTCTGTTTTTGACCGTTTCGGTTAAGAAATTGATGATCACAATGATCTTTATAACTGAGTTGCGTCATGATTGAGCTTTAATGTGAGATTGGAATCAGTTTTAGAAATTAAATTTCTAGATTGAAACGGTGATTTGATGAAAATTTAGGAGTTACGGATGCTGATGGGTTGGTATGTGATTGAACTGGTTTAATGGTTTGTTTGAGTATAAGAGTTATTTGTTTCAAGATAATTACAGATGTGTGTGTGTGTAGCTCAATGGTGTGTTGTATGTGTTGGTTGACTGAAGACCCGGGTTCGAAACCCGGGGTCACCCCTTTAGATTTATTTTTATTATTTTCAATTTATTTGTTATTATTATTGTTAGTTTTTATTTATTATTTGTTATTTTAACCCTTTTTTTATTTACTAATTAATGACATAAATACAGCAAATTTGAACGATTAACATAAATACGTAACGAAACGTCATCGCATATATTTGAATTATTAAACAGAGCGGGTTTTAGAACCCTTTTACAACGAATGTTACAGAATTACTATTAGAAATAATTTGGTGTGGCATTTATAAATGGGATATTGGATTTTTAATAACCCAACTTTCACCAATTGGTCAATAACACTCTCAACTTTCGATTTGTACACCAGCACTCCCAACTTTCAACTTATTGGCGATAACACTCCCTAACTAACTGAATCCTAACCCAGTTAGCTGATGTCAGCTGCCACGTCATCAAAAATGCCAAGTCAGCTACCACGTCATCAAAAATGCCACATCAGCCGCCATGTTATCAAAATGCCACATCGGCTGCCACGTCATATGTCACGTCAGCACAAGGGGCCACATTAGATGCCACATCAACAAAAACTAACTGAGTTAGGTTCAGTTAGTTAGGGAGTATTATCGGCCAATAAGTTGAAAGTTGGGAGTGCTGGTGTTCAAATCAAAAGTTGAGTGTGTTATTGGCCATTTGGTAAAAGTTGAGGTTATTTAAATCCAATATCCTTTTATAAATTATGTCACATTAATTTTTAAAACATTTTTTTCTGCTATGTGTTAACTTTTTCTCAAGCTGATTATTGTTAATTTAACTAAATTACAATTAAGCATAGGGGTATACTTAACCCACTTTAACTTCACCTATTTTCCCATATTTCACTCTGTCTTACTCTAAGGAAATTGTTTAGTCTCATTAACTTTATCTCTGTCTTACTCTAAGGAAATTGTTTAGTCTCATTAACTTTATCTAACCTTATTTTTAGTGGTTTTATGTTTAAAAACTAAATAAATAGTTAATTTAATATCTTAACATCTGGCTAACATGTTAACGAATAACCCATTTGATATCCCTAAACACAAGGAGGGAGTGATACATGTCATGTGATCATTAACACCCAAATATTATGATACACCCCATGGCCTTATAATTGAGAAATATTTAGCCTCACTAGACATGGTGTTAGTGGTTTATGTGAACCCTACTTTAATAAAGAAACTAGGTTCAAGCCCCAATTGTTTTTTCTCATCTCACTATGAAACTATTATTATTTTTTATTTACTTAAATTCTTATTTTGGTTAATTACCTTTTTCTTCCGTTTATATTGACTAACTAAGTTACTTTTAAATATTGTATTTGATACATATATTTGTTTGTTTTTATACACACGTGTCAATATATATTTTTGTCCTTATCACAACTTATTTTTTTGATTTTCTATTTGGTTGCTTTACTTAGTGTTGCATAACACACCAAATTGATACTGGCTGAAATCAAATTCTTGAGGGAACCCGCTCGTGTGTTAAAATATATTATACGTGGATCATAGTTGACATCCCTGTACTTTTAAAGTTGTCATTACCAGTTCTTAGTGATATAGGACTTACGTTATCTACCCTCACATTGTAATTTAAGAATCAAAAATGACATTATGTTTATATGATGATAAATTGGAAATCAATAAAATCTTGGTTTATAATATTTTAACAAAAACAGCTCTAGCTAGATAAAGAAGTTACGGGGCTGCAGGTCTTTCGATTTAAAAATCTATACTTTGTCTTATGAATCTGCTTCGAGTTTTAAGCGCTTATTTTTATATATGTACCTGTCGGTATAAACTCAAGTCGGTTTACGCTTTCACGTAAATTCTGTCGTGGCAAACATAATATGTTTTGGTGCTTTTTTATGTGCGTTTTCAGTTGGGGTACGTTTTTTACGTAAATTTTGATTGGAAACGAGTGCAGTCAAATGTAATACGTATTCGTTAGACATTATAAATTCGTGTTACTTTACGTTTTGACACCGCGACAACGTGTGAGAGAAATTTACAAGTTAACTCTATTACAAAACTCATATATCCTAGCTACACATAAATATGTAAGCTCATATCGTTGTAAGTTGTAACTATACCATTAGTAACATTACCATTATGAATCCTCTAGATTAGTTATACTAACTATCTAAATTCTTTTTGTTTTCCTACAACATACTTAGATATTTAATAAATACATATGTAAACAAAAAGAATCTGAATCTTACTCAATGAAATAGAATGAATTGGGTTCTCATATTCTAAACTTTTTAAGAAAATCCACATGCATAGATTTGTTTTTGTTTTTTTTTTTTTTCGTGTTAAAAAAAACGTCTATCAAATTAACCTAGAATATTTAACATTTAGTTTCACTTGGTAAATAGAAGATTGAGTATGCATGAATTGTATCATGTTTAGTAACACTTATTTATATTGTTTAAAATTTAATATTTATCTAAACTTATGATACGTAGAAAGAATATAATGACAGTGTCCCGATTTCTTAATCAATGAAATGACTTGGATGGTTACATAGACTCACGACAATAAGTTTTTCTACCATCATGTAATGTTATCACCAAGTCCTAGTTGCAGGTAAATTAATTGTTTCCCAGCAAGGAACGACGTGCCATCATCGTGGTGACACCGGACTTGTGGTAAAGATCAACTACTCGACCGCCGCCACCCCCTTGGCTCTCCCAAGTTGCACGGAAACCTGACCTCCACCCGTCCGAAGGCACAACAGTGGAATAATCGGAAAAAACCTCGCCTCCCATCCAAGTCGAACCGGCGCCACCCGTATTCGTTCTTCACCTGGATGCCGCAGCAAATAACGAGGAGAGTGGGAATCGAACCTGGGTCACAAGGAACCTCAATTCTTTCCCCAACCACTCCACCACTAGCTGATTGGCAGTTGTTTCCTTAATTAATTGATGAAAAAAATTGAGAGTTTAATAAGGGGTTCATCAAGGCCACCTTTTTTTAATCACATGTAACCTAAGAAATGAAAAAGGTGTTTACACCACTAGATTTTAAATAGAGCACATATGAACAAAATACTATGGTGTATTAGTGTATGCACCACTACAAACATATTTGAATTAAAACGACGATTATTTATTTTCCATCCTAAGATTAAAGAATTTAAAGCACAAAACTATGACTTCACAAAACTAGGAATTGCACATGGTTGTTGAACCCAAATCTATTTAGAGAAGCGCTTAGAAGAATCAAACATTTGATCGAGGACAATGACGAGGACCATAGCGATGGCAGGATCGATAGATGGTTCTACCACCAAAGCAAAAACATCTCCCCAAGTGCCACCCCTCCTTTGGCTTCTTTCCTCCTAATTTCAGCAACACACCGGTGCTTGTCATCATACACCATGCAGGACTTTTGAGCATATGATCCTTGGATCTCATAGATCACATTTCTTTTGTTCATCTTCTTTGATGATCCTACTGTACTCACATATGCGAGTGACTTGGTGTTCAAGACATTCACATGTTTGGTCACTGAATATTATGTAAATAGTTAAACTTTTCATATAATCGTGTTTATAAATTTCCTAGTTTATATAATATAGCAAAGAGATAAGGATGTGTGCGGACCAAAAATATTTTAGGCTTACAGTCTTGAAAAAAAAACGCATATGTTCAAACCCAATATACTACCGGTATATTTCAAGGGTCACAACGATAAGAAATGGAACACGTTGAAGACACTACTAGTGAAAGTTTTTTATCGGCGTGAAGGTTTATAGTTCACTCAAAAATCAAATAGGTTTATTAGCTCGTAAATGATTTGGTGGCATGTCGACGTATGGTTCTCGATTTTACTTGGGACCAAGAGGTCTAGTTTGGCTTTCTAAATACATCCAATTATGATCACGTACATGATTTGCTATATTATATAAATTAAAAAAATCTTTATTATATGGTGTGAATTTTTGGTTATTTATGAGTTTGCCTCTGCACATGCCTATGATGTGATTTGGTTTTAACTAGAATATAGATGGAGTTAGTATGATGGAGAAAAATTGGAATAAAATGAAAGCGTTGGTATTAAGACATTTTAGATTTGTAAATAATAGCAATAGCCTATAAATCAGAGCGACCAAAACCGCAATCTACTCAAAATACTTTCTTATCCATGATCATAGATGCTCGGTTTTTTAATGGTTGAAGAATAGATCAACACTGAGCTTCCTTGATCGGTCCAAATGGTGAATTTAGTGAAATCGGGTCATTTTAGGTAATTGGGATTCACTTAGGACTAAATGAGAAATTTGAATATACATTGATACAAGTTAGGAGATGCGAAATTCATATTTGATCAAGACTATTTTTATTTCTAATACGGAACAACCAGAACAGCCCCTTTATAGTTATGACTGGTAATTATGACGGTTAATCAACTATCAAGGATAGTTATGATGTGGAAATTAAATAATTGTCAAGGATAGTTATTAGATGGTGGTTAATTAATCACTAACTGTTGGTTTCTATAAATGGAGTCATTTGGTCTAAAAGTTAATACGAGAGAATATCGAATTTCTCAAGGCATCCTCTCTGGTTCTCGAAATTCACACACAAATCACATACTTAGTTCTTGCATATTAAAGTCTAAATTTATTTGGTTGATACATTCGAGTGAACAATTGAATTTTTTCAATCTAAAAGTGTTCACACAACTCTCAGATTATCCAAGCACTCGATTTCTCATAAATTCCCAACTAATGGTGTATGTTTGACATAGAAAATCTTGTCTAGTTCTCTTTGTTAATTTTATTTTTTCGATGATCGGTGTTTTATAGAATGTGTTTCCTTGCCATTTAAAAAACGTATATAATTGTCCAGGGATAAAATCATCTTGATTTATAGTAAGTAAAACTTGTAATCAAACGAGAGGGTTAAATTACTAATATATGGTAGAGGATCAAATACAAGACACAATTTGCATGAGAAGTGTAGGGAAAAATCTTATCCATTGATCTGATCTCTCAAGTCAGTGACTCAAAATTAGGCGGTGACATTTTGGTAAATCCCAAATTCAAACAATTGAAGAAACAAATAGAGAAAGGCGGTGGCATTTTCGTAAATCCAGATAGAAACAATCACGCAACACACATAAATGTTGTCGCATAACCAAGAGCTCTTGGAGTCAAGGCAAATCACTCATGGAAAATTTTATAAAAATAAGTCAGTTCAGGTTTATATAAACCAACATTTAAAAAACAAAGTCTTTTTTGGAAGGAATCTTATCTCAGAAGTTTTCTAACTATAATCTTGTATTAGAAAAGATAGTTATTTTCCTCACTTTCAAGTCGAAACCACCTGGGTTCGACGCACAATCCGTGGCATCAACCATTGTAGTCGGACGAACCTTCCAAGTATCTTTTCTTCCCTCTATTTAAATAGTCGAACTCGCCTCTTACAAGCCTAAAAATAAAAAAGAACATATTCGTACATTCTTAGTTATTATACATTTCATTCCAATCCGCAATATCTAGAGATGCACAAATCGAGTTTTTTTAATAACCTAAACTGGGTAAGAACTGAGTCCAGGTTTGGTCAACAAAGTCAAGAACCGGGGTAGGGTAAGAACAGGTTCTGGGTACGCTCAGGTTTTTGACCAGTTTAGGTTTAGCCGGGGGGGTTTTCAGGTTTTGGCCGGTTTGGGTCCGGGTTTTGACCAGGTAGAGGTGGAATCGGGTCCGGTGGTTCCGAGTCGGGTCTGGTTTCTTTTGTTACACCAGGGTCTAGAACTGGTATGTACCCACAGATCAGGTAGAGTAGGAACCGGTTCCGGGTGGGTCAGGAACCGGGTTTTTGTGCCTCTCTAGCAATATCAAGAATGACACTGCTATTTATTGACATGATTTCTTTATATTTAAGTCCATGTACAGCATTAAGCAATTCCGGTGGTTATTATGTACAAGGGGGCTCTTGATTCAAGCAAGCAGGAGTCAGCATTAGCTCAGGTTATTCGGCAAATAAGAAGATAACGGTCTAACTTTCTAAAAATATCACAAAATCACAACAAATGTTCATCCCCTGTTAACTCTTAAGGACCAAATACTTAACTAGAGAACAAATGTTTACTGTAAATATTCTTACAAAACTATATTGTTCAAAAAGGTTAACTTTCACTCTGAAATCAACATGTTTTCATTTAGATAGGAGTTTTCAGTGAATATTTGACGAGTTTGACTTGCTTGTTTGACTAAAAGAAAAAAAATAACACGAACCAATTTAGGAAAATAGGCCAAAAATGTCACCTCTAAGCTAGTGAAGCGCGAAAAGATATAAAAATACGAACTTCTTAGTCGAAATTATCAATCTTGATGGGAACGATTTCGTCTGCAACCTTAAAGTGTCCCACTAAACGTGCGAAAAACACCATTTGTTGTTCAAGTGTGAATTTAATGTTTTCGGCCTGCACACATACTAAAGTTACTAAACGACTTTTACCAGAAAATTAAATAACACTAAAAAACAACAAAGTTTATATATTTCTAACCTTACGAAAACCATGCTGTTCCCCTTCATATTCCACTAAAGCAACAGGCAATCCTTTTGCTTTCAGTGCTTGATAAATTTTTCTTGCTTGATCAGGAGGTACAACCTATAACGCAGCATACATCAATTCATTATGATATATAAAAGAACTACAAGATACAGATATAAAATTTTCCACTTTTTTCCATATTTTAGCAACCAGAGGTATTCATGAGCTGGTTTTGAAGGAAATTCTAGGCTGAATCACTCACTACAAACGACATAAAAAACCTGCCGTGGTGGTTGGTTGGAGGGGGGGGGTCAGTTCGGCAATTGGAACCAACCTTTTTTTAATTTCAAAATCATTCGTTTGTTTGTATTAAAAAAATTAAACTATAAAGAAGGCTCATGATGGTTATAACTGTATATTCCAGAAATGAAAAAATAAACGTTAAATTGTTGGTTCATTTTTAAAAAATATAAAACTATAAAGAAGGCTCATGATGGTAATAACTGTGATTGTAGAATTAAAATAAAAAAAAAACATAAAAAATAATAACCGTTAAATGGTCGGTTCATAACTGGCTCCAAACTGCCAAAAGCGAATATCAACCGAACCATACCGGCCGACTTGCTTCGGTTTAAACAGTTCGGTCGGTTTCAACTGTTTATAAGGCAAAGTTTTACTACGGTGAACAATCATTTAAAAAAAAAACACTTCCAATACCTTGTCTTCCAATCCTTGAAAGAGGATTATAGGGCAAGAAAATTGATCAACAAAATTGATAGGTGATCTCTCAAAGAATTCTTTTTCACCCCCTGTTGCAATGTTAATATATCATCAGGCTAGTAATTCATGTCCACAAGTTCAGCAAGCTGATAGCCATTGTAAGGTAGAAGTGAAAGTTAATAATAATTACCAACAAGATTATCCATGTATCGGGACTCAAACTTGTGAGTTTCTTCTTTCAACAACTTCAGGTCAGCTACCTGTTCAAGACGGTTACCATATGTTAAACGTACCGGTGACAAAATAAACGAAAAATTTCAACAGGTCATAGGTAACCGAGTACTTACACCATATAAAGAAGCTCCAGCCTTAAAAGTTTTTTTGAATGCAAGTGCAGCCAATGTTGTGTAACCGCCAGCAGAGCCACCAGTGATGCATAGTCTTTCACCATCTGCCTTTCCACTATCCACCTGTATTAAAAGAAAACAGAAAAACGAATATCAGCACAACTTGAAAAAGGCAAATACATGTGACCGAATGGTTATTTTTATAAGGATTAAATTTGTGGTAAAATACCAAGAACTGAGCGCAACTGCAACAATCGTTAACGTCAACTATACCCCAGCGCTTCAATAGCCTTTCACGAAATGATCTACCATAACCTTCAAAACATGACATAATGCAATTTTAGTAGCAAATATATGAGTTAATTAATGATTTTAAGAGTAGTTAGAACCTAGAACCATGCTGAAGACAAAATATCGAAGAAGGAGCACTTCGTCCAATTCTTAAAACATTCTTAACAATTTCTGTGTTAAATACAATTACAAAGGGTATATTACTACAATAACGGATATAATTTTAAAATCAAGTGATTCTGTTGGTGTATGCTTTAAGAATAACTTTGGTCAACTGATGACCCGTTTGACTCATTTTCTTTTCAGCTACTCCTTTTACCCATGGGCATAGTTATTAAAAGCGTTAGGAGCACCCAAGGCGCGTAGGCCTCGCATGGGGCCTAGGCGCAAGGCGCAAAAAAGTGTGGACCTGAGAAAGTAAAGCGCACAACAAAAAAAATTAAAATATTTTTGTATAATAGAAGATTAATAGTATGCTTCAAATAAAATAAACTAAAGTTATTATATAACAGTTAACATCGTTTATTTAGTACCAAAAGTTATAAAATGCTAGTTTATTTGTGTAGAAAAGTAGTTTCGTTAGATAAAAGTAGAAATCTAGCTGTAATCTTGCCGGAATTTAGAGAATTGGCCGGAATCTGCGCATGAACCGTCACATGGAGAATTAAAGCGCAATTGCCTCGCCTCGCTAGGAAATTGAGCCTAGGCGCAAGAGGCGATGGCTTTTAACAACTATGCCCATAGGTAAAAAAAATGTAACCCGATTTGACCCGTTAACAGTAGATGGGTCGGAGATGACACTTTTATAGAAGACCTATAGGTCATATAGCCCAAGTGCCCAACATATACTAAATTATAAACCTGAATTTATTTATGTGGATACGATATCATTCTAAACTTAAAACATACCGGTACTTCCACCATAATTCACATCCACGAAAGCCCAACCACGACTAGTCCAAAACTGTACGTTAAGATTTAAGATTCCACGTGCCTCGGCAGTAGGTCCTCCTGTTCATAGAATATGTGAAATACACAGTAGGTCCTTATTTGATGAATTGATTCATGTCCTATATGAATGTAAAAACTATGTGTACATGCATGTATGTGCACAACTACACGTGAATTTAAAAATTGAAAAAACAGTTACCGTGACTCTTTAACAGTAATGGAGGTTTTTCGTCTTGACTGGCTTGATAAACGGGATTTGTTGGTGGATAATACTATGCATATGCCACCTCACCAGGGACTTCTGTTGGAAACTCGATAAATTCTGGAGAGCTAAAGTATGATTTGTATTCTGAAATAGTAGGTGAAGAAGACCAAACAATCTTGAAATCAACTACTTTTGATGCCTGCTCATCTAAAGACACCTGTCCCCCACACAATCAGAGTTCACATCAGTTATAAACAACGGTTTGATGATATAAATCTATTGATAAACTTAGAACAGGGGTGCTCCGGATTTGCAAGTTGGAACTAATTATCTAGACAATAATGTTTTGATGCTTGAAAGAAAAGACATTATACTTCTGATTTAGTGAAAGGTTTTTCGTGGGTGTTTAAATAAGCAATGTCGAAAGTTATGACCAGTAGGAATAGTACCTTAGCTATTGACAACGGGTGGACTCCAGATGCCCCTTCAACATACAGACATTGTACACCTGAAGTCTACGGAAAAGAATTGATAATTATTAATAATAATATTAGATAATCCCAGTGACAACTGCCAACCCAGTAAAAAAACAAGAACTGTCAAGAACAAGGTGTGCTGAGATTACAATATTCATTAAATCCGTGAAAGGACTCTCAAGGATGGATGGTGTGCTCTTATTTTTGTCCACAATTGCGAGATATGACCTTCCTTTCTGCCTGCACATCGTAAAACTTTAATCAACTGAAATGGAACAAAAAGGTTTTAAAAATAAAAATGATGAATGTAAAACAACACATAACCTGTAAGTGCAAGCAATTACGTTATTTTGCTCCTTAATAATCTCATACGAGTTCATACCAAACACCCATAATGGTCTTGCAAATTCAGCCTCTAATGAATATATTAGCGCCACTGTATTATCAGATTCAACCTGTTATTAAAGAAATGGATTATTATTGAATATACTAGGTAATGGCAAATACACAAAACAGTAGATAACAGCCTACACAGCCAGAACGTAAATAATAACATTTTTCTAGAATTACCCATCTGTGAAGATTCCAAAATCCACTTTTTCTGTCAGTGATGAAGAACAATTCCCCTGCAGTACATAAGATGCTAAAATGATTAAATAATGCACCTGTAAAGCCCCTCATGAGATTACAGATTTTAGTAACTTTCTACACGAGGTATAAAAATATATAAATATACAATAGCATAATATTTGAGAACCTGCTTGTTGGAGATGTTGTCTTCAGCCCAGCCCATTAAGGCTAGCCAAGAATTAGAGAGAAGAGGGGAACGGGTTTGGCAGGCCCTAATGGGCTTTAAGTGTTTTAGGCCCAGATGTTTAGTTACCTGTTTAGCAAGGTACTAACCCTAATTCTAGCCTATAAATATATCTCATGTACCTGTAAACATTATCACTCAATAAAATACAAACCCTAGTTGCCCTTGAGGACATAGGTTACACACTGTGACTGAACCACATAAATCTCGTGTCTACTTTTCTTATTGCTTTCGTTTATTGATCGTGTGTGTGCGCTCTAAATCCTAACAACTTGTATGAGAGCTCAGGCTCTTGATCAAGAACACACACCAGCCGCCTACCACCTCCTGCCTCCAGCCGCAAACCCCTAATTAGGGTTTTGCCGCCGCCACCTAGCCGCCGCTAGGGTTACCGCCACCGACACCCACCGACCCGTTGCAGTTTCGCAGCTTTGCTCCAGGGCAATCGGGTACTTGCTGCCGCCACCTAACCCAAATTAGGGTTTTGCTAGCCGTCACTTACCACCTTGCCATAACCGCAGAACCGCCGCCGCCGCCAACCTGATTAGGTTTTCCAGCCGCCGCTCAAACAGAAGGATTTCTGTACCGATTTTCGCTGCTGCGTTTTCGGGTTTTCTGCACGTTTTTCGAGGTCAGATTTCAGAGTTGTTTTTCAGTTTATTCTCTCACATTCTCTGGTTAGTTTCTGTTAGTCAACAAAGATGATGACTGATGATGGAAAAGTCAGAATTGAGAAGTTTGATGGGAAGAATTTTGGATGGTGGAAGATGCAAATCAAGGATTTGCTGATACAGAAGGATCCGGATGCAGCCTTAGAGCCTCCTCCTGCACCTGTAACGGATAAGTGGACAGCCATTGACAAGAAGGCTATGTCAACTATCAGACTCGCTTTTTCTATGAATTTGTTGGATATGTATGAGAAGCCATCTCCTGCCAACAAGGTGTTTCTGATACGGGAGTTAGTCAACACCCGCATGAAAGAGGGAAGTTCTGTTATGAGCATATTAATTTATTTAATTCTCACTTCTCATTTGAATTCAGTAAAATTCAAGATAGATGATGAACTGCAAGCGTGCATGCTCTTGTCCTCATTACCCAACAGCTGGTCAGGAACTATTACTGCAGTCAGTGGGGCAGTTGAGACCCTCATTTTTACTAGAGTTCGTGACTTGATATTGAATGAGGACTCAAGGAGGAGGAATTCTGGAGAGACAAGTTTGTTGCTCAGTACTGAGGGGAGAGGGAGAAGTAATAATAGAGGTGGAAATAAAGCAAGGTAAAAGTCAAAACGAAGAAGCAAGTCAAGACCAGCAAAACCAAGAAAAGACATACAGTGCTGGAACTGTGATGAGCATGTGCGCTTTAGAAGTCGGTGTACTAAACCTCATAGAGACAAAAAGGAGGTAAATGCTACCACAGCCTCAGATTCAGAGCATGCCCTTATTTGCCGTGTCGAGAATACTGTTGAAGATTGGATTATGGATTCAGGAGCATCGTTTCATGCTACTTCTAGCTTAAAGAAGATGAAGAATCTATGAACAGGTAACTTTGGTAAAGTTTGTTTGGCTAATAATCACAATCTTGATATTACAGGAGTTGGAGACATAGACTTAAAAACACCATTGGGAACCATTTGGACCTTGAAGAATCTTCAGGTCATTCCTGGTTTGAAGAGGATGTTAACATCCATTGGTTAGCTTGATGATCAAGGATATGATGTCCACTTTGGTAGAGGAAAATGGAAAGTTGTCAAGGACAGTATGGTCATTGCTAGAGAAAAGAAGAGGGGTACTTTATACATGTTTGAGGTACCAACCGATGGGGTGAATGCAGTATCTGATAGGCCGAGTCTATCAAAGTTATGGCATCAACGACTCGTCCACATAAGTAAAAAGGGGATGAAGATGCTTGTTACCAAGGGAAAGCTTCAAGAACTGAAACAGGTCGAGTCCGAGTTTTGAGAACTGTGCATCCTAGGCAAGAAAAAGAGGGTGACTTTTGTGAAGACAGGGAGAGCACCAAAAGCTCAGAAAATTGGAGTTGATTCACTCAGACGTGTAACATCAGTTGCTTTACCTGGAGGATCTCGCTATCATGTGACCTTCATAGACGATTCAACATGCAAGGTATGGGTTTACGTTCTTAAACATAAATCTAAAGTTTTTGATAAATTTAAGAAATGGGAATCTGTTGTTGAACTTGAAACTGATTTGAAGGTGAAATGTACTTGAAGTTTGACAATGGAGGTGAATATGTCATTAAAGAATTTACAGATTATTGTTCTGAGAGGGGGATCAAGATGATAAATACACTTCCAGGAACTACGTAACAGAATGGGGTTGCAGAGAGGATGAACGGAACACTGTGTGAGAGAACCAGAAGTATGAGACTGAATGCAGGGCTCCCAAAAATGTTCTGGGCTGATGCGGTTAACATCGCAGCCTATCTTATCAATCGCGGGCCTTCAGTACCGTTGGGATTCAAGATTCCTTAAGAAGAATGGAAAGGAAAAGCAGTCGAGTACGATCACTTGAGAACCTTCTGGTGTAGTGCTTATGATATTGATCTTGAAGGTGACAAGTTAGACGCCAAAGCAAAGAGGTACACGCTCGTTTGATATGGGTCTGATAAAATGGTCTACAGGCTTTGGGATCATGAAAGCAGAAAGCTAGTCAGAAGCAAACATGCCGAATTCAATGAAGCAGATCTGTACAAAGACAGGAATTCGGAAAAGTCAAAGAGGTTCAGTAAAAAGCGGTTGAGTTTGACATTGACGGTCAAAAGAATGAACCAGTTATAGATCCCGAATTAGATTCTGAAGAAGACACAGGACCAGAGTTTGAAAGTGGATATAATGAGACAGAAGAAGTCTCTGACAGTGGGAGCTCGGAGCATGAAGTAGAACAGCCTCCACAGCAGCCTAACCCGTCAGAGAATTGGGTCAGGAGATCCACCAGAGTTAGTAAACCGCCTAATAAATATAATCCTTCAGTTAATTATATTCTCTTGACAGAAAACGGTGAACCAGAAAGCTACTATGAAGCAGTCAAGATGAAAGATTTTCTCTAGTGGAAGCATGTAATGAAGGATGAGATGAGCTTTTTAGATAACAATAAGACTTGGGTCTTAGTTAACCTTCCGCCAGATAAAAGATCTTTACAAAATAAATGGGTATTCAGGGTCAAAGAAAAACATGATAGGTCTAAACGATACAAAGCTCGTTTAGTAGTCAAGGGGTTTCAACAGAAAAAGGGAGTTGATTATGATGAGATTTTCTCTCTAGTGGTGAAGATGACTACCGCCAGGTTGGTTCTTAGCATTGTAGCTGCAGAGAAGTTACATCTAGAACAGTTAGATGTGAAAACAGCTTTTCTACATGGTGACCTAGATGAAGACATTTATATGGCACAACCTGAAAGGTTGTTGGGAAAGAGAACCGAGTCTGCAAATTGAAGAAGAGTTTGTATGGTTTTAAACAGGCACCTAGACAGTGGTACATGAAGTTTGATAACTTCATGGTGAGGTCAGGGTACAAGAGATGTCAGATGGACCATTGTTGCTACTTGAAGAAGTTCAACAACTCGTATATCATATTGTTACTTTACGTTGACGATATGTTAATTGCAGGTTCTAATACGAAAGAAATAAGCAGGTTAAAGAAGCAAATGTCCAAAGAATTCGAGATGAAGGATTTGGGTCCAGCCAAAAAGATACTCGGGATGAGTATAACTAGAAGCAAGAAAGATGGCTCAGTGACACTATCCCAGGAGAAATACATCGGGAAAGTGTTAAGAGAGATTTGGTATGAACAGTGAGAAGACCAAGCATAGAAACACGCCTTTAGGAAGCCACCTCAAGCTTACGAAAGACCAGTGTTCTAGAACAGAAGAAGAAAAAGCTAATATGGCTAGAGTTCCCTATGCATCTGTTGTAGGAAGTCTAATGTATGCTATGATATGCATGAGACCTGACATAGCACACGCAGTTGGAGATGTCAGTAGCTTTATGTCAAATCCGGGAAGAGAACACTGGGAAGCAGTTAAATGGGTGTTTCGTTATTTAAAAGGTACGTCAAAGAAGGGGTTGTGTTTTAGAGGAAAGGATGTGGTTCTCAAGGGTTATACAGATGCTGATCTGGGTGGCTGTAAAGAGACATTTAAAAGCACTAACGGATATGTCTTTACAGTGGGAGGAATAGCGCTGTAAAGAGACATTTAAAAGCACTAACGGATATGTCTTTACAGTGGGAGGAACAGCAGTGAGTTAGATGTGCAGACTTCAGAAAAGTGTGGCCTTATCTACTACATAAGCTGAATGCATGGCAGTAGCTGAGGCCAGTAAAGAACTAGTATGGTTGAAAGCTTTTTTGAAAGAGTTAGGGAAGAATCAAGCTAACTACCCGCTGTAATGTGACAACGAAAGCGCCGTGAAACTTGCAAAGAATCCCGTTTATCATGAGAAGACGAAGCACATAGGGATGAGGAATCATTTTGTCAGGAGGATTGATCAGTGAAGGATCAATCAGTCTGAAGAATGTCCCAGGAGCTAAGAATCCAGCAGATATGTTTACCAAGGTTGTGGTGCTGGATAAGTTGCATAGCTTCAGATGGCCTTCAGGAATAATGCTGAGAAGGCGGGGTAACCGGGAGATTTGAAGATTAAGGGGATTTTCATTTACAGAAGTACAGAAGAGATGGTGCAGTTCGAGGTCCGAAGACACCAAGTGGGAAATTGTTGGAAATGTTGTCTTCAGCCCAGCCCATTAAGGCTAGCCAAGAATTAGAGAGAAGAAGGGAAAGGGTTTGGCCGGCCCTAACCCTAATAGGATTTAAGTGTTTTAGGACCAGATGTTTAGTTACTTGTTTAGCAAGGGACTAACCCTAATTCGAGCCTATAAATATATCTCTTGTACTTGTAAACATTATCACTCAATAAAATACAAACCCTAGTTGCCCCCATGGACGTAGGTTACACACTGTGACCGACCACGTAAATCTCGTGTCTACTTTTCTTATTGCTTTCGTTTTTTGATCGTGTGTGTGCGCTCTAAATCCTAACACTGATTCACATTTAGAGTTACAAAAGTGTAAATTTTGTCATGAATCGAGAGTACACTTACCTTCATCAGACCATTTTGGTTCGGTTAGAGATTCCACTATTGCAGAATCACCTCCTGCCACACGTACACGTTTATATACATCTCTGCACAAATAAGTGGAATTGGCATAATCGAATGTATGAGAAACATAATGGACAATAACTGAGAAGGATGAGATGAAGTATAGCATGGCAACAACTTTCAAGGAACCGGACGTAACACAAAGGTTAGGAAGGCATTCAAACTATAAAGCATCATAATTTGAAATAATAGCTCAAAAAAACAAAGCATTATGTTTACCCGGTATCGGAAACATAACCGACCCAGAGTTCTGATTTATCCCATGGCATGTTCGGATGGCTCCATTCAATCCACGCCAGCCTTTTCCCCGAAGCATCCAGTCTCGGGAATGCATAAAAATCATTTCCTCCAACTAATACTTTTGGTTCTACGTGTCACCATAAATGACAAAAAATGGCTATTTAGTATTTACCATCAAAAGTACAAGATCACGGTACGCACTGAGTGCGTAACATAGAGATAGCATCTTCATCCCATTTGATTATGAAAATAACGATTCATTGTGTGTGTTTTATTTCAGCAAGGTTAACAAAATAAGCCAAAGGGGAAGCGCTCAAATGGGACACACACGTCAAACAGGTTTGAGTCACCCTAAAGCCTATTTTAATGTATACAACCTCCTAATTCATTTTGTTCAAAAACTTATATTATTATGGTAAAAATATCGCTTTCAAAAATGTATATCATTGAAAAAAATACTTGAAAAAGATATGGACGAAAGTGTTTGTGCCTCAACCCAACTGTATCCATTTTAACAGATACCAAAAATACTACATGTTTTAACCTAAACACGTTCTGGCCAGCTACCCAACCCAACCTCCCAGACCCGCAAATCTAGGGATGTTCTTTGGGTTTCGGGTTTTTCGGGTCCGGTTGTTTGGGTTTATGGCAAGGAAAAATAACCCAAAAACAAACTCATTTAAAGTTCGGGTTTGGGTTATTCGGGTTCGGGTTAGTTTGGGCTGGGTTGTTCGGTTTTCAGGTTTAGATGTAAAATGAAAAAAAAAATTGTTTTTCTTTCACAAAATATCATCAAATATATCATGTTGTTAAAAAAAATATGATCACAATTCAAACATCATTTAACAACATGGTATAATAATGTCCAAAAGTCCCAAAAGTTATTGTTTCAGATATAAAACACTCCAAATCAAAGCGCATCTAAAAAAAAGACAATAATGTTCGGGTTTATATTCAGGTTTCCACATTTGGGTTTTTCGGGTCGGGTTGCTCGGGTTTTTGGTTGAAAAAAACTGACCCGATAACCAACTCATTTAAGGTTCAGGTTGGTCGGGTTCGGGTTTTTGGGGTATTCTCTAATTCGGGTTCAGGTGGCTTCGAATTCGGGTCGGGTTTCGGATTAAAAAAAGGACAGCCCTACGCAAATCCTGCCACCTCTAGCAAAACTAAACGACTCAAAACTCGAGACCAGAAAAAGATTGAAACAAAAATTGAGAACACAATAGCTAACCAGACCTTGAATAGTGTTACCACCAAGTTCTATCGATGCGATGCTTGTGATTGCATCCAAGCTACTTTCACGTCGGTCTAACAGAAATAAACATGACAATATTTAGCGGGATAAATGGTTGAAAGGGTATACAAAAATTGTGGGCACAAGATAAAAAAAAAGTACCTTCCATAACAGTGATAAACCGATTAAGTGATGTATCAAAAACTCCATCCGCATAGCTCACCAACGGTCCACCATAATCAGGGGTAAGTGGCACAGGTGCTGAATCTACACTTAAAAAATACCAAAATTTACTAAACTCTAGATACATGAAAAAAGTTGGTACAGTTAGACTTTTGTGATCAAGTCAAAACTATTCATTTTGACATTTGAAAACAAGAGACGCCTTATGATTTATGTCATACACACTTTTCTAATGAGTAATGCCAATTGATTTCCATTAACATTGTGGCAAACATATAAAATCGGATTAATGTGATAGTTATTAGGTCAAACCTTTTGAATCAGTAGACTGCTTGTAAAGCCTTTGATCTTTGTAATTCGAGAAAACAACAGTGTCTCCTGAAATTGAAAAGGCACCACCACCGTACTCTTGGGCAACTGTACGAACTGAGAATTCTTTCGGTGTTACATCAATAGCTTCTTTGTTTTCGTCTTCATCCCCTTTAACTATAACCGATCGTCTATAGAACAACAAATTACATTAATTAGGTTTTTGGAAAATAACAAAATCAACATTTTACCAATGAATCTATCCACAGTCGCCTATGGAATAACAAATTACAGTAATAAGATTTTCGGAAAAATAACTATAAAAGATCCTCTATAAAACCGCAATAAAACAACAAATTACACTAATTAGGAGTTCGGAAAATAACTAAGTTAACATTTACCAGTAATTCTATCAGCAATCGCCAACAAATCATGGTAATTAGGTTTTCGAAAAGTAACTCTAAACCATCGTCTATACATCGTGATAAAACAACAAACTACAATAATTAGGTTCTTTGAAAATAACTAAATCAACATTTTGTCAATAATTCTATCGGTGATTGATCGCCTATGAAATGAAACAACAAATTACAGTAATTAAGTTTTGGAGGATAGCTATAAGTGATCGTCTATAAAACCGCAATAAAACAACAAACTGCAGTAACTAGTGTTTCGAAAAATAACCAAATTAATATTTTACTGATAAATCTATCAGCAGTCGCCTATGAAACAACAAACTAGAGTTATTAGGTTTTCTGAAAACAACTACAAATGATCGTCTACAAAACCGCAGCAAAAAACGTCAGAAAATAACTATATTAACATTTTACCAATAAATATATCAACAATTGCCTATGAAACAACAAATTACAGTAGTTAGGTTTTCAAAAACTAACTATCTCAACATTTCACCAACAAATCAATCAACAATCGCCTATAAAACAACAAACTACCAAAATTAGGGCTCGTAAACTAACTAAATTAACATTACACCAATAAATCAATCAAAATTCACCAATAAAACACCAAACTACCAAAATTAGGGCTTGTAAAACAATCAATTAACATTAACCTACCCGGCTTCTGTAGGACGTGACTCAAGCCAGAAGAGGCGACCGCGAGAGTCAACGGCGGTGCCTCCGAGGCCTTTGGAAGCGCCGGAAACGACGTCGGAGGTGATCGGAGAGTGCCAGGAGCCGTAGGGAGCGGTGGTCTTGTGGTCCGGTGAAGGTGTTGCAGAAGAAGATGCCATTGTTGTTGTTGTTATGAGTTTTCTGGAGTGGCGATAGTGATATTGATAATGAAGACGGTGTGTTGTTATGAAGAGTGATAAGGATGGGGAATGTGAGAAGATGGAGGGGCGACTGGTGGTTATGGCGGTGGTTGTGATGGCTGAAAGTGTCATTTATTGGTGGATATATTGAATTATCATAGTGTGTGTTGTTACTTGTGTTACTTTTCAAAGATGTTGTCTGAAGAATAATGTGATGTTTCATTAAAGAAAATATAGAAAAGAGTAAATTACTGTTTTGGCCTTTATTGTTTATCTAGATTAACTTTTTATTTTACAAAAAAATTGATATATCAAGGTAGTATTTTATAATGATTTTTGTTTTTTATATTAATTTTATTACTTTTTTACAGTTAAGTGTAACTGTAATTAAATCACTATATACTTTAGAGTTATTTTTTATAATTACAAAGTTCTTTTAATATTTAAGAAATTATTAATTTAATTACTGACTTTTTTTTGTATTTTGTTATTTTCACGATTATTATTTAACAAAAGCGAATACGTTTTGAATATATAAATAGATATGTATTTTTTATTAATTGTTTGTTTCTTATAAATGTCGTTTTGAAAATCATTTATTTTTTAACCTTTTTTAAAGAAAACCGTATATCGTTTTTAAAATTGTTCCTTTTTAAACCGCTTGTTTTTTTTTAAATCGTTCTTTTTAAAGTAGTTTATCCTTTAAAGTTTTTTTAAACAGTTCATTTTATACCGTTCTTTTTAAAATAGTTTGTTTTTATAAACTTTTTAAACAATTCGTTTTTAAGTTGTTCATTTTTTTAAAGTGTTTCTTTTTAAATCGTTTTTGAAATTGTTCATTTTTTAAACTTTGATTTCAATTTACTTATAGTTGTTAGGGAAAAACAACTTCAAAAAAATGAACGATTTTGAAAATTGAAGAAATTTAAAATCGAACGATTTTAAACGAACACGTGGTTTAAAAACGAAGATTTAAAAAAACGACATTTATCAAAAAAACAAAACCTTAAAAATAAGTTAATATGTATAAGGTTTTATAAAGCGCATGAATTTTATAAACAAAAGGTTAAAAGAAATAACAAATTTTGAACAAACGAACGGTCCATAGAAATGAAAGATTTAAAAAAAGATAAATTAATCCGAACGATCTATTGCAAACTTTTTATTAAAATAGTTTATCTGTTTTTCAAATCTTTCATTTCTTTTGTTTTTGATACACGACATTTTAAAAAAAAATAAAATGAACGACTTAAAAAAGGAACTATACAAACGATTTTATATAGAACGGTATAAAATGAAATGTTAATTTTAAAAAAAAAAAGAAAGAATTTAGAAAACAAAAGGTCTAAAAGGAATAATTTTAAAAACGATATACGGTTTTAAAAAAATATTAAAAAATAAATGATTTCAAAACAACGTTTATAAAAAAACAAACAGTTAAAGAAAATACATATTTTGTTAAAAAAATAATCATGAAAACAAAGAAATAATAAAAAACTTGAGTAATTGCATTAATATTCTTTTAAATATTAAAAGAACCTTGTAATTATAAAAAAAAACAGCCTTAAGGTATATAATAACAAAATTACCCTTACACTTAACTGTAAAAAAAATAACAAAGTTAGTGTTAGGGGCCAAAACCGTTATAAAATGCGATTTTGGGGTCTGATATGTCAAAAAATTAATTTTTGGGCTGAAAGGGTTAAACTGGATAAACCAAAGGGACCAAAATAGTAATTTACTATTATGCAAGAAATACTTTTTCTTGTGTGCAAGTCACTTGTTTAAGAATAATATGATGTTTCTTTACAAATTATTGAAAAGAATTATGTAACGAATTTTATTGGTTGTGTTATGCTTTTATAACTGTTATTGGAGTTATATATATATATAGTAATCAAGAGAAGCATGTTCACTTCAAAACTGATGATATGTTAAAATCATTATATAGTGGTATGATTGATATGGTGTTTGCTTTGCATAAAACTGATGAGTTCAAATCTTTATAAATACAAATTCATGTAGTATTTAGTTGTAAAGAAAATGTTGACATGTTAAAATATATACTTAGTTACCAATCATGAGAACTATATAAGACATGTATATTTACTTCAATGAAAAATGTAAAATTGAAAAACATTTTTTATTTATCTCTTCATACCATTTCTTTGCTTTTATTTATTGTCTTTGAGTTATGTGAGAACTCTATAAGACATGTATATTTGCTTCAATCATAAAATGTAAAATTGAAAAACATTTTTTTTATATCTCATACCATTTCTTTGCTTTTATTTCTTGTCTTCGAATTATATTTAAAAAAATATAAAATGTACACATATGCGTATACACTAAAAAATATGCACATATGCATATACACTAGTGTATATGCATTTAGACAAAAAAGCACTTATTTTGTCCGAGTTTGAAAACTTAGAATGTAACTTAGACCTCTTGATCTATTTGACTCGTTAGTCATTTTGTTATCGTAAAAGATCAAAAAAAAAAAGTTTCATCCCTTTTTTATAAAGTAATGGTTCTCAAATACTTTGAACAAGTATTTTAAGTACGCTATTACCATTGTTGACCAAAATTAATCAACCAGTATACAAAACTTATGCTACTTGGGTTAACTGAACTAAACCCACAAGTTCATATCAATTTGTCACCAAATAAGTGAGCCATTTGTAGTATTTTGAATTCCACTCAATTTACATGATTTGGACAAGTTCAATCCCATTTAGTACGACAATTTTACTTACATTAATCTCATGGATGTTGTAGTTCAAAATTTTGATCCATCTACATTCAATACATGTTTATGATATTCAAAACTAAAATGAAGTAGCCTCATAGAGGCCAACGGGCTAGCAGTCTAATGTTATCAAGATATATACATAGTGTGTCCTCTCCCCGTGTGTTTGAGGAATCGAGTCCCATGGTGGACAATGCATAGATTTAGAACTTAGAAGTATCATTACAGAGTGAGTGTGTTTGTGATTCTAATAAAGTAGACTCGTCTAGCTTTCTAACAAAAAAAAGTATAACACCTCAATCGAATCAAAATATGACTATTCTTTTATTTGTTGAAATCTATCGAATGAATCAACAAACAAACTGATCTTATTTTACGAAGTTTCCAGATGGAAATTACATCGAGATTGAAGGTAAACGGGCAACAATTCGACCTACTCGGTTTTATAAGACTTCCTAAAGTTACAAATTTCAACATTTGATTTTTCCCCAATTCGACCAAAACCATTTATACGAATCTATAATTTAAAAAAAGAATCTTAGCATAAGACAACTCAAATAACTAAATCCTAGCCACTATCCAAAAAGAATTATTACTAACTTACCATATCACACCACTTTAGATCTATAATCACCATTTTTTCAAACTCAACTGCTTTTGTATATATGAATAACCGAGCAAAAGTTAAAATTGCATAAAAACATTTGTTAGATTGAGTCACTAAGAGGACCAATACCTAATTCATCTTCTATCTCATCTGTATCTTCAAACAGTTTCATAAACCGAGCCTGATCTTGTTGTCGCTTTCTCTTCTGCCATATCTTGTATGCAATAAGTAATCCCATGATTAACAGTACAGTAGAAGACACTACACTTAAACCAATGATTATTATCATAGACCAGTGCATTCCATTTTCTTTTTCATGAGAATGTGAGTCATTTTCTTTATCTGAGCTCTTGGGTACGCCTGCAAAAAGTCATATGTTTGATAGTTAAAAGATTGTTAGATAAGTCGAGTCACGTTTGATCTCTAACGGGTCGATTGAATATAATCAAGAACTTTAGCTTAAAAGTAAGCTGGTCACAATGGTGAATGGTGATAGTCTAGTAAAATGTATGTTAATGCATGAAACTTCATTAATTATTTTATTAAGGAAATTTGATTATTGTTCAAATAACTTTGATCATATTTGACACACTAAATATTTAAAATATTTTAACATACATACTTTCGGGTCAACCCAGTCCAATCCATGTCAACCCTGAACCAAGCAGTGTTCAGACGAATCCTCTTAATGGGTCGATTCGGGTTATGCTTTATTTCTAAGGGTTAAAAAAAAAAACAAAACAAAATGAAAAATAAATGGGTCGAAATCCACCTTAATCAAAACATATAATATTATTAAAAACATAATTCTTCTGAATCATATTTGACAGACTAACTTATTGTAAGAGCTTGAATATTTTTGGACAAAAGGTTTTCAGGTGCCAACCCAACCTGAAGCGTTTTGAACTGCACAAATATGTATCCCATATGCCACATTAAATATAATTAAACATGGACATGATATGTGTATACGCAATACCTTTTTTTACACACTCTTTACACAAAAACGTTGCATTAAGTTCCTCGTCTTTGGTGTGAATATACCGACCATCATCAGAGTTAAAATCATAAGGACAGAATTCCCACTCGTCAAACACATCGTCAGATTTAATAAGCCTCTCTTCATAAAATCCGCATCTCTTGCATTTTGTACTTTTGAAATCCACAAGAGGCTGAAAATATTTAACAATCAATAAACAAACAAACGCATAAACGATATTACAAACATATCATGCCTTAGTGAACTTGTTAAGTCTGAATCATATAAACAGGTCTTTCAGTAGTCAGCTTTTTTAAACTCTGATGAATCAAAAGACAACAAAGAATCCTATGCTTATGAACGTCAGTTTAGTAAACATGAGCTCTAACTTACCACATTACATTGAGAGAGAATCACAACTCACGAGAATTACCATTATCCGGATGCATTACACGTTGGTGTCCATGTCAGACGATTTTTATCTCTATAGCCATAAAATACGTGAAATTAATTCGCGTATCACTTGAAATGCCTTGGAATGTACAAACAAGACCCAATATTTAGGGGTTGTTTGGCAACTTCTGAATGGGTAAGCGTTGAACCAGTAAGAGGTCTGAACCATTAAGTCCTGAACCAATAAGAGGTTTGAACCGGTTTGAACCATTAAGAGGCAGTATAATGTTTAACCGTTTAGAGGCAAATGTCCGACCAATTCAGATAAGCCATTCAGACTCAATATAATGCTTAACCATTCATAGGCAAATGTCAGAACCATTCAGACATCTGCTCGCCAAACAAACAGTCTGAACCATTAAGTGCTTAACCAGCAAGAGGTCTGACCCATTAAGAGCTTAAACAAACAACCCCTTCTTTTATTTATATACAAAATTCCTTTTTTATACTTTATTTTCACAAAAAAAAATGTGGGTCATGTTTGTACATTCCTATGCATTCTTGATGATGGTAGATACTGCGTATCTCATGGCTATAAGACCGGAGTCACCCACCAAGGGCGTTTACACCGTGCTGGCTCGTTAAAGAGGGGCGCCAAACCGTTTACTCACAATTTTTATATAAAAGAAAGATTATAAAATAATTGTGTTATTAGTTAAACCACTACACATAGTCTAACTGTACCCAAAAAATGTTCATTTTTGTGATTTTTTTTCTTACATTTGATTAGATTATCAGATACCTGAAAAGATTCTTCATCCCTGAAAGTATATACAGTGTGCTTCTTCTTCACATCCTGCAAAACAGTCTTCTTCTCCCCTTTACATTGAAAGTAAACTTTCGGCGTTGACGATATCCATGCATGCGTTGTATATATTTCAATAGAATGTAGTGTCACAACTGCTGATAACAAAACTTCTACAAAAAAAAAAAAAAAAAAACACAAATTCAACAAACTCAACATTCAATTTTCAATCAGAATTTCATATATTTATATAACATTCAATTATTCAGATCAATAATAAAAAAAAAGGTAAATTAGGTTAATTATATGTAATAATTACCTGGAAAACAAAAGAGGAGAATGATTGAAACCCTAGAAATCGAACGACTCGCCATTGACGTGATAAAACACAGATCAATCGGCCATTGAAATTATTATTATTATTATTCTGATGATGATTATACGAGATAAATTAGGGAAATGTCATTGAATAGATCAATTTCTTAAACCTAACGGTCCTAACGTACGGAATGGGAAGTCACGTGATTAACACGTGATTGTGGTAAGGGGAATCGAGAAATGGAGGGAAGGTTAGTTATATGATAGATAGAGTGGCTCAAAAACTACTTGTAATCGGTTCGGTTAAAAGTTCGAAACGATCTGGTTTTATCGAGTCTGAGCCGAGTTTGAGCCTAAAATAAAGTTCGTTTATTTATCGAGCTCGAGCCTGGCATGTCAAGCTCGTCAGGCTCGTCTAGCATTAGTGTAAACGAGCCGAGCGGGCTTATTTAAACTTGTTTACGAGCCGACCTGGAACCTAAAAATAAGCTTATTTAGTAAACGAGCCCTAGCTTCACTTATCGAGCTCGCGAGTCTAAAAAGTCTATTATTTATATTATTTTTAGAGTAAATTGCACAAAACATCCTTTATATTTCCTCAAACTTGCAGGTTCCAGCCTTAGTGTTTAAAACTTGCAAAAAACAACCTTTACGTTTATTTTTGTTGTCGGTTCAGTCCTTTCTGACTAACCAAGTTAATTATCCTAGTTTAATTCCCTCACATGTTTTTGTTGTCGGTTCAGTCCTTTCTGACTAACCAAGTTAATTATCCTAGTTTAATTCCCTCACATGCCTAACATGTGAGGGTATATTTGTCATTTTAGGTTTGTTTTTTTTCTACAAAAACCCTTCTCTTCTCTACTCACACACAAACACACACAGACCATTCATCACTCTCTGCCTTCATCTACCACCACCACCACACACCGCCACCACCTCATCTACCACCGTCCACCTGCCACCACCACAACCAACAACCACCGTCAAGCACCACCGCCCCCTGTCTCCTGCCGCGAAGCCAAGCACCACCGCAAACCCTAGCCCCCACTCCAAGAACCCACCCCCGTCGCAACCACCACCACCGCCTTCGTCGTTCCACCACCGCCAAGAACATCAAAACCCCACCACCGCCTCGTCGTTCGATTTGGGGGTTTTGTTTGAAGATGAAGAACATCAAACCCACCACCGCCGATCTCTCTCTTCTTTCACTCTCTCTCTTCTTTCCCTCTTATGCAGGTCTGTGGAGGTGGTAGCGGAGATGTGGGGGTGGAGGTGGTGGCGGAGATGAAGAACATCAAACCCACCACCGCCGTCGTCGTTCGATTTGGAGGTTTTGTTTGAAGATGAAGAACATCAAACCCACCACCGCCATCAAAACCCACCACCGCCGTCGTCTCCTGCCGCTCCCTCTCTCTCTCTACGTTCTCTCTCTCTCTCTCCGATCTCTCTCTCTTCTTTCTCTCTCTCTCTCTCTACGATCTTTCTCTCTCTTCTTTCTCTCTCTATCTACGGTGGTGATGTATCAGGTGGCGGTGGTGGTGGTGGCAGTTGAAGATGATGGTGGCGAAGTTATTTGGGGGTTTTGGGGGTTTTGTCGGAGGTGGAGGTGGTGGCAGAGGAGGTGGTGGCGGAGGTGGAGGTGGTGGCAGAGGAGGTGGTGTCGAAGGTGGAGGTGGTGGCCTCTAGCCGCTTGTTTTGATGACGACGACAACTAGGGTTCTGATGGTGGCATGTTGGTTGGTGGTTCAGATGGTGATGGGTTTGTCTGGGTTGAAGATAGTGGTCGGTCCGCTTGGCTTTTGGTTCAAATATGGGTTCAATACATTGTGGTCGGAGATTACGGGATAAGTCATCGAAGGAGGTTGTGTACAGGTCGGTGAACAACGGGTTTTAAGTTTTGATGATGTTGTGTTTTTTGAGGGTTTTATAAGAAGAGGAAACAAAATGACGAATATACCCTCACATGTTAAGCATGTGAGGGAACTAAACTGAGATAATTAACTTGGTTAGTAATAAAGGACTGAACCGGCAACAAAAATAAACGTAAAGGTTGTTTTTGGCAAGTTTTAAACATTAAGGCTGGAACCTGCAAGTTTGAGAAAACATAAAGGACGTTTTGTGCAATTTACTCGTATTTTTATTTAATTTATTAAATAATAGATAATAAACGAGCCAAGCTCGAGCTTAGAAAAATACAAACAAGCCGAGCTCGAGCTCTCATAAGTTAATCGAGCTTGATCGAACTCGGGCTCGGCTCATTTGCACCCCTAGTTAGAGTGTGAAGTGTCGCGTGATCTCAACCTCACCATTTGATTGTGTTATTATTTATTCAAGACCGATCTAGCGATAAACATAGTCGAAAACTCAAGATATGTGGAAGCGATAATGTTTGACTCGTCTGAAATCATAAATATGAATTAAACCTTAAAGATATCTTTGAAGTAACATAGTTTCTCAAACTATTCCAATATGACTAGCTCACCTTATCATTACTAATAGGTTTGAATCGTCTTATAGTTTTGTTTTTCGACATGTGATGTGATCGATGTTAGTTTATAAACACCAAGAAACTTGAACCCTGCCTCAGCTTGTCGCCCTTATGTTTGTCTAATGCTCCCTCTAGACTTATTTACTAGTAACAGAACCCTCACATCACTGCCGATCACAACCTATCTCTACCACCGTGATTGTTAACCACCTCATTCTCGTATTCATTCTCGTATATAACTTATCTCACAAACCGGTCAAAGATGGGTTCTGATTTAGATGTGAAGTTGATTTTAGATCATCATCATCATACTCAGTAAATTTCACTAGTAGCAAACTAAAATAGGGTTTGAGGAGGGTAGATATGACAACTTTACCTCTACCCCGTAGAAATAGAGAGTATGCATCTAGTGAGACCCTTCACTCCATAGTAGTTTTGTATGAAACCTTGGACCTAAGGCATATGACACTCAAACAATCATTACAAAGACCGATTGGTGCATATACCTCGTGTCTCTTAGCTATCAATGCCATAACATGATGAAATAGATTTTAAATCTTGAAACCAATTTCGAAGATGTGATTTAATTTTAGTGCTTGTATGGGTTTTTTTTGGGATGAGTTAACATGTGGTAAACTTATCATGAGTTAGGACTTTGATTTTGGATATCACTTCAAATTTGATTGTTTTATTGTGTAACAGGTTATAGACCGGTAATTGTACGAGTTAAATAAAAATATATATCACGTAAGTAAAAGATGATGGAACACCGTATAAAAGTTTCTAGAGCCATCCATATAAGTAAATGTTTTTTCTTTTTTAATTTTAAAGAAAAACATAATAATTCTGAAAATAAATTTACCCATATGATAATTATTGCTAATTTACTTAAATACATAAGTTAAAATTAACGATTTATAAAATATGAATTATAATTATAAATAATTTGAAATAGAAAGCTAAACATGAAAAATCTTCTAATACTACTAAATCTTAAACATTATCTTGTACACATATTTTATTAACGGTTTTCACTTTAATATCATGTTTTGTTTATAGTAATGTTTTAAACATTATTTTAAATGATTATAAAATTTGTATATTCTAAAGTTTAAAGACTTTATTTCTTTATTTTTTTTCACTTGCTATATTGAGTGTCTGTACCGTATTAGTATCGTAACAATTGATACCAATTGAAACCGAGTTCCCACCGCATCGCACGAAGGATTTTAGCAACACTCAAATGTAAACTTATTGTAATGCCCCAAAACCCGAATGTTTGACTCATTAGTATGGTTTCATAAGATATGGAATGAAAGATGATAACTAAGCTATTTAACTTAGTTAGAACTATAACTCTTATGGTAAAATACAAGGATTTGTGGTAAATGTGATAAATGGCAAACTAGAGGGACTAAATGTGGGAAATTGGATTGAAGTTTGTATCTAAAAAGAGTGTGCATGGATCTTGTGTGTGTTTGTGTGTGTGTGTCGACACACATAGAAGAAAAAGGGGGCTCTTCCCCAAAACCTCATATATTGAAGAAATTGATGGTGAAAATGGAAGCTAATCTCTTGCTTGAGTGAAGAATTATCATCATCTCAACTTAACAAACGTGTGGTAAATTGTAATTGAGATTTGATGATCATTGATGAAACGGGTTGTGTTTAATCCATGAGCTTGTGTAAAATTATGATGATAACGAATTAGAATCATCTCATAAAACATGAATCATGCTCGAATTTCTTATTAATTTGATGTTTTAATGAAGACCCACTTGTAAAAATAATGTTATGAAGATGATGATGTTGCATGTGTTGAATCAAGGATAGTTTTGATATATAAGAATGGATGTTGTAGATTATTGTTAAATGAGGTTGATTTAAAAGGAAATGTTATGTGAAACTAGTGAAATTTGATGATCTTGATATGAGCTAGTAGGATTATGCATAAAATACTTGTACAATGTGCTTAGATAGTAGTAAGCACGCCAAGTGTTCGATGAAATGCATAGGTGAGTTTATTAGATGAGATTTGTATGCAAATAATAGGTGAACATGTATAGAAAGTGACAATGATATACTTGTTGGTAAAACAACATTAGGAATGTATTTGATAAGTGTATGTGAAAGGTAGTTGATGACGTGATTCAGTAAAAGAATGCTTTAGGAACTAGCACCCTATGTTTGAATGGTGGTGTACACCATAAGTCAAATTAGTGGCTTAACGGTAATTTAGAAACGGATGTGTATGAAATGTATAGCTTGTGTACCTACTAGTAAATATTGATGTTGAGATTATGTAAATTGCTAGCTTTGAATGTAGTTGACAATTGAAAGATCATGAGAGCTTGAGGTTGTATTGATTTAGTTATACATGTGCATGACATAGCTAGGTGATCATGTGGTTGTAAGTATATTGCATCATGAGTATGAAATGTACATAGTGTCATTAATATAGCTTAATATGATGACACAAATATATGAGGTTATGTCGAAAGTTCATATGATAAACGTTGACTTCTGAAAGTCAACTGCGAGTTATGCATTTGATACGATCGTTAATATGTACAATCGTGTATGCTAACAAGAATGTGATTGCGATGACATGAAAGTATAGGGATCATGTCAAGATGGATGGAAGCATGGAAGGCTAACGGGTCAAGAGGAGGCAAGGTAACAGATGCTAAAACGGACGCTAAGGTAAGTGATTTCCGGAATCACTCTTTAAATACTTTCAGGGAAATGTTATATTTTAATTGTTGAGAAGCTTGTGGGAACGTAAGAACAATGGAGCTACTAAGATGAGTTTGATGGTATTGGGTTGATAATGGTCAACTAAATTGGAAGTTGTATGATATAAACCGAATGGGGCAAATCCAAGTAGTAAGCTATGCTTAAATGACATAATTAAAGCACAATTTGACTTGTGCACATATAGAATTTATTGTTAAAGTGAGACTATGGTAGTGTAAAGAGGAACGGGACCTCGTTTAGATGTTACATGTTTAATTTGAAATGAATCGGAATAGGCATGAACGAACGGGACTCGAAACGGGTCATATAAGCTGCAGCCCCAAATCAGCAGCAGCTGATCGTAAGCTACGGCAGCTGACCGTAGCTTACGGTAGATGATTTAAGTTTTGGCAGAATGTGGCTACCGTAAGCTACGGTAGGAAGGTCGTAGCTTACGGCGGGTTTAACCAACTTTCTAATTATTTTTGTTTCTTGCATCGACTAATTTGGGTTCCAACCCGGTATTCCGTAAGATGTTTTTAAGGCTATTAAGTGATGTTAGACTTGTAAAACTAAAGTACGAGTGAATGTACGAGTCTTGATATACGTATAATGATTGTGGTTTCATAGGTGGGTGCCAACACCTAGTTATGTAATTGTATGATTAAAATTCGGATTGAGTAGATGTGTTATAGGCATGAAAGAATCAACGTATTTACACGTACGAACATTGATGAATAGTGAGTATACGATTTAAGTACGGTAATTACATGTAAACAAGCAAACGTGACTTGCATGTATGTCGTAGGTATAGAATTATAGTGGGTGCATGTCATGTATGTATATGTGTGAGACGTTTGTATGTGATATGTATGTATGTATGTATATGGATGCGTGCGAGTGTAAACATGAATTGTAACTTATTGAATGTAGACCAGTGGCATGTGCTTACGCGAAGTTGGAGGTCTGCAATACGTTGAGATTATGTCTTACTAACTGTATGGCTAATGAGAATGAAACAGGAATGCATGTATGTAAGTGTTGGGCTTTCAAAAGTGCGAAGTCCGGTGTAAAAACAAATTTAAAAGGATATAATTATGGAGAAGTATACATAGTTAGAATACTATGTGGTTATTGATTAATTTTATATCCATTTAATTATGTAAGATGTCACCCTTTACTAATGTGTTGGCTGTGTATGTGGTGACCGCAGATTAGTCAGATCATCATTATCATCATGGGAGATATGTGGACGAAGATCGAGTCAAAGAGCAAGGATTGTACAGGAAGAGTGGTCTCATAACTTGTATTATGTATTATATTTAGCAAGTCGTCAAAAATGAGTGTAGTAAATCTTTTCAAGAAAGTGTCCAATAATATATAAATGGACCTTTAAGTATGTTATATAGTCAAATTAGAAAGAATTTTTGAGTCGGTATTTCCGCTGCGTCGTTTTGAGTCAAAATGCGTTTAGGGTGTTACACTTATGGAGCAAAGTAAACATCTTCTACAATAAATGTAAACTAATGGATCAAAGTTGTGGCAACTCAAAAATATTCCCTTCACTTACCAACTCGCGTTTACTCAATTTTCGTCCAGTCGATCAAGAATCACCCAGATGGTGTCGTTTCCTCGCTGGGATCTGGGTAAGCCAGTGACGAAATCCCTGGAAATTTGCTCCCATTTCCATGTTGGGATCTCTGGTTGTTGAAAGTCCTGACGGATTTTGGTATTCAACCTTAACCCTAGCACAGGTCAAGCATTTACTAACATAAGTCGCTGTGTTAGCTTTCGTGTGGGGCCACCGGTACAAAGTCTTGAGGTCCTGATACATCTTGTGAGAACCAGGATGCACCGAGTAACGAGACTTGTGTGCTTCATCCATCACAAACTCTCGTAAGTTTCCATAGAATGGGGCCATACACGTTCCATGAAGTAATAAATGTCATCTTCCTTGCATTCAAGTTTCTTCCCCACGCCCAGTAGGGATTCTGCTTTGAGGTTCTCTTCCTTCAGTGCTTCAATCTGAGCGTCACGAATCTGGGTAGGAAGACTAGAGTGGGTAGAAAGCTGTAACGCACGTACACGCTTAGGTTTGGTATCCTTATGACTGAGGGCATCGGCCACCACGTTGGCCTTGCCTGGATGATACTAGATCACGCACTCCTAGTCGTTGAGGAGTACGACCCATCGATGCTGTCGCATGTTCTTCTGATCGAAGATATGCTGGGGACTCTTGTGATCGACTTTGGTAAAGGCTGGGAGAAACATCTACCTTTGGTAGAGTTTTCCTATAACAATAGCTATCACACGAGTATCCAAGCAGCACCATTCGAGGCGTTGTATGGACGAAAATGCCGATCGCCCGTTTGTTAGGCGGAAGTTGGTGATAGTCAAATCACTGGTCCAGAGTTGGTTCTGGAAGCAACTGAAAAGATAGTACAAATTCGAAACCGTATGGTGGCAGCTCGGGATCGACAAAGAGCTACGCCGACCAGCGACGCAAACCGTTAGCATTTCAAGTAGGCGATCGGGTCCTACTGAAGGTATCACCTTAGAAGGGCGTGATTCGTTTTGGTAAAAGAGGTAAACTAAACCCGCGATATGTTGGTCCGTTTGAAATCACAAAGAAAATCGGCCAAGTAGCTTATGAGTTGAACCTTCCTGATGAGCTCAGTGGAGTTCACAACGTTTTTCATGTCTCAAATCTGAAGAAGTGTCTGTCAGATGAAACATTAGCCGTTCCACTGGAAGAGATCCATGTGGACGAACAATTGTGGTTCATTGAAGAACCAATGAAATTATGGACCGAGAGGTTCGTTGGAACTCTAAGCGTGGACCGAAGTACACTTGGGAAAGAGAGGATCAAACGAAAGACAAATATCCTCACCTTTTTGCAACCGAATCACAAAATCCAAGTAGCGCGAACTGAATTTCTGGCGAAATTTTTTTAACTGGGGAAGAATGTGGCAACTCGAAAATATCCTCTCACTTTAACACTTTTCAAACTCGTGCTTATTCAATTTTAGGGACAAAAATTCTCTTAAAATGGAAATGATGTGACAGCCTGGGATTTTCTTGTACCATTCTAACAAACTGAACTTTCGTGCATTTGCATGCTTAACCGCGTTTACTCAATTTTCGGGACGGAAATTCTTTCAACATGGGGATAATGTGACATCCTGGTTTTTTTCAGGTATTTTAAACGCGCAACTTTATCGTTATTTATTCCTACGCTAATTTAATTCGAAGAATTAATTACGCGCACGCTATAATTACGCTAACTTTAGTATTCCGAGAATACACGATGTTTGAGAATTTTAGCGAGTCGTATCTGAATTACGTGCTACATGTTATTAGACGTTTGTGGAATTATCGTGTCACGCTCCGATTACGTGATTTAATAGTTATAAACTTCGTGCCGCGAATAGATTGTCGAGTTGTAATATATGTAGTTATTTAACGATTTAAAAAAGCCGAACCGAACCTAGCTTGTGAAACGATTCGATTCCGTAACCAAACAAACCTAACCAGCCACCCACACCCTTGCGGACCAAACCCAACCCGTCACCCTCTCCCTCTCGGCCCAAAAAACTAGCCCAAACCGCCCCCTCCCTTGGCCCTTTAGTTATGTATACGTATGTATGCATGGAGGTTTAAAAAAAAGAATTTGCAAACCCTAGCTCCCTCTCCCCTCTCTTCTGTGCGATGTCAGCGACAAACCCCCCCCCCCTCTCGTTCGCGCAAGGCAACCCCCCCCCCTACCTCGATTTTGTGCAGCCCCGAGTCTCCCTTGATCATCCCCGTACACGTTTGCTTCTCGGTATGCCTTAACTTTACGTTTAGATGATGTTATATGCACTAGGGTTTACATGTTTCGCATGATTTTTGCATTGTGATGATTAGGAGTGGTGTGAAAGTTGTCAATGCTCGAATCCTTGTGATATGAATGATATGCAATCTGAGTTTGGTCTGAAATCCTTGTGTTCGTGTATTAGGGTTACGGGTTTTATGCATGTAGGATGATTATTGATGAGTTTTGATGTTAGGATTGATGCATAGTGCGTTGTTGTTGAATCATTCACTGTTTACACGACTTGGTTCATGTGTATTGGACATACAATCTGCTCATACATGTTACGGACATATTCTACTTGCTTGCGATGCGTTTATAGTACCTAGAATCGTTCTTAATTAAGTATTCTTCTCTAAAAATAATGGCTGAATTATTTCAGCACTGGGCTGCTGAAATCAGCCGAATTGTACGAGGTGTTTGGGACACCATAAACGACTCTTAGTCACTTTTTAAAAGATATAACACAAATTTTACATGTTAGATTTCAATTAAAATTGGTTTCGTATTTTTCGGATAAGTAAAACTAATTTTAAGGACGTTTATCGTACAAGCGCGCAGAGCTGCATTTTTCTGCTGAAAATGAAGCCAATGTTTTCTGTCATAACTTGTAAACTGAAAAGTCTTAAGTCACGAAATTTATACAATAGATACTCCTAGGTGTTCAGAGGAATCTACAACTAGAATTTCTTCAATCGGACAAACGAGTATTTTTAAATGATTTTTCTCGTGGGCTGCAGTTAGAAAGCGACGAATCTGACTGCAGCTTAGTAAATAAATTCTTATAAATAATTGGTAAGGAACCAATACTTGAAAATTTTATACAAAATTCTACAGTCTAATTGACACCTTCTGTAAAAAGACTAGAATTTTTGGAACGTGAGAACTATTTTATAAAAATTCCCGAAAACAACCCAGTTATGAATGTACAAGCTAAAACATGATAACTTACATTTATGTGTATTTAAGTGTTGTATGTGCTATCCTGTGTTTGTGACAAGTTGTTGGTTGCTATTTCGTATAGTGACACTTTGCATGCATGATTCTGGTTTTGAACTTGTCATTACGTGTTTCATATTGTGTGCTAGTTACGCGTAGAATTTTGTGTCAGTGTGCGTTCACACACTAACTTTGAACCAGTTGACATGTTAGGACGTGATTAGCGGTTCCATCCTTTACTTCCTTTGCATTTATCTAACCGAGCAACTTAAGGTGAGTTCATGACCCCTATTTCTTTAAACGTTTACAAAAACACAGGGGGAGAAAACATGTACACGTTACAGTGATATATGGGTTGATTATATTACGGTACAGTAACATCTTTCTATTTAAATCATGTACACGTTACAGTGATGTATGGGTGGCATACATCACGGTACAGTAACGCCTTTCTATTTAGAGTTATGTTATACGGTTATGGTCACAAGGGAGCATATATCCCATGTCAGTCCCCTTAACACATACGATGCCGTTAGTATTAGATTATAGCGAGGGGATTTTTAGTAGTACTACTGGGCCCGACAAGCCCCACTCGAACTGGTCGCGCCAGTTAGACCAAACGTTGATGGTCACGAGTGTAGAATTTGCCTAACTTTTTAGCCATGGTTGGTGATAGGCCTGGCACAACAGGGGCAGCAACGTCAGCTTCGGATCGAACACTTTGTTGACATGACCTAGGCTAGCTACCTAAACATATAACATGAACTGCTAAACTACATAATATTAATCTGATTCGGGTTGGATCAGGGTAACTTATGAGACACTGGTTCAGGGTTAAACCAGTGGGAAACACTTACGTTTAAACTTGTGAACTAAACCTGTGAACTCACTTATCATTATTGTTGACACTTGATTTTACATGTTTTCTCAGGTTGCTAAGGTAGCACATATCAAGACTAGGATGCATTTCGGAGTCGCATTAATTTCATCAAACTTTTAGAATCACTTTTAATTACATTAGCTATTATGGTTTTGTAATTGTTACGCTTCCGCAACTAAATTGTATAAACAGTATTTTCTCATGAATGAGCAAACAGGAAAATTTTTAAACTCATATAGTGGTCGTTCAGTATGACTAATGATTGTGATCCTGGTTTGTCACGCGCCTCGCAGTAGAACTCCGCATGTGAATTCTGAGGGTGTGACAGATTGTGACATCCCGGATAATCAGGTACTTATGCGACGTTAATTATATTATTTTAGTATAGAAACTATAATTCTTATATCCGCTGTTTTTTTTAGAAACAAGTGTTTCGTTTGTAGATTGAAGCCATTCGCGTAACTCTAACTTGTGAGACCTGAAGCGTAACTTGATTAATATATTATCTTAACCTAGTTGATGCTTAAATTATATTATTACTATTAGTTGTAAAGATAATAATAATAATAATAATAACACAAACCAATATGTTACTACCACAAACATGTCTCCACTCCCTTTCGTTGATATAGCAGCCCACCTTTCTCCTTTTCTTCCTTTTCTTGGAATCGGCCCCAGCTAAATGAACCCAAGACCCCAAGCCCAACATTCCCATTCGGCCCATCCTTTCAAACCGCCACACCTATATCTAATTTATAGGCATATCATGTACGTATGTGACCATATCCAGTCATAACTTCCTCTCAACCTTTTCGGCAACCAGCCATCATCGTTTTACCCCTGATCCCAATCTCACGGCAGCCACACCACTCTCTTTTCTTGCCGAACGCAGCCTCCGATCGCCGGTAAGGCCTTATCTCTCTCGTTCGTAACTCTTTAAGTTAACACTGTTGTCGCGGTTTCGGTTTGATGTTAACTCCATTTCATGTCCGTGTTTGGTGCATACTTGATGTTGATGATGTATTATACATATACGATGTCATATATATATATATATATATATATATATATATATATATATATATATATATATATCCACTTGTGAAGATGATAAGTGGGTATGCTTGCATTATCAAGGAATTGTACATAAGCGATAGTATGGGTGAACAGATATATATGAGTAGATGATAGTTTATTATGATGCGCATGTAGTTAATATAATAGTAGACGTGAATAGGTAGCAGTAGATATGTATGTTACGTAAATTGTGTTTGGGGCGTAGGCATGCACGGGATCGTAGGGACGGGTACCTGCGAAACTGATTTTATTTGTTAACATAACTGTGGGTGCGTACGTGGGTATAAACATGGAATGCCTCGATGATTCGAGTACGTACATATGATCAATGAATGGACTTAATTTTTTTAGTAGTCGGGCGAACTCATGAAATTGTTGATGACTTCAATTGTGTGAACTTATGAAACTTTGTCTGTGATGTTGTATGTATACGTATGTATAGGTATGACAGTAAACTTGAAAATCATATGAGTAGGTGTATTACGGGTGTAAACTGATGTTAACTCCATTTCATGTCCGTGTTTGGTGCATACTTGATGTTGATGATGTATTATACATATACGATGTCATATATATATATATATATATATATATATATATATATATATATATATATATATATATACTTGTGAAGATGATAAGTGGGTATGCTTGCATTATCAAGGAATTGTACATAAGCGATAGTATGGGTGAACAGATATTATGAGTAGATGATAGTTTATTATGATGCGCATGTAGTTAATATAATAGTAGACGTGAATAGGTAGCAGTAGATATGTATGTTACGTAAATTGTGTTTGGGGCGTAGGCATGCACGGGATCGTAGGGACGGGTACCTGCGAAACTGATTTTATTTGTTAACATAACTGTGGGTGTGTACGTGGGTATAAACATGGAATGCCTCGATGATTCGAGTACGTACATATGATCAATGAATGGACTTAATTTTTTTAGTAGTCGGGCGAACTCATGAAATTGTTGATGACTTCAATTGTGTGAACTTATGAAACTTTGTCTGTGATGTTGTATGTATACGTATGTATAGGTATGACAGTAAACTTGAAAATCATATGAGTTGGTGTATTACGGGTGTAAACTGTAGAGTTTTGTGCAACCGTGTGAGTGAGTAAATAATATATATGTGTGTCGCATGTATGTAATTATAAGTGTGTATGGATGTTCGATGGGTGCATTGTAATTTTAGTTATATGTATTATGGCATGCAGTAAGAGATCGCACTGTAGTGAATTTTTAAATCTGATCTTATGAATTAATTATTATTTTTCTTAAATGAAAGTCAAACGCCATAAAATATGCCTATACATTTTGCCATTAAATTTAATATATATGCTTTAGACGTATGGAGTATAAGTAAAGGTTTAAGGTTTAAAAGTTTGCTTTGTAGTGTCAAATTTAATTTTACTGTTTCACTAATTGAAACTAATGGGTCTAGTGTTATTTTTAAGCATCGTGCTTACCTGATCATATGTGTGTTTGTACGTGCTATAAATGTTATACACTATAACTCCTTAGTAGAACAGCTAATGATAAGTTGGTAAAAATTTTAGGGCGTGGTTAACCATCCCAACTCTCAAATATTTGTAATCTACCGAGCAACACTAAGGTGAGTTCACGGCACCTATTTCTTTAAACGTTTACAAAACACAGAGGGAGAAAACATGTACACGTTACAAGTGATATATGGGTTGATTATATTACGGTACAGTAACGTCCTTCTATTTAAAACATATACACGTTATGGTGGTGTATGAGTGGCATACATCACGGTACAGAAACGCATCTTTATTTAGAGTTATGTTATACGGTTATGGTCACAAGGAAGCATATATCACATACTAGTCCCCTTAACACTTACGATGCCGTTAGTATTGAATTATAGCGAGGAAGTTTTTAGTAGTACTACTGGGCCCGACAAGCCCCACTCGAACTGGTCGCGCCAGTTAGACCGATGGTCACGAGTGTAGAATTTGCCTAACTTTTTAGCCATAGTTGGTGATAGGCCTGGCACTACAAGGGCAGTAACGTCAGCTTCGGATCGAACACTTTGTTGACATGACCTAGGCTAGCTACCTAAACATATACCATGAACTGCTAAACTACTTAACGTTAATCTGATTCGGATTGGATCAGGGAAACTTATGAGACACTGGTTCTGGGTTGAACCAGTGGGGAAAAGCTTATAATTAAAATTATGAACTAAAACCTGTGAACTCACTCATCATTAATTGTTGACACCTATTCTCTTTTGCATGTTTTCTCAGGTTGTTAAGGTATCATTTCCGCATAGGAGCACGGCACAAGCATGAAAAACTATTTCTTTTAAACGCTTTGCATTTTACTTTTTAAGTATTTTGGTTTGGGCGTTTGTTTTGGCGCACACTTTATTTACATTTACATACGCTTCCGCATTTATTAAACTGCATGGTTGGATTTGTTTAAACGTATATTTTCGCATATAGAGTCATTCTATATGACTAGTGTCTTGGATCCTGGTTTGTCACGAGCCTCGCGGTAAAACCTCGCAAATGGATTTTGAGGGTGTGACAAAAGTAAATATCTTCTGCAATAATGAGAAATAACTTAACTATTATTGATCTTAAACTACAACTATAAATTAAAACATTATTTAATAATTATATAAAAATTAATTTAATTTTAATAGTATATATATATTACTTCTCCAACCTTCGATAACCACATTCAACAATAATTTATATTTATTTATTATTATAGTAATAATAATTAGATATATATATATATATATATATATATTTATATAGTAATTAAATCTTTATATTTATGTTATGATACGTAAAGAATGTGAAGTAAAGTCTTAAATCTCATCTTTATCTTAGGGAATGAGACGAAGTAAAAAAAATCTAATGAACATAGAAATGCTTTTTTTTTAATTTTGAGATGACAATAAGAAGGTTTTTAAATCTTATATGAGATGGAGTTGATGGTTTGAAATGGTGGTGATCGAAATAGATTGTGGTGGATATATCTAATTCTAATATAGTATTTTAATCATATAATGTTCTCTCTTTCAGATCATTAATACTATTATGGGTTAATTAAATTTTGTTTGTATTGATAGATCTAATAGATAAGTTCATCATAAAACTATTTCATTGAAATAATGACTTCACTTCAACATTTCTAATATATAAACTCAAATTATTTTATATATTTTTTGTGGTGTTATATAAAATATTAACACATATAATTAAAAAATAATATTTTTAATAATATAACATCATGTTTCTTAGAGAATAGCATGTTTCTTAGAAAATAGCATTTTTTTTCGAAAGTTAACGTATCACTTAATTATATTTACACTTGATTTACGTAAAACAAATCAAATAAATCAAGCTATATGTTTATCCATATTAAGAAGTAATAAAATCATAGGTTTTCAAAATTATGGATAATTTATATAATTTTTAATCAAAAATTAGAATTAGATATTAATTAGATAATAACTATTAGGTTACTTCCGCGCTTTGCGGTGGGGTGACCCAATTTTTAATGGAAATGTAAATGTAATTGTAAAAATAACGTTAATGGAAGGAAGTTGGTTGATATTGGTTCAGTTCATTAAGATACCGACACTTATCAAAAGAGAAACAAAAAAATGTCATTATACGACCAAAAGAGATGTTTTTATATCGATCAGAACAATAAAACGAATATCAATTATGGTACCGACGTTGTTCGATTAGTATTAGATCGTTTGTTTTGTTACATGTGCAACACCAAATTCAATTAAAACTTAAAAATGAAAAACAAAAACCAAAAAATGAAAAAAAAAAGATGAAAAAAGTTCACAAAATGACAAAAATCATTGTAGCTAAAAAGTTCATAAATTACATATATATATATAATAATATCATTAATGAATTGAAAGAAAATATGATGTGATATTATTTGAATAATAAATTAAAAGAAAATTTTTCAATGATATTACTTGGATTCTTTAATTAGAATTAGAATTATATTAGTTTTGACGATGAATAGGGACTACTGGTGATAAAGTGGTGGTACAACTTGAAGATCGTTGAAGATTTGACAACACTTTGAGAATACATGAATAATATATTCAAAGATCAATTTAAAAGAAATGGTGTATAATTTATAAAAATAATAATTTATGGTACAAAGGTTTAAATGCTGAAATTTGTAAAGAAAAAAGGCTAACTAATAAATACCTAGTAAATGAATATTAATCAACAAATAAAACGAAACAATAACATTTTATTAAATTTAACGTTATTTAATAAAATCCATAAACAATGTTAAGTAGTTATAAATATATATGAGGTATAGTTTTTAGAAGCAATATTATGTTTAAAACTCTATAAGCACTTATATAAGCAAATTATATATTACATTCTAACATTATGGCATTGTAGTCTAGCTAGTGGCATTTTGAGAATGAGTAAGACTTAGGGACCAATTGGCCTTAGACAATGGCGCAGCTTAAGATTCCCGACTGATGGATCGAAAACGTATATACCTAAAAATTTATATACGAAAACTACGTACTCTCCACTACTAGTAAAAAGTTCGGGGTGTCGGCCGCCTCCTCCCGCCCACTAGAAATTGCGCCCCTGGTCTTAGATTCGATTTCCACGATTCCCAAAACGGGTTTTACCTAGATTTATTAAGTTTCCTCCTGAATTGTTGTATAAGCATTATAACCTGGTGGGGATGGATACAATCGAGTGGTTCCGTTGGTGACACGATAAAACTCCAGTAATCCAAATTTGCCGTTCAAAAAAAAATGTAAATGTTTTATGCGAATCTATAGTTTTGGACGCCGTATTATATTAGTTTTAAAAGAACATTCATCCCTTGGTTATATATCATCACATAAAAAAACTACAGACAACATAAATATGGCACATCTGTATGAAAACTAGTTAATGTCAAAATGTATGATAATACGTAAACTTAAACTTCAATAATTCTATTTATAATAAAACACATATGTTACGTTATAATGATTAATGAACCGTTTGGGAAAGTAGGTAGCTGTAACTTGTAAGGTAGGTTCTAACTTATGAAATTTAGATAGTTAGATAATAGTAACCTAACTTTTAAAATCAAATTAAGGTAAAGGTTTGTTTCTAAATTTTTAATTAAATCTTGTTAAAGAGAAGACAAGTAAACAGAAGATTTCTTTTTATTATTAAAAGTTAAAGTAAAGAAAATATATGTAACAATCCAAAGTAAACTACATCGATCGCAAATAAAATAGATGGTTGGTTCAAAAGAAATATTCTACACAAATACCACAAATGCATTTGGTGCATTATTACGGATCAAAGAAGAAATCCATAGTTAAACGTATTTTGATTTAAGCAATTCAGAGATTAATGACATGGGAACCATGAATATTTGATCTTCCCATACGTCTTAAGTCGGGCAACTAAAAACAAACCAATGTCTTCTGGTAGGTAAAATGGACAACATTAATTGGTACGAGGACCCCAATGTTCCAAAACGTATGATATTGGTTGGTATGAATGGTCTGTTATTACAATACGAGTTGAATTTTTATATTTTGATAAAGTTAGTTTTAGATGCATAAAATTCATCAAACCATTTCTTCTTAAAATCATAGCGATTACTATAATAACATCATCCAAACAACTTACAATAAGTTAATAAACTCTAAAGGATAAATCAAAGAAAACAATAAAAAAGTATGTAACTAAAAATCAAACTAGGCAGTTGAATAAAGGAATAATGGATTTTAATAGTCCTAATTATTAGCCGTTGGCCGCCGCTGGTTATTTTTGAAGATTGAACCGCTGCCAGTCAACGACTAATAGTTTGAATTATTAAAACCCATTATTCCTTAAATAAAAGAAGCATGTGAATTTGGCGCATCCATAAACAAGTTGTTTTGGTCATCTAGGCAATTGATGGTGGCTAGTGTACGTCCGCACATACGAACGCACAAGTTGTTAAAAGGTTGATTCGTAAAACACTGAATTGATGTGTGTATTTTCGTATATCTCATTACAAAGAAAGGTATTGATTTTATACACAAAACCGTAATCTAAACATAGAAGACAGCAGCTGATTACTAGCTGTTTTTGACATTGCAGTGATTTGCTGTCGATTAGCTGGATGTCCGGCTGTTGATTAGCTGCTGAAGGATGTCCGACTGTTGATTAGCTGCGATTACCTCTAAGGTTTGACTTTCCTTTCTAACACTCCCCCTCAAGTTGAATAGTTGGATTTCCAAAATTCAACTTGCCCAAACAATCGTTGAAAATTTTCCCGTTAACTGCTTTTGTTAGAATGTCAGCAAGCTGATCCTTTGATCGAACGAATGGTAGTTCGATCGTACCATCTTCCAATTTTTCTTTGATGAAGTTCCTACCAACTTCCACGTGTTTTATTCGATCATGTTGTACTGGGTTTTCTGAAATCTGAATTGTAGCTTTATTATCACACATAATCTTACTTGTTTCTTTTGACGGAAAACCAATCTCAGCTAAGAGTCTTCGCATCCACATGGCTTCTGTTAAACCTCGAGCTATACCTCTAAATTCAGCTTCTGCACTTGAAAGAGCAACCACCTTTTGTTTTTTACTTCTCCAAGTGACAAGATTCCCACCAACTAGAGCGAAGTAGCCTGCTGTTGACCTCCGACTTCCCTTATCTCCTGCCCAGTCTGCATCAGTATAGATTTGAACATTTAGGTGTCCATGTGATTGAAACAGGACTCCATGACCCACTGTTCCTTTGAGGTATCTAATAATTCTCCAAACTGCTTCCATATGTGTTTCTTGAGGTTGGTGCATGAACTGACTTACCACCCCTACAGCATATGCAATGTCTGGGCGAGTATGTGAGAGATATATTAGTTTTCCCACCAGCCGTTGATATCTCTCTTTGTTTGCTAACTTTGCTCCTTCCTCCATATAGAGTTTTTGGTTTACACTCATAGGAGTGTCTGCTGGTTTGCAATCTATCATTCCAATCTCTGCCAACAAGTCTAAGATATACTTCTTTTGACTAATGAAAATTCCTTGTTTTGACCTTAGTACTTCAATTCCGAGGAAATACTTCAGCCTGCCCAAGTCTTTCATTTCAAATTCGGCAAACAAGTTTTCTTTTAGTTTTCCCATTTCTTCTTTATCATTCCCTGTAATGATCATATCATCTACATAGATAATTAGACAGGTTACGAATTTTCCTCTTTTTTTGAGAAACAAAGTATGATCGGCATTACTTTGTTTATATCCAAACTTTTTCATAGCTACCGTAAATCTGCCAAACCAGGCCCGGGGAGATTGCTTCAAACCATAAAGGGACTTCTTCAGTTGGCAAACTTCTCTAGTTTTGAAATCTTTTGTGAATCCTGGAGGAGCATCCATAAATACCTCTTCGTCTAGGTCCCCGTGTAAAAAGGCATTTTTTACATCAAACTGTTGAAGTGGCCACCCTTCATTTGCAGCTATCGAAAAAAGAACCCTGATTGTGTTCATTTTTGCAACCGGGGAGAATGTTTCAGCATAGTCAATCCCATGTGTCTGGGTATACCCTTTTGCTACCAGTCGGGCTTTATATCTTTCAATTGTACCATCTGGTTTATACTTAATCGTATAGACCCAACGACACCCCACGGACTTCTTTCCCAACGGGAGAGTACACTTTTCCCAAGTATTGTTCTTGGTTAGGGCTTCCATTTCTGTGTTCATTGCTTCCTTCCAATGTTTAGATTTTAAGGCTTGATCCACGTTTGTAGGAGTTTCTTCGGAATAAACAGATGAGATAAACGCTTTGGCTTCCTTAGTGAGGTTTCCATCGGCCACACTAGCTATAGGATAACTAGATCTTCTTGGTTCCTTTTCAGGAGAATACCGTTTCGGAGGAACCCCTCTGTTTGTTCTAGGGGGTAACACATATCTTGATGGTGGTTCTTCTTGTCTGGATTCATCTGCCTGCAAATTTTCAGTTTGTTCTGTGGCAGTTTCATGGTTAGAAGTATTGGTATCCTCGGAGTCATTAGAAACTTCAAAAATACCACCAGACTGAATAGGGTGAGTATTACTTACCTCGGACACCAGGTTAGGAGGAACATTAGGACCGTCAGTGGCACTGAAATTGAAGTCTGGTGACTCTGTAGTAGGTGACTCTTTAGTTGGTACATAGGGAACATATTTTAACCAGCTTAGTGTGTCTAAACATTCCTTCTCCCCCTGACCACTGAGTTGGGAATTGTAGTAATACTCGGTTTCAAGAAAGTCACAGTTTATTGTGGTGAACATATGACGTGTTTTTGGATTATAACATCTGTATCCCTTTTGATTCATTCCATACCCAACAAAGACACATTTTTCAGCACAAGGATCAAGTTTGGTTCGATCTGATTTAGGTATGTGAACAAAGGAAGTACATCCAAAGATTCGTGGTTGAAGAGTGAGAACTGAGGGTAGTTTGAAGAATTTTGAAAGAGTGTGTAACGGAGTGTTAAGTTTTAGGATTTTTGTTGGGAGTCGGTTGAGAAGATAGGTAGCAGTAGCAAGGGCTTCAGGCCAAAAATATTTCGGAACCTGAGATTCAATTAGGAGAGCTCGTGTCATTTCTAGCAAAATGCGATTTTTCCTTTCGGCGACACCGTTTTGTTCTGGGGTGTTTGGGCATGTAGTTTGGTGGATTATTCCCTTGTCTTGGAAAAAGGATTTAAACGAGGTATTAACAAACTCACCGCCATTATCGGATCGGAATAGTTGAATGTTTGTTTGAAATTGGGTTTGGATCATGGCGTAAAATATAGTGAACTTTTCAAATACTTCGGATTTGTTTTTCAAAAAATAAACCCAGGTCATTCGGGTACAATCATCAACGAACATCACAAAGTAACGAAGGTTTTGCCCCCCAAGAACTGGGGCAGGACCCCATACGTCAGAATGGATTAATGAAAATGGCAAAGCAGCCTTAGTATTATTGGGTTTAAAAGTTTTTCTATGGCCTTTTGCTAAAACGCATGTTTCACAATGTGACATAGAATTAACTGGAAATAGTTTTGGAAATAAAATATGTAAATAACTTGTAGAAGGATGACCTAATCTTCGGTGCCACAGCCAAGCTTCTCGTTCCGATGTCCCATGAGTCAGCATCACAGCACCACTTTGAGTCACCTCATCCACATAGTACAACCCTTGACTTTCAGTGCCACGCCCAATGATCACTCCCGTCCTGATATCCTGTAAAATACAAAACGTAGGGTACATTAGGACAATACAGTTGAGTTCCTTTGTGACATGGCTGATGGAAAGCAGCTTATGTGATAACGAGGGAACATAAAGACAATTAGAGATTTTTATTGTGGGTGAAATCTCAATAGTCCCTCCCGATTTTACATCCATTATCCCTCCATTCGCCGTTTGAATATGTGTTTTTTCTGGTTTAGTTGTTGAAATAATATCCGATGACTCATAAGTCATTGTGTCGGTTGCACCACAATCGAATATCCATCGTTTTTGTTTTCCATGATGGTTTTGGGCCATATTAGCATTCCCATTATTTTCAGGGACCAAATGTGACATATTCACATTTTGGTTATATAAGCTCGGTTTATCCGCCCCAAACCCATCCGCCCCAAACCCGTTTCCTTTTTATTCTTCTTCTCCGCCTTTACCTAACCATTCGTCTCCTTCACTTGTTGCGTCGGCCATTCCGCCGAAACCCACTCTACTCCGGCTTCCATCTCCTGTGACATCTCGGCTGCCGGTGCTAGATGACTTCCCCTTTTCCGTAGTCTTTGTGCCTCTCTTCTGACCATCAGACCACCATTCGGGATACCCAACGAGTTTGAAACATTGTTCCCGGGTATGTTTTGTCATACCGCAATGATCACACTTGAGGTGAGTTTTGTCGTCTTTGTTGCTTGTTCCGATTCTTTTTCCATCGGCCCGTCGGTATCCCTTTGATGCAAGCCCTAATCCGTCAATTTCAGAGGCCATTAGACCCACTGTGATACCCTGTGTGTCATTGAGAGGTGTTCCCAGAATGTTCCGGTGAGCGGCCTCCTTGCGGACAGTGGCGTATGCAGTTTCTACGGTTGGAAGGGGTTCTAACCGGAGTATTTCCCTCTTTATAGGGTCATATTTCCGGTTGAGGGCGTTTAGAAACTGAAACAGTTTCTGTTCCGTCCTGATTTTGTGATATGCTTGGATATCGGTTGGGCAGGTCATAGGGTTTGGGTCAATCCGATCAATTTCTCCCCATACTCCTTGGAGTATAATCCACAATTCTTCTAGGGAGAGATTGTTCTGTTTGATTTCATTCGCCTTGACATGTAGGTTGAAGGTTTGGAGCTTGTCACGCCCACTGCTATATGTTATAGCCAGGGCGTCCCACAGCGATTTTGCTGTCGGGAATTCGGTTAGATTGCTGGCGAGGGTTGGTTCGATGTTTTGTATGAGCCATGAGAAGACGACTAGGTCGTCTTGTTCCCATTGCTCATATTCCTCGCTGGTTTGGTTCGGTGGGTTGGTTGATAAATGGTTTAGAAAGGCTTTTGATTTACCGCCTATGGCTACCCTCATCATCCGGGTCCATAAAGCATAATTCTGGCTGTTGAGCTTGAGGTTTATTTGAAGGTTATCGGACAGTTTTGGGTTTCGGTTTTGTGGGTTGAGGCCATTCTTGAGCAGATTGGCGATTTGAATTGATAGATCTTCTCCCAAGTTACCGGCTTCGGCCATGGCAGCTTGGTTGAGAAGATGATTTGGTTTGGGTGAGCAAGGTAAATGATGAACAGGTCAAGAACGACACTGCTCTGATACCATGTTAAAAGGTTGATTCGTAAAACACTGAATTGATGTGTGTATTTTCGTATATCTCATTACAAAGAAAGGTATTGATTTTATACACAAAACCGTAATCTAAACATAGAAGACAGCAGCTGATTACTAGCTGTTTTTGACATTGCAGTTGATTTGCTGTCGATTAGCTGGATGTCCGGCTGTTGATTAGCTGCTGAAGGATGTCCGGCTGTTGATTAGCTGCGATTACCTCCAAGGTTTGACTTTCCTTTCTAACAGTGTACGTCCGCACATACGAACGCCATCAATGAGGAGGAGCGGAAGGCGTTAATATCAAGAAATTTGAGATGAAAGAACTCGTAGAGGCCGTCAATGCCAACTTGGAGAAGAATGAGCGTTCTAGAGCCTTTTGGTAATTGAAAATACTCTTTTAAACATATAAATAAAATAACAAAAGTACAATTATAAATGTGTCAAACTTGTTTATGGAGTTTTATACACTGTTTTCCTAACCGAACAAGATGATCTGTTAAACCGTTTCTAAAAATCAGACAATATTATAAGTAAATAAATAAATAAAAAGATATAAAATGCATAAAAATAATTTTTTTTCTGCATTTTAGTCATTCTAAACTAGCTACTTTATACGGTACGTTCAGAGGATCCCTTCTTTTCATCTAGCACTTAACTTTTTTTTTGAAGTTGAATTAGTAAAGTTTAGTCCATACGAGTCATATGACTTATGAGCAACTGCCGTTCTTCTCATCGACAACTCTTTCCTCATCGCCATAAGAGAAGCAAAGCCATCCAAACACCTCCAAAATGGTAACGCTTCACAAGTACGTGTTCGCGGTCTAATTACAAAAACACTTATTTCATTATGATGTGTTTTGGGATAAAAGTCCACACCTTAAAATTAGGTCATGATTGTGATTTTGTAAAATGACCACGATTTCACTACATACATGTGCGTGTAGCGAAAATACTCCATCCACATGGACATAATCGTTCATCGTGTAACAAACAAATTGTTTTCGAAATATGATATAAAGGTATGTTAGTTTTACAACAATATTGTTTGCTAAACATAGTAAAAGTAATCTACATGAGCATGAGAAAATACACAAATGCATATACAGAAACACACACAACCATATACTCGCAGTCACGAACAAGTAGTGATGCGTTATTTAGGCTAGATATTGTGCTTTAATATTACACCCGCCCCACCACGTCAGCACATGTAGGCAATGAACTTTAACTAACCCGACCTTTAACTTACACGATGTGGCTAGCTAGAGGTTAGAAAAGAAACTTGATTGATTAAAATAAGGTGTGCCCCACACAACAAGTTGATGGCGCTCACCATTGACGTAAAGGAGATCATGATGGCGCCCCCTTTAACTAGGGCGGTGTTGAGGGCTTTAAGCCTTAAACATGATGATGTGGAGGGGGTGTCGCCCCACTACGAATACTCTTATAAGGCTAGTGGGTATGGGGCTCGTGGTGAGGCTCATGAAACACCACGAGGAACATTGTGATGGTGGTACATCGCCCCCTTTTCTTCCATACGTGGAAAACATGGATACATCCACGCTCACCACGGCCACCTTCCCAAATTTGACGTAATTGATAAGTTGTGGTGATGGAGGATGGTAGTGGAGGGAGGAGTGATGTGGTGATACATAGAAAGTGGTGATGGTGATCAGAACCATTATCACCCTCCACATCACCTTGTCTTTTATGACCGTCCTTTATCATCAACTTGTATGGTAGACTCACTCTACCTGGTATATTGTTGGTCCTCCCTCATCCCTTTTTCTATTTTCTTTATACTTTTTAACAAATAATTTAATCAATTTTAATAGACATTTTGATGAATAAAAAGTATCATATAAATAACATAAATGCCTAGTTAAAAAACTGAGAAAAAAAAAACTAAATAAAAAAAATCCTCCGTCAACAACCTTAACATTCATTTTCTCTCTTTTCTCCTACAACCCACACCTTCCACCTCCAAAACCCAAATGTAACACCCTATAAAATCGTGTCAAATAATATAACGACACGTGTTATATTTTTATTTTTAGTCTATTAAAGACTAACAAGGACTAAAAGCGTTAACATGCTCAAACTAAGTCTCTGAGTGATCTTCTGATGTCAACATGCATAAACCGAGCCTCTGAGTGACCATTAGTGTCAACATGCTTAAAATATAGTATCTGAGTGACCATTAGTGTCAACATGCTTAAAATATAGCCCCTGAGTGACCATTAGTGTCAACATGCTAAAACTTGGCCTCTGAGTGACCATTGTGTCAACATGCCCAGCATCTGAGTGACATCGGAGTCAACATGCTTATAACGAGCCTCTGAGTGATCTTTTACGAAGTCCTAACTCTCGTATGTTTCATTTGTTGGACAAGAGGGATTAAATCCGTGATTATATAAAAGTTGGACAATGGAGGGATTAAAAGTGTCAACATGTTAATTTATACCCCTGAGTGAGCTTTTAACGAACCGAGAGCTCGACATTGTCCAGGCATAATCCCGGGTACGCCTAATATTGGCTACGGAGGGCTAAATATGCTAAAAGGGTGTTTTAGGAGGTTCTAGGAGGTTTAATAAGTTGAGGGGCTAAATGTGGAAAAATTTGAAAACTGACATAGGGCGCTCGTGGGGCACGAGAGGCTAAGGCCTGGCCTCTCGCGGGGCGCGAGAGGCCTGTATCTACAGAAAATTAACTTGGCCACCACACAAAGGTGCCAAAAACCATTTACTCGAAACCATGGCTTCCCAAACAGTTATGCCACGTTTTAGGACACTTGTAAGCTCCCTCTTACACCCCTTAGCACCTGGCATCACTTCCTTCAAGCTCTCCAACTATAAATATGTGCAAAGGTTCAACCTTTTAACTTGCACCTTTCTCATTTTCATCTCTTCTCCCTCCTCTGGAAGTTCCTAACTGAAAGGAGCATCCAACTTAGTTCTATTGCATTCTAGGAACCTCTTGTAAGTGTTCCTTCCTTGTGCATTTTCGTTTATAGGCTTTTATAGCCAAAAGTAAAGCGTTTTACAGAAAACACGAAAACGCTTTGACTTTCGGTTAAGACCATTATGGTCCTTGCATTGTTCATAATGAACATGGCTAAGTGATCGTAATAAGGTAGGTGTTAGTCCCTATAAAGGGCACCTCCTGAAGACCACGTTTGGTAGACCAATTGACGGGTCAAAGTTAAGTTATTAAAAAGTCAAACAGGCCATTTTTTGGAAAAATCATAAATTGATCTTATATAAGTTATGAAACCTATTTTGACACTTAAACAAGTTGATAATAATTATTAGAAGATGTAAGAACATGTTCGGATCGTCAATTTCAGCTATAGGGTCGGTTCGCAACCGAAAGTCGCGAGTTTGACTTCTGCTTTGACTTTCGATTCTGACCCGATTTAGATTAGTTAGCTACTGATCTAAAGTTGCATTATAATCATAATATAATGTAGCATGACCCTCTGAGGTTATATTACATGATCATAATCAGAATCTGAGTTTATGCGCAAGTTCCGTAATTATGCCATTTTTTACTAAAATGCCCTTTTTGCATTAAACAAGGTTTTAATGATAATGAACTTGAAAATAAGTTTCTACTGATGTTATATTATAAGTAGGATTATTTGGGATGTTAAATCAGATTATAAACTGAGTTTACAAGCAGGTCCTTGAATTATGTCGATAAATGACGATTTAGCCCTTGTGGCTCATAAAATGGTTTTAATCAAATCCTTTCAAGGTAAATTCTTTACCTACTGTTATGTTATATTAAATAACATATCTAAGACATTTTAATCTGACCTCAACATCAGTTTTCATTAAACATAGCATAAAACGTCATTTTACGCCATAAGCGCGGTTTCGGCGCATAGTATGGTTTTAAACCATATTAATTGACCAAAACTTGTTACCTATTGATTTTAAAACTTATGTTAAATATTTTTACAGTAGGTACATGTTATAAACTCAGAATACCAAATAATTTATAAACTTTGTGTAAAATGACCAAAATGCCCCTTCGGTGCATAGTTTGGTCATAAAAGATAAATTACACATATAATCGACATCCTACTGATATTATATCATAAATAAATCATTTTCCAGAATACTTATGGTTATAACATTAAATTATAATCAAATTCCTTTTATACGATATGAAATTACCAAAATGCCCTTATAAGGCATAATTTCATTTTAAAACCTTAACGGGCATATAAGTTGATATTCTACTGATATTACAACTTAATTAAAGTATAATGGCATATAGAACTTGTCCATGATTTATCCGGTTACCCGATATCGCTAAAATGCGTACGGTTAAGTATATGTAACTAGTTTACGAAAATTAACCAAAACGGGTTTAACCTTATCATTTTAAACTCAAAATCCAGAATGTTAATTGTTTACCCGTTTTATACAATTCAAAGTACTTGTCGGGTTTAAACTACATTCTATCCGATCATCGTTTAATCAAACGTTAAACGTTTTGATCCTGTACACTACTCGGTCTAAGTCTATGACTTAAATAAGACAGTTAGTATTTAATTCGTTAGCTTATGCCATAATCCAGACCAGAGCCTTCCGGTAAATGCTATTTGCACTTAGCTCATTTTGAATACGGCTGGGTTATAATCTTGCATTTTAAACAAGGCTAATTCAGGAAATACCCTTGACTTATTTTCCCTATACGGGCTTGGGATACGGTAAAATATTACCGCTTGGTCAGAAATGGGATCAATCGAATGCCAGATTGTGGCTAGTAAATCCGCATATTCTGTTTTAATCAGTTTTGTTTGATAACTTAAACATCGGGGGTTAAATTACCGTGTCCTGGATATCCTCGGCTCATTACATTAGATAATGGCCACGACCTTAGCGCGGGGTGTAGGCATACACCTGACAGACGCTCAAATGTAAATTACCCAAGACGTTAGGGATAACTCATCTGGGAGTTCTAAGTGGTGTGTATTTAATCATGTCTCGGTATCTGTACCGGGCCCTGTATTTATAGACAAACATGTGAATTTGTTAACAAGGTTACAAAGTAACTTTCCTAAGTTATAAAAGATTTTGTGCCCTGTGCACTTAAAATCATTTTAAAATGTTTTCAAAATGAGTCAGTTGGGTGTATTTACCAGCGAAAGCTGACGTATCGTCCAAAGAGTAAATTGGAGGTACAATATGAAATAGGCCGGAAGCTGCTCGATAATGAAATAAGAGGATCTTGCAAATCCTTAGATCTGCCCTAAAGTCTGTTTTATATTCTTTCCTTGTACATTTTATGATCCGTCTGTGGATTTCCTATTATGATCCTGTATATTATTTTGTATTTCGAACATTCGGTTTGTAATAGTAATTTTACTCCAAGACTTCCGTTGGGCCGTATTTAATTGACTATGATGATTATCAACTAACGTCATGATACTCCCCACCCGGGTCCACCGGTGTATGGATTTGGGTTTGAAATCCGGGGTGTGACATCAAAACCCATCTCTATCATGGCCAGCCCTAAAGGTAGGCAGGGAGGACCACCGGCTAGGGTCCGATATTTCGAATGACATGTTATTTTTTAAAAATTAATATGTATATGTAAAAAAAATAAAATAATTAATAGGGTATACACATACAAAAACCAACATAGGCCCACCTAAAACTATTTTATGGTCTAGATTAGTTATTAGTCCATTAACATTAGGTTTAGACTCTTAGTAGGCCCAATACCCAATTTCGCTAAGATCTAAAGGCACGTTTTCTCAAGCTCCAACATAATATATGAATTGACCTGATACATGAATTCTCAGGCCAACCCTGATCTCCATGACCCCAACCTTCAAAAACCCACATCTTCCTATACTTGCAAAGTTCAATCGTCGCTTCTAAAATCTGAAAACTATTATAACAAAAAAAAAGTATAGCATTAAATAATGAACTTTTTTTCCCTTCATTTTAGTCATTCTATAGTACCTACATTACACCTACCCACTTTAGTTTAGAGCTGGATCCCATCTTTTTATCTATCACTTAACTATTTAACTTTTCTTTAAAGTTAATTAGTAAAGTTTAGACTTTAGTCCACATGACTTATGAGCACCTCACATCTTTTCATCAACACCTCCTTCCTCATTGCACTTCCGAAATGGTAGCAGTTGACGAGCACTTAGCTAGACCAGCAATGTATGTGGTTCACGGTGCGGTTATGAAAATACATTTTATTAAACATTCCATGATAACATCGAAACTGAAAAAACCACAACTTAAAATTAGGTCATGATTGTGATTTTGTACTTGTTAAAAACACGTGACTTGTGATAAAATGACCACAAATTCATTATTACCTACTCGTCGTGTATGGCAAACACGACTTGTGATAAAATGACCACAAATTCATTACATACTCGTCGTGTGTAGCAAAAATACTCCATCCACACGAACATATTCGTTACTTTATGTAACCAACAAATTGTTCTAGAAGAATAATGTAAGAATATATTCTTTTTTAAAACACTTTTGTTTGCTAAACATTATTAAAAAAATCCACAAAACCATAGAAACACACACGCATACATAAACACGAAACACACGCAAAAGCATATATATACTCACAATTACAAACCTATACAAATTTGGTATTTGTAAGAGGCAAATTGATTGAAAATCCCTCATGATACTCATTCTACATTTTTTGTTAATAAAAAATAACTTTTAGAGGAATGGTTTTGCTATTCAAAAGTGAGTTACGGCAATTTATTGTCTGTTTATCAATCATTTTATTATAAATTTCTTATGATTTTTAATAAAAAAAGATATTATAAAAAATAAATAAATAAAAATCGTAATTGCATATCCATTTTAAATATTTTTAAAGTTTTCTTACAATCATTTGCATATTCAAGATAATATTAATTCAAGATAATATTAATTTACAACAAAAAAAAATTAAAATATTAAGACATGCAACACACAAGAATACATATATTCAAATACGAATATAACGTGTTGGCATCCAACATTAAACTGCTCATAATATTCTAACAGTCAAACCTACCTAAAACGCTCTCATGACTCCTTCAATTCAGCTTCTTTCAATTCTTGGTAACACCATAGCTTCCAAGTTTCAATCTTTTTATTTTCTCTCTCTTACAAACACTAAAATACAAAACCCCATTTGTTTTTCTTTAAAAAAAAAGCTAGTAATCATCGCCGATCAGTTGTCTTGTTGAATTCTTGGTTTTTCTTGAAACAGCCGGCTGAGGTTGTTCAACTACTTAATTTTCATCAGTTTTACTGTTTTTCCGTTGAGTTTAATCTATTTTTGATCAGAGGATCATCATGTTTACTTGATGGAAACAAATTGTTGATTAATATACCATCCATCATGTATGCCCTCCACCTGTTTGTTAAAATGCCCCACTCAGTTTTTTTTTTGTTTAAGAGTTTGGATAGTTTTGAGTTGACTAATGTTGCTGATATGTAGTTGTGGACTGGTTAATTTTTAGTTGTGATTTGTGACAGCTTTAAGTTTTGTGATGTGTTTGATTGTTTATATGTTTTGTTTTTCATTTTTGGTTATGAATTTTCAGGGAACGAGGGGTTAATCGGGCTTCGTTTATGGATAATACGAAGTCGTATCAACAAAGGCGAGGGAGTTTCGTCCCTCTATCACCAACACAAATGCTCTGGTCGAGTGAAAATGGTACAAGTAACAAAGATGACAAAGAGAAAGGTGTTAATGTGCAAGTTGTTCTGCGTTGCAGGTCTGTTTCGAGTATCGTCATACTATCTTTCTTTAAGTTGACATAAATGAGAATCTTGGGTTTGGACATTCCATAATTATTTATAGCGAATAGCGTAGCGTAGCACTCATGTGTCGCTATTTGATTTTGGCGCCTCCATAGCGGTATTTTAGGTTTTTTTGTTTATTGTTTTTTCTACTTTAATGTAAATAGCGGGATTTTATAGGTAAATAGCAGGATTTTAGTTTTTTTTTGTTTTTTCTACTTTAATGTAAATGGCAGGATTTTAGGTTTTTTTCGTTAAGCATAAATATAAAACAGCGTATAAAACAGCTTATTTGGATATAATATACATACAAAATATTTCTAAATTTTTTTCCTGTTGTGTCGCTAAACATAGAATGGCTCCCGCAATTTCATGCTATCGCTATGTAGCTTGTCGCTTTCAATAACTATGGCCGCCTCGGCGGACTGGCATGCCTAGAAATCTTTTTTGTAGTGTTTTGTAGTTTAAAATAGTAATAAATTACTTGTAAGATGTGTCATTATTGACCTATTTACTTAAAAACGAGTCGTTGTTGCATCTTAAACTGCAAAAAAGATTTCGATACTGAGAACAGGTCAAAGGGTCAAACAGGTTGAAATCTGTTTCAATTCTGCTGAAAAAATGACCGTTTTGCCCATCTAGATAACTATATTTTTTGTAGTGCGCCTCGAGACGAAGCTTGTATCATCTATAACAATAGGATGCGTTTATAGATAAAAAGCTCTTTATCGATGTGAAGTTTCTCAATATTCAATAATGTGCGGTTTTCAGGCCACTTGGTGACGATGATGTGAGGGCAAAGACACCTGCTACGGTTACATGTAACGAGGATAAACAAGAAGTAATTGTTACTCAAAACACGGGAAATAAGCAGTCAGATAAAACGTTTTGTTTCGATAAGGTACGTTTTTTAATCCATGCTTGAGTATATATCATAAGCTTGATTGACATCCATTTGAATTCTGATTATAGATATATTTGTTTGTATAGGTGTTCGGTCCGGGCACAAAACAAAAGGATCTGTATGATCAAGTGGTCGCTCCAATCGTTAAAGAAGCTCTCGAGGGCTATAATTGGACGATTTTTGCTTATGGGCAAACGGGTACTGGAAAAACTTATACAATGGAAGGTGAAGGTGGAAAAACAAAGGTCTTACTCTTGCTAAAAAATACAATACATTGACTCTTGAGGTTAAATACGCCGCATGTTCAAATTTGAATCTGTTTAACAACGTTTTTTTCACATCCAATCCTTCGTTATACACACTTATGTCATTGTCAGTTTTCCATTTCCTGTTTAAAAAATCAATATGAGGTAAAATTTTCTTGTTGACTTCAAAGTCAACCATATTCATTGGTACGGGTTGGGGAGACCCACATCCACTTTTTTTTTCCAATTTCAAGACTGTTTTATATATTAACTAGGTTACAATCATGTGTATTATACTAATAGAATAAAAATACGATGTAATTTGTTAACATGTACTTAAAAAAATGAATATGGATGTGACACCTATAATTTTTTTAAGTTAAGTTTTTTATAATGTGATTTAAAAGGTTTTATGCATTAAGAATACACTTTGGCGAATTCAATCCGCTTGACCTCTTCCTTCTTTAGCTAATTGACCTGTATGAGATCTAACGCATATTTTTCTTCCTGCTGTTTGTGTCAGAATGGAGAGTTTCACGAGGACGTTGGAGTTATTCCAAGAGCCGTTGAGCAACTTTTTAACACTCTTGAAGCTCAAAACGCAGACTACAGCATGAAAGTGACGTATATTGAGCTATATAACGAGGAAATAACAGATCTTTTAGCTTCTGATGAAAAGTCGAAAAAACACATATCTTTAATGGAAGACGGGAAAGGTGCGGTTTTCATGCGAGGGTTAGAAGAGGAACTTGTATCCAGTGCAGATGAAATATACCAAATCTTGGAAAAGGGTTCGTCAAGAAAACACACAGCTGAAACACTTATCAACACACAGAGTAACAGATCGCATTCGCTATTTACCATCACTATTCAAATTAAGGAAAATACTTCAGATGGGGTGGAGATAATCAAATGTGGAAAGCTAAATCTTGTGGATCTGGCTGGTTCCGAAAATATATTACGTTCTGGTGCAAGGGAGGTATGATATAGTTCCATGATACTAGATATGGCAAATTGGGCAAAACGGGTGGTTTTTTGGCATAGTTAAATGGGTCTGGTTTGGGTATGCTAAAACACCTTTTGTCCCATCTATTTTTTTAAGAGTAAAATGCCATTTCGTCCCTGAGGTTTGGCCGGTTTTGCGACTTTCGTCCAAAGGTTTGTTTTTTCGCATATGGATTCAAAGGTTTGAAATCTTGCCATTTTCATCTGACCCGTTAACGCCATCCATTTTTAACGTTAAGTCAGGATAATTACCGTCCTTTTACCTAACCTAACGTTAAATAAGTAAACAAATAGAGGTAAAATGACGAAAATACCCCTCACTTAACATTAAAAATGGATGGAGTTAACGGGTCGGATGAAAGTGGCAAGATTTCAAACCTTTTGGATCCGGATGTGAAAAAACAAACCTTTGGACGAAAGTTGCGAAACTTGCCAAACCTCAGGGATGAAAATGGCATTTTACTCTTTTTTTTAATGTTATAAATTGTTCGTCTGTCAAGCATGGTTACAAAAACTATATCACTTTAATAATAATGAGATATTTTGAATCAAACGACTTACGAGTGTTTATGCACTAAAACTACACCTGGGTGACCTTTCACCCATTTGAACAATCTGACCTTTTTTTAAGATATGATTTTTTTTATTTTCTCTATTCGACAATTCGACCTGTTTTCAAGTAAACTTGTTGAACTTACTCGATTCTACAAATGTGAGTTTTGACTTTTGAGGTCAACCCTTTGACTTCATCATCATGGCAGGGAAGGGCAAGGGAAGCCGGTGAGATCAACAAAAGCTTGCTTACACTCGGGCGTGTAATAAATGCACTGGTTGACCACTTAGGACATGTTCCATACAGGTGACAATTTTTTACTACAAACATTACAATATTAATTGTTCAATGCAAATTTTCATAATTAATTTATGGTAAACGTAATACTTACAGGGATAGCAAATTAACAAGGTTGTTAAGAGATTCATTAGGAGGGAAAACAAAAACATGCATAATAGCTACCGTGTCACTTTCTCTCCACTCTCTCGAAGAAACACAAAACACGCTGGATTATGCGTACCGCGCTAAAAGCATCAAGAATAGACCAGAGGTTAGTTTTCATTTCTTGAACATTAAATTTGGAGTAGTTTTAGCTAGGGGTGTGCATGGGTCGGTTTTGGGCCAAAAATCATAACCATAACTGATCAAATATGGCGATTTCGGTTAATCGGATTTGAAGGTTATAGCGGGTCCGTTAATCGTAAATTTATGCCTAGCTAAAAATAGCTTTATTTTTTTTGACGATGGAATAAATTGCTATTACATAATTTTATACATTAGTATATTACATAGTATTAAAAAATACAAACAATCTATAATATTAATATTGATTATTATCTAATCTTCAAAGAAAACAATATAATACAATCCATAAATTCAAACAAAAATTCAACCAAGAAGATATGATATAACCCATAAAATCTTATAAACGTTCAACCAAAAACATCATATATTGGAAAAAAACGATGGAGTCCAAAATCCGACAAAGATTTTACTACATGTCGGTTTGGTTATGGCGGGTATGGAAACACTGATAACTATAACCGGCCCGCTACTTTGGGTTTTCGGAAAAGCAATTAACCGATCCACCTTTTTTTATGTGGTTCGGTTTTGTCCGTTAATTCGGTTATTGGTTGATTAATTTCGATTTTTTGCACATTATTAGTTATAATATTCTTTAATTTCCCATCTTATCATAAATTTCAGGTTAATCATAAGGTGACAAAATCAGTAGTCGTTAAAGAACTCTACACGGAAATCAACAGTCTCAAGCAAGGTAAAAAAACATTTAATTTCTGTGGGTTGTTGAGATTACATTATTGTATAACTTTATGTTTTTTTTTTCATTAGAACTGCATGCCATGAGGGAGAAAAATGGCATATATGTACCGCATGATCGTTACCTGAGTGAAGAAGCTGCCAAGAAGGTTTACCTCTATATTAAGTTTGAGCATTTTATATACCACATGATCGTTACCTGAGTGAAAATGACCATTATGCCCTCATGTGAGTGGCATGTGTTAAGAGTTAACGGAAAAAAAAACTAACTGGGTCAGGGCAAAAGGACACCGCATGATGAGAAACTATAACATAAAAGACATCTAGTGTAATTTCGTTAGTTTAAGGGCAATGCCTGCAATTTTGCTCAAACTTAAAGGACGTTAAATGCAATTTACCCTGATTTTAATTTCCATGATAAGGTTGTATTGTTTGGCACCACATATGTTAAGATGAAATAGTTGCATTATTTGACTTCATAAATAGTTTAATGAAAGTGTTTTACTAGTATTCAAATGTCAAAATTGCCTTAGTAAAAATATGGACATTTTCTGGATCAGAATCAGAGTCAGAATAATCGGTAATGTAACTATTACATATGCAAATTGTATATATTTTTAACTTGAAATTTTCTGAAATGCAGTTGTGTATATTTTTAACAGTTTCATCGTTCCTTGTAGGAAATGGCTGAGAAATTAGAACTAAAAAGTAAGGTAAGCATACCTAATTTTTTTCGTATTATACGCCACTTCTCATCATAGCATTAAACACTGAAAAATTTGAATTTTCATAGGAACTATTGAATCTTCAACAACTCTTCTTTTATCAACAAAAGTTGACTACAGAATTAAGTCAACAACTTGAAAACACTCAGGTTAGACTGCTGGGTTTTTTATTTTTATTTTTCGTAGTTTTAAAAAGTATTTATCTGATGCATACTGTTCTCAACTTCAGAGAGAACTCCAGGAAAGCAAGAAAGATGTGACGGGGCTAAACGATAAATTAAAACAGGCGAATGAGATGATAAAAGACAAAGAAAATCTTATACTCAATCTTCTTGGATCTGGTTAGTTAAGTTACTGTTTTATTTTGGAAGTGGAAATTTCAACTCGCTTACTTAAGAAGGAATTTATTTCAGTTATTGTTTATAGAGTTAACTGCCATTTTTCGTTCCCGTGGTTTGTCCAAATTTCAA